>OX459064.1:3600000-4327914 GCA_949775005.1 Orthosia gothica | reverse complement strand
TCCACATCCCAGTTAGACACCGGCTTCTGACTACCCCTAACAACTGTAGAAGGTCCACGAATGACGGCGGGATTCAATTGCCTAACGTGCTTTCTAAGGCACAAAAGGGTCACCCATCCACAGATCAACCCTGTGGTTAAGAAAAGACTGTCATCATCATATCAGCCGAAAGACGGCCACTGCTGGACATAGGCCTCCCCCAAGCGTCGCCACATTGACCGGTCCCGTGCGTCTCGCATCCACCTGGTGGGAGGCCTTCCAATGCAACGTCTGCCGGTTCGCGGTCGCCACTCCAGAACCTTTCGCCCTTTGTGTGACTGTAAGCTATCTGATGAGGCCCATTGTGAGCGACCACGTCTCAGAGCCATAGGTCATCACTGGCAACACACACTTATCATAGACTTTCATTTTGAGACACTGTCTTAAGTTGGACGAGAAAATACCGTACAACTTTCCGAACGCTGCCCAGCCGAGTCAGATTCGACGGTTGACCTCTTTCTCGAAGTTGGGCCTACCCAACTGGATCGGTTGTTCCAGGTAGACATAATCGCCCACAACTTCGAGTGAAGTATCTCTGACCTTGATAGGAGTGGGTGTGACATGGGCATCCAAAGTCTATACTCATGAGAAAATCAAGATTCAGAAAAGACTAAAACCTAGATTTCATATTCTAAAACCATCAGGACACTGTGAGTAAGCGTGGTGATCAATGCTGGGTTCTCATGAACGGATGAGGGGTATCCCACGGTACACTTGATGATGTGTCAGTGTTGTTTCCACATAACAAATAAACTACTTACAAAGAACCGTGTGTTCGTAAGTAATTTATAAGTAACTTGCCTACTTTACATAGAAAAATGGATACACAAATAGTTTATTAAATGTTTGCAGATACGTGTTCTGCATTCAAACTTTGCAAAAATAATTTTACATATTGCGTTTTGGCTCATTATCCTGTACAGTTTCTTTTCGTAGAAAGCTTTCTTGGTTTTATGCCAGGACTGAACATATTCTATTTTGAATACATTTGCTTATAATATACCTCTTTGCTTACGTATAAAAATAGATTTTATTGGATTAAGTTGACAACAGTGTCGTGCTAAATTTTGTCTTTGTTCCGTGCATGTAAATTTGGTTTTGAAGCTTAGTCAACGTTGGGCAAAATTTTCCTTTACCTAGTAATTATGCGTGATGTTTTTAAATGCAAACTATGTAAATTTTGTTAAATGGAAAATCCCCAATGAGGGGATTAATACGTGATTTTCTTAATTTTCCTGCTTAAGTTACCGAGCATAAAATTGCATACAAAATAATATAGCGCACACAAAGGATGTTGACCCTTTAAAAAAAATACAGATTATAATCAAAGTTTACCGAAGAAAATGAAGAATGACTAATTCTTAAAAAATCTTTTCCAAGTAAACTGCGTGATACTGCAAATAAAATAACAAAAAGCGTATTCGCTGTCAGAATTCGCAATTACTCGTATTGTAGGTACACCGAACGCTTAAAAATTTCGTAAATGTACGAAAAAGACAATAGGTTAGCTGTCATATAAATAATTGTGTGTTGGATAAAGTAGCTGGTACGGGCTTGCCAGCTTTGAAATTATTTAAGGACTCAAATTGTAAGGTATTATTGGATGCGCTCTTGTATGATTCAAGAAAAACTAGTAAATAATATTCTATAACCTTTTTATGAACCCTAGGTACTCCTACCAAATGAGCGTTATTTTTTTTCGGAAAACTCCCTCTAGAACTTCTACACCATTATCAACTTATAAAAACAAAAATATACTGGAAAAGACATAGGAACTAATAAGTAATTTTTTTGCTTGAAAAAATAATACCAATTCATTAATCCCTTAAGCTGGCACCACCATACAGTGAGCCATCTGTCAGCACACGGGGCGCAGCATATTTTATAATTATACGGGGACATACGTAGAATAGCAATCATTCTTTGGTCCAGTCGCGCGAATGTCCTGTGGACGATGCGACTCGCATTCTGAACGGCCCCGCAAACCACCACGATCAAGATTTCTCGGTCGCGATCTACAAACAGGTGCTCAACTGGTGTCGACGCGTGATTGATATAAGCAATTGAATTTTCATTCTATATTTAGATATTACTTGTACAACATTAATATTTTAATCAGGAATGTTTGAGCAAGAACGTTACAATTGCATGTAGGCTTTATGCAATCTTCACATTCTTTACATTCACTTTGTCTTGAACCAGTATTTGAGTTTAAATCGATATTCTTTTATTTCAAATACGTGATCGAACTGCGAAAACAGAATAACCAACAAAACTGGAGGACAAGAGGAACGGAAATATATATCATGATTACCTCTCTTTTAAATAAAATTATTATGTCAATGAAACACAAGCTTTGACCTATTTGCTACTAAATTGATTTTATCAATCTATATTATGTTGTCCCAGTGCTGAGCAAATGTCTCTCCGATAACCTTTCACTCTACCCGGAATTCTTCTTCTATTCCTCCACTATAACTGGAATAAATCGCCAATATGCCTATCCTGGCTATTTGCTTCATTTGAATAAATCGCTTTAAAATTCCTAGTAACCGATCTAAAACCATCATCATCCCATTCACATCCTCCAGCACCAATAAATTAATAAATTAGTCCACACAGTACCTTCATTCCAACATCTTTCCAAGTACCAACAATAGACCTGTAGAAATAGCAGAAAATGTAATCTACTTATGCAATACGATTTACAATTCAGCTCAGGGAAACATCGGAGCGCTAATACATGTGCTTAGCGGTAAACTTAAAGAGGGACCCAGTGCCAAATATGTACGAAGTAACGATTTACTGACTATATACGGGGCATAAAGTACCGAATGGCCTAGCAAAAAATTCTTGACAACAGTTATGTTGTATCATTGTTCAGTTCGACGCGTACGCATATCTAAATCGTTACGTTTGTGTTATTAATGTTGTATGATTCGCGATACGCCTACTGCGGTCATTTTTCAGCTTTAATCTTGTTAATTAATTTTGTCTTATTAAATGTGTCTCCGTCTTTGGTTTGGCATTGCATCATTGAATCATTCATTGCTGTTGGAATTTTTTGGGTCTCTATCTCAATGCGAATCATCGGTCGTTAAAAGTCTATGTTGCCATTTACATTTTTGATTTGATTAGATCTGCTTAATCATGTCTATCATCTTCTAGCTGTTAATGAGAATTCTCATTTTAAGACTATTTTAAATAATCATTTTTAGATTCAGCTATTAGTTTCTCGCTAATCCGTTAATAGTGTTGATTTTATACACTGATTAAATTTTTCTTATATGATTCAAAACTTGTTTCTTTTTTTGCGATAACACGAGACAAGGGTGTTGCAGATTTGTTTTTACCCAACTTTGCTAGTTATAACAATCAGGTTTCTCCCGCGGCATCTCACAGTAAAGCGGTACTTTTATTCTAAGATATACATCATAAACGTGAGTGTCGTCCATAAGTACAATGTGTACATCTATGAATGTCTTTATTACCGTGTTTTAGTCATTTGTAAGATTTTCTCATAATGATTGTCTCCAAAACGAGTGTTTGTGCCGTCAAAAGCTTTTGTCTAATCGTTGTCATGACTCCGGTTCACATTTGCTCCGATATAGTCGTTAAAAATGTCGTTTGTTTTTTTTTCTATATGTGCGTCTTTTATTGTACTAGCATCATTGTTGTTGTTAATTTCATCACAGTCATTTTCATTTAGTAAAGTATGTACGTTAGTGTTATTTCCCGTTTCTTCAGCTCCATTATGCCTTTCTTTATTCAACTATAAAGATACTGTAATTTGTTTGAACAGTTTTTTTTTCACAGGTCAAGACACAGGGAAGATTGCTTACAGTGCATTGACACTTACTAGAAACCTCTCTACCATCATTAGTGGGTAGTGTGGGTACACCCTTATCAATAAGAGGTGTTTTATCGTACATTAATCATGATAGGCTGCTGTAATGCTGTTCGAATATACTTTTTATTAATGTTATTTCTTCGAGATGATACTATTGTTTACTGTTGAGTGTTTGCCTACAGGAGATTGTAGTCCAATAATATTTTTAGGAGATTATAGGTATGATTTGTATTCTGACCCTGGATTAATGATTGTCAATACATCGATCAACGAAAAATTAAGAAGTTGTAGCAGAAGTGTAGAACATCAATCATAGATTGCTTAATGCTGCGTTGAGGAAGAGACTATTCCTTCTGCCCGAAAAGTTTAACCAATCTTTAACTCTTTCTAGTTACAGTGACAAATGGAGGAGATTATTAAAATAGGCATAAATATAAAACTATACTATAGTAGCATGGTAAGTAACAGAAAGGCTTCATGCATACTAAGTGGAGGAATTATTAAATCAATGTGGAAATCTTGGCACAGTGGTACCAGATGTTGCCTATTTATCCTTGAGGGTTTGGCACTAACCAGTGAAGTGTTCTTACAAAACTTAACAGACTTTAAACACTGGCTTATTATAGATATAATATTTCTCTATTTTAGCCTCATATACCTCTTGTTGGTTGATGAATGCCACTACCTATACGTGATTGCCAAAATTGGCGGTTATAATTATTGTCCAGTATTTCGACCAATGCTAGTCGACCGAAAGATCATTCAAGGGACCGTTCTTCGGGCTCATCATCATCATCAACAGTTCATTTTGGTGAATGTTTTTCGGGCTAGTGTACTCACTCTTGTTCAAATAACCTCAACGTCGGAAGTGCCTTGAAGTATTTTAGAAAAAAATACGATACACCTTTTAATTGATTCGGGTTTGTGTCTAGAAGAACAAATCTATCCCGCTCGTCCTCTAATTTTTCCTGGCACACAGAAAAATTATTTGCAAACATCTCAAACAACAATAAAAATAATTAAATGATGTAAATATTAATGAGGTGCATGATGAAATGAGAGAAATAAAAATTTTACTACGCTCTTCATTTTATTGGCAACCATTTTACCTATATGTTTATCATCACACTTACATTTAGCTACTGGGTTATTAGGGACAACGTTGTCGAGGTGAACTGAATTAATCGACTTGTTTTGATTTTGATTTAACAGTGGTGTTCTTTTTCTTTCGTGTCGACTAACTCGAACTATAATCTCAACCATTCAGATTTTGTCCGACCAGTATGTAGCTTATCGGACAGCTCTGTCGTTCACTACGTTCAAATCTGGAAAGGTGCAGATGGTCGGGCAGGGTTGACAAGGAGGTGGGCCATATCCTCCGAAGGAGCTTCACAATGGCACTGTGTTTTTGATGGGTCTATGATACTCGGTTTCACCAGGTTGTTTCTACAGCAGCCAATCTGGACCCGCAATCGGTTTAGTGGTTCCAGATGGGCCACAGCAGTTCATGTCTAAGGGGCAGATGCCCTGCCAGGGTGATGGATTGTGGAGGAGTAGGGTGAGTAAGTTGCCGCTACGGGACTCTTGGGTTTCATGAAAGACTAGCTTGTTCCTGCGGATTTCGTGGCTATCTCTATATATCTCATAGGAACCACGCATTTTTCTGGAGTAAAAAGTACCTGTCAACTAGCTGTGATATTGAAGATTCGTAATCGGATCAATATATTCAGGAGTTGCCGGAGGAGTCTTAATAATATTTGGTTAAATAACCAAGCATCCAGCAAGGTCGAACGAGGACTAAATATGAAGGACACAGGAATTCTCTGGATGTGTGTTGTCAGTACTGTTCGTTGTGACAATCCTAATTTATTTTTATTTATGATGGGTTTGCTCGTGACTCTAGTCTAGGTCAGAGGTGACAGAGACAAAGTCGACGATGGAGTGAGCTTACTCAGAAGAAGCCTGTTCACTCTAACTTTGAAGAGACTCGGGTTGTATGCGTTCGGAAACACAGACGCAGGCAGTGAGTTCCACTCTTTTGCTGTGCGCATTATAAAGGTTGTTTGGAAGCGGTTGGTGCGAATTGGTGGAATGGCAACTAGTTGAGTATGGTAACTTGCAGTACATCTAGATGTCCGGTGGTAGAAGGAGACCGGTGGGATGAGGTCGTAGAGATCATGAGCACACTCGCCAAAGTACAGTCTGTAGAAGACCGACAAGCAGGCAACCTTACGGCGATGAGCCAAGCTGTGAAGCTTGGCATCCACTAGTTAGACGTCGCCAATTAGTCTCTTAACTCTGTGTTCCACCGAGTCAAGCGCGACAAGCTGATATTTAGCTGAACCATCCCAGAGGTGGCTTCAATACTCCATGCAGGATCGGACTTTCGCCTTGTAAAGAGTTAAAAGCTGTCCAGGCGTAAAGTAACGCTTCACTCTGTTTAGGATGCCCAGTTTTTTTGCCGCAATTTGGGCTTTGTACTCAATGGAGGCGCTGAAGTTGAGACTGGATGTCAACTCCATGCCAGGGAGCTCGAGCCGATCAGTTACAGGAACAGATGCAGCCCGAAAAGCAGGTTTTGGATGAAATGAGTCCTCTTTGCGGTAAAAAGACATGCCTGTGTTTTAGTGGCGTTAAAAGCGACCAGTAATCCAGCATATGTGCAGCACGAGACGTCTTTCAGCTGAAATGATACTGATGATGGTGGATTAGCACTAGAGGACCACAACCCGTACTCTACAAATAGATAGAATCTATAAAAATATACGGATATTTTTTATTGTTGTCTACGATTTTCTCAATGGACGTCTATGAATCAGCCAGGGCCCAGACACCAAAGGAATTCTGCCACACCAATAAAAACAATAACGCAAAACGTTGACAAATCTATTAAAATCACGTAAACTGACTTCGAGAAACATCTTGGAAGTCATCCAAAAACTGGCGCCCATTAAAATGGGCGAGCCGCTTAACGGTTCCATAAGCAGTGTAAAACAAATGTTTTATCAGATTCGTTAGTGTACGTATCAATAATTCATAGCGTTACGATGTTATGCACATCGCCACCCGTTACTTGGAAGCCTTACACTGTCCATTAGTAGTTTTATCGCGACTTGCTTTGGCAAAACCGCTGGGCTACATAGCTATGGGCAAAGATGAAAGTTCGCTAGATGTGACAGTCTAAATATGAATATTTTGATTTGAATTAATAGGACAACTATAAAAGACAATGAAGCACGCTTGCCTAAAAGAAATGTATTCACTCTTGACTTGAAGACTAACAGGTTGTATGAAAGTATTCCTAAAATGTTTGGTGCGTATGTATATCCACCATGTACCGAAGATACATCGCCGTACGTCTTGTAGTCCGATGATGGAACGGACTAGGAGGAATTAGTTCATGCAATACCTGCATGCATACAATACCATACAATACTCCTCGAAATGTAACCGATAAAAAACCGACAGGCTGGCAACTCGGCGTCAATGTTCGAGGTTCTGGAGCCTAGATTCGACCAGTACTTCATTGCCGATGAGCCTCTTGGCCCGTCTTTCATCGCTTACCATCAGGTGAGATAGTGGTCAAGCGCAAGCCTATCAACAATAAAAAAAATAACGATTTAGTTGTATCGAACTGTGAAAGTTGTAACTTCTAACCGTTTATCGTTAAAACTAAGAAATCTTAGTCCTTCAAACATCAGGACCAGCTGCATGTTTGAGTTACATAGTAACTCAAACATGCATAACAACATAGCAACTAGCTCCTATCTAGCCTCATCTAAGAGGAAAACTTGAGTACATTAATTAAAATCTATCACGTAACTGCTAAGGCACCGCTTGGCCACAGATAATATAATACTACAGGCTTGGCTTAGTTATTGTCTTTATTTATAGATCACGTGTTTGTGTGTGTTTAACGGTCTATACTCGAATCTTCAGCCTATTAATGTTCCCGCTACTGGGAAATAAGCCTCCTCTCTGAGAGAGGGAATGGGCCGTTATCCACATGTTTTTGAATTTTTGGTTCTAGGACATGCCATTTTGAGAGCAGTGGTGATGAAATAATTTACACTAAGTAAAGCGCATGGCTGGATTCGTTCCCACGACCCACAACTTGTAAGTCGCGGCCGATACCACTGGGCCATCACTGCTCTTTCTCTATACTCCATTGTCACAATAATACCTAATGCCAATTCAAAACAGCAGTGTTATTCTGAAAAAAAACTCACCGTGACAACTTAAGTGAATCGAGCTTGGAGTGAGAAGTCAATCCCCTAGCATCAACTGGAATGACAACTTACTTCACCTAAGTTTGTTTTACAGAATATACCTGCAGAATGGCATCTCATCATCATCATTTCAACCGAAAGATGTTCACTGCTGGACATAAGACTCCCCCAAGCGTCGCCACATTGACCGATCCCGTGCGTCTTGCATCCAGCGCCTTCCCGCAACCTTAACCAGGTTATCGGTACACCTAGAGGGAGGCCTTCCAACACGTCGTCTTCCGGTTCGCGGTCGCCATTCTAGAACTTTTCGGCCCCACATCGGCCATCTGTTCTGTGAGCAATATACCCTGCCCACTGCCATTTAAGTTTCGCAAGTCTTCGGGCTATGTCGGTAACTTTGGTTCTCCTGCGGATATCCTCATTTCTGATGCAATCAATGGCATCTAAAAGTAGAAAAATTTCTTTACAAGTCTTCATTTGAGCGAGATCACAGGAAAACTTGATGCATGAAATAGAAAATCCATAATATTATGAACCGCGTATTCTGCCCCATCCATTCTATGTATATCCTCGCAAGTATTGATACGGCGTTCATATACAGTTCGTGTATTGACGATTTAATTACATTTTGATCCGGCTACAATGGTTATTGCGATGTGGGTGTCCGATATAGGTATGCAAATGACAATCGCTTGGTTCAACATACTTAGGTGTCACGTCGGCACTTCTTTAGATTTCCATACCAATAGCGTTTTAGTAATGAATAATTAAAATACTGTGTTATAATTGAGAATCGCTTATAAGGTATGCGTTGAAATGCAATGATGGTATCTACGGCAGCATTTGATCCGTTTTGATAAATAAACTCGTGTTTTTAAGCATGTTTTGCACGAGTATTGGACATGATTTTAAATGGGTTGTGGTACGTGAAGAAATGCTCGTACTAATTCGATCGAGTAAATGTGTGTTTTATGATAAGTCTGTTGGAAACTTTGTTATTTAGATGAGTGTTTGAGGTCATTAATTATGGATGAAGGTAGTTCATTTAGAGCTTTGATATGGATTTTGAAACCATTTTTTGTTAGTAAATCAGTATTAATATCAACATTTTTTGAAACTTAAATATATTGTCGTCAAGCAGAGAGCTATGCTCTTTGCAGTTCCACAATTCATTTAGATAAATCTTTACATTAAATAGTTCTTGTGTACCTACCTAGTAATAGTAACAACGTTTATTACCAACTCAAACGAGGATAAAACTACGTCAAAATTCTAATAGCACCACAAAATTAACATAAGTATTGTGAAATAAGCTCATGTACCTAGTTGAATCACTGTGGAAAATACTCCAAACAAAACACGCCCTGTCCATTTCCGACGACAGTAATGACGCGTCCTAATATCAAATTAGTAATTCCCCCAATCTAATATCAGGTAAACAGAACGCGAAAATCTAAAACTGTTTTAATTCAAAGACTAAATACCAGACACAAGTAAACAAATATCTAACAAACGTATACTTAAAGCAGCAATGAATAAATCAACCCCATAATTGTAGGGGCGGTCCATCGTCATGACGATTTTCGCCATCGAAAATGCATTTTCCGCACTGTGCATGTACTTCTGCCAGAAGGTACACATTAACTTAATCATAGGATTACAGTGGGTTGCATTTAAAGTGGCATTTTGGTAATATAACAGTCAGATGGCACGCATGATAAGTGCCAACCCGATACTTGGAAAGCTTCGCTCATTACGAATTCGGGGCGCAGACAAAACGTACTTGGTCGCGAGGAACAAACGAATATAATAATTATGAGCCGAATGGATTAGGCCGAATTAACGGTTGCGTTGTTAGGAGATTATTTTTTCGACACGTAGCGGCCGAGGGTTTAATCAGATTTTTAGATACGAATCTGCGTAATCGTGTCATTGTTTCGTTTAATAGTATGGTGCTTTTAAATGTAAATTGTAGGTCTGATGTGCCCATTTTAAAATGTGTTGCAATAAATTCCAAGTTGTTGAAATGAGGTTCCTAATTCAGTCTTAAGCAAAGAATTCGATACTCGATGACTTTACCAAGGGAAATCGCCACCACTCTGAAAGTTCTAACACGACATAAACGATTCTCTGCAATCACCGATCCAGATATATTTAGAGTAAAAATCATGTCACCCTTTAGAAGTACACTGACAGTCTGGTACAACAGCAGACGTTAAGGTAAACGTCGCTTTCTGGCCTGTTCTTCTCCATAAAGATCTACGTTTTGAACGGGCAAGTAGCCTGTCTATCTTATCCAATTTTATCCTATCCAATTTTATCCTATGCAATTTTCTGTCATCTCATCGGTTCCTTGACTTCCTGAAAGTTCCTGTAATTGGTTTAATTGAAAAAATTGTTTGAATTTTGGAGTTTAAAATTGGCATCTTTCTGTCAAGCAGATTCATGATTCCAAAAACTTATTAACTCCGGAACAGAAACTTAGAAAAGACTGACGAACTTATATATGGCTAGCAATCCTTAGCCAAAGCGTCCTTCTATTTCTGTCTTTTTTATCTCACACGCAATCAATGAGAATAACCATAAACATTGTTCACATAATGTCATATTAGGGAATCGTCTTCCGAATCCCACACTACATTTTAACAACCAGTCGTGAGGTGCACGAAAAATCAACCCCAAAACAGCAAAACGACATCCAAGGGATAATGCACTCTAACATTGAAAACTCATAGCTCTATTTTATTTGACAGCTGTCACCCTGGTCGATGCGATCCTGCATAGGTTCTTGGACATCAAAAACAGACCGCTTGTAAAGTATGTGAGAATTGTGAATCTCAAGTTTTGGATTACCATTTAAACAACATATGTTATTTCCATGTGACTACTGTTTTACAAAAAACAGTAGCTATTGTTTGAATGCATATAGATTGATTATTATACTGACATTGTGGTCATTATGGATCTTTGTCGTGAACAACGTAAACAGTGTTGCAGTCAGAATAAAATAATGAGGATATTCATCTTCTTGAGCTGTGTCTTTCGGTGTACTACAAACAGCTGTACTTGTTTTATTTATGTTACAGACATTTTAAATGTTATTTGCCCTAACAACTACAAACTTTCTTAAGTACAACGTTTAGCGCAACACACGTAAGTGCAACTTGCAACGTATCAGATTTCAGTGCAACTGATCACGCAACGCGTTACACCTGGGGAGAAATGCGTTATGTTTGGCTCATGGTGACTCCAGCAATATTCTGTTTTTCTTTCTAGCCTTCTTGTTGTTTATTTCTCATATTTGCATGAACTTTGTACTTTTCGTTGACATAATAAGTATGAGAAAATTTACATGGTGAATAAAACCGTTTTTCGTTTAGTAAATTCACTCACACAATTTATCTGGTACTGTAGCCACTGCCTACATAATATGAAGGAATACTTAATCCATGAAACTTAGATACGACTTCAATAATCACGATCAAAGTAATCAATGTAGCCATTGCAAAATTATCAAGCAACAGACCAACGCACGTTCCCATTTATAACATTAGCAAGAATAATATCTACCGTAAGCTCAGCTCATTATTTATAAACGATGTATAATTAAAGGTTACGGTTATAAGTCCAACAATTAAATCTCTGAGCGCTGCAAGTTCCCACACCCTTTGATTTCATTGTGTTTATAATTTGCTACGAAATAAGCGCTTAAGGCTATATCAATTTATCGCAATGCTTGGATAATTGTTTTGATCTATGATTTTAATATATTAGAACTTCTTACTACCTCTATACTAATAATCACTCCTGGTATTGTAACAACACAAAATTATTTAAGCTAAGAGTGAATAGACAAGCGTGCTTCACCGTCGACCACTTCAGGTGAAATAGTGGTCAAAAGCGAGACTATCAAATTAAAAAAGGCTTGGTAAAATATTAGCCAATCTAGTCTGGACCAATGGAGTCAAGGTTTCCCCTAAACTGGTAGTCCCTAAAGGACAGAAGAGAAAATAATGATGATGGGATGATGAAGACAATGAAATAGAATCAAACCATTTACTTCACCATACGTTGGTGTATTTCACAACCTAGGCATTGGATCTCTCCTCCCCTATGGGTTCTCGCATTGTCGAGGCGGGGGGGAGGTTCAGTAGCCGTGGCTTGGTCACCCACGGAGAAGCGAAGAGGAACCCGAGGAGGGGCTGTTCATCAGGGCTGTTGCTGATAAGCCGACGACGTAGCAGCCACGAAGTAGGTTGCGGTGCCGCCTGGGTGACATCGCGTATGAGGCCTCCTATACACATCCGATATCGCGGCTGAGGGTTGAAGGTCGTGGCGGAAGTGAAGTGCCGGTATTGTGCGGTTCTTGCCTTCCGCGGCCTAGACCGGGTCGCCACCATCTGATGTCGGACGCGGTGGGACCGCAGGGGAGTAGGAGTGTCGGTATATCGTTGGCCGCTCTCCCTATCCCCTGCGGCCGAAAAATGGTAACTGGCGTGGCGATTGACCTTGACCTGTCACAAGGGAACTAAGGGTGCCATACACGGGGTCGTCTGGCACCCATGTGCTGGTTTGGTCCCTGGGGTGGTCACGGCGTGCAGTGTGTTCTGGTACGCCGGTGATGGGGGCTACTCTCCAGAGGAGGATCCGGTGACGGACAGCCGTGGCGGGTTCGCGGTGAGTGCTAACGCGTGCCCGTGTAACCCGTACCCGCCATGAGCGGCACAGGAGGACACCGTGGAGTTTTAGTGGGTTGGAGTCCCACATAACTGTAATATCTCCCCGTGGTAGTGCAATATGCATGAGCATTTCTCCAAGCAAAACAAAATGGCATAGGATTTCCAGTGAATGGCTTGTTAAGGTCTTGGAGTCAGTAGTGGGCTGAATAATATGATGAGGAAGCCGTAACGACTACAAGATTGCTAAGATCGCTTACCATTAGATGATTTAGTGGTCCAAAGCGAACCTATTTATTTATATACTCTATTGTACACCAAGATAAAAACAATAATATATACGGAAACTTTAAAATGAAAATAAAGATACAACAGGTGGCCTTATCGCGTTCTGCGATGTCTACCAGCAGTCCCAGAAAAAAGGCTAAAATTATAGTACCGAGTTATCTGAATTAATTAGTAGGTACAGCAAAAGCAAATTCAGATTGTTAAACACTTATTAGAACTTTATTTTAATTCCAATTAAGTGTAAAGATACCGCACTTAAAACGACAACATCACATTTATGCAGCTGTAAATCATAGAGCATTTACAAATCATTTGCATAAAGATTGATTCCATTCAAAGAAATCGTGAATACGCTGACATAAAGCGCTTTACGCTTGAAGTTTGCAGTATAACGATTATAAGTAATTGCTTTGCAATTAGGACAATCCGTGTGGCAGCGCTGCAGCGTGTGCAGCTAATTATGAGTTCAAGCGATAATTACTGCATTGGGTCGGAAACGTGGCTTGTAAGGATAAAAGCGTCGATCAATGTTTGGTGGATAATAAGTGGTTGGGTGTGTTATATTGCGAAATGTATGAAGATATTATCCTTCCTTGTCTTTACATTTTCGAGATTGCAGAGATATTTTTTTTTATATTATTTCTTAGAAAGTTCCTTACTTTGTCTGGTTTTTTTATGGGACCAACCCATTACATTGTGCCGAGCCATGGCAATCCAACAGTGGCGAAGTGGCAACTACCAGAAAGACGTCTCAGCAATGAAACGCGGTATTGTATTTGGTTAGAAATTATTGGTTTTTCTTAGAACCTTAACGTTTTGTCTGGAAGTGACTAGGTACACGATAACGACTGAGTCATCCAAACAGATATTTAAAGGACCCGCATGAAGGCAAACATAATATTGAAACCAGCAATACCTTGGTGACCATAACCACTCACTACCCAGGGGTGAAACCCAAGACAGTAGATAACATTTAAATCGGTATGGTAAGTAATGAAACAGCTTTAATAAAGCTTTTCCTACCTGATCAGACTGTCAAACAGACAGTATGTGAAGAAATACCCAAAAAATTAAGTACCGCCCTCCTTACCCAAATACATACACAAATATATAAAAAGGAATTTAAAAACATTACAGAAACAACACTCATTTATGTAAGTACGCACAAGAAATATCGTGAGTACCCGCATACCAGCATTTGGGCATTTGGAAAGGAGTACGCAATTAAAATGCGGTTTAACAACAACACAACTTAAAGACAGGACAAATTGTTTTTTCCTCATGTTCCTATTAGTATTCTACACACTTGTGCGTCGAATAAAGAAATTTGTGACCTCAGCATTATAGAATGACTCATTTTAACAGCCGTTATTTGGCAATAAAATTTTCTAACAGTTGCTTCTTGGACTTACTTGGTAAGCAAAAGGCATCATTAGGGTGCTTGAAAACGTATCGGCAAGAATCTAACAGTAGCCTTTATATAAAATTATGATAATATATGACAGTTAGTGAGCCTTTTGAGAAGTTTTTGGTATTTTTCTAGGAAGATTAGCCAGTTGAGGTGAATCAGATACTAAAAATTCAGCGTACAGTCGCGTATACTCGGTTCGAAAAGTATAATTGGGAAATTTCGTTGTTGACGCATTCCGGAAAGTTGTAAAGCTCGCAATGAATGCGATTGTTGTACGCAACTGTACCGTATTAAACGGCTAAATCTATGTTAACAATCTTTTGAAACATTGGTGTTAGATAAAAGTAAAAACACAAAATTACATCTTCAAGAAGAGCTTCTGCAGGTTTTAAAGCTTCAAAACTCTCCTCTTCTTGAAGAAAAGTAATTAATGTCAGCTCCTTCATATTTATATCAAGTCACTCTACACTCATTAAATGTACTTCAATATCAGAGACCTCATGAGTAAAGTGAATTATTATTTTAATTTAGGTCACTGGACAAGGTTGTCCAGGAAGGTGGAAGAGGAAGGTGTAGGTACAAGGAAGGCCCCAAACAACACATTATATGCCTCTAGTCTCGATTCACTAATGCTTTAAGTGTCAAAAGCTTCGTAACAGACATAATCAAAACTGTACCGATTTCACAAACTAAGTGAAGGACTCATACGCAGGACTCTTGCCCCAGACATTCATAACAAAAGGTAAAATAAACATGAAATTAAAGAACCTCGCACACCGTGACGACTGACTCACATAATTTCACAAAATGCTCGTGTCGAACAAAATGTTTCTTACAACGTCCGAGAAGTCAGTAATTACAATAAAACACTTAATGAGATGCTAGTGGGTGGGTTCGTTTAAAAGGTAGTAAACAAAATTACTCCGGCCCACGTTGCCAATTAGTTCAGCTAGTATTAAATCGAATGTTCCCTCGAAACTTTGAATTAAAACCTTGCACGCCACGTAAATGTGAATAATTACGTATTTAATAATGCTTTTGTTCTCTCGACGAGGAAATTCAAGTAATTCAATTGTGTTTAAGACTGTTTAATTCGGTGTAACAACGCTGTACGCTTTCTAGAACCAGTGTTTTTATTGTTTTAGGGATCAGTGAGAATGGGATGATATTAGGCGGAAGATTGTGTTGTTTGAAAGTTTCTGCAAGTTTTGAAATTATGATTTACGGCTCTCTTGGGACTTTTCCTTCTTTTCATGTCTATTGACTCGAATTATATATTTCTCGGATCAGTAGGTATTTAGCAACAACAGCTATATTATTCATCATCACCATCGGCCTTTTTAATGTTCCCAATGCAGCTGGGACTCAGGCAACCACGCGGGCCCAGTGCGGGTTGGTGGATGTCACATGTCTTCGAATTTTTGGTTCTAGGACATGCCAGTTTCATCACAATGTTTTCCTTCACCGTTTTAAGAGCAGTGGTGATGAAATAATTTACATAAAGTAAAACACCTGCCAACCTAGGCACCCTAGAACCTACGACCTACGACACGTAAGTCGCTGCCGTTACCACTGCTCCTTGTATTGCTGCTCCTGCTCTATGATTGCTCTCATTGCTCAATCCTGAAAGGTGCAGTTGGTTGTGCACAACGGGTAGCAAAGTAGGTGACGCATTACCTGTGTAGAGGCTCCATACTGGAACTGTGTTTGTCACTAAAATGTTTTTACAATTTCCAATAATATACCTCAGTAATAGGTGACTACCAACAAACCCGAAAAACCCAAAATTCATCTTCGCCTACGCCAAAGGTTCTTTCATTTTCTCATGAGGCATGAAGTTGACAAGTAAGTACCTACTTATCAAGGGGCTTCGATAAGAAAACATCACAACATGGTGAGAAGAGACACATAAAATTAATTGAATTGTTTACATTTATTTCATTAGTGTTGTGACAATGCATCTGACTGGCATTGTGAGAATAGTGTCATCTGTCAAAAATAAAATAACTTTAAGTCTATTTAGTCTATGGCCATATTTCAAGGAAGTTTGAAGTAGCTTTACCTACTCGATATACTCGACTCAGTACCCATGACAACGGTAAAATCCTTAAATAAATAAATTATCAATTTTATGAATACTTCTCATTCTCGTGAAAGGAGCTCGTGGCTAAATAATGACAGCCGCACGGATCGATCTTCAAGGTTAAGCAACGCTTGCCGAGGTCGGTCCGTGGATGGGTGACCATTTCAACATACCGAATTTCCTTCGTGCCTCGGAAAGCATGTTAAGCCTTTGGTCCCGGCTGTCATTTGAAGACCTTTGACAGACGTTATGGGCAGTCAGAAGCTTGAGATCTGACACCAGTCTTGCCAAGGTGTACCGTGTTGCCCAGTTACTGGGTTGTCCACAACCACCTCCAGGTCAGATAGGCAGTCGCTCCGTGTAAAACACTGGTACTCAGCTGAATCCGGATAGTATGGAAGCCGACCCCAACAACAATTGGGAAAAGGCTAGGCAGATGATTTATAATTCTCAATTTGAGGTGGAGTCAGGTTGCAGAGTAAGACTTGGAATATGGGTCTTAGGTAGATTAGATAGAGTGGCTATCTTGGGACTAATACTTGCACGCAAAATAGACTTCCAGTTTGTCATTGTTACAACATGTTTTAATTCCAGTTTACAAAGAGAATAGGTAAGGAACCCAGCATGACAACGAGAGTTCTAACTTAACTTGCACATATTATTAAGTTAAAGTAATTTACTTACATGTGTAAAGTGTTAACAGAGCGCGAATTCCGGAACAGTACAACTATTGTATGTAAGTATGTGTAATGCTGAAAATTGGAAAATAACGTTATTGTAATAAAACGCTTTTGAAACTAGTTAAATTATGTTTATGTAACAGTCTCTTAGATATTTTGTTCAGTCTTTAATTTCTCTTTTTGATGTCTTCTTCGTTCACGCACATACCATCTTTTCTGATAGATTTTTCCAAAATTAGTGTAGATTTTTACCCGGCTGTATGTATGTATGTATGTTTATATGTTTGTGTGTATGTAATATTCTTTATTACCTCGTTTCTTCTAAACCACTTGACGAATTTTTATGATTAAAACATCGTTAGATAGGTCTTGGCTGCCCAAGTAGATAAGTGCCGTTAAAAAAAAGAACATGGCGGATTTTGGGCGCTATATTGTGGGAGTTGCAATTTTTTTTCTTCGACACCCATCGAGTGGGGTATAAAAAAAAGGGTTTTTAGAGGTGATTACAAAAATGTATACCACTTAGATATTTAAAAGTCATTCGAAAAAAAAGGATACCTAAAAAGTTGTAAATAAAAAAATGTTACCAAATCAAAAAACCCGACTGCAAAGATGTAAACAAGAAGAAAATCATGCTGTGCAGTCGGAGCATATTTATAATTTTGGTCAGCACATCATGATTTTCTTCTTGTTTACATCTTTGCAATCGGGTTTTTTGATTTTGTTAACATTATTTTTATCCCTTTCCTTCTTTGAAACAAAATCAATTATAACTAGAATTTAGAGTATGTAGAAACCATTTCTTTAACATCACACATTTTTCGTAAATTGCTTGATTAATCGACGTCAATTTCCACTGTTTAAAAAGTTAATCGGAAAATAATAGCATCATCACCAAACTTCAAGCGATTAAACATAATTGACAGGCATAAATCGTTTTAATCACAGCTTACCTACCCCAAATCCGGACACCATCAAACTTAAAGATTCGAGGGAGAAATTATAAAAAAAACTTCGCCTAATAAATCAGGTTTATTACTAGAGGGGGTATAGTTAATCTGGGCCAGGAAATTAAACCAGGAATTACCATAATTGATACGGTTCAAGTGAATTGGTGCAGAAAACTGATCTGCTCACAAACGCCCTTAGAGCTCCAAAGGCGTCTTGCGAAAATGCCTTTACAATTTTTAATGAACATCCCGAATGAGATTGCTTGATAAAAAGGCCATTAGTTAGGTAGGTACCTAGTTTTTTTTCCATCGAGGATTTTAAAAAGTATCGCTTTCCATTACAACTCAGTTTGTTTTTCGTTTTTCAATGAAATTTAACACTCCTAAAATTATCAACACTAAAAAGGTGTCGATAAAATACATTGGTTATATTTGGCTGCTAAAATTAAAAAGATACTGTTGTATTTTTTACTTTTTTATGCGATGATACGTAATTAAGTGGAGGTAACAGCTGAGTGCTGACGTTAAGGGTTATTCGAGAACTCTACACCCAAAATGTGTTGTTGTTAAAACATGGAGAAATCAAGTATTGATTTCTTCGATATCAAATCCCAGGCATTTACTGAGACAGTTGAATTTTATTTCTTCTTTTTAGGGTTCCGTAACTCAAAAGGTAAAAAAAGGAACCCTTATAAGATCATTTTCTTGTCCGTCTGTCCGTGTGTCACCACCACCGATTTTCTCAGGAACGGGTGAATCTAGTAAGTTCAAATTTATACTTGATACAAAGGTCTATAGTCCATATAAGGGGTATAAAAATCAAGGTCTAGAGTCAACACGATAAAAAGATATGGGTAAATTTAGATTTTCGCGAAAACTTGTAAGTTCCAAAATTTACCTTAATTTTCAAAAAAAAACGCATTTTTCCTTTACTTGTGTAAGACCCTGACAATAACCAAAATTGACATTTCTAGGTCAACTGGAAGTACTCTATAGGTTTTGGGTCGAAAACCTATATGGTAGTTTCCGTTGACCCAGACTCACGAAATTTGGCAAAAAGTAAGGTCTTACAGCACAAATAAAGGAAAAAACCCAAAATATAAAAAAGTTGAAAATTATGGTAAATTTTGGTACTTACAAGTTTTCGCGAAAATCTAATTTTGCCCATATCTTTAAAACTTAGCCACCAATAAAAATGATACCAATAATATACCGGTATAATGGGTAGGTACGGAACCCTCGGCACACGAGTTCGACTCGCACTTGACCGGTTATTTTTTCAGTTGAAATGTGTGCAAATGAGCAACCATTGCTGTCACTTCTCATTGATTAATATATGGTTTTGTAATATTGACCAGCACTGACCACATAATTCTCCAGCAAAATTAAAAATCAACCCTTAAGGTTCCCCTAGTCGACGGCACGAAGAATTTTGTGCGCGAGGTTAAAATGCATGCTATCTCATCCGACAACACGTGCGAAAGAGATAGATGCTGTGATGAGCAGTAAGAAGCTAGTTCGCGTACGAATTAGCACTTTTGCAAATGTATGATGATTTAGGACGGAAACGAGCGCGCGAAATTTTATAAACAGACCTTTGGGAGTCTAGATAATATGAAAAAACTACTAAATGTATATTTTCAAAATAACATTATTTGCATTGTTAAATTACTAATCTATCCCTGTATGGAGGCCGTTTTGCGATTTTCTTTCTTCTTATGGTATTTATTTTCGCCCAAAGATGCGTTAAAATTAGTGTTGAAATATGGAACTTTCGAAACTCATAACTTTCAAAAATTTTTTTTTTTTTGTTTCCGTACAGGGCTAGTTAATGATGAGGCAAATTGATATCAATTTAGTAGTAAAGTAATCGCCACACTACGTTTGTATGGAAGAAAAATCGACTAGTGTAACCTTAAATTAAAATCAAGGGGTCAAAACACAGCTGGACATACACACGTCCACCAAAATCATTAAAACTTCATTACATACAAAATTATTAATAACTTTAACGCAAAAGATTAGTATCGACACGCGTCTACAATAAAAATACTTAGCCCTAACTATTCGATGTATTAAAGCCTTGTTCAAATTAATCAAATCATTCTTAGATCTTATCTATGGTCGAGTGTATCTAAAATTAGAGCAGGAGGGAGCATCAATTGTTTTCTTTCGCCCACGACCGAGGCTTGTTATTTTTTTTATAGTGTAAAGTATTATAGATAGATATAACGGATTGTAATCATCTCATTGTATGAGCTAAGATGTATTTATGTGAGGTATGGAAGCAAGAAAGTCCTAGTTGCACGGACAACAGTTTTGTTCGTAATGTTGTTGTCGTAGTTTGACCACGGTGTGATTTGGAACACGACTATTTAAGTATTATTTAAAGTACGAAACGCTACTTTTTTGTAGTTTAAGCACAATTCAATCTGCCTTAAATTACTACCTAATGTAATTATGTATAGGGTGAATTAGTTCGTTGGCAATCTTTAAGGGCTTGAACCATAGAGAATGTTGTTCACATTTATGAAGCTTTGTCTACGACTGTAAAATCACCCTTCATGGCTCATTAAAGCTATGGTTCATAACATAAAACCTGCTAAGTTAGTTTCACGAGAATTACCATCAAAATTTTACGTCTTTTTTTAAGTTTGATTTCAACCTGATTTAAACAAATCTTTCCATTACACCAACCATACCACAACAAAATCCTTTAACCACACATCTCCACCAACACAACCAAAACAACACAAACACTTCCGACCAACCATACACGAAAAAGATACGATAAAACAACATGTGTTTCTTCACCTAACGAATCTTCGACGGCATAATGAATACGACAATGTAAAGTGGAACTTTATTTACATAATGTCAACTAAGTAGGTGTAGGAGTGTCGTATAGGTAGGTACTCGAATGTCATTAATCGAACGGAGGAATGCTATTGTTTGGCTGTGTGTATTTTTTAACCGAGAGATGAAGATAGGATTGGAGATTATGAAAGTAAGTATGAAAATGTGTTTCTGATTTAGGATGTTGGAATTTATTGGTGTTGGTATTGATTTATAGGAGTTAGTAATAGGAGAGAGTTGGTGGCCCTGTGGTAACGGCCGCAACTTACAAATTGTAGGTCGTGGGTTCGAACCTAGGTAGTCGCCAGTCGGGTAAAAAGTAAAGGCGCTGGTGCGTATCTTGTATGTATGTTTGTATGTATGTAATATTCTTTATTACCTCATATCTTTTAAACCACTTGAACGAATTATATAATTAAGACATCGATAGATAAGTCTTGACCGCCCAAGTGTTCTTAGATAGGTGAAAATCTAAAAAAACAAATATGGCGTATTTTGGGCGCCATATTGTGTGGGTCCCAATTTTTTTTTCTTCCAAACCCATCGAGTGGGGTTTCAAAATGAAAGGTTTTAAGAGCTGATTACTAAAAAATATGCCACATATATGTTTAAAAGTATTTCGAAAAAGAAAAATATAACTAAAAAGTTGTAAATAAAAAAAGTTTATTTAAAAATCAAAAACGCGACTGATTAAGAATCGAACTAAAAAGCTGTTAACAAGAAAAAATCATGCTGTTCAGTCGGAGGATCAGGTGGTCAGCCAGTTCGCGAATATGTTTTCTCCGACTGAACAGCATGATATTTTCTTGTTAACGGCTTTTTTGTTCGATTCTTAATCAGTCGGGTTTTTGATTTTTAAATTAACTTTTTTTTTAATTATTACATCACCACTGCTCTAAAAAATGGTGAAGGAAACCATCGTGAGGAAACCGGCATGTCTTTGAACCAAAAATTCGAAGACATGTGAAATTTAACATGCACTGGCCTGCGTGGTGGATTACGGCCCATTCCCTTTCACAGAGAGGAGGCCTGCACGTAAAACGGACCAAATGCAAATCTAAGTGCGAAAAAAAGGGGTACATCTATCCTAGGAATTAGTAAAAGAAAGTGCTTAAGTCTGACCAATCACTAAGAGGTTGAAAGACAATATTTTGTCCTGGTGTGGTCATGTGTTATGAACAGGGATGAAACGCTTGTTGTTGCTGAAAAACTTTTTTACAGAAATATACAACCAATTCCAAATAAAAACACAAATAACTTCAATTTCGGAAGTCGGTGTTACTGTTTTTGTTTCAAGTTGAAGTTATTTTTCACTTTTTAGTTGTTGTACATAATGTGCAAGTTCAATAGTAAGGTGCTTATAATGCCCAATGTTATGGCTGAATAGATTACCCGAATAACATAAAACAAACATAACTGGTGAAATGAGAGTGTACCAGGGTGAACTGTACATATTTGCGTACCGGCGTGATGTTATGTTAAGAAATGGCGTAAATAATAAACAGACATGCAATTGCAGACAATCCCTAAAGATTGCCGTTGTTTATTGAAGAGTTCTGTTGTAATTTCATCACCACTGCTCTTAAAACGGAGAAGAAAAACATCGTGAGGAAACACGGCATGTGCAAGAATTCGAAGACGTGTGACATCCACCAACCGGCACTGGGCCCGCGTGGAGGATTAAGGTCCATTACCTCTCACACAGAGAGGATGCCTGTGTCCCAGCAGTGGGAACATTATAATGCTGATGATAATAATGAACGCAGATAACATTTCAATAAACCTTCAGCTTTACTTAAGACGTTTTTAAAACATACTGCCAACACAATAAAATTCAATAACAGTAAACAACATGAACGTAAATTAACTCTATCCCAAAAAGGACATTTCAAAAATTACTAAACTTACTTAAAGTTTAATTTATAATTTTGAAAAGCGAATGTCAAAGAGTAAGGAGATCGTATTCGAAATTTGAACAACAATGGCGGTTGGATCGCCGGTATCGACACCCCGCCGTGCGCCCGCGCATACTGGCCGACAAAATGAGATAAAAACTTTAATAAAATCCTTATGTAAATTAAATTTGTAGGTCCTGTGTTGGGCCTGAGATATTTATTTGTGATTACAGTCTATTTTAGGGTGGTAGCTGGTCTTAGCGTTGATTTACTTTTGGTTAGTAAATCAATAACAAGTGAGCTTGGGGCTTACATAAACTCTTGAATTAACAGATGTAATATAATAAAATCCTCTACATCATCACAGTTAGCTAGAACCAGTCAGTAATTATAAGAATAGGTGCTTATAATGGACCATTTGACAACCTCTAACATTTATTTATCTTCCTCGAAACTTTTTGGCTACCCTACTTGCCTACCTACCCTACTTACCTAGATATACCTGCCTAACCTACTTATATTTCCACCCACCCACCAATTTTTTTTTCTAGTGTAATTCTTCCGCGGAGAATCTTAACACCGCAATATAGAAAATCACTTCAAATGCACAACGCCATTTATCGAATAAGGAGTTCAACTGTCCGAGTATCTGAATTAATTTTGAATGTGTGTGTGTGTGTGATTTTATTTTACTTCTTGGACATTTTAAATTGATCTAAATTTTGATAGAGATACGAATCGGAACACGATTGCGATGAAACAAAAACTTCAAGTTACGCACAATTTTTACGTATAAAAGTTATCTACATTGGTTTCGTACATTTTACGTGATGCGTGCACCAGTTAACAGACAACTATTTCAAAAATGCTGGAAATGGGTTCTGTCGGTTATCCTTTAACACCCTGGCTATTTTTTTGAAATATTTTCGATGTATAAAACGACTATTCTACAGATTAATATAATTATGTATTGATGTTTGATAAGTTAGTAACTGAAGAAAAAGGAATGTTTTAAAGCCCCTGGCCTAATGTAATTTAAATGTTTATCATTTCTTTTAAGTGTAATAATAACATAGGTATATCAATGAATATTCTTATTTCTTACTATCATAGACATAACTATATGCGTAATTGATGCACACCTAAATAAAATATCATCATCATCATCATATCAGCCGAAAGACGTCCACTGCTGGACATAGGCCTCCCCCAATTGACCGGTTCCGTACCCAGCGGATCCCCGCATCCTTCACCAGGTCATCGGTCCACCTGGATGAAGGCCCCTGGTGGAACGTCTTCCATTTCACGGTCGCCACTTCAGAACTTTTCTGCTCCATCGGCCATCCGTTCTACGAGCATTGTAGCCCTGCCCACTGCCACTTAATTTTGGCAATTCTTCTGGCTATGTCGGTAACCCTGGTTCTCTTGCGGATCTCAACATTTCTGATTCGATCACGCAAGAAAACTTTGAGCATAGCCCTCTCAATTGCCCTTTGGGTGACTGTAATCTTTCTGATGAGGCCCATTGTGAGCGACCACCTCACAGAGCCATAGAGTTGCCATCACTGGCAACACGCACTCACAGATAAAATATATTCGTCACATACTTATGTACCTAATTCCTATTCACAAAGGATTATAGAATAGACTTCAGAAGTAAAGTTACGACCAAACAATCAGTTTAAATCCATCTTTAGTAATTTAAATGAATTTACACACTACATGCCTGTTAAATAATTTTATTACAGACAAATATAATAACTTTAAGCAGATGTACTGAGCCTATAAATTATTTTAATATCTTCTCTTAACTAATAAAATTGTTATTCAAAATAACAAACGGGCACAGCTGTGTGTTTGTTTAAGCTGGAGAAAATCGATTAATTAAATGGCTTTGTCAAACTCACAATTGACAGGCAAAAAGCCGCAGGCGCAGCCTTAGGGCGTTGACAGACGAACGATACTTCTCCGATTAGACAGATTTGTCGTATCGAATATGGCTACCGGATATTGTAAATGCTTTTTATGAAGTTTGATTTGTAACTAATTAACTTGGAAATAACTTTATTTATGTTTATTTTTTTGTGTGAAAACAAAAAAATAAACATAAATGAAAAACACAGACTGTCAGACTATCAAAGGTTCGAGCAAGATGATTTGTTTTCTATCTGAATTTTTTAGTAGCAATCTGGTCAATTCGTTTGTATTTAGCTGATGGAAATAAGCGTTCAAGCGTTGTTGCCATACCTATTATTGGATTCAAATATAACATGAACATAACATTTGCTCACAATGTTAGGATCCATAATATTAAAGCTATTTTTTATTCGTGGTGCTAGGCTAGTCCCAGTTGTAAACGACCCTTTGTGCCTATTGGCCTTGTTTGTTCTTTCTTCTGCTTGGTATAGAGGGAAGTGGAAGTTTGTATTTTTCCTACTCCTCCATTATTATTTTCTGATTAATTTCATTGCGGGAACCAAGACAGTTAAATTCATTCGCCGGGACTTCGTCGAGCTTCATTGCCTCGTCGCTTTTCTGGTGGTCGCCACTGTTGATTCTGGCTTTCAGAAGTTGCAGTGGTTTGGGAATAGTGCGGTGGGATTGTCCCAAAATAAATGATGGCAATAGGCTTGTCCTCTTTTAACAACATGGGATTTTAATATAACTGGCAAAGTTTGGCTGTACTATAAGTACTAACATCTCTGTACATGTCTGTCTAACATTGACCACAGATAATATAATACTACCTGATGGTATTTGGTGGAAATTGACCTGAAGATACACTAAAACCACTGAGTACTGACCTGAGATTGGCTCATTTATTTAAAAATAAAAACCATTTGCTTATACCCAAATCGCGGTAACAAAACCATAGTGACTTCTAATTCAACGCCAACGCCATCTATCGAACACGTCTGAAGTTTTACAAAGAGTTATCTTAAACACTAGCATACAGATGCCTCATCCCATACAAAGAAACCGTGCCGACGTTACTAGCGTTTTTCGCCTGATTAAACTGATTATTTTTTGTACATCAATCGTGTTCGGTTCCGTTTCACGGCGAGAGATAGATGGTGTTAGCAGCGACTTGCAAGAAACAGGTTTTACTCAGTTCATGAATATTTTTACCATAAATACTTTGACAATTTATTTTATAGTATTTTTTTGCTCATTTTTACAGTTTCAAGGCACCAAAATGTTTTATAATACAAATTTAAACAATCGGGTTGTATGCCTCAGAAATTTAAAACCGCGCCATCTATTGGCATCAAATTATCTTTGAAAAGTGAATTAAGAGCCCAATATTCCATAATATTGTGCTTAGAGTTGATTAAACAAGAACATACAATTTCTAAGTTCAATTCTAGAAAATGTTAATTTTGCACACAATTCAATAAGAAATCGATGCACATCGCGCCATCTAGTGATATTTATTAGAACCAAATTTTCTTTTTTAGCGCTGGTACCCTGCCTTGACACAGGGACTACAAGCGTAATGTCTTGTTCGTGTTTTGTTATAATTAATTCATAAAGGAAAGAATATGGACATTATAGAGCTAATTAAATATTCGTAAGAATCGTAACGCGTGGCTTTCTGCACGTACCCGATTGGAAATAGGCGTGAGTGAATGTCTGAATGAAATGTTTTGTCAATCGTTCATCGTCGCTCGATTAGTAATCGCCTCATTTAAAAGATATTGCGCAATATCAAACTACCCATCAATAATAGATACAATGTTTTGCGCAAGCAGTATTCTGAACTTTTCAAAGATTTCTCTTTTTATCCTTTTTATAGGTCTTTTTTAGGGTTCCGTACCCAAAGGGTAAAAACGGGACCCTATTACTGAGACTTCGCGGTCCGTCTGTCTGTCTGTCTGTCACCAGGCTGTATCTCCTGAACCGTGATAGCTAGACACTAGAAATTTTCACAGATGATGTATTTCTGTTGCCGCTATAACAACAAATACTAAAAACAGAATAAAATAAATATTTAAGTGGGGTTCCCATACAACAAACGTGTTTTTCTGCCGTTTTTTGCGATAATGGTACGGAACCCTTCGTGCGCGAGTCCAACTCGCACTTGGCCGGTTTTTTTTTATTATCGATAGGCTCGCGTTTGACCACCTCCTCGCCTGATAGTAAGCGATGATGTGGCCTACGGTGAAGCACGCTTGCCTAGAAGTAACTTATTCACTATTGACTTAAAGACCCTTTACTCTCTCATTTCTGGGCAAAGGCCTCCCTCAAATCCTTTCAAATATTTGCCTGAGCCAACTCAGACCAGCCTCTGCAGTGTACATCTAGGTCGTCTCGCCACCTCTTTCTCAGCCAGCCTCGGCGGCGCCAATTAATATCTTATTTTTTCAAATATCTAAAGTGACTTTTTTTACAATATCTTGATTGGCATGACATCTAAGACACAGATCTACCATCTTAAACCTAAATTTTTGAGTGGGTATGTGCCTTTTCATCTGTAAGATCATTTGATCATTGTTGATTTTTGTTAATAGGTTTTTTTCCACTCGTCCTACGTACCTACACATTTATCAACGACAAGACATCGCTATGCAAAATCGTAGAATTATCACCGAAACCGTATAAGCGACAATAATTATATCTCGTCACAAATCAACTTGTAATCCAACACTGTTGTATCAACAACTGTACAGATTTACTGTCCAATAAACTATTTTAATTTATTGCTAAATCTTCGAGTCGGAATGGTTTTCGATTATAAATAATAATGTTGACACTATTCCTACATTCATTACCGTTTCTATGTTTTTAGTGAATGTGTGTGAATTAATTTCGGTGGGACTTAAGTTTTAACGAATTAATTTTATCAGTGTAGCCAGTTGACTGACACTAGTTTTGAAAAGAAGGAGGTATTTGACGTACCTTTATGACAAGCAAAAAGTTTTAAAACGTTAATACGAATAAGGTTTTTTTAGCCTGGGTAGCATCCCGGGCCATAATAACAAGTCGATTGACACCTTATTCAACAAAATCGGAAGAATAGTTTAGGCACTACGGAGGAACATACGTAAATACAAACATACATACATAGACTGCTATAATCATAACCCTTCCTTCTGGCTTCTCCGTAGTCTGGTAAAAGTATACTACCTTGAAGAATAATCTTTTTAGGTCTTTTTATAAAAAAAACCCGAATCGCTTACAGATATTCTAAAGAAACCAAGAAACCTGATCGGCTTTTGGTGGTAGGTTGGCTGGGTGGAGTGGCCTCCATAGGTCACGCACGATGGTCCTCTTTACAGAATAAGTACGGAAACCAAACCTCTAAAGAAGAAGATGTAGATCATTCTCTAATTGATTCAAGCTATTCTAATCCTAAGAATTGAAAGTCTAGGGCAAGATTCAAACATCAAACTTTCGCTATTTGTATAAAAATCTTAGTTACTTTGCTCAGTAAAGTCATGATAATTATGAAAATTGCATAGCTAGTCCTTGAATGTCAAATATAATTATTAATTAATCTCTAACCTTGCAATTAGTGATAAATTAATACCCGAATATAAAAGAAAAATGTCGTAACACAAAGAAAACGAAAAAAATATGATTAATTACTGTCATAACATAAATCCTAAAATTATGAACTAACAAAAATATACCAACGACTCTCAAATTTTCGTTTTTATCATAACAAATTGACATTTTAATGTCATTCTGAATCACCATTTAAAATAAACAAGATTTGAATTAATAATTGTGTGTAATAATTATAATTCTGAGAAATCATAAAAACGTATAATTAAGATTTTGAAATATTCGATGACAAGATAAGCTTATTAAAATATATTTGGCAAGAATATATTATGAATATATAGGTGCGTACTTACCAAACACAGGTCTTATGTAATAGCAATTAATTATTTAACCAAACGAAGTTTTTGTGATGACTCAATTTTAATAAATGCTTTAGAACGTGTCATTAATTTTTGCAAGGAATTTTTATAATTACGTTTATGATTTATTCACTGTTAAGTGTTAATAATTAACGTACCTTAAGAATTTTGATTAATTTTAAAATCAATTAAGACCAGTTAAATACAAATCGCCTTTTACATAATATATATATATAGCTACCTATAGAATTTGTTATGGTACAAGCAGTAGAACTATTTAATTTGTAAGGGTACTACATTATCGTATTGGGTCTAGCCTGTAAGGATATTGTATGTTTTGAGTGAATAAATAAATAAATAAATAATAGATGACTTCAAACATAAAATTGATGAAAATAAAAATTGGTATTTTAATTGATAATTTGAATTATGAAAACCTATTCTTTAATTTTTTGGAATAAAAAATATGTTATATTTTTTTGTTTATATAGAACTTTGCCCCTCACTAGGAATTTCTTCCTGAATCGTGGGTGCGTTTACAAACATACAAACTCACATAAACAACACCAAAGCCGGCACTATCTGTAGGTCACACAAATATTTGTTCCGTGTGGGAATCGAACCCGCAACACGCAGCGCAGCAGTCAATCGCTCAACCACTGCGCCCACCGTGCGCAAATTACTGTTTTAGTATCGTTTAAAATGATTCATCTCCAATCTGTTAATCAAAATTTGTCTTCACAAACTGAAAATGAAACACTAAAATCCTGATACACCAATCAATATATAAGTACCCGTTTCATAACCAAACTAAATGATATGCAGAACAAAACAAGATTGATTGCCCGCAGAATACCAACAATACAAGCTCTTAATCAATTCAAAATCTTTGAATAGTTGCCCGAGCCACACTCGGCATAATTCATTCGTTATTTTAAAACAAGCATTAGGAATTAAACACAAGTGATGCATTATAGAACGGGACAGTGGACCGACACCTCTGTTTCAAGCCTTATTTATTGTACCGAGCCTTTCTTTCATAAGTATTACGGACCACCGACTGAGTATAGAAGAGTTTGTTCCGCTTGAGACCAGGGGCTTAGGGATAAAACTTTTTTACAAAAAAATACAACCGACTTCCAAAAAAACTACAAAGTGAAATATAACTTCAATTTCAGCAGTCGGTGTACGGTGTTCTAGTTTTCGTTTCTTTGTTTTTTGACGCCGACTTCCAAAATTTAAGTTATTTAAAAAAAAAAAAAACTCTTTCTAATTGTGCTACATAATGGACCAGTTCTATAGGTAACTATAATGCCCAAAGTGATGGCAGAATAGATTAACCCAATAACATGAAACTTAAACAAAACCAGTGGAATGAGAGTATACCAGGGTGATATTATGATATGAAATGGTGCAAACAATAAACAGACATGCGATTGCAGCTATTCTGAGTGATTTGCCGTCATATATTGAAGAGTTCTGTTGTATATCTCCGAAGTTCTTTATCAGATCTTCACCAAATTTAAATAGGAGTAATGGACCAATTCTGGTACAGGCTCTTGCCAACAAAAATAGTTTATTTTATATCAGTCCACAACAGACGGAGAAATCAGTGGACAAACAAAAATAACAAAAAATAAACATACAGGCTAACATAGAACCTCCTCCTTTTTGGAAAGTCTGTTAAAATCATGAATACACGATGCAACGTCAAATCATTGAACGTTGCGACGTTCTGTTGTAATACGATGTCCTGTCATAAAGATCATAAAGATCTAAAGCTTTGATCTCTTGTGATCGGAACGCAAAACGCTGCGGTATGCGGTGCAGGAAATAGAATCGTATAAAAAACGTACAGAATGGTACTTTGCTACATCGCAGTCTGCGTCAACGGCAATTTCGTATAGTGTGTCCCTATGTGAATTCATTAACATTACCCATATGACTTTTCAACAGCTCAATCCCTAATATAAATGTAATTTTGTCAAGACCCCAGAGTAGATAATATTGGTTACCCAGAACTAACTTAACTTAAACAAACCAATATTCTTTTTTTTTAAAACAACAATTAAAATAACAATCCCATAGTTTTATTGCTCCTAGATTTTGTTAATTATCGGATGATTTTAACGATCAATTATAAAAAGATCGTAAATAACTTTAATTTTATCTTTTTTAATTTGAAGACTTATTATGCCTGACATTTCAAGTTTATGGCAAGGTGATTTTAATCAGTTGAACTATTTAAGCATAAAATTAACAATTAGATGAACATATAGATGATTTATATAAGACTAGCTGTCCCACGCGGCTTTGATCCCGTCAACTGGCTACCTACCCTACCCTACCTACCCTACATACATGAACGTTGCTTAACTTTAATCGCTTACGCAGCGCACGCAACGGAAGCTCTCAAAAAGGAATATGTTTGCCCGTTCTTGCAATATTTTTCATTTATTCTCGGCTCCTATTGGTCGTAGCGTGATGTTATATAGCCTGTAACCTTCCTCGATAAATGTACTATTCAACACAAAAAGAATTGTTTAGTTCCAACCAGTAGTTCCTGAGATTAGCGCGTTCAAACAAACAAACAAACTCTTCAGCTTTATAATATTAGTTTAGATTAGCTTTCCGTGACTTCACCCATGTGACGGTCGTAAATTATCCCAAGGACACATACTCCTGAGATAAACAGTATTCCATGTCCTTCTCCAAGGTCCGATCTATTCATCATCTTCTTGTCCTTCTCCCATGTTACTTAGGTTTGGCGCAACACATTTTCTTCTTCCATACCGTCCTGTCCCCCGTCACGCTATCACTGACCCCCTTTTCTTTCATATCACTCCTCACACAGTCCAGCCATCTTTTCTTTAGCCTTCCCCTCCCTCTCCATCCATCCACATTTATAGTCATAACGGTTTTAGTAACATGCGTTTCATCCCTCCTCATCACATGACCATACAAACAAACGGACAAACGGTTACCTTTCAACTTTTCGGTCACTGGCGCCACTATCAAACTTCCTCTAATACACTCATGGACTCTTGATCCGATCTATTACTAAACCAAATTTCATTTATTTATTTAACAATATATGCACACACACGTATACAGACAAGAAGGAGGAACAGAAAAATAGGTACATAGGTGATGCTTATTTCTAATGAAATCTCTTCCAACAGGTATACTACCTGCGAATGGAAAGATGAAAAAAAGAGATGTAGACATCGTGTGTAGAAGGGAAAAATAAACATGTAAAACAATTTAGAGCTAAATAATGTAAAATAATTATTAGATACAAATAAAATATACTGTCATATACATACAAACAAATAAAATAAAAATTATAACAATAACTACCTACCTACTAATAAGTATAAAAAAGATAACAATACAGAACTATATGCAACTATGATGGAAAGGAAAGGTAGTGTCTTTTCACTCCTTTTTCATCACAAAGTCCGAACTTTTTTTTAAAATTGGTTCAGTGGTTTATACGTGAAAATGTTACAAACAGATAGACAGAGTTACTTTCGCATTTATAATGTTAGTGCAGGTATTTGGACTAGTCCACCGATTTTAGCTTGGTTGTCAACTGTTTAATATTATATATCCTTGAAATGCAGACCACATAATAAGTGATGAGAAACGTTGATAAAAAATGTGCACATTTAAGTTTTAATGTTTTATTCATAGTAGATAAAGATTTGAAATCTAAGAATGCTCAGTTTGTTAGCCATTGGACTGGTCGTTGCTATGATATGAGTAGTTAAAGTTAAATGCGAGAGAGATGTAAGAGTAAGTAAATCTTCTTGTATATTTTTTATATTAATTATTTTATTTTATTTTTGAACCGCTTTGTTTGTGACTAGATACAACTTGCAAAAGCAAGTATGAGTATACTGAAATCAGCTACGTTTTGGTTCGTTACGGCATGATTAAGGTATTTAGGTACGGCAACCTTAGTGTTGATTGATTATTACATACGAGAGGAGCTCCAAAAGATCACGGAATATTTTATTTAAAATATATTCGCTACTTTTTAACCGACTTACCAAAAAGGAGGAGGTTCTATGTTCGACTTCTTGTATGTTTTTTTTTTTTTTAATGTATGTTCACCGATATCTCCGCCAATTGTGGACCGATTTTGAAAATTCTTTTTTTGTTTGAAAGAACATGTTCCGAAATTGGTCCCATTTTAATTTGTTAAAGATCTGATGAAGAACTTCGGAGATATACAACAGAACTCTTCAATAAATAACGGAAAATCATTCGAGATTGCTTCAATCGAATGTCTGTTTATTGTTTATACCATTTTATAACATAACATCATGCCAGTATACTGAAAGGGGTACGCAGAACTCTAATTTCACCGGTTATGTTCAAGTTTCATGTTTTTCGGGTAATCTGTTCTGGCGTAATAGGTACTTAATAAACAACTTGCCTATTAAGTAGGTAAAACTAAAAAGGGAAAAATAAAAAACTTTTTCGCAAAAAAATACTACCGACTTCCAAATGAAAAACTACAAAGTGAAAAATAACTTTATTTTTGGAAGTCGGTGTCCACATCGCAAATAATTGGTATCTACGAAAGACACCGACCAAAAATAAAGTTATTTTTCACTTTGTAGTTTTTCATTTGGAAGTCGGTAGTATTATTTTGAAAAAAAGTTTTTTATTAATGAAAGTATTCCGCAAACTTTTAGAGATCCCTATGTAGTTAGGCAATGTAGAGGTTCGATATTCATGGTCCCAAACAGAGCCCACCAATATGAATGAGTCGCCCTTGGCGTCCACTTATCGGACGATTGTTTTCGATAGCGCACACATTATTACCAGCCTCTCGACTTTCGACTACCAGCGTCTACATAAATAATTAATGTATGTATGATTGACGTAGGTGACGGTGCAATGATAGGAATAAACCCAGAAATACAACACAGAAGACAATGTAGGGAGAAAAATATGTATTTTCCAACAAGTAAAGGTTCCAGAACAAATTCACAACTTATCTTACTAGTCAAATGAAAATCGAAGGATCTGTTTCAAAATTTCCGAATTTAGAACTAGCAATTGGATATTTTGTAAATGGAATTTAATTTAGCTAGGTATCTAAATAGACCCCAGGGATGAGCAGGCGTTGCACAGAGAGGGTTCCGAGGTGGTCTACGTGCTGATGGTGACATAAAATCCCACACACCCTGGTCTTTTCCCCAAAATTTCAGGAGCCTTTTGAAGTTTTCCCCCGATATAAAATTTAAAAGTAAAATATATCGGTCAGTGAATCATCATTGCCATCCAACGTGGCAATGAAGCCAGCGTTCTGGGCATGTTTCCCATTGACATCGATGTGGACGAATTTTTTGATGCACAATGAGCTCTTTTCTGTCTCCCTTTTGTATTTGAATATAGGTTTGTTTTTGTTTTTAGAAAAAAAAATGGGATATTTGTTACATATTAAAAATTACTAGTAAGTAATTATTAAATTATAATTAATAATGAAGTGTGTCAAATTTCTTACATTTCTCTCTATTCTTGCAATGCAACTTTATATTTTGGTAACCTAAGGCAAACAAATCATAAAAAGACAGTAAAACTAAGAAAACAAGTAGTACACCAGTTGTTTTTCCAAAAACAGTACTAACTGAACTTTCTGTACATTTTGATATTTTTTATTATTGTCTCTACTTGAGACATCAATTCGGCGCCGGTCGGCCTACGTTCATTTACGTTATTCTTGCAAGACATAGCCTAAAATAATACAGTTCATCAAAATTCAAATCATTCAGTAGGCCAACGGACTTGTACCTGTGTGTGTTAGTCTGTGTACAAAAATATTAAATGTTTGCTTATCATTATTTTGTACTGAGGCGACACAACTTATTTTTAGACTGGCACTTGTAATTGTCAATACAGTAATCGAGGCCTCTTAAGAATAATTTTCTTGCTTGGTGGCCGAAAGTAAGAACTGTTAGTATAATTATTCTTACTAAGTGTTTTAATTTTCTTATGTAAGTTACTTTAAAATGACGTCAGCATTGAAGTCTCAAATTGGAGGAAGGCCGGAAAAATAGGGTTTTTGTTATACGTTATTAATTGTTTTGATTTTCTTAAGTAAATTAGTTTAAAGTGAAATCAATAGGGGTGTTTCTTGGTTAGAAAAATGATAATTATATATAGTCCGTCAGTGAGATTATCAAATAATATTGGACACGTATTTCTTGCTTTACCAAATAAATACAAATTTACAAAGCGCATCAAAGTTCAGGAGTGGGAGCTTATTACGTCACTAAGATAGTATTCAGTGTACTAGCGGCGTGACGTCACACGATATTTCAACGCATTATACCGTCGTCACTTTATGTTAACGAAAAAAAAAACAAAGAACGACAAAAACAAATTGACAGTAAACACACATCACACATCATCAGCCTATTAATGTTCCCACTGCTGGGACACAGGCCTCCTCTCTGTGAGAGGGAATGGGCCGTAATCCACCACGCGGGCCCAGTGCGGATTGGTGGACGTCACATGCCTTCGAATTTTTGGTTCTAGGACATGCCGGTTTCCTCACGATGTTTTCCTTCACCGTTTTGAGAGCAGTGGTGATGAAATAATTAACACAAAGTAAAGCGCCTTCCTGGGCTCGAACCCATGACCTACAACTTGTATGTCGCGGCCGATACCACTGGGACACCACTGCTCTCTGACAGTAAACTACCCTATTGAAATATTATACTGTCCTTTAATAAATTGTGATGTAGATGAAAATGAGAGTTTTGATAGTATATAGGAAAGTATTGGACTTACCCAATAGTCAAGCAGCTTACTTACTCGTGTCCACTTAGGTAAGTTATGAAACAAAAATTAAGCACTTAGGTATATTTTTTAGTTTTAATGATTTCTCTTTTTACTCAAGCAATCATGATATTGCAGAAATCGAAAACCACTAGTGACCTCATAAGCCAAACAAATTAGTAATAATTAAAATAAGCTTCTCAAATAAACGACACGAAAATAACCTCTCAATAACACACAGCGCCCTAGGCGATAATTATTCAAGATGCGAAACAAAATAATGGCCACATATAAAATACCTACTTACATTATAAATTAACTGTTAAAAATAACAGGTTATTATTAAAAACATCATTATGTTATATGCATGATTACGGTATGGCACGGGCGCAAGCGCATCTGCCGTATTTGCATAGTCGCTGATTGGGAAGCAAGATTAATTCTTGTAATATTTTTTGTTTTCATCATTTAGGTGCAATCAGGCGGGCGAAAAAGAATGATCAGTATCATACTTCAGCCCTTAAGCTATTTTTTCAGACGGCAAACAATGGGGCGCTTGTTTGTTATTAGGTTAGGGGCGATAATGTAATGCAATTACTTTTTTTTCGCCCAAAAAAATTGGAAATTCATTATTCAAATCCTACAGCTGAACAAACGAGGAATACTGATTAGAGCTTATGATTTTTTCGGTAATAACGTTCAGATTCATTAACATGTTTGCTACATTATTTATGATATTTCCTGTCTTGAATAATAGAGTCATTAATATCACCAGCCTTGCAATCGCGCCCTTTTATTCAAAAGTTAGAGCAATAATTATAAATTGCGCGCTGTTCCCACAATCCCCCAAGAACAAATAGAAATTCATGTATAAACTTATCATTCCATCTCGAACAGTAACAACCCTAACTCTGGGGCATCATTAGGCAAAATAAGACCATTAGCAGTCGTTTCTCTTAGCGTGGTATGAAAGGGTTAAATCGGCCCTTCTGGCACAATAGCTTTATTCTATTACGAGTCGCTTACACGCGCGATGTAATAAATATGAATGTTGAACATCGTGGATTATGCTCCTTTGGAGAGGGTCAAAATATTTGAATATGCACCGGTACAATTTGCAAAGGGTTAATTGACATTTGTGAGTTGCCTTTGTGAAGTTTACGGGTGACTCGTAATGAAGTCGTGTTGGTGTTGTTAATGTAGTTCGGGTGATTTTTGCTACTGTATACCATTATTGTGGTAAAGAAACAGTATCGAGTATAACACTATGTAGAGGTCGAGCATCTCTAACTTTAATTTCATTTAACTGACCCAAATAAATTGCTATATAAAGTGATAGCACGAAACACAGGTTTGAAATAACCTGGGCAGTTTGCTACCAAAAATAAAAAAATCCTGATTACTACTGCACCTAATTTGTGAACGTTTTTACTTTTAAATAAATAATTCTTATTCTTATTGAAATTGAATATATTAGATAAGAGATTGCATGTAGCAGAGATGAGAATGTTGAGATGGATGTGCGGAGTGAAGAGAATGGATAAAGTTATAAATGAGTATATTAGAGGAAGTTTGAAAGTGACGCCAGTGACAGAAAGTTGAAAGGAAACCGTTTGTCCTGGTATGGTCATGGGATGAGGAGGGATGAAACGCTTAGAAAGAGTTATGAATATAAATGTGGATGGATGGAGAGGGAGGGGATGGCCAAAGAAATATGGATGAACTGTGTGAGGAGTGATATGAAATAAAAGGGAGTCAGTGATGGCGTGACGGGGGACAGGACCGTATGAATGAAGAAAACGGGTTTCCAAGTAACATGGATGGGACAAGGGCAGGAAGATGATGAATTCTTATTCTCATTGAATACTTATTCTTACTCATATTTCGGGCTTTAGACAAAGTACCATTTTATAAACGATAACGATGGTCAAATGTCCAAAATTATGGGGATTGAACATGCGACCTTTTGGTAGCGCAAGTCAATCTCATTCTGGACGTTTTGACTCGGTAATAGCCTGCCACTTGGTCTAGGCCCTTTAATGTATCTACTGACCAGTTGGTCAGTGCTTCTGAATCTGATAAACTCTGATGAAAACGAATATATAAATATAAAACCACACACAGTTAAATCAATTTAGTTGCGTACTTATCAGTTTTTTAACCTTGTCCTTCGGGGAATATATAGGTGTGATCTTGTTGTGTGTTTCAATCATGTGTTCAAGAGAAAAAGGTTTAGTCTTTCTTAAAACGAATTAGACTGCATCTTTTCTTTATCTTTACAAATAAATAAAATTGAAATGTCTGTATGTAATATCAAAATAACAACAAATACATAATTTTATGATTTTTTCCTGGGTAATCACTGAAACGACTGGACCGATTTTGACAGGACTTTCTAAGGTAGATAGCAGTATCATAAGGATTAACATTGGCTACTTTTTATCCCAAAAAAATTCATAGTTTCTGTTGGCAAATTTACCAATAAACTAAACAGTACATGGGCGATCGAGCTTTGCTCGCGTGAAAATAGAGAAAACGACGTTTTCTAAAAATGAAACCTAGCTAGATCAATGTATCACCCCCGAAAGGACCTGCATACTAAATTTCATGAAAATCGTTGGAGTAGTTTACGAGATACAGATTATAAATCGTTTAAAGGTATTAGATTTTGCGCGGTCAGTTCGATGCGGACGAATTCGCGGGCAACAGCTAGTCTAAAATGAAATCCGCTAATGTACTTTTTCATAATAAAATAAGTGTTTCCTTTTCTCTTCTGTATTCCGTACAAGTTCTTTCTCTTTTATCTCCTTTGGGCTATCCTGCAGGAACCTTGTTTATTTATTAATCGCATCAGTACCAACTTCCATTACAAAAACAAAAATTTACTACTTTAAAATATTTATTTGCTCAGTCCCGTACACGGACAATCCAGGACTACAAAACCTACACCAACACCATATACTTATAACACAACATACACAATTAAAACAAATAATAATTATAAAAATTAAAACATCAAACAAACGGAGTACACACTAAGAGTACTCCAAAGTCCAACGGGTCCATAATTACTGAGAGAATCAACGTCGATGGCTAATTATAAAGAGTAGAATGGGGATCTAGTGAAAAGGATAAAAAGAAAACAATTATGAACGATACAGTGGCCGCGTGAGTGGCCCGGTGTTCCATGTCGCATCTGTTCACCCCGCGGATTAAAGTGATAATTATTCTGCAGTTCATAATTATTGGATTTTGTTTTGTTATAGCGTTTATATCGCTCTTTCGATGGCAGATGTCGATTTTGGGTGACGGGCTCTTCGATGAAGTTGTTTAGGTAAAAGGAGTGATGTAATTTTGAATATGCGAGTACATTTTATCGATTAGGTATTTTTGGCATGCATCAGTTTTCTCGCACTCTGATTGCATTTTATTCTTTGATTTTTCAATAAAATAATAAAAAACTGTATACCACCACCACCACCACACCACCAGCACGTCTTTTTACCCGACTGCCGAAGGAGGGTAATGTGTTTATCAGTCTATGTATGTATGTATGTATGTATGTATGTATGTATGTATGTATGTTTGTTCCTATGTGGCGTTCCAGAGACCAAACGCATTGGCCGATTTTGATGATTCATACGTCAATCGATTCGTCTTAATCCTGCGAGTGTCATAGGCTACATTCAAATAGGATAATAGAAAAATGGCGGATTTTGGGCGCCATATTGTAGGGGCCCAAATTATTTTTTTCTTCCAAACCCATCGTGTGGGGTATCAAAATAAAGGGTTTTAAGAGGTGATTTCAAAAATATATAACACTTATATGTTTAAATGTATCTAATTCGAAAAAAACTTAACTAAAAAGTTATAAATAAAAAAAGTTAAATCAAAAAATCAAAAAACCCGACTGCTTCAAAAGCGAACTCACATCACATCATCAGCCTATAAATGTTCCCACTGCTGGGACACAGGCCTCCTCTCTGTGAGAGGGAATGGGCCGTAATCCACCACGCGGGCCCAGTGCGGGTTGGTGGATGTCACATTTCTTCGAATTTTTGTTTCTAGGACATGCCGGTTTCCTCACGATGTTTTCCTTCACCGTTTTGAGAGCAGTGATGAAGAAATAATTTACACAAAGTAAAGCGCCTGCCTGGGCTCGAACCCACGACCTACAACTTGTAAGTCGCGGCCGATACCACTGGGCCACCACTGCTCTCTCAGGAGGAGGATACATCTGGTTTTGGTCAGCCAGCTCGCGCGTATGTATCCTCCGACTGCACAGCATGATTTTTTCCTTGTTTACGACTTTTTAGTTCGCTTTTGAAGCAGTCGGGTTTTTTGATTTTTTGATTTTTACATTGATTTTTTTTCTTCTACTTTCATTTAATACTTGCCATTATCTTTATAATCACTCTTTTGCTAACCGTACTATCATTCCCATATTAACTTAATTCATATGGTCGGAACAGCTTGTCTTTCTCTTATTTTTACCAAGTTCTTTATAAGCCATCATCCTCAGTATTCACTCCCTTTCTTACCATATTTTCATTGTTACAATCATCCAGCACCAATACCTCATAAAATCGTTTCACTTCACCTCAACAATCTTCAAAATTGCCATCAAAATTCACGTAAACACAGTTTTGTAACTAAAGTTTACAACCTTCGATGTTCACTGACAATACATAAAAGTAAAATCATTCAATTTGAATAAAGGAACCACATAAGACCTTACAGTCGGCGATCTCCGTTGCCTTTAAATTCGCGTAAACCGTTTTACTGTTGCCAGATTTGAGCACCCCAACCTTAGTGGCATATGGCATGCCACGCGCCGAAAGGGTTAAACCCTTTGTTTCTTTTAACTGAAATAAAAGAATTAATGCTAAAATGATGGTATCGTTTCCAATGCGATGTAATTACTGTGATTCGGTTAATTGTTGCGAGAGCTTTTGTTTCTGAGTGCAATCTCGCTTTGACCGTGTTTTCGCATGCCATATTGAAATTGAAGTGTTCTTTGTAACGTTTGCTGTACACAGAAATTTTTATTACATCTGATAATACGGGGTGCTTTTCAATTTCCGACTTTAAGCCTCTAAACTTAGGTTTTAATACGAGTTTTGAAGGCAATTTTTTACACTTTTTATTTGGCAGGAATATATTTTTAGCGTGAATTTGGAATTCTATGCGAACTAACAGACCATGATTTTCATCTTGTTGATGAATGCTTTTAAAAAACATGACTATCTGTGTGATGTTAAAAATGTGGATTTTGCAGGTATACGTGTGGAAAAGTAATCTACTTTACGTACTTTCCGTATTTTTTCCAAATATGTATTTGAAAGTCAATATACAAGGTAGACCAGGGGCCGCGGCAGCCTGTTGGATGAAAGAACTACAGAAACTGTCAATATGGCGAAGATTGAGGAAGGTATATGTTCAGTAATAGACATCTTTTGGCTGAAATGATGATGATGAATCTGTACCTATCTATTTAAAGCTTCTGCAGACAACTTATTACCATGAATTGTTGAAACATCGTAGGCTTCTATAAGTGCATTCGTAATTCTAACGTCATTAACCTCAGTTTTAGGTTTATCACCACATTGTGTTGTAAGAATGTGTACCTACGTAATATTTATCAGAAAGGACCCGATCTTCTTTACGACCGATGAAGACGGAATATTTGATTGTTGTGAATTCTTTACGTGGTTCTTGTAAATCAATGTTCTGTTCATCCACTAGTTTGGGTAAAACATGTCATTCCCAGAATGATCGATCAAATAATTTGAATCGTAAAATTCGGGGGAAATACCTGGATGAAGGACGTACAGATCCGTGAAGTATAGAAAGAAGAAGTAGAAAAAAAGTATTTAATTGCCACAAAACGACATACAACCATTACATTACAATAACAAGAACAGTGGTAGTAGATTTTGAAAACTAAACCCTTAACGATAGTGTTAGTAGAAGATAGAGCAGGCCTATACTCAGCAGTGGGTGAGTCCAGGATGAAATGATGATGATCATTATTTCGTATTCCTCTGATATGAAATAGAACCTTTTATTTAACTTTATTCAAGATTCGAACATAAAAGCATTAAATAAAACAAAGCCTAAACTAGTACCAAAAGCTTCAATAGTGCCATTTTTACAACATTTCATAGAACTGCAAACTTCATTAACTGTGCTTTTTATTAATCATAATCATAATAATAATCATAATAATCATAATCATCATTTATTTGTTAACATAGGTGTTTATAAATACAGATCTTAGCTTACATGAAATAGAGCGCTATGTTATGCCAGGAGGCGTACAAATATGGTGTACAAATTTGATTTAGTACAAATTAGTCAAATTCAATAAAACAATGTCAATTTAAAAAAGATTGGTACGTTTAGTGTCAAATATTTATGTCAAACTTAGAGTAGTTACTAATTGAAAAAGAATAAATGAATATTATAACAATATGGTGATGTCATGTTAAATTAATTTATCATCTAAGTATTCGTCAACAGTATAATAACATTTATCAACAAGTAATAATTTAATTTTTTTCTTGAAATGTATTAAATCTAATTTTTTTATGGCATCTGGAATTTTATTATAAATACGTGGGGCCATACCCAGAACACTCTTTTTTCTTAAAGCAGTTTTACATTTGTGATTACACAAGGCATTTTTGTATTGACTACGAATTGGAACATCTCGTACAGTAGATATTTTTTCGAAAAGGTTTGGATTTGTTTTGACGAAAATACTAATTTCTAATATGTATAACGCCGGCAATGTAAGTATTTTTAAGGATTTAAAGTAAGGTGCACAGCTATCATCTGTTTATTAACCTGATCACAATCAAAAGGAATTCTTCCATGTCATATAGACCTCCATTATTGATTCGTACGTGCTAATAGCATATTTGTTGTTATTAAAAGTACCTTATATTAGTCATCGACACTTTATGCCTTATCATTAACATAAGGTCTTCAAAACAAACCGGGCTTATTTACCTCCACACTCACGTACACCTACATTTGTTGAATGTTAAAAATATCAGCGATCGTAATTAAATATGTAGGCATATTTTAAAACAACCTGGTGTGTTTATAACTTTGTGCAGTGATAAAAGGCTTTGTCAAAAAGGGTAGATGTTTATTACAGTTCTTCGAATCGTAAAAACACGCTAAATATTCTTGTCACTATTCAAAAGTAAAATTAATAACTTATAGGCGTTCAGCTCATTAATTTCTGCATTCAAAAGTCTGAACTGTCATAAATTATGACGAATAATGTAGATGCGTGCAAGTAGACCAATCCAAAGCAAGCCAATAGACATAAGGATCAAAATATACCTGCAGATTTAAAAGGGATCTCGGTATTTAGCATTCATACCGTAGTTTAATTACATATTCATATGCAAATGAGACGGGAATGCCGTAAAGATTCGTCCATACATAATCCGTACACATTCACTGGCAGTCATTCATGCGTGCTTCTGAACATGTTGGCACTGTAATTAGCGATCGTTTCTATACAACTTTTTATGGCGAGGGACCAAATGTATGGAAATATAAAATCGTGATTCGGTACTGCTAATTTTTTAGTACCATTTTATTTGTTTTACAAGTTTCCTGTTCGTTGTTAAGACAAAAATATGAATGAAGTCCTATCGACCGTTGAATTTTGTACAAAAAAGCTTAATGCGAGGACCGTTAAAAACAAAGACACCAAAACGCAATTTTGACCACTATGGAAATATTTATACGAGCCTAATTTCCGCTTGGTAATTTTACACCGGCATAATTGTAACGAGTTCGATTACATTTTATAAAAAACGAATTTTATGCATCGATGGCGCTATAAATGTAGGCGATTGGTTTTCGTCGTCATGAAGGTACGATCCGAGTCAAAGATCCAAATGCTGTGCTTTGAGCAATAAAATAAATCTTGTTTTAAGAGGTATACCCGATCTGGGTCCCTAAACAAGCCTCGAGCCTTCGTTACGGGCTTAATTAAAAAACAAAATCAATTTTATTAATTGGAAGTGTTAAAAACGGGCGGAAGAGGCGTTCGAGCCCCGTATCTTGCTCGTATCTCTTCTTTAATCCGACAGAGAATGTGTTATTTTTACTCTCCTCAGTGGATTTCGAATAAATTTTATCACTCGGGACTAATTTGGTTACAAATTTATTTGGATGTAGGATCGTTAACAAGGGGAGTACATCCACATGGTTATCTGGACTGCACTCTTTAGTACCCAGGCATCGCCGTTATAACAATATATTGACACTTGGAACTTGATAAAATGAAGACGACACTTCACTTAGGATTAAATAATACGGTTTTTTTAAGAGTATGTGCTGTGACAAATAAAAATTTTATTGTTACGATACGATGCGATTACTTTGGGGTTTTTAAAATAATATAAAAGGGACGACATTGATACCCAATTGTTTATATTGTCGTTTTTTAATAACTGTGTCACGGTTCCTGGCTTGTGTGGTAATAAAACGAAATTTTCACATTGAAAATTTACATATTTGGTAAAACTTTTGAATGGTTTTGGAAATTAAAACGTTCATCAAGATGAAATATAGTTATGAATTTATTGCAACACTTTTAAATTCAGCAGCTGCAAAACGAGTGTTTTTACAAATAAACTTAATTTAGCGGATTAAAGTTTAATTTTTGTAAGTTTTCTGTGCTTAAATATTTTGTATTTAGGAAAGCTTAAGTGCGGTTATGTTTCCGATTTAGGGCTCCCACACATAACTGCGATGCGATGCGAATTCGTGCGAATTCGCATCGCATCGCAAATATCTGCGAGCTCGCTAGTATTAAAATTTAAAGAAATCGCGTCGCATCGCATCGCATCGCATCGCATCGCAGTTATGTGTGGGAGCCCTTAGTTGAGCAAAACGACTTTTCAAATGAGGCTTCCCGTAGAATCGTTATAACCCTTTAACCTTGGTGACCCGGACAGAACAGGACATTTTAATATTGCGATTTTGAATCTGTGTACAGAATCACAAAAGTTCAAACACTTTTAAAGAGCTTTTTCAGCAGTTTCTGGTAAAACTTAAGCTTTATATAGATTCTTACTCAGGTCTGTATGTGTATTTTTAAAGTCTTCTAAATTCTATACTGATAATTAAGAACAGTGATTAGCAATCTGTCATCCGAGTGGTGTAATTCAAGCAATTCCAATTTGCTGTTAAAGCTTTTGTGTTACTAACAAATCTTTTGTGTCACTAACAATTCTTTTTAACAAGAAAAAAATCTTCATTATGAATACACACAAAACTTACAAATTCAAATGTCTTTATTCAAATCATAAACAGCTGCATTGTTTAGTGCAAAATAAATGTCGTGGAGCCGATGGCATGCGCATTAACTCCTCACTGCATTCCTTATGCTCGTTCAGTAATACTCTATAATGCTCTCTGGATTCCTAAACACCCGTTAAAATTAATAGCTCAATTTAGCTGCTAGCTGTATGTTGGCTACAAAGCATCAGTAGCTTTCAATAGCTCGTTTTCCATATTATTAATAGGTTTCCTTTGAAGATTTATTTTAGAAGCTGTTGGCGGAATTCTGTGTATGGTTTTGATAATTTTAGTGTTGTTATAATCGATTCAATAGGATGAAATGTTGATCTAGGTTTGTGTTTTAATACCTACATGTTTTTTTTTGTAATTTATATTGTCCTAGTTAGGGTTTCTTCTTTTACAATACACGTTTGGCTTGACTTTTCAATACAACAGTATTTCTTCTATTTCATTTTTATTCTTTCATTTACTTTTTTTGTATCGATATACTCAATTTCTATTATCTTTCTGCAAATTGCCTTATGGATTTTACCATTAAGTTTGTAATGCATATTCATAGTTAGCTGATGCACTTTATCCATCACCAAATACTAAAAACACTTAGATCCATAACTAAAAAAATACAATTTAACCATATCAAATTCTAAGAAACCGCCCATTTACTTTATGACGTCCATTAAGATGGAAACTAGATTCCTAATTCCCATTTTTATTCAAAAGAGCAAAATATAATGCAATATTAAAACTTTCCACGTTTAAAGATCTTAATCGTCCAAATGGGACCTGGAAACCGGAATGGTCCATGTTGTTAACAAAGATAACAAAATGGTAATTTTTCTACATAACGACAAACAGGTTCTGAAATAAGACCGATGTAGACCAAATCTATTGTAAAGGGAACAATAGTGTGGACACGTCGTAAAATGAAACAATGCGAAGATAGTACATAGATTCTCTAGATGAGGCTTCCAGTTTTAGTAGAGAGTAGAAGACAAAGATGATTTAAAAGCAATTAACGAAGCATAGCTGTCGATGCTCCACTTCCCAGTAAACAGGTTCTGAATATTCCTATTAATAATGGATTGATTATAAATTGAAAGGAGCTGTTATCGGTAGTATCACTTATATTTGCGATATTTTTACATATCCATTGTTAGTCCATTTATATCTACAGAACACTACTGACTCTTGATAAGCTTCCTACCACATCTTCTTTGAAGGAATGGCAACTGACTTTCCACCGAGAAATATTAATTCAACTTGTTAAAGCTTAATAGTAGTATTCATCATCAGAAACGAATCACAAGACCTGGTCTGAGAGAACATGTTTGTTTTTGGTTTAGGATATGAGAAAGCTTCAGTTTTCTCTTGTACGTTTTTCTCGAATCTCTTTCAGTGATATTACTTTAGATCTTTGTGCGCTACAATAAACAGATGACGCGGTATCGGAGTGTGGGCCGCCGGTGAACACGCCACGGCCGCACCGCCTAACTCTTTGCTCTGCTACATCTCTACAGGGACACATTTGGAGCACTTCGCATTAAAACAGCTACGAGTATAAGTACGAATGGTCCATGCGGCCAAAATGTTCTGGAATGACGACCGCGAACCGGAAGACATTGTGTTGGAAGGTCTCCCACTAGGTGGACTGATGGCCTGGTTAAGGTTGCGGGAATGCGCTGGATGCGAGACGCACGGGATCTGTCAATGTGAGGACGCCTGGAGGAGGCTATGTCCAGCAGTGGACGTCTGAGATGATGATGATAAGTACGAAAGCATATTCCTTCTGATCTTCTTTAAGCTATAAAAGATTACGGATTTCCTGGGCAGTCCTCAGACTGCTTCTTACTTAACTGTTTCTGAGATGGTAGATCTCGGATATAGGACTTATGTAAGTCTAATTATTGTCTATCATCGGAGATCAATTGTAGTTTATAGGGATAATTCGTAGAACACTAGTGGCCCGCGGTAGACCACGAAGGTGATAGCCGAAAGACTTACTCAAACTGGATGGAAGACGCGAAAGTTGAAAAGAGTGGAGAGAGGCCTTTTTCCAGGAGTTGGAAAGCGCGGGCTGTCAAAAAAATACCTCAAATTTATAGGTGATAAGTTCCCAGTCTTTTGGTTACTGTTCATTTTCACCACTGTATCATAATGATAATAACAATAATTTGAATCTATTACCCACCCAAGTCCGTCCCTCATCCAGCGAAGTGCAAAACACTGTCGACGCAGGGGCAGCGTGAAATACTGCGCGGGGGCACCCGCCTTGTGGGCCGATGCATCCAACTATTGTGCAACCACAAATATTTGTCTGATAGGTTTATACTTGAAGAAAATTGTCTTATACGCACTTATTGGAAGTGTTGGCCGATAAGTTGTTTATAGAAATAGAAATGGTGGATGAAGAGACGGTTTTAGTATGGTAATATTTGTGCTGGAGACTAGTTTATTACTGGATTGGACCAAGAGAAGTTTATCATGGGATTAGATTTGACCAAGAAACAGATCCTTTGTTTTGGAGCTTAGAGGTTATAAATCTCGCTCGAAACTGAAATTTTCATGACAAACTTACTGTTGTCTGCGACCTTGTCTGCGTAGCAATAGTACTTCAAATAGTCTATTTTATAGGGTTCCGTACCCAAAGGGTAAAAACGGAACCCTATTACTAAGACTCCACGATCCGTCTGTCTGTCCGTCTGTCACCAGGCTGTGTATCTCATGAACCGTGATAGCTAGTTGAAATTTTCACAGATGATGTGTTTCTGTTACTGCTATAACAGACCAAAAACAGAATAAATAATTAAGTGGGTCCAAAACAAAAAACGTGTTTTTTTCGTTTTCTGCGATAATGGTACAGAACCCTTCGAGCGCGAGTCCGACTCGCACTTGGCCAGTTTTTTATATCGTGCAATAATATTGTAGGTTGGTATAATTTTGTAGGGCTTAATTGAGAAAAGGATGATTTCCGGCATAAAAACTATCCTATGTTCTATTGTTTAAGGGTATTTATTATTTTATGTATGTCGTTTTGTGACAAATAAACACTTTTTCTTTCTTTCTTCTTCTTCTTCTATGTCCTTCCCAGGGTCTCAAACTATCTTCATATCAAAATTCATCTAAATTGGTTTTGCGGTTTAAGCTATAGATGAATAGACAGACAGATTTACTTTCGCATTTATTAAATTAGTATGGATTAGATTTCCAGAAATATAAAAGCATGGGCAAGTTTTATAGTAATAACTGTACAAGTAGATTTTGGTCCTATTTTAAAATAAATATCCATTACAGAGACATTCCTAAAAAATCCCTAGTCTCTCAGACATCAAAAAGTAATTACAAACCCAAACCACTGCACTCAAAACCAAACTAATAAAATAAAGAAGCCTAAAAAGCAACAATTATCTAATCTACGTACATCATAAATCATTTGCCAGTGTCATACGTTAGCCTGATGTATAAATTAACTGGCGTGTTAAATCAACGTCGAATCATTACGATGTTGATCGCTGGATGCTTGAGTAGACCACAGAATAGTTAGGAACAGAAAACCAATTCCATACAACGATCAAACACAGGCGTACGCACACATAGACTCGTCCATACAACAATCTCAAACAAATGACCGTTGAGAGTGCATTTGCACTCGCTGTACGTGAAGCGTGTCTATGTGTTCGTGCATTCCCGCTCGCTGTATGAAGCTTTCTTTCTGTAGCTATCTATTCTGTGTTTTGATTCTTTGGACGAAGGTATTCGATCTCGTGACGTCATATGGACAGGTTTTTATCTATGAATTCGTTTGACCCGGGGTCTCCCGCCCACGACGCTCGTTTATAGTGTTTAATATGATTACACGGTGTATAGGTGGGAATTTACCCTTGTTGGTATAGTTGGAAATTAAGTTATGGGTGTAAAACTTAAACCATTAGGTGGTAGTTTGATTGGGTATGATGATTGGCGTTGAAAAGTTAGTAAGTAAATAAATAACAAAAAAATGCTTTCAAAACACTTTATTAAGATAAGTAAACTGTTCTATAGATGAAGGTTTAGTTAGACATAATTTGAAAAACTAGTAGAATCTAGAGGTACATGATGAACTTATAGTCAGAATAAATACAAGGATAACAAAAGGGACTAGATTAAGGTTGGTTAACTTCAGAGACAATTCAAGACAAAGACAAGAAAATTTCGCCGCACTAGTCAAATAGAGAGAGGTCTAACGCAACCTTTATATGGCCTGCAGATATCAATAAAAAAACTAACCTACAAACATTATGGAGTAATCAACGCAAAGGAAAGTTAACCTACCATAGATTACACTACAGAAGACGTATAATCATCACCAATTCCAAAACAATAAAATAATCAGTCGATTAACATTTCGACTATCGATTCGAACATGCTTTCACATTCGAAACAATTTCTCAAAATTATAAACAAACATATCGAGATGTTGTAATGAGATATAATCAGAATGGTCATGTGTGTATATTTAGTGACTAGTGTATGTGCTAGGGCCTTACCAGTATCAGATGGTTTTAGGCCGAGGACGAAGCGAAATGGTGTTCAGTCAGTCCCTAAAACTTACTTTGCTATGGAGCATAAGAGAAAGAAAGAAGAAAAGGAAGTGAATGATATCGTGATGTTTGACAGGGGAGACAAATCTGTGTAGGAACTTCAAGTAATAAATAGGACAAGGGCAGGCAGATGATGAAGAGGCAAGTAAAGCAGAAAAAAAGAGTTGGCCAGTTAAGCTTATCAGCTAGTTATTAGTCGATTGACCAGCTAAATGGAATAGCTTTCAAACAAATGAGCATGCAATCAAATCAATTAAACCGATCAACTCACAGATTGTAGATCTATGCCAACATGATATAGCAACTCCCAATAAATACTTCTTCTTTTTTATTTTGATGGCGTGACAGTAACAGTCTAACTCAAATCTGGCCTGTCCAAAAACATTGCTTCGTCAGAGGTAACGCCGAAGTCATCTTGATTGGAAAAGGATGGGTAGGACATGTCTATAGAATAAAGCTTGCGACGTGGCTACATTTTGACATCCTAATGCCGATTAAAATAAGCTTGAAACTTACAGTACAGATAGACAGAGATACACAAAAATTATGACTGATATGATTTATTTCGGGTTCAATTTTTCTAAGTAGGCCTTCGTCCAATCATTGCAGAACCCGAAACTCTTGCCGAAACCTGTCAAAGCCTAAGCTCGGTCAGCACTATTCGTCATATGTGCCACATTCGGACGGTGTGACCCGGGGTCGGGCTCTCGCCCGTCGTATCATAATTACCAGTGAAATAACCTGATTGTGATCATGACACGCACACACGCACGCTTTTGTGTTTGTTGAGGAAGTGTTGCTCAAAGTTTTGGTCAGGTGATGGCAAGATTGGACAATAAGGCATTAGAAAAGCTTTTATTTGAAAATTAATTGGTGTAAGGACAAGAGAATGATACAAAATTTAGAAGTTGTTAAGCATTTTGTATATTTAGCGTGGGTTTGTAAATGAAAACTAGAAAAATATAGCTAATTCAGCGTAGCGATGTCAGTTTAAGACTTTTTGGTCGATTAAGCTGCGAAAAAAGTTTTAGAATGTGTAGATATTATAAATTATTTAAGTTCTTAGTTTACATGACATATTCTAAAACGCACTCCTAAAATAAATTGTCAACTACAGTCCTGAAAAATGACTATTCAAAAAACATCTTCAAAGTAATTAGCCAAAAACTTTGAGCACCACACGAACATTATACGCCAAAGTACGTACAAGTTGTACTGGTATGGCACCCCGACGTCTCGCATACCTCGACTATTTTGTCTAACCGACTGTTAAATAGCCGACTCGGTCCGTCGATACATCAATCACACAAACAAACACGTATCATTTGAGAATCATTCCTTTTTTTCACTTCAATTAGATCTTTTGTGGCCCAAGCACAAAAACGAACACACGTTTAGATATGAAATTAAATGCGTCGTTGGACTTTTAAAGTTTGGTATCCATTGTTGTGACTATTGTCGTATTGTTAAATGATAGTTTGAGTTTTTAGTGTTCGATTTTTAAGATTCGGATATTGATAGCTAGTTTTTGCAATGTTTTCGTAATGAAAATTAGTCAAGAGATATAAATTATAATAAGTATGTATTGTTACCAGGTTAAAGATGGAAGAATGGATGCGACAAAAAGTCAAGCAGTTTATTGCGATGATTGATAATGACGCCTATCCGCAATGCACGTCTTTCGGCTGAATGGCGACAATGATAATGAAGAGGAAGAACTGGATGACGATTTTTTAAAATCTTAATGTCTACCTAATACTGATAACATGAATCAACATGACGCTCAAATAAATTAACATTGTAACCAATAATCATACAAGCCTGCTGCCAAAATATGAGTATCATTCAGATTAAGTTTCCGATGCGTATGATTCCCAAATTGCCGCAGTCAAACGTCGATCAACTTAATTGATCATTCAACATGGACTGCGCTAAACGGGAAATATTTAAAAATCAGACACTTAATCAATTTACTGAGATCGCAGCCACCACTCAATCATTTCGTTTTTTACCTAAGATTAAAGATGTTACAGAAAGGACATAACTCCATGTGCATTCATATTCTCCTGGTTATAATAATTTCACTTCATTTTCTTCGTTTCGGTGATTATGTAACTATTTTGTTACTGACCCAATTCTTTGCTACTTCTATAGCGTCGTCGGTGGCACCGTATTTGTTGCTTCGGCTGCAGGTAACATATAATTTTAATCTCAAGTTTTCCTGGCAAACTCATTGAATGAAAGCCATAAAAAAGTATGGTATTTTTACAGAGGTATTTATGTTTCTTTCGTGTGATCTCTGGCTTCTGGTAAATTAATTCAAAATCATAAATTAAGATAAGGGCTGTCGATATATAGCGTCCATTAGTAAACCAATTTAATTTAGGAAACGTTTAACAAAAGCTATTAGCTTAGAAACATAATGATAAATAACGTGACCTTATTAACTATAACATTTACAAAAAAAATAAGAACCTATTATTAAATTTGTTGTGTTCAATGAATTAGAACCTTTTTGTCCGATCCTATATCACCATAACTTGTACTTTCGGGTGATGAATCTATTATGTTTACAAAATGAAAAAATTTACCAAGCGTCGCGTCGACCTGTCAACTAATCCTGTCCCGTTCGCCTGACAATTCGTCAGCATTGTAAATTCGGTAAAGGGCAATCTTTGGTCGATTGGGTGCGACCTTATCTGCCTTTATGGTACGATCTTAAAAAAGATTTATGATAACGCACGGGCAGGACGAAGCCCGCAAACACTTTAAAATAAATGACAAGGAGTCACTTCCAATTGTGATGGAAATGCTTTCTGCAGTAAAATTAAACTATAACCCTGTCGTTTAGAGAGATTTAAATGGCTTAGGGCCTTTTATTGGGTCTGCCTACGCTTAGTTTAGGTGGGTTGTGATCTCGCCCAGTTTTATGTGTCCCACCTGAGTCGCCTCTATAATGTTATGTTCATGTTCGTGATAAATGTTTGCTATCTTTTTGTGTGGACACTTATTGGATTTTTAATTCTGAGTTTAAATTCTGCATTAATTTGTTTTGTAATCGAATCTTTGCTTCGTAAAAACTAAAGTCTGCATATATTTAGATCTGGTTACATCGCTTTTAGATATTAATTTCTAGTGCTAAGTGTTTTCCATTCGACGACTGCTGCATTCTTGGTGTAATATCTACTTTAGATATGAATCCTGTGTCATTTGTTGTCACTTGTAACTTTGTATGGTTTTATTTCACATTTTGCATTTAAATGCATGTTGTGACGCGTTACTTGGTAATATGGATTGACTACGTATTAAAAGACAACTTAATGATTAAAGGTTTTGCTCTTTACCCATGTTCTTTCGATTATTGAAAATGCTTGATATAATTCACAATACTATGTTCTCTTTTCTAATCCTGTCTATCTTCCTACCTGTGTCATTCAATGCCTCAATGCCACAATGCTAATTCTAAATCCATTTACACTTGCATCGCCCCCTATTTTCACATCATCAGCGTTCCGTACCCAATTAAAGCGCTCCATATCATCTCATACCAATTATTAGATAAATTTATGATAATAATCGAGGTGCATACCCAACCTATCTGCCTTCTGAGATTATCTCCATCCAGGCACACATTGCTATTGAAATTATTTTATCCGGTATTGAAAAGGCAAGGCTTCGGGTTATCATATGAAATAATAATAACATTACAATATTTTGTACATTAAGTGCATTCGGGGTGTGGTGTTTCGGATAAGTGAGGAGACCGGCTTATACTCGAGATACGGGGTTCTAGTCTTCAGAAGTTATAGAGGTGACATCTTTCTTTAATAGCGTGTGTGCTTCGGCTAAATTATTGGTTATGTGTTTTGGTTCTTGGGATTGTATAATAATTATGTAAGTTACGATATATATGCTTATTTGCGACAAGTAGAGCCTGTTGTATTCATAGATATAACCTTAAATTAAGTTTCATTTCTCCACCTTAGATATTTCTTGAAATGGCTTCATTCAACATATAACTTTTAAAAATTGCTGCACGGCGTTCCAGTTTGAGGATAAAAAAATAAAAAATAACAGTTAAATATTTATAAACTCATTGAAGACAACTGAAAAGATTTTTAAATATATTTAGCGATATCATAAATATCAAATTTCATTCATAGATTTCTACAAGTCTACAAGAATTTACATGATTAATTTCAATGAATGAATCAGGACATCAACAAATAACTTTGTAGAAAATGAAATAAGAATGTGTCTTTAGTCAGCCAGAGTTTCATTCATAACATTCTCAACGGACCAGCTCTAAAACTTCCAAAGCACAAACCAAATGTTTCCGTAGGCGTCGTTAACGATTTTCCAAAACGCGCCTAAGCAAGTTGTAGTGGGCATGTGAACATATTTTTATTTATACCCTGCCATCTCCTGAGGACAATCCGTTTTTATTAAACACTCAAACGACACTTATTAAAATGTAGGAGGGAAGTTTTGGTTAGGATTTATTAAGGTTGACACTGATTTTGTTGAGAAACAAAAATAAAATAATGAATTTTTTGTCGTCAGATTTGTGTAAAATTTATAACAAATTAAGTATCTTAAGTAATTTTGAGATATACTGATAAGAATGAATAACTAAATAAATCTACAGATTATCTTGATTTATGACAATCACTGATGATTCAGCGATTTTAGCTTCATTTCGATTTGAAGGGACAACCCTATCTTTTATTGTGTGATATCGATTCAACAAGTGTTATTTTTTGGACCGACCTTTAATTTTAAATAAACTAAAAAACGCTGAGGTTTAATATAAACACACAGAGCATAAGTACTTTTTAATGCTGCAGGCAATTATTTTGTATTTACACAAAAAGTATTGGATTTCTGCTAATGTCCCTGCACCGTAAGTAATTCCTTTCTTAATTTAGTTTCGTTTTGTGAATGAAAAGGCTGGAATTCACGAAGTTTTAAAGCTTTTCACTTTGTTTTTTTACGAAACAGTTAAAATGTTAATAACAACATAAATTTCGAATGGTCTCAGCTCAGATAAGTTCATTACAGCTCAAAGGTGAGCAAAATAACCTTTTTATTGGGCAATACATTGTTTTACTAATATGAAAGAAGCAGAGGTTATCTACAAACAGTAAAAATTTACTAACCGTAGATACGTCAGCATAAACCTATTTCCAAAAACAGATAAAACATTTTCGTTTCTTCGTAATCGTTTCTTCATAATTTATGGCAATTAAAACGAACATTTACATAATTAGCACAAACAAAACTCGTGACTAAACGACGTATCGATAAAACATCGATTCAAATTAAGCAGAATCGAGTTCTCGATTTGAAATACTAATCACGTCGTTAGTTGACCTCTCATTGACACGGCCACTCCTCGGTCTCATCTCGAAACAATTAAAACAATCGACAACGATGGACCGATGAGATCCGCATTCCCCTCACTAAGGCATCGACCTCACACTGCGTAGGTTTTGAGAAAGTCTCTCTTAGTGTTTTATGATTATTTTAATAAGAAAGCAACTTACAATGTAAGTGAGGTTAAGTGTACGTACTTGTGAATCGATTGGCTTTTCTGTACAATAAAATTGATGGCAATTGGCTGCGTAAGTAAATTGGAACCTCGTTTTCAATTTCATTTATGGTTCTGATTTCCTTGTTGTTATGCAGAAATTCAAATATAAAAACGTTGTTTACAATACGATTATAATGATATGGATGTGCAATTCAGTCAATCATGAGAATATATGTAAAAAAACATAATCTATGAGCTAAAAGAGTTTTTTTCAAACTTGTAGTATGTAGATATTTCTGAATTGTTTCAGTTTGCAAGTGATCATTACAGAATAAGACTTAGAACGGACCTCAAAAATGAAATAAAATGTTACAATCTCCTGGAATCTGCGAAATATTCTGACAAAACAGTGAGAGACGAAACGAGAAAAATGCAGAGATATAATATTATATCACATCATAAAATTATAAAACTGAAGTGCAATAAGTCATAACTTAATAACCCTTTAAGAGCTGATGGGATTAAAACAAAATAAAGCATTGTTTTTTTAAAGCGACTTTGTGTTCTTGAGTGACAGGCAGATTGGTAAAATGACCTTTGTGGAGGCAGTGAAGTTCAATTTGAAATGAAGATTTTAAATATTGTGATTGTAAGAGGAAAATAAAGAAGGTTTACGGTTCAGGTGTCATTCATTTAAAAAGTGTCATTTTAGGAACATAGTGATTATGTTGTCCATCATCAACATATCAGCCGGCAAACTACTGGAACCTATAGCCAAGAATTACTATAAAACCGGTCCAGATTTTCTCAATTCTAGCGTTTTCTGACACATTCTAGGTTACCATCACCTTTAGGTCATTGAAATTGTAAAATTATGAAGGCTGGATTAAGTATAATTACAGATTATCGTCTTCTAGATTTATGTATGTTGTTAGTTCTCACTGCATTGTAATTCAATAGGTAGTAGTATTGGGGGTATTGCTTTATTGTGTTTAGTAGTAGTATTCTTTAGTATCTTCAATTATATTTACAAGCAACAAACCTTTAATCAAACATTATATCGTTATATTCCATTTTCGTTGCTTCCTCAATGTTAATGCCATCCAGAGCAGGAACGTAGTGAAGCCTGACAATCGTATTTCGGTAAGTCTGACTCTCATAAAAGTGCCGAAACAACTCCAACAATGAGACCAGATGTATTTATTGGACGATTTTATTGTTCACTAAAAGTATTAAAAGCGATCGTTTATCAACATGACTGATGGAAGAATCTTATACTGTAATTTGTTTTTAATTGTGTGTGCTACAATATATTTAACAGATTGCGTTCACGTGAAACGTCGGTCGCGTGTATAGTTTTTCTTTTGACTTAAATCTTATCATAATCTTATATGTATAGATTAGCTAAGTATATTTATATATAGTGATACTAATTTCTTGTTTGAAACGTTTGCTCACATATCCAGTTATACAAGACACTGACAATAGTAGATAACATTGGTTATATTATGTACCAGATCTCTATCAAACAAAACAAATATATCACAGGGAAAATTACCATAACCCAACAATGAACCAATAACCAATAACGTAAAAAGGTGGACACTAATACATATTAATATATTTCGAACTAATTTTAATTCAGAGAAACACATCTATGATTTTAAAAACATATTTTTCCTGTTGATGAAATCGAAACTTTAAGACATAAGGTTTATTATTCTTATAATTTTGATTTCAGGAACGGTAAAGGTAACTTTGTAAATGAGCAACCGGCTTCGGATTTGAGTGCGAGGTGTCAAGTCATCGGTCGTTAATCTATATTAAAATAAACCGCATTGTTTCTCTTTATTACCAAAATTCAATTAGAGAATCCCTTATGACATTGCAAGAACGACCATGGTCAAGTCTAACCAGTTTGGAGTTGTTATGATTGGAACAGAGATAAAATTAGATAATACCTATGCTTATGTTGTTGTGAATGAAAAAGAAGAGGCAGATAATGTGTTAAACTTTTAAATTAGTTTTATTATAATAGTACAAACATTCCTACTTGATAATGGTGTAGTTGGAACTAACAGTTAGACTGACATTCCAAATTGTTATTATGAGCTCATCCATTAATATTTATGCCAGGTATTGGTTTAATGGGATTGAATTATTGATTGGAACTGACGAGTATGGCAACCAAATTGGCAAATACCAGCTAGTTATATTTTAAGATACAGAGACTATTGAGATGACATCTAACAAAGAAGTATGGGAGAAGAAGACTCAAATAAGATACAGAGACTATTGAGATGACATCTAACAAAGAAGTATGGGAGAAGAAGACTCAAATAAACTGAAATAAAGACAAAATAATTATGATAATGACAGCTAGCTAGAGAGCCTGAAGATACATTGAAAATGACTAAGATGAATTCTAAGCAAATAATCAAAAATGTATAATTGATATTTAGTACTGAACAGTGAAAAGAAGATTTTGTGAAATAAAATTTGCCAAAGAAAATATCTAAAAGTAGATCGGAGCTTGGTGCTCCATCAACTATAATGTGAAGAACATTATGTATTATTCCTATTATTCACATGTGACTCAAACATATCATACATTTTAACTAATGGAAACTTCAAATGGATTCACTACTGAGAAAATTCATCGTCATTTAATTTTTAAATTGTCCTCATTGCTTAGTAAGTAGTCAGTCTTTAATGGACTATTGGGTCTTCCTGTGTCATTGATATTCTTATCAAGTTTAGATTAAGGAAAATACCCACCATTTTCAAAGTAGAAACAATAACGGTAATACCCAAACATAAAACATTGGGCAACCATAATTATACGTAAAAATGCTATTGATTTCCTCGAATGCCTTACTCATGATGCACATAATTCAATATTCTAACGGGCTGTTTGAAACAATTCACAGCGGTAAAGCTCCGAGTTAATCAGAACGCTAAAGATTGTGTCGGAAGACAAGAAATAAAATAAAAAAAACAATCATAAATACAATAGCGCAAGTCATATAGTTTCCAGCGTCGTTTCTCAATAGATGGTTCTGATAGTCCAGCCTGGGTGTTTGCCAGTTCAATTAACATTACTAGTCGATATTCCGTCGAGTCACCGTGTTGTGGGTGACCCGTATTAGATCGGTTAATTCAAACTATTTATCAACTCCATTCGTTATGCATAGGATCAGATTTTGAAATTGTTTGATGATGTTGTGGCGTACGGTCCATTGTGTCACTACCCCGCCTGGCTTAGTACGATGGGTGTGTACTATGTTAATCGTTGTATCACTGATTGAATCTATTGAATCTGTAGTTAAATAATACTCGTGCATTATGGGCACTCTCGTTAAATGGTCCTATACATATTTGGGACAGTGAGAATGGTCCGTGTGAATCTTCTTTTATATTATCGAATTCAACCTGACCTTGTCTCCCAGTTTCAATTAGAAACTTATTTTAAAGTTTTGAATGACAATCTCGCAATTTAGCTTCACTGTAGCAAAGTTTGTGCGAATAATTGTGAAAACCTACTTTATTCCATTATGTGCTAAAATTTAAAGCGCAAACGACCTACCTACTTATTACTTAACCCTATCTTGTAAGTTGCGAAATTAGTTTTAATGTTATTGATATAGAGGTGTAAATACGAGGGGAGAAATAACAATGTTGATGACTAAACTTTGACTTCATATTCATAAGCTTCCACTCTGTTGACTAAGGTTGGCATACCGATTTGAGGATCTAAATGATTTAGAAATACTGTTTTATTTTGCAAAATCACCAGAGTTTCGAGAATCGAAAATAAAATGAGCAAGCATAAAACAGAACAAAACCTAGTGATTTTGAAAACTAATAGGTAAACACATTCACAATGAGTCGATTGTTCGCCGTCAATGAATGGCAACAATGCACGACTGACACAAATGAGCACCTAATTGGAACATTGCGACATCACCCAAATCCGTGCGATCGTGATATCCGAGGTTCTCACACTCCAATACGATTTAATTTGTGCTGCAATAGTTATTACGTATTCACGATGATTTTGATTATGGTAACAACAAATGTCATGCCTATGGGTGTAGTCAGCTAAAGAACAAAGATGATGATGATGACATAGCGACACAATAACCTATCACAATGCACTTCTATATTATACAGGATTTGAATAAAGAATTTTGGAATTATCGAGTTCAAAGTATTCAAGAAGGAAAAAATACGAGAAATGAAGAAGACTAGCGAGCCATTGACGCTAATACTAAACTCTATCGTTTTTGTTTAGTTTCTAATGAAGCAAAGGTAGTGTAATTTGGTAACTAGTTCCACTCCATCTAATCAACGTCAAGTAATTTGCAATCGAAACTCGCTTAGTTATGCATTGCTACTACCGAAGGGAGAGGGTATCATAATCAACATGAATGGTAACTGGATTCGTAATTGCAGTATCATGTGGATCGTAAGTGGATGCTGGAAGACAGTATTCGTATAATAACTCTGTCTATAATATTACTGCTATTTATTCAAACAAAATAACAGTGGCCCCAAAATGCGTCCTTGTAGTACACCACAGAATCATGTATTTTAATCTCCACTCCTCTAACCACATTACTAAGAACTATCTAAAAACATTACTTAATACCTTCAACACGTTTCTCGTTAACTTTATCTTTTGCATCAGGACCTAATTCCTCATGTGGAATTAGACACACAATCCTCTAAACAATGACGGTCAAAAGGGTAGGCTACCGGTAGCGATCGCAGATAATCCCAATGATTTGGTGACATTTTGAAGTATGTCAGTCAGTACTCTCGAAGCATCTTGTCGTGACACCCGAAGTGGCGACTTCGTGAACCAAATTAATTAAAACAGAGACACAAAACTAAAGCTATCACGATTGACTTAGACGGCAGGTTAGTGTGGATACGTCGGGTTAGTAATTTGTGGTTTACTGGCAGGTCAATGTTTAGTTCCTATTTGACTTCGGTTGGTCCACTTAATGGCGATATCTTACAATACTGAGATTGATTTCTTTTATCACAAGTTGGTCATCAAGTATTTATTTATTTATTTAAATTTCATGCACAAAGGTACAATGGCGGACTTAATGACTTATCTAAACATTCCTCTGTAAGAGTACCATTATCATCATCATTTTTCAGCCGAAAGAAGTCTACTGCTGGACATAGGCCATATATACATATAGTACCTTTATCAGACATAATGTTTTTATTTTATTTTACAAATATCATCGCACCGGATTAAAACAGCATATATTCTGACCACAAATACAGAACCTGTGAACACAGGCAATAACAAACTAATTAAAACCAATAACCATGATTTTATTTATGACAAGTTGAATCAAGACACGTCCACACATGGTGAGAATCATAAAAATCCGAGACTCAAGCCCACCGCTGAGGGGCATGAAACTCTGCATGCAAACCGTCACATTTCAAAATACAATATGCTAATTAACAACTTTTTTTTTCTACCCTACGAGCTCTCAGAAACGAATGCAAATTCCCTTCGGACCTTTAATTACGCTCTGAACACGACTGACGACGGTGTTAAAGATGCAGTTTTAAGAATTGTCAGTGTTTGCACTGCGCGTGCTCAGAGAGATTTAAATGGTAAGAGGATTTAGTGAGAGCATTGTGAGTGACTATGAAAATGTTTACTGCTGTTTAGGGTTGTCGCTGTTTGAATTAAATATTGATGATCTTTTTGTGATATTAATTTTGGATGATTTATTTTTGGTAAGGACGCTACGCAAGCTTTCTTTATTGAAACATTAGACAAAATGAATAGCGTTATAAACATCATTAGTCACAAACACCTTCGTGAGATTTTATGATCCATACATCACGGTAGCAAAAACAACCATTAAGCCCTTCTCAGAAATCCATTTTAGGTATCAACCCGAAATCAATGCGACATAATCAAAGTAGACGTGTCCCAAACCATTGAAAGTGTCTCCAATCAACAATGGAAGGCGACATTAATTCTATCCATCATGTCGATCCCAAAAAGGGTGGAAGTTCATTAAGAGATGCATTCCTCAAGTATTATTCTTTGAAAACTGGTAATAAAAATAATAACAAGCCGGCCACCCTGCCAAGTGCTATCAGCTCCATCTGTTGTCGCTGCGGACAAACTCGCCTAATGAACGATGATAAATCATATTCGAGAGGCGGCTCGTAGCCCGTGCTATGCTATTCTTGCGACGCATCAATACACGTCAACTTTCTGTTGTGCGCTATCCATTTCTGCATTAGTTTAGTTTAAATTTACACGGCGCTCTGCTAACAGGTAATGGACAGTACGTAATTAGTGTTTGTTGATATTGGAGGGATATTTAAGAGCAACTGTGAGGTGTCTCTCGGGCCGTGTCCCTGCCCGCACACCATTGTGCTTACTAATGATTTTATGCAAATGCAGCCTCTTTAGATCGAAGTCTTAGCGCGATCTCAAACCGTCAGGTACCAGGCTCATTATTAACAATTTGAAATATGACTTGGGAATTTTCAACAATATTATCGTGAAATAAATTAGTTTTTTTATTAGTTTATCGATTGACAAATGGAAGAGCCTAGTATTTGTTTTTTTGGTGTTTTATGTTTGCATTGTGATGATATTCTTTGACTAAGATTTGAATAGGTGTAAGAAAATGTCTTTAGGGCAATATATAATCTTCAATTTCATTGTCATGACTCGGAAGTGGAAAGTATTTATTGTAGATTATATTTAAAGAAACGACTTGTACTACCAAGATTGAGTCATAAGACACTCTCGCATCAAGATGACTAATATTTGCAAACAGTATTTATTGATCTTCCAACATGAATCAATCTATAAAGCATTAAATATTTAGCTATTTCATATCACTAAGTATTTTCGTGTATACAAATTATAAAGTCATATGATACAGCTGCAGCGTTGATTTCATCTAATTGATTACACTAACACCTATCATGCATTCGTGCATCAGTTTTTAGATACTTTGTGGTAAAAATAAACCAAGCATTATCTTGTAGATTAAGTATGTAGTATTCAAATGTATTTCTAGAGAGGTCATTTGCTATTTTTGTTGAAGGCAAGTGTAAATTGTCTTTGTTATTGTACGTAGTATACTGAAACCTTGAATTTTCTTTAGAATTTGATTGTTTAATTTACCTTTTGACTTGGAATTTCAAAAAAAAAACATGAGATGCTGATATAAACAGATATATGTGATTTTGGCAATTTGTACATATGCAATTTTTTGTCAGTTGTCTTACGTTTTAACAATGTCAAATACTTAAAAACGTTTTCTGAAAACTTCTAATATCATATTTATTTTTAAAACTGGCAAGTTCAATACCCACATTTTACCATGTAACACTGTAGCTACCAGACATTCCCTGAATTGAGCAAATAAACACAAAGAAATAATTTTGTAACTGGCAAAGTGTGAATGATTTATCAATTGCTTGTTAGCGATACCTGACATTAACGTCTTTTTAACCCGACTCAAGTCCCAAATCTCAGAAGTAATGTTCAAACACAAAGTAACAATGGTCTTCAAAAATTCTTCATTCATCTCAAAATTCCGAGACTGGTGATTCACCGACACATCTCGGTCCCACGTTTCCTCTTAAAGAACAAAGCGAGCTAATCGTTGCTTAACCTTAATTGCGATAATTACCCCTGTACCGACAAAATGATTTATTATCTCAAAACGGTAGCTAAACATCTAAATAGAGTGAAAATACAGAGTAAAAGATGGGTGTAGAAGGTTTGTTCTATTGGTATATTTTGTGATTTTAAACGCATAGGTTCACAGGTATCAAAGGTACATTCAGGTATTAAATCACCTAGAAAAAGAAACAATACATCGATGTAAAAAAAACAGCTTTCTTTAGGAACTTTGTTTACAGGCCAATGATGTATTCTACCATCCTCGTCGAACCATCATAATCATGTCAGCCGAAAGACGTCCACTGCGTCTCTGTATTGCTCTAAACTAGCATCCGAAAACGCCCGCGACCCCGACCATACTTACAAAACTCCGTTTTCCAGTACGCGATCACCACTACAGAAATTTTCGGTAATGTTTTTCTAACAATGTGCCTTGCCCAGTTTCTCATAAGTTTGGTATTGGACCTTCTATCTCTTTTCTGTATCTCAACATTCGTCTAATGTTCACCTTTCGTCGTTGACCGTGGGAAATATTTAAGTTTGCGCTTCAAAATATTAATGAATAGAGTCATTTGTGTAGTGTTGATAATTGAGCGTCTAGTGTTAATGGGCAAGTGCGATTGGTCTTCAAGTTTTACTTATTAGTTAGGTTTAAATTATTTTCTGCCATTTTTTTGGTAGAGTATTCTCACGCCTTTTTGTTGCTTTATTTAGAAACACCAATTTATTCCCTTGTCAAACTCAAATTCAAAACTTTATTTTCATCATCATCATCGGTCTTTTAACGTTCCCACTACTGCGACACAGGCCTCTTCTCTGTGAGAGAGGTAATGTGCCATAATTCACCACGCAGGCCCAGTGTGGGTTGGTGGATGTCTTATGTCTTCGATTTTTTGGTACTAGGACATACCGGTTTCCTCACGATGTTTTCCTTGAATGGGGGCCATTAACACTGGGCCACCAGTGCTCCAAGCTTTAGTATAGTGTCTACCTAACCAAAGAGTACTATGTTAAGCCTTGAATCGATCGTCACTAAAATTGCTTCATTATTAGTTACATCATAAATTATATTCAAGTCATTGACCCACAAAAAATCAATATCAACAGCAAACAATAAATTAATAACCTACTATTTAATTCAAAAATTATTGCTCCATATCTACACGATACGCTAATGAACCAAGAACTCTAGCTTATACACACAGACGGACACAATACACGAGACACAATCAAGATGGCAGTGACTAATTCAAAGAATCTTAATATCAATTTATGATCACGACTTATTAATTGGCGGCGCAATCGATCGCCTGGACAATTCTTTAGGGTTATACGAGATGTGAACAATGTAGTGAGGTTTCTTTGTTGTGCTCAAAACGATTTTTTTTGTGATGATTTTGTGGCCTTCACGAGTGATGATACTGGCGATAGTGGAGGCTTTAGGTGGGCCGACAGCCTCTCGTGTCACTTTGTTTTCGGTTTTGACTGAGTCAAGTATGAACAAGCTGATTTTAACCCTAAGTAGATATTTATGGTTAAAAATACACAGTTTTTAGACAAAGACCCCATCATCATTCATTTGTTTATTTATCACTTACTTCGTACTATGGCCGAATGATATGAAGTCGGTGAAAAATCAGTCTACTGTCATATAATTTTGTTCACTTACAAAAAAATTGGAAGAAGTAATTAATTTTAATTTAGAATCTACAAGTCTTCCAGCTAATACATGAACATGATTAGTAACATCCTAATCTAATTTTATTTTCCATGAAACTGTGTTAAAAACATAAACAATGAATCACTTTAGAACATGATTAATTGGTTACCGTCTGCAAATGAGCTCATCGGATTTTATCCTAGACTTGACAATAAATTTTATAACGCCAAGTATAAATAACTCAATATATCACCGAACTCATTACAAGATTATTTAGAGTAAAAAATACAGGATGAGAAATAACAGCCGTGCCGTACTTATATTAATGTTTGTACAAAAATACGTGAAACTGCTAATCACATACGTTTTGCGTACTTACATAATACAGGCAGGAAGCCAGAAATCTCTCTTTTAATATATTAATGAGTAAACCCGGATGATTTGATGGTAATGTTCAGTGCACACGCGATACATTTTTTATCATTGCTTTATTTAGCTCAGGCTTTGTCAAATTTGGTTTTTGCAACTGCATTTGGAGGTAAACGCACTAGTAGTTATTTAGTTGATTCTGTACCACTAGATTTATATATGTACTTAACATGAACATATACTAGTAAGTTGTATAATTTTTAACCGACTTCAAAAAAAGGAGGAGGTTCTCAATTCGTCGGAATTTTTTTTTTTTTTTTTTTTTTATTTATGTTCCCCGATTACTCCAAGACGCCTGGACCGATTTAAAAATTTCTTCTTTTATTTTAAAGGGCATACTTCCTAGTTGGTCCCATAGTCATCAGGTCAGGCTCTGATGATGGAATCCTAGAGAAATTTAGGGATCTCCTCAAATATTATAGGCAAACATATAGCGATTTTGGTATTTTCATCAATAATGCAATCATTTGCACTCAGAAAGTATCATTTGGTGAAGTGGAACTGATGAAGAAGACCACAGATGGTCACTAGAACTCCTAAATGCTAAGTATGTCACGGGCATAAGATATCTCGAATAGTTAACTAACTATAATGAAGCGACTACTTATAAATAAATGGTACTGATGAAAATGGCACCATCGAACTGATCTGATGATGAAGCCGGAAGGTACGCACTGGAACTCTGAAATAAAACAATGTATCCTAGTCGTGTTTGGGCTTATTGAATCGCCATGAGATGTACTTTGGCCTTATAAGATACTCATGTTAATTGGAGGTGCCTACCAAAACTAAAAAGAGAAAAATAAAAACTTTTTAACAAAAAATCAAACCGACTTCCAGAACAAAAAACTACAAAGCAAAAAATTAATTTCTTTTCCGAAGTCGGTGTCGAAAAACGGAAAACAGTGGGTACAATAGACACCGACTTCGGAAAAGAAATTAATTTTTTGCTTTGTAGTTTTTTGTTCTGGAAGTCGGTTTGATTTTTTGTTAAAAAGTTTTTATTACATAAATAGGTACGCAATAGTGTACGGTAGTTTGGATAAGTTCAGTGATTTTTCAGTTTCCTGCTTTATAGGAGCAACTTTACGTGCCCAAATTATCATTGGTAAAAGTAGCATGTCTGTGCCAACCATTATACGGACACTTGCGTCATCAAAAATGCGTTTTACGTCATATTACGTGTAAATATAATTAAAAATCTACTTCTTATAAATCTTTCAATGTAACGTCAGTCGTAATTTTAAAGTCACTATTAGATATAGATGTTTACTTGCTCAATGAAACGTTTTTGATATAGTAAGACTTTATAGTCTGTTTGTTTGTGTGCTTATTTTAATTTATCTGTTGTTTTCGGCATAATTGTAGTTTGTAAAAATACCCATATGGTTGACATCATATATCTCATATATGGTTCACTCTCTCTTTTCTGACATTGGCTGTGCTCTTTTTTGCGCAGTTTTAACCATTTTATCAATTTCTTCCATATTTCTACTTCTGTGAACTATTTACCCATCATCAGCCTACAGCAGTCCACTGCTAGACATAGGCCTTTCCAACTCCTGTGAAATCTTGATGCTTTTAAATTAGTGAACAAGGCATAAGTAAGGATACATCCTTTGTGTTTCTGATGTAACTTAGCTTCAATTAATCCTTTAAATTCGTGCCAAAGATATTATGTTTCGCTTCCATTGTGTGTTATATTAATTGCATATTTCCAGGTAACGGATTGATGAACTGAGTACGAAGGTTGAGTTTAATAATATCATGTCCGTTTTAATTCTTATTCGAGTCTTATTTTATAAATTAATAATTTGATTATTCTTGTTATATTAGGCAAACTTTTCAACTTTAATCAATATGGTGGTAGATGTAGTTTCACCCTTTGAAATCTTGAGATCTTACAAAAAACTTTTCCTTTTCAGATAATTAGTTGCTACGACTATTTATGTCTGTATAGCTAGACATATATATATATATATAAATATTATATTTTCTTTTCGTTATATATATATATATATTTATATATATATTACTATAGCTATTATTATATTAATGGCCAGGTGGTTTAAAGGATGTTAATGAAAATAATTATACATTCAGTCTTTGCATTATAGGTATGTTTTAACTATACGTACGTAGACATATTTATACGAAGGTGCACAGATCCCCCAAAGTATATATTAAAAATGGAATGTATCAAATACTCATTTGCCCTAGCAAATCGTAACGTAGCCTAGAATCGTTCAAAGCATACGTTACTACACCATTTGTAGTAAATGGGTTACCGCGGCCCTATTATTATCAATTTTAAGAGCTGGCACATTAGATTTATCTGTTTCTATTATCTCTGTCAAATATTCCGTCAGTGAAATATGGGTAAACAAATTAAGATTAAAAACTATGACCATTTATTTTCTAGCCTGTAAAAGCTTTTATGCTGAATTTGAGAATGTTTTCTCTATAAAATGTGAAGTTAAAAAATAAGTCGTACTTGACATGCCTGAATAGAGGAAGGACGATGGTATTAATAGTGCAATACACGCAATGCTAAGAACACAAGAAAATCCAAACTGATTTCTTCTGGTCTTCTTACTTTTTCGTATGAGGATGTGGCCACCTCTGGTATCAGAGTTAATTAAGCCGCTTCTGGGAACCCCACAGGCCTCTGACTTGGCTATTTCAGATTTACATTAATTATAAGTCCAGGTTTCCTTACTATGTTTTCCTGTTTTCTTTTGCCTGTGATGTCAAAGTCACTTTGGTCACTTTGGTCCAGATTTAAACCCACGTCCTCAAGCATGAGAGGCGAGGTCTTAGCCACTGGGCTACCGCGACAGTTATTTCTTCTGGTGGGTTGATACAAAAAACATCATGATTTTAGATGACCTGCGAACCTTAGAACCATTTTTTTGCCACATTTATGCATTATTACGAAACATGAGTAAACAAACGATCAACTAGAACAAAAAGCGTATCCGTCTCACTAACAATACTTAAATTATTTAATCATATCTAACACTGTAGGAACACAGCTTAAAGAGCACTTAATGATCAAGGTAAATCCAATCTGTCATACACAAGTATGACAAAAAAAGGAATAATTAGTAAACAATGAAAACAAAAAACAATTTTAATCAATATAAGGCAATGATCACATTGGCTTACCATCGGTGTCTGAACTTAGAAGTCTGAGAACTTGTCAAATTTTACTTTACAACTTGTTAAACTTTTGCAAGTAGAGTTTAACAAATACTCAAATCAGAAACCGGGCCTTGGATGACAGTGAGTTGACTTGTGTAAAATTATGAATGACGATCAAAGGAGACATGGGCAAATACCAACCGATTAAATAGGCATATATTCTTTTGTTTCTTCTCGTAGTCAATCAAAGTCTATGTTTGCTGGGTAGTAAGTAATATTGAATGACAAGTTCTGTTGGGAAAATCATCCAGTGGTTTTGCCCAATTTGTCTTATAAAATAATATGTGCAAGCAAATAAAGGAATAAAAAGAAAGTGAGTTCTCATAAAGAATCAGAAACTTTGTCCGCTGTCAGTGGAAAAAGTGGCCAAAATGCTGACAGCATTGGCCAAGCTGATTGGCAAATCTTATCTTGCCTGAAAATGCTGATTTATTATCGTAGTGTTTATTAGCAACCAGAGAGTCTTAAAGCTTGCCTTCCTGCTGACATCATTACTTAAGACTTAGTCACCTTAACAGGTGAGGAAGAAACGGTAATATTCCTTTGTAAAATACGACAGTCAACAATTAACTCTACTAATAAATTCACTGCACATATACTTCCTATAATTATCATGAGTCACAGCCTACGAGGAAACAAAAAGTCGTTAGCATAAGCCCGTCAGAAAGCTTTCGATATTAGTACGAGACAAACAAAGATCGACAATTCTAAATCTTTTAATTGGCATTAAGTATGACGACAGACGGTGACTTGCCTAATCTGACATGTAATGATATGAATATAGAGAGGATGATACAACATGCGTGGTTATTTCTTTCTAACCATTAAAAAATCCAGACATATCATGTTTTGGGTAAGTTTTAGGGCTTATGCACTAGTAGCTGGTGCTCAAAAAATCAAAACAGCTTATAGTATCTAAAGTTTTTTTAGGCAGTTTTTTTTTAGTGTAAACGAGCACACTAGTTCGTCTGAAACAAGATGCACAAGATAGCATGGCGCCTGAAAAACAAAGAGCTGTCGCAATAGGGTAGTTGACAAAAATATTTGGTTCGTCAGTTAGATAACCTAAAAATATTGGACACGTATTTTACTTTTGCCACGTAAACAAATAAATTACGAGGATAAAATGCGTTCAAATATCTTGTGACGTCACGGTGTGCTACACTTTTTACTTACACTGACTCATGAACTTTGATGCACTTTATCTTTGTATGTTTTTATTTAATTGATAAAGCAAAAAATACGGGTCCAATATTATTTGATAATCTCACTGACAGACCAAATAGAATTATCATTTTTCTACCCAGGAAACATCCCTATTGCTGAGTGAGTATTAACAAGTCACATATTCATAGAATCAGGCTTTTGCTGCTGACAAGTTCAGTCATAGCCCATAATATTAAAAACGGCTTCTGATATTACTGACGAAATTAATTCAAAGAACGCAATACTTTTTCACAAATCTGATTTACCCGACTGAACAAAAATGCGTAACCGTATCAAATTAAATGCAGCGTTATATCAACTCTTTATACATCTCAGCATGGATTCCATTCTAATCTGTCACGTTTAAGGTCGAGCGGTGTAAAGTTCATCAATGCTGAATTCAATTATCGATTACACCATTGTGTTCCGCTCTTTCGATTTATATTTAAATACCAGACGTTTACTAGAAATGTATTGTGAAAGACAAGTACTTTTGTTGTATTTGACGAAAGACCGCCCGTGAGTACTCTCGTTATTAAACATTTGAAAGTTTTCGAGTACCTGACCCGTGTAAGGTATAGTTCGATTTCAATGTTTCGTTGATTAAGGTTGAACCTTTGAGGACCACACCTATGGTTCCCACGGAGACATCGTTAGAGTTAGCGAAGAGGTTATGTCACCTGAGCAGTTAGCAGCCAATCAGAGACTGACTCATCAAAGTGATCAACTTCAACCTTCTTTTTGGCGCCAGGTTTTCCATTTAAGGTTTGTGCTCACATAATATTACCGAGAACTGGAGTCACCGACATAGCTTGCAGGGATAGCAAGCAAAAGTGGCAGTCAACCAACTATGTTGATTGATGTACCGATATCCGGTGGAGAAGACCAGTTCTAGGATTCTACGCTTCCCATCAAGGTGGATCAACAAATTTTATAGGTGGCTGGGACATATAGATGCGAAAGGCGGAGGACCAGGTGTATTGGTGCAGTTTGGTAGAGGCCTGTGGTGCTGGAGACGAATGCTACGAGTACCATGGACTGCGAAACGCGCCAATGCATCGATCCAGACCCAACTCCGAGTAAAAACACGCTTGTCCACCATATGCCAGCAACGCATTCTCACATATTTTGGCCACACAATGTGCAGAGGCGACGAAAATTTAGAAAGTCTGATTTTGGTTGGGAACACCGAAGGCAAGAGATCGCGCCGTCGTTCACCAACAAGATGGACCGATCAAGTGAAAGACTCGTCGTCCTCCAATTTCTACACGGTCGTAAGGGACGCGCTGGACAGAAACCGGTGGAGGCAGATCATCCGCTCCAGATGTAAACCTGATGCTGACCACGATTCTCAGACATGAGGGACCGACCAAGAGAGAGAGAGAGGTAGAGGCCTGTGCAGCAATAGATTGCGATAAGGCTTGATTAATTTTACATTATTATGTGCTGGCCTACAACATCTAACTACTGAACAAGGCCTTCGCCATGTATTTCAGTTGTTTTGGGCCAAAGCATGTATGGTCCATCTGCTATCTCACCCATTCTGCCATGTGTGAGTTAGATCTTTATTTTCTGTAGTGGATTAGTTCTTTATTTTCTCTTTCCTTGATTCGATATTTAGAAATTGTATTAAGAAAATGGAAAATATATTCAGCTCCGAACAATAGCATTAATCATACAAATCAGTAAGTGACAAAGATTACGAAATTACCCATATTGAATCAACTGTCGGACGCAGAATGTGAGTGTGGGCGTGTCAGCTTAGTCATTCATCAATTAACGACTCATGTAATAGATAAGATCAAGATTTTAGTAATATTGTTATGCTTTATTGGTACTACGATATTGCAATGATTGAAGTACTCAAACGATTGGACAACTGGTTTGATCTGGTATCCATGATAATTGTTTTGTTTTCATAAACCTTAAGAAGAACCTTGAGCCAAAAATAACTTTTAATCACATCCTCCACCATCAAAACGTCATAAATGATCGAAGATCGAACCTTCCACATTTAAAAACACTAATTAAAATTCGAATCATTCATTAAAACAGTCCAGTAATCCAGCATAATCAAGTTGGTAGCACTGGAGCCCCAATTAGGGGCCAGTGTTGTCTCATAAACAAAAACGATACTTGATGGAGTGAAGCGACAAAGCCCTGGTGGTCTGTGAAGCTTGTTGTAATCTGTCATCTGAACTGTCAAATTACTAACGGCCGGGCGAGCGATCGGCTACTGAACTTGTTGTAGATAACAGATGCAAGTGGACACAGATTTTTGTGGAAGATATGACACCTGGTTGATGGAAGATGGTTGGATTGCTTTTTTGCCTACTGGTTCGGTAGGGAGTGATGGTTTTATATTTAAGGGGTGTCGGCTGGGGATGATGGTGTGTAGTTTGGCTTTGATTTCATTGATCATTTTGGGTTTACGGCTATACCAAAAATTTGTGCTTTTGAAGTAGTGAGAAAAAAAAACTTTTAAAATATCTTAGGATGAATATCTCTATTAAAAAGGTTAAATTGTTTTTTTTTTAATATTTGGAAAATCTAATTTCTGGGAGGACTGATCAGTTACTATCGCAGAGGCATGAAAACAATATAGGCTTTATTTCAAAAAAATCTGTGCTCTTTGCTAGATAGAGCACGGGGGTGAAGCCGCAGGAAAAAGTTATATAGCTAGACAAATCAATGCATAAATGCTATTCAAAAGGGATCGTCCAGTCATAAAACTACAGACAACAAAACAAAAGTAGGTCTTACTGCGTAATAATCTTTGTCTGTGCACAAAATAAATTGAATGGATGTAGGCGTACCCTCACGGAGACACCTGATTGGCCTTTTTATATTTTTTACATGGAATGTTAATTAATTTTTGCTGTCAACCGTAGTCAAACAAAATATAATGATTAATTATGTTTTTAAAAGTGGGTACCTGGCCTTATGTGCAGATGCGGGAATTATTCAACGTGTTATTGTTACGGCAAAAAGTGAATTTTATATAGATAAAGATCAAAGATGTCCATACTATTGTGCTCAATTCTTTGAATTGCTGGCAGTTGTGTATGACTTTAGTTTGAATGGACTCAAATTGAAAGATAAGCTTTTAAAAGCTACAGGTTAATGCTATCTTTTGAATTTTGATTGCAACAACTGAAAGTGATACCTAGCTTCTATAAAATTAGCAATCGCATATGTTTTGTAACTATTAAAGATTACATTTTTATCATGACACCATTCTCTTGTTTTTAGTTTAAGGATTAGCCTAACATTTCTTCTCCCATCTTCTACTCTACTAGTCGTCCAACATCTCAGTTGTTCCATTTCTAGCCATTATATCTATCATACAGTCCATCACTTCTTTCTTTAGTCTTCCCCTGCTCTTATATTATAGTTTTCAATTTTATTCGTAAAACATCCTGCGAGTTCACGTTGTTCACATCAACCTGGGTGTAAATGTCGATCTCTCTTTTAATTCAACAACAACAATAACGACATACAATTTTAAATGCAAATAACGTTTAATAATTATATCAGTCCTTTATTACAACTGCACAGAAAATGGAGAATCGAAGCTCAATAAAATTAATGAGAACATCAGACATCGAATGAAGAATAATTTCGATACTTCGCAATCAAGTGGCTCGTAATGTACCGAATAACTTAAAGTTATTGAAACAAATGACAAGATTTATCTTGAACAGCGATACCAAATTAAGTGCTCTGAATATCAAAGGCAAGCATGAAATATTTTAACTTGTAATTATTAATGTCAATGGAATGAATATCAATCAGTGAGAATCTGTGTGATATCAATGACAGATCTGATACTTATCAAATTTTATAAGTCGAGAAAAATGGTAAGTGATATTTAAAGACTATGCCATGTTTTTTGGAACGTATGCAAGATATTGGAGGTAACAAGGTAATTTACCATTCTGTGAAAAAACTCATATACTAAAAGACGAAAAAGTGCCATGAATATTGCAGAAAGGGAGATTTATAATAGAGTACTAGACAAAGTGTCATTCTATCAGCGATGGTGATGTTCGAAATGCCAAAATGAAAAGAATTTAACATTTTCAAAGTCAAATTCTTTATTTCAATTAGGCCATTATGCTAGCTAGCAAATTTTAATTTAAAAGTAGTTAATAATAATTGATTATACCGCAAATTTGGAAAAGTAGCTTGTTATGGAGAGGAACGGACAAAAAACTCCATAGGTACTATTATTTTAAAAAAGTGTTTTGCTTAATTTACATAATGCATTAATTCATATACATGTCGCATCGTCCTATACAAATCGTCTCGAAGTCCAATACTATTAACAGGTAATTTCATTAATTGGATAAATAGGAACATGGTTCTCACATAGTTACAAATATTGCAAACATAGGTAAATCACATAATTCAACAACAACGGAAAGTGTGTGAGTCAAGTCTTAAAACAAAAAAGCAATAAAATAATTTATGAAGATAAAATATAAATTAACCAGTATAATTTTGTCTACACTAATGATTGCCCTATGGAGCAAGACCAGCATGTTCTCAAACTTTCTTATCTTGAATATAATTATCGTAATATGCTTGTTTACAAAGTGTGCTTTTAATAAAAGTTTAAAATTTTCTTTACATGTTCTCAACTTAATATCAACCTTGATATTAAGTTGAGAACAGGTTCTTAATAAAGTGACATTGTAAAAGCGATAAATATTGTCGAAAAGTCGAAAATGAACACTACCAAAATGTCACTAGATCAATACTAAACATTTTTGCATTTCGACAGTTGCTATCGCTGATGCGTGTCACAATGTCAAGAATAGAGGGATGGTCTATCTATATCGTCGAGAACTTAGATCAAAATCACAATCCAGTGACTAAGTACCATTCATCCTTAAACTACTGGGTGCAACACTAAAACTGACCAGTAAATACCACTTACAAAGGTGCTAATTCATACAACGTTACGTCAACGCAATAAATAACTCCTGTCGCAACGATTTTCAACAAGTAAACGTATTAATTTATGTTAAATAATGCAACAATACATCAAAGTTTGTAGTTTCTAATTGTGTAAGGTTCTAAGCTCCATTAATTATATCTGAACGTGATAAGGAACCCGATTCATGTCCATTGTTCGAGCAAACTTCTAAAATGTCGCTTTAATTGATTTAAGCCGTGAAATATTCTCGCTAACTATATCTTGATGGAGTTTATAGTTTGCTTGCGGGTGTTCAGGATCGTTTTGCTCTTTTAATTGTCTGCTATTTTGAAGACTGCATTTTGTTGTATTTAATTAATTTTTATTTACTTAGAAATCGTGTTTTTTTTGTGGGCTCTCATAAGGTGACAAAAGTGGGGGGAAGCCTATGTGTATTTTCCCTTATGTACGTTTTATTGGTATAAGGTTTAGAAATTAAACTTTTTAATTTGTTGTTAGACATTATTCAGAAAGCCCGGTCACCTTTATTATTTCAATAGTTTTTATCATATTGCCTGTTTATATTAGACGTTTTTGAAATTGTCTGGTCATTATGAATAATGCCGTATTAATTACTCAGTCCATAACATATATATATGGTCAGTTTTGTTATCTTTACCATCATCACAAAATCTTCCATTCTAAGATCAAAATGCTTCATTAGTTACATCTAAAATATAATTTCACAGAAATCAATGCGAAAGAAATTCACACTACCATTAATATCATTACCATTCCTATTTTTATCCTTTTCATTCCCACACAAAACGAACATTATTAAGATCTACATGAGTCCATTCCTCAAAACGCGAAACTGCAAAACTAGGATCATCCATCAAGGAGTATAAGTAAACACAACGAATCGCCATCACGAAGGTCAAAGGAATGTGCAACCTCATAATTCCAATGATTCTCTTTCATTATTCATCTTCAAATAATAGTTAGCACCCCATAGCTCAAGGTTTTAAGCTTATAAAGGGCAATGGTGCCGTCTTATATCTAGAGTGTCACTATCTGATCAAATCATATTTTGAGTTTTAGACGAAAAACAAAAATCGCAATATAATAACAATTGATGCTGTTTATCAACTATAAAGTACACCGCGGCTCCACCCGCGTGGTATACTAGTACTTCTCCCAATATATTTATAAATTATAGCCTATGTGTGCTTCTGTGTGCTCTCAAAACGGTGAAGGAAAACATCGTGAGGAAACCGGCATGTCGTAGAACCAAAAATTCAAAGACATGTGACATCTACCAATTCGCACTGGGCCCGCGTTGTGGATTATAGCCCACTCACTCGATGAGAGGAGGCTTGTGTCCCAGCAGTGGGAACAATAAAAAGGCTGATGATGTGATGTGATGTGTGCTTCTGAACCAGCGTCGGGCAAGGTATTTTGCTGAACTGGTCCTATTTGGCGTAGCCGTGGGACGCACAAGTTTTTTAATATATATTATTTTTCTCTTTTTTATTGTTGTTTAATTTTAAGTTTCTTTTTGCTTTTCCTTTTCTTTTTTATTTATATTGTGTGCTCTAGTGGCTTGTGACAAATAAATGTGTCTTCTTTCTTTATTTTATTTCTGTAAAGTTTAATCAAAATCCGATCAGTAGTTATTGCGTAAAAGAGTAACAAACATCCTCACAAACTTTCACATTTATAATAGAATATGATATGCGAGAGTTTATAGTGTTAAAAACTAGATTTAATTAACAATTTTTGAATAGGCTCATTGTTAGTTTAAATCAAAAACATTGTACCGCACGTGGATTCATGTTTCAGGCACTCAAGGAGTTTAATAATCTTAACGAAAATAGGTGTGTTGGTTAGTTATCTGCCAGATACCAGCTTGATGCACTAGAGTCGATCGAAAAGCGAGCCAAGAGGCTCATCGGCGATGAAGCACTGGTTAAGTCAAAGCTCCAGAGCCTTGAACACCGTCGCCGAGTTGCCAGCTTGTCGGTTTTTTATCGGTTACATTTCGGGGAGTGTGCGATGGAATTGCATGATCTAATTCCGCCCAGCCCGTTTCGTCATCGGACTACCAGACGTACGACGAAGCGCCATTGGTATATGGTAGACATTCCACCCATACGCACTAAACGTTTTGAGAATACTTTTATTATGCGTACAGCTAAGGAGTGAAATTCCCTGCCGTAGTCTGTGTTTCCCGATAGCTACAATCTAGGGGTCTTTAAGTTAAGAGTGAATAGGTTACTTCTAGGCAAGCGTGCTCCACCGTCGACCACATCATCGCTTACCATCAGGTGAGATAGTGGTCAAGCGCGACCCTATAACGAAAAAAAAAAAAGTGTTTTTATTTTTTATCCGGAATTTATTGATAGTAGAAAATACCGCTCAGCCAGAACTATGGATATTTTTTTGCCGATTAAAAACTCAAAATCAGCTGATTTTTATATAGTGACACTGTAGCTAAAAGACGGCAGAATGTAGTAAATGAAGGCAGTCGTGAGTTCTTGGTTACTGTACCTATAGTAATTAATTTTAGTAATGAATTGTTTTAATGTTTCTGTAACTGTTTGGTCACGGGTCGGATATATGGATTTATTATTTTGATTGTCTGGTTGGTAATTGGTAGGAGGGATAACTTATCCCTGGTTTCTGAATTGAGAATTTGTTGTTGAGAACTTGTCAAACTCTTGTTTAGAATGTCAACTTGTCTTCTTTTTGCATTGTGGTAGAATACTACCAGTACTGTATTCCATCTAAAATATGTTAGCCTATACTTATTCACTTAGAATTAACATATACAACAAAGAAATAAAAAAGAAAACAAAACAACACACAAAAAAAAACAAAACAGTGTACAATAAAGTATATAATAAATGAAACACATCCTTCAAATAATTATACTTGAATAGTACACAATAGTCCTCTCCAAAATCACTATCACCACTTCAGCAGAAAGACGTCCACTGTTGGACATAGACCTACACCAAGCGTTGGCACATCGATTGATACAGCACCCTAATTGTGTAACTGTATCGACAGCACGAAGCACGCGCGCGTTTGCATTTAGACAACTCAAATTGCGTGTTTTACGCTGTCGAGAAATCCGACTTTTTAACATAAGAAGCAATGAATGCAAGCATAGTATGCATGCATGCACCATTCTTTGAACTTACACAATTAGGGTTCTGAGGCCTTAGTGCGAGTTTTTAATGTACTCACTCGTCATAACGTAAACGATCTCTTATATCAAAATGTATGCAAAAAAAGAGGTTTCTCCTTACCGTCCCCAGTCAGCGCTTATCCAATTTCAATACAAATTAACGTTTACGTTGACGCGATTGAGCGTGAGTAAAAACTCGCATTATGGCCTCAGAGACTGTAGTGGACTGTATTGGTGTTTGTTGGGGTCTTGTTGAGGAATGAAAATACTGTCTTCATTCGTATCTTCAATTTTATTCCTTATTGTTGTTACAACCGTAGAGCTGGAGACCGACTGTATTGGGCCTGGTTGCTGCGGGTCCTTTTGGTCATCTTATACCCTCACAATTTCTATGATCGCTGTGATTAATTTATTTCCTGTCACTTCATTCACACTGTACATGACAATCACAGGGCCCATTTACTCCAACATTTTATTAATCAAGAGCTGTCCCTTCGTTCTAAAAAACCCATAATCACCAATTAACCATTAATCCAAATCACCACAATTATTAATATTATTATCACCAATCACAAAGAACCTCACGTGCCAATAAGTGTATGGTACAGTCACAGCGAGTGGTGGTTCCATTAATTATATTCAGTTAGATAAGACACTGCGTTGTTAATGATTGTCGGCCGCGGCCATTGCTCACGGTTGTGTATGACTGTGTACTAGTGTTGGGATAGGTCTGTTTTAGAAGGGACGTTCCAGGATCGGGAACAGTTATGGATCTGTATAAGGCCATAATAATTAGGGATGTAATGCCAACTATCCGGCCACTTTCGTAGTCGGTGACTATTTGGCAAAGAGCGCCGACTATCCGGCTTCTATAGTATTTGTTGTTTTCCCTACCCACCACGAGAAATTATCATTTGGCACTGATTACACTTTACGGTAATAATTTTCCAATTAAATTGGTAAAAAAATCCTTATACGAAACTTTATTTTTGAGGAGATGCAATTTTAATTGATTTCTTCCACTTTAATGAACAATAACAGTATGGTCTTTATTTCTTTTACAAAACACCGGTTTGACCTGTGCAAATGCAAAAATCAAGAAACAATGCGAAGTAAACAAAACATGTTCCGACACACGCGCGAATCAGCTGCAAACGAAGCGTCACGGAAATAGCCGAACACCCCCGAAACCGTGTTCGGCTATTTTATCGAAAACTATGCTCTTTATAAAGTGGTTACATTTTTGGTTTATCTTTAGTTCCACGACTTAACGCCTCAAATTTCCGGATTTATTGCAACTTAATCGTGTTTAATTATAAATCTCAATTTTTAATATCTTTTTTGCATCCACAATAATATGCCTTTTTGAAATTAATTTGAGAGGTACATTTACGGGAACAGGAAAGTAGGCATTCGTAAAGCTAATGTCCCTTCCGAACATCTTCATCCCAAAATGCCAACATAAACTTCCACATCACTAGAGCGACTGTACTCTCCTTTATTTGTCGAGTGGAATCATTACGCTTTGTTGTTTAAGTGGGTATAAGAAGTCCACACTTAATATTACTGACTAGTGCTTGTAGCACTTTTGTCTTCGATTGTACAATTGTTTCTAATTTTAACATTAGTCTTGAACTTGAATAATATAAACAGGTTCTGTGCAATGATTAATTGTTGAAGCTAATTTGTATCTGTGATGAATAGGTATGCTAATTTTATTACATCAGAATCTATTGTATATGTCGTAGGCCAATCGTTGAACTGGGTCAATCGAGATTTGTCTTTCTGATTTGGCCGATTATTACATGATGTGCCCAATATAAAGTTGACCAGATCGATGAGAGAAACCTATTTGTCGATTTGCCCAACTAGTCACTTGGCCACATCGAGATATATCTGGGTAAATAGTAATGTAGTTCCGTTTTAAGATGCTGGTGGCGCTGTTTGCGCTCTGTCAGCCGTGTGTTTAAATGCAAGAAAGACGGTGGCGTCATAAGAAATCGAAAACTGTGAGATAATTGCAGAAAATAGTCCTTTCGAAGTGATGTCACGCAAATTCAACTTTGATCATCGTATATACTTTATCCAAGCATGGCTGGGCACTTCATCAAACGTTAAACTTCTAACGATATGGCAGGTATTAGACAGGCAAATAAAGAAATGGCCGGCGTATCGTGATGTACCCAGTCAGATCCCGATCGGCCTACTTCAACGATTGGTCTACGACATATATAAGAGTCTTAAATAGCTCATTTGTAATTAATTTTGTATCAGTAGTGTCGTTAGCTGTAACTGTGAATCTGTCGATATTAATTAGCTGAATATAAACATTTTTACCAAGGATAGCCATAATATTAAAGATACCGTTATATTAAAGGACTCCAAAAGATTTAGGGAAAAAATGAAATATTCGATTGTATAACATTAATAACAAAGTCTAATGAAGCATGCGATTGAGCCAATTGACATGTGAAATGGTTATAATAATTTTAGCGACAAAACTTGAGACTAACAAAAACTACCTCCTGCTAACGAAGGGTTCTTAAATCCATACCATCGAAGGCGTAGGACAAAAAATAATAACATTAAAAGTGAAATCCTCTAGAGCTTTGATTGACCACAAATCAATATTAATGATCTAAGCCAGCGGGTGTTCTTGCACGATCGCTTATCCCTCTCTTCCTTACTCAAAAGAACAGGACGCTAAATGTTTGGACACCTCGCCCTCAAAGCGTTTTAAGTGCTAAACGAATAAAACCATTAATTACACACAATTCAATGTACATATTGAATTTATTCAAATAGTGATAAATGGGTGTAAAGAAACAAGAGGTGTGAAAGGGATGGGTGTACCGTTGTCCTGTTCTTGTTGTTTAATGCTCTGTTGGAATGTTTAAAGAAATGATTCAGTGTCAATGTTCACGATATCTGTGATGGGAAGATCGGGTGATTGAGTTCCGATTAATTTCTTGTTTTGACGTTTTAATGAATATTATTATAATGACGAATAGGGGGGTATATTTGAATTTTATTACTATTCTGGGAATTATATAAATGATACTCTTAAGTATTTGTTTACGGTTAAATTCACATAGACTATAAGTTAAATAAAGTCAAAATTTTCCATCATCCTTTTGCCCTTATTCCATTTTATTTGAAGTTGCCACAGCATGTCTCCTTCTTCCACATAGTCTCTCTTTGCTGTCATCTCAATAGTCACCTCGTTTCTAGACGTCATCTTCAACACAATCTATCCATCGTCGTGATCATCAATTTTTTTTTTTTTAACGACCGTACAGGCTCGCGCTTAACCACTATCACCTGATGGTAAGCGATAATGTGGTTGACGGTGAATCACGCTTGCCTAGAAAAACCTATTTACTCTTGACTTAAATACCGTTAGATTGTAGCTGTCGGGAAAAACAGACTCCGGCAGTGAATTCCACTCCTTAGCTACATAATAAAAGTGTTCCCAAAACGATTTGTGCGTATGGATGGGGATGTCCACCATGTACCGATGGAGCTTCGCCATACGTCTGGTAGTCCGATTATGAATCGGGCTAGGTGGAATTAGATCATGCAAATTCCATCGCACACTCGCTGAAATGTAACCGATAAAAAGCCGACAAGCTGACAACTCGGCGACGATGTATAAGGCAAGGCAAGGCGGAGCTTTGTCTTGACCAGTGCCTCATTGCCGTTGAGCTTCTTGGCCCGCTTTTCGATCGACTCTAGTGCATCAAGCTGCTATTTGGCAGTTTTTCCCCTGAGTTATTTTTTTATAAAGTCTTCACTTTCTTACTGCTGAGAAAAGATCTAATCTAAATATCCTTATAAGTATTATTTTCCCTAAGCAGCCCTTGCGGTAGGCGTCTAGACCGTCTCACCACCTCTTCCTAGTTCGACCCACGTCATCAACTTTGTTTTAGGCCCGTTTTATTTACGACTCTGTAAGTCTGTAACCAAGCAGTAGGTGTAAAAACGACCCATCATTTATTTGCGAACTTAACCCATCTTCACATCTTCATTGTTGTTGTGGATAAGCATTTTGTTTGACGATAAAGCACCCACATGAGGATTCTGATTTGCTCTCAGCGTCATTTAATGGGCTGTCCCTTTATATCTGTACCATACTATCTTATAGCGCTGTTATACGACTGTTGGGAGGGTTAGCAATGAAGGTGAGAATAGTAACTGCTTCTTGGCTCAATATGGTACCGGGTAAACCATGGCTGGTCTACTCGTGGTAGAGGCAAGTAGGGCTGGCGACTTTTCCTTAATGGGGGTACTTCTAAATTTCTCTCGTGTCGGCAATTCGAAAAAAAACCTTGTAAAAAAATAAATGTATGGCGCTTACCAGTCACAAACTATTCCTCGTTGGCTACGTGTGGTTCAACCCGTAACGCCATCTATTGACAACGTTCCACAAACATTTCAGTACCTGTTTTGAATGAATGAATATAATCTTCTTTTTAAAAGCTTTTTATTACTTGCAATTTATGTAGGTATTTATGTTCAGTTTAAATTTCGTAACTGAATTGTAAAGCAGTTGTCCTCAACTGATTAAGATGGAATTTTGCATACCTACACGTTCGGTTTGGATGACAATGCACGGTAAGCTAAGAGCTTGTTTTTTATTTTTATTGAAAAAAATATATTATCGTGCATATGAATGATGTCTCACACATAAAAAGTATTGACAAAATAATATTATCGTAAAAAATTAAAGAAAGAAAAATATTTATTTGTGATCCGTACAGGAGACACGAGGCAAAACACAAAAAACAATCAATAATAAAAAAAACCCCGTGCGAGACCAAAAAGGCTCCTATCTCATCATGTGAAACGATATTTAAAAGAAAATAACGCTGCGCTGGTATGCCAATAAGGCCCACTACCAAATGTATCTCACCTCGCCATTAAATTGTAGGTGAGTTAGAAGAAATTAAAGATGAGCCGAGCCTATTAAACTCACAACCAATTCATTATTTCTATGTATAAAGTAAGTAAGTGTTAAGAAGTTGACTATTATAATAATAAAATGTCATTTAACTAACTTCTATTGACTCTCAATGTAATAAATTTAATAGGGGTTGGTGCTAGTCTTCTTTTTCCATACTTATTCTATTATTCGTCATCTCAGCAGTCCCTTTCTAACCATATTATTATCTATAAATAAGTTTGTATTGAAAACTCTCAAAAATATTAAACACGTTTTTTTTTAAATATAATATATTCGAAGCAAATAAAAACACTACAAAGTGAATAATAACTTCAATTGCCGAAGTCGGTGTTGTTGGTTTAGTTTCTTCATTTTTGATAGGTACCGACTTCCGATATTTGAAGCTTTTTTAATTCTGTAGTGTTTTTATTTGGCAAACAAATGTTTTTTTTTTTGTGTTTTGAAATGTTTTGATTTTTCACTTTTTGGTTGTAGTACCTAGTTAGTGGACAATTTCCATAGCAGTGTAAAATAAACAGACATGCGATTGCAGCAATCCCGAGAGTTTTGCCGTCACTCATTGAAGAGTTCCAATGAATAACGCCGAAGTTCTTCACCAAATTTAAATGAGAACAATAATAGTATATTATGCAACTAGTGAATAAAAGACGGATTTAAAGCGAGGGCCATAGATGAATCAAGAGCAAGTGAAGGATTCTAACGACTGAATCACGACCGTAGGGAGTGATTCATGATGATTGAATCACAAGCATAGCGAGTGATTCAAGTGTTAGAATCATGAGCGACGCGAGTGATTCATGGTCCTCGATATAAATCCGTTTTATTCAAGAGTTGCATACTATATTTTATACCATGACTTCGAGAAAAAGAAAGATTTAAGCGAAAAGCACAAGGAATATTACGAGTAATAAATAAATGAATGGTTTTTACCTTCAAAATTTACATAAAATGTGAAACCCTGACCCCTGAGCTAGGTAACAGCACCTGTGTTTCAGGGGTCACTGACCACCTCCGTTACGTTACATAATTATAATTAATTAAATACCTTTGCAATTAATATAAGAATTACAATCCAAACAAGTACTCAATAAATATCTTAGACTAAATCAAAATTATTATTAAAATCCTAAATAACAAACTCAAAATTAAAATCGAAGAAGGAATTTGTGTATCGAGTATTTTTTGCGCAAGGAGGCGCAAGGAGGTTACATAGCATTGAGATGGACGTCTAATACATTGGTGTGTTCCAAATTCAAAAACCAAAACAGTGATTAAAATGCTTTTTATTCACTGTTTTCAGTGAATAAAATAAGCTTTTTAGAGGGGGAATGGTATAAAAATATTTTCAAAATTATTCCATAATTGACGGAGAAATCAGTGAAAATCCATTTTATATAAAAAAAATCTTACACTCGAACATAGAACCTTCTTCTTTTTCGAAAGCCAGTTAAAAAAAAATAAAAGTAACTTAGAATTAAACCTCCGTCCCACTTATTAAGCCCTCCTCGTTAAAGAGGACACAAATCACAACCAGCTAGTTATGTGACAGACACAAAAACCATAAAATTAAATTAATGCGTTCCTACCACTTCCTCCTGGGGAACTGTTGGCCGTTAAGGGAACTTGAAGATTTTCTGAATTGGTTTGCTTTTGTTTTCTCCTGGCGTGTTATGGGCGCCTGGTAGCCCGTCTGAAGTTTATTTAGATTTTTAAGCAGTTACTGCTCAGGAATGATGACAAAAAATCGATTTAATCCGTTAGTTACAAAAAATAATGACGATACAGTGCGTTGAAATTTCGCGTGACGTCACATCTTTTTACAATTTTTTCTAAGAAGTGACATTGCAAGCTGCCATACCTAAACTTTGGTGCGCTTTATCTTTTTCAATGTATACAGATTTTGTAGAGCATAAAGTAATAGCTTTAGGATGAATCTAAAGTTGTAATAGTAGTTTATGCAATGGTCATATAATAGGGGTTATTAAAACACGAGCGTGGGTTGATAATATTAACACGCGAGTGTTTTAATACTTAATTATATTATTATGCCGTTGCATACACTATTTTATCTTCACTCATACAGTTGAAATAAAATAAAAGTGGAAAAGGAAAAAATATGCAGTATGGTGGGCAATTTAGATTCTCATTACACCATGACTGTCAATGTCAATAAGCCCTTTTGCGCCAATAAATTAAAATGTAAAAGTGTACTATAAAAATTAAAAAGTTATTTTATGATGCAGTTGTTTGAAAATAGAAGGAAAATGTTGCACCGTCACCGTAATGGTTTTTTTTTTTAATTTCACCTGTCCACGAATATAAAGTAATAGTAGTAATTCATATTTGGAACATTACGTTGTGTGTGTAGATAAAAAAATAAAAGGCCTGTTTTGACAGCTATAAAATACTTAATAATAATTAAACTTGACGCTTGCGAATGATACTCGTTGTTAAAATGAAACATAGTAATTGGATGGATTATGAATTTGATTTTTCAATTTCTTACGTAGAAAGTTATCGCGGCATGTAAAATGAGAAACGTCAACGGACTTCATAAATTGTGACGAATTTATAACTTACATTATTTTGATACTAAAACATTATTAGAATATGTCCGTTTTGCTTTGAATTATAGGATTTGAATTCTTTTATTTGATTGCGTATTAACTTTGCAAACTTAATAATTTTGGGTACCTTACCCAATATTATTAAGTTTGCAAAGAGTAATTACCTGGATTGAGCTATATGGGTAATTTTTAGGGTTCCGTACCCAAACGGTAAAAACGGGACCCTATTACTAAGACTCCACGGTCCATCTGTCTGTCTGTCACCAGGCTGTATCTCATGAACCATGATAGCTAGACAGTTGAAATTTTTACTGATGATTTATTTCTGTTGCCGCTATAACAAAAAATACTAAAAACGGAATAAAATTAATATTTAAGTGTGGCTCCCATACAAAAAACGTGTTTTTTTGCCGTTTTTTTGTGATAATGGTACGCAACCCTGTGTGCGCGAGTCTGATTCGCACTTAGCCTGTTTTTTTAACTTACATAAATTAGGGCAAGATAATTTTGTACACTATAATTGGCATAGGAGGACCACTTAAAAATCGTTGTTTTCTATTTCTAAGAAATAAAATTTATGGACCAAAAGTATCTATAATCCATTACATTATACTTAAAATATTATACATTAACGCTGCTAAGTTACATTTGCTAAAAATTACTTTATCAATAAAAGTATTACTTTCAAAATAGGCAATATTGACATTATCATAAAAAGTTCACCTTATTTGCCGTAACATATTTAAAATATAATTATAAACTTCTTTTAAAATAACAAAGTAGACGAGCAAACAAGTCTGTTAGGCAAATGATTAAATTAAACAGTTCTATCGAACTCATTATTCTAGAATCAAGTTCATTGTTACAAAAAAAATAAACTTTGAAATCAATATGAAAAGTTTTAAATGGAAAAGTGCGAAGCTACAACTTTGTTCATTAAACTGGAGAGTTCCTCGCTTCGGGAGAGGAAAAGAAAATAGCATTTTCTATATTTATAAGTGTAATGAGAAAACTGTGAACGATGTTACAAAATTAAATAATTTCATAAAACGTCCGTTGCGGGGCGGGCTGGGCGAGGACACGTAGCGCCATCTAGCGGTGAATAGCAGAGTCGGGGGCAAGAGAGTCCAGTTTGTGTTAGGAAAGTAAGTTAACATGACATTACTTGATATGATTAGTGTTTAAATTTATAAAAATGTAATATTTTAGGCAAAGTTAAAAAAGGCTGACGGAAATTAAATAATAATAATAATTAGTTCGGCTATTATATCCTCAATTTCAACTATAAAATGTTAAAATTAGGACAATCTTTAAGATTCACAAATACTGACTTACCAGTAACCTAACCTAAAAAAGCATAAAAAAGTACTGCAACTTTGCCTGTAACCATTATAAACTCCAGACAAGCTAGCTTCACAGACAAGCCTATCCCAATACATCGCTGGCTTATCAAGCAGGGGTGGGTAACGATAATACGATGGCTTCTTTAATTAATTAGCCAACTAGCCAACCTCTCCCACACATTAAACTGTTTACGATCCCTGACCATTCAACTCGATAGCCGGTGATTGGAAAATAGAAAGGTGAATGAAGCTTGGAACATGTTTTATTGGCAACTCACACGATGTCCGATGTTGTATGTACTTCAATTTGTTTTTAATTTGGTTTATCTGACTTTTCTGGTAGAATTTTAAAGTTAAGCAGGTGAAGCGATTGAATGAACAAATTATTACAACTTAGTAGTCCTATTTATTGTTTTTTTTTTTAGTTATGTAAATATTTATTTTTCAGTGTATGGTACATTGAGATCTTACATTTTGTATCATTGTGTAGAAATATTAAATAATGAACTAGCTACATGCCAATCAAAACTTACATTATAAGACCATTATATAAATCATATCAATAACCAAAAATAAATCATAATATCAATAAAATTAATCACAATGTCAAAAAAAATATCAAAAATGTCAAAAAAATTAATCATCATGTCAAAATATTAATCATAGCGTCAAAAACAAAAAAAAAAAAACAAAAAGTTAAAGAATTCATAATAATGTCAAAATACTAATATCATTATTAAGATTTTAATTGTAATATCAAAATGTATGATTTAAAAATTCATTAACGGAATAAAAACGGGTGGTATTTAATACTTTAACTGTAATTCCCCTTTTTTCAATCAAAATATTCGAAATTACTACCAAAAATACTGAATTGCACACTAAATTTGCTCATCAAATAAATGAATTATACTATACTGCTAGATCTTTAAAGCTTAACTGTTTTACTGAATAACTATCTGTTAACTAAAAGTAAATCTAATAATTCTTCGAGTGCAACAAAATATTTAAGTTTTAAGGGAGGGGGGGAAACGAAACAAAGTCGACGGAGCCCCGCTGCGCAGGGCTCCTATTTCTGTCTGCAGGGTCTAAAGTAACCTAACATGAAGGAGATGACGGGAGCTGAGTTCGCTCGCTTCGCTCGCTCACTTCAGCTCCCGTCATCTCCTTCGAACCTAACCTATCCGTGTCGGGGTGCCCTAAGCTCCCGAGCTCGCTTCGCTCGCTCTTGGACTAATTCACATTTATTTTATATTTAATTGAATAATTTGTGTGCAAATCAGTATTTTTGTTTTACGGTGAGTAATATTGTTTTGCAGTAGGTTATTAGTGGAGATATTTTGTTTGCTTAAATTTCTAAATAGAGGTGCAGTTAAAAATTCCCCAATAAAAACACATGTCTAAGAGCCAAGCAAACATTTTACATTTAAATTTATTAATTGGTAGCATTCTCAGGGCAGGTGGTAAATTTGATACATGTAATGGTTTATTGAAATGACAAGACTAATCTTCCTCATTTTCAGATTACAGGCTAAATAGAGAAAATATTGCTCTTCAAATTGTTTTTAGTTTATTCTATTGCCGGGAAAAAAAACCTCAAGTTCGTGAAATAACATTTATGCTACATAATATCCCACATATATTTAGAGAACACATCAAAAACATGAGATCTCCTTCCCTGATAACGTCTCCCGCCCTTTTGTTAGAGTCCCTTAAAAGATTCCCTACACCTCTTTACTATGAAGACATATTGCGTTTCGCGTTTTTGAACTCGCGATTCCGACGCGTATTTACGTATTCACACTCGCATTACTCCTAGTTGTATGTCGAGATGAGATGCGAGCGTGTGTGAGCTGCGTGTGTGTTAGTGTCAGCTTAACGATACCAACATAAGCTGACCCACTCCCCCGCCTCCTGCGCTATGCAAATGAGTCGGCTGCGCGGATGACGTATGCAAACAAGGAGATCCAAATCCATTGGTGAAATACGACGTAGGCTTTCCATAGGTGTGTGCGTGTGTGTTGGTATGCCAGTCGCCTCTAGGCGCGCAATAGACGGGGGTGGGCAGCCCGAGAGGATGGGGTATAAAGGAAAACCATTTACATTTGAGCGATTCGTCCAATTTAAAATTCCTACAAGATAGCTTAGACACGGGTGCCATTCTTTTGAAGAGGCGATCATCATGCAAAGGACATTCGTAGCGAATACGAGTTCGAAATAGAGTTTTAGTTTTAATGATATTTTTAACAAGCAGTTTTGTTTGAGACTTGCAAGTTAGATTACTTATTAACGAATCAATTTCGCGTGATTCGTCACGTATCGATAGGGTGACCTAAATAGTTCGGGGTCAAATATGTCACTGTTGGCGGAGGTATCGTTATGAATATGAATCTAGGGTGTGGGAAATCAGTCGGGGAGCGTTCCATCAAAACGTCATAGGTCGCTCTCAGGACAAATTTGCCCGCTTGCCCACGTCCCGCGTTTTACGAGCCACGCCGACGAAGATTCAGCACCCAAGGGAGACATTCCGCCTCCAAAAACTTTACCCGTTACAAATTTGTTTTTTTTTTCTGCCTTATCTGCTCCCCGCGCTTTTGGCAAACCTAATTCCGTATTCAAAAATATTTCTGCAAGTATTGTGCTCGTACGGAACGAACGTTTTATTACCGGCCATATAACGTTTTAAAAGTTAGCCGGTTTTGCCACGCGGCGTTTCGCCCGTAGTAGGTATATTCAGTAGTGTTCTTGTCACTTTTTTGTTCGTAATTATTATTGTAGTTTGATAACTGTCTTTATAATGGTTTTATTGGGACTTTATAACTTTTTGAAGGACTGTTTTGGATTATTTTGTAAGTTTTCGGAGGGTAAACAAAAAAATTGGTGTGATGTGTATCTTTGAGGACAGTTATAAAACGTTACGCAGTTGTTTTTGGTTTTATGATTTGGGTGTTTATACCATAAAGAAGGGTATTACTTAGTAGCTTTTATAAAACAGTTTGATTAATGACAAAGGAATTGAGAGGAGAGTTGGATTTTCGTGTCCGTTCTTCTCCATGACAAGCTACATTTCCGAATGCACGGTAGAATCAATTTTTATTACTTGTACATTTTAACGTTCAAAAGTGCCGCATAATGGCCTACTTGAAATAAACACATTTGACTTTGACAAGATAGAAGTTTCATGAATTTATTCTATTGAATGATCTAAAATAATATACAGTTACATCATAGGTGTCAACAAAAAAACAAAAACATATGACCCAGATTCAACAAACAATCCCCACTAAAAATACAGTCAGCATGAAAAATTTCCAACTCAATAATAAAAACTCTGACATAATCATAGAAAACACGAACAAAGACAATACGTTTTCGTTGTTAGCTGCTTATTTTGCATTCATGGAATATTCTTAAGCATTGTTCAGTACATACAGGCATAAAGCTGGCATGTGGGGGCCACGGTGCCATCCAATTTACCATTCATATTTCGAAGCCAATCGGGGAGGTAATTTCAGAGGTCTACGTTGTCGATGTGCCGACGACGACGTATGCACTTATGTTTGGATATGACTGTACCTACCTGAGAGTAGGTGTTTTCAAGTTCTGTGTTTAGAAGAAATGTTTTGCATTTTTCAATGGGCCTGTATGCCTTCTTTATTGCGCAAATTCTCCAGCACATACAAGAGGCTTTTGTAGTTAAATAATGCTTTCTTACTATTGTCTTACTAAAGCTATTTGTGATCTCTAATGCCGTTTTAAACGGTGAAGGAAAATATCGTGAGGAAACCGGCATGTCCTAGAATCAAAAATCGAAGACACAAGCCCGCGTGGTGGATTATAGCCCATTCCCTCTTTATGAGAGGAGGCCTGTGTCCCAGCAGTGGGAACATTAAAAAGGCTGACGATGATGAATGCAGTGTTGCCAATTCCCTTGATTTAAATAGATCTATGCAATTATTAGTATTTTCCTTTATAAGTAAATGTATTATAAGGAAAATATTCCGCGAACTTTTGGACCTGCCTTCGTATTTGAAAATTAGATAAATTGTGGAATCGAGTAAATAGTTTATTTAAATCATACAGTCACATACTCCGGGACATTCTGCCCCTATATTTCCATTAACAACCCCAAAAGATAGATCTTCAATTTATATTATTGTGCATCGAATTTAATCTAGAATCGTATTTGTAATAAAAATATGTTGAGAATCGCTTGGCTCCTTGAAGCGACATTTTCACCAACATATATACAATTTCAATTTGATTTCCTGCAACCGCCGACATTCCATTTTTAAGTAGCAATCACGATATGTGATTCCAATTTTATAGATGTAGCAAGCGGTTCCGTATGCAAAAATAGGTAATATTTTTGCAGCGTTTTCAAGTTTTTTTTGTTCATCTTGATTAAGGAAGCAATTAGTGAGAAAAATTATGGGTTCGTTAAGTAACAACCCATAATTTTTCTTTTATCAAAGTTGTAAAGTCGATATATTTATGTCGGTAGCTCGTCAATTATTGTTTTGCATCATAAAGTCAGCATATTGCAGGCAACTGCTGGACAAAGACCTCTTCCATGCTGTCCTTACCATAACACCCGGTCAACCGCCTTTTGCATCCAAATTTAGCCTACAACTATACTTCATAAAAGATAGCTTGATCTCTGTGACATATGTCAAACTGACGTTAGCCTGTCAAGCGCTATTGTTACTTTATTGATACTGACAGCTGTCGCGGAAAACAAGCTATCTTTAATGAAGTGTAGGTACCTTCTGGAAGGAAATCATTTTTGTCAAATAAATTACATACTTTATAACTTTTCTGTTTTTTGACATCCAGGCAATTATGACTGGATGACGGTGTGTGAAAAATTTATGACTATTATGTCATAAATCTTTATTTCAATTAGGTCATTAAGCGGCACTTTTGAATGACAAAAATAATAATTTAAAAGTGTTAATAATTGATTCTAACGTCCATTCGGAATAATAGCTTGTTATGGAGAAGAACGGACAAAAAACTCCTACTCCAGGACAAGTATCACCAAAAGGTATCGTGCTTCCTAGTTGGTGGGTTCCTAGGTTGGAGGAAATAAAAACAGGAACACCGACTTCCAATATTGAAGTTGCTTTTCACTTTATAGTGTTTTTATTTGGAAGTCTGTTGTATTTTTTTGTAAAAAAAGTTAAATCAATATCAAAAAACCCGACTGCTTCAAAAGTGAACTAAAAAGTCGTAAACAAGGAAAAAATCATGCTGTGCAGAAGGAGAATACATCTGGTTTTGGTCAGCCAGCTCGCGCGTATGTACCCTCCGACTGCGAATCGTATCTAATTCGACAAAAACTTAACTAAAAAGTTATAAATAAAAAAAGTTAAATCAAAAAATCAAAAACCCGACTGCTTCAAAAGTGAACTAAAAAGTCGTAAACAAGGAAAAAATAATGGTGTGCAGAAGGAGGATACATCTGGTTTTGGTCAGCCAGCAGCTCGCGCGTATGTACCCTCCGACTGCACAGCATGATTTTTTCCTTGTTTACGACTTTTTAGTTCACTTTTGAAGCAGTCGGGTTTTTGATTTTTTGATTTAACTTTTTATATTTATAACTTTTTGGTTAAGTTTTTTTCGAATTAGATACGATTAGATAACATATAAGTGTTATATATTTTTGAAATCACCTTTATTTTGATACCCCACACCATGGGTTTGGAAGAAAAAAAAAATTTGGGCCCGCACAATAGGGCGCCCAAAATCCGCCATTTTTCTATTGTTCAATTTTAATGTAGCCTATGACACTCGCAGGATTAAGACGAATCGATTGACGTATGATACATCAAAATCGGCCAACGCGTTTGGTTTCTGGAACGCCATATAGGAACAAACATACATACATACATACATACATATATACATACATACATACATAGACTGATATACACATTACCCTCCTTCGGCAGTCGGGTAAAAAAGTTTTTTTTCACTTTTTAGTGGTAGGTACATAATAGAAAAGTTCTATAGTAAGTACCTATAATGCCCACAGTGATGACAGAATAGATTACCCGTATAAAATATAACTTGAACATAATCGGTGGAATGAGAGTGTACCAGGGTAAACTGTACTCATCTGCGTATCCTGGTATGTTATGAAATGGTGTAAACAATAAACAGATATGCAATTGAAGACTTCTGTTGTATATCTCCGAAGTTCTTCACCAAATTCATCTTTACCAAATTCAAATGGGACCATTTCGAAATAAAATTCTTTCGAACAAAAAATTTTTTTTGTAAATCTGTTTATATAAATGACGGAGTTAAGCCTGAAAAGCCTCTTTTCTGGAAAGGCGGTTAAATAAAACAAGTAAAGAGAATATAATACATCCGACTCAAGTGTTAAAACCGGCCTACCCTCAACACTCGACCCATTAAGTCTCTAACATCAAAGTAGATACTTCAACATTAGATAACACAACCCATTCAGACTCAAAACTACACAAACTGTTATTAACCACCGCAATTAGAAATATTAGCACTTCTGTCTAAAACCTTTAGGCTATTAGAATCATGCAAATTGGCCGTGTAATCGTAATAGGCTGTTTAATATCAATCTATTTTAATATAACGCATTCGTAGGCTGTTTTCTGCGGGTCTTATCTTACCATTACCTCACAGTCACTCAAAATGTATTAGGTATTACTTATAAAGAGGACTAGCTTTTTTTACGGCTTCACTCGAGAGACCTGACACGCAGGAATCATGCGTTTTTCGTGATAATAAGTAAAATTAAAAAACCCCCGACACATTTTTATTTCATGCTACATAATTTATCTAGTAGTATACACGTGTCGATCGACAATCTATTGAACACGTAATTTTGACACGATATCTTGCGAATACACCCCGATTCAAACAGTAATACGCCAATAACTTTAAACGGCTAAACAGATTTGCACCAAACATAGCTAAGAACGCTTTCGATAAAGTCACCTTTCAAACAAAAAAAAACTAGATCACAATCGGTTCATCTGTTTAGGAACTATGTTGCCACAGACAAATACACAAACACAAAGGTACACACACACGTTTAAATTTCCCCTCTCCGCCGTCGGAGGTTAAAAGAATGATCCTACTATATCGGTGTAGCTCTTGTATCAGAAAAATATATTTTGAAATCTGATCAGTACTTACGAAGATTAATTAACATTTACAAACATTAAAACCAAATTAGGAAAATTTGTATGTTTGTTACACACTATTCATATCATAAAGAGAATCAGTCAGAAAATTTCAAAACATCTTTTTAGTAAAAACGGCGACAGAGTTATTTAAGTTACTAGAAATAGGGACCAATTAGTTCAACCAGGTTTCAGACTGGCTAAAGTAGCCTCATCTTTCATGGGGTACTGTACAAAATGTTACAATAAAATTCCTCGCCACATTCTAGAACTGAATGAGACGAAATTTAAAACTTTTATAAAACGCACACTATGCAGGCAGGCATATTATAAGTTGGGGGATTACATCACTGATAAAACTGCTTGGATCCATGTTAGTCCTGCTCCACAACCACTAGGGCGCAAAAACAAGTGATATGCAGAACATTATTGTTTTGAAGTATGGACTGTTGGACTTGCTGAAGACTGTATGAATATATTTGTATTGTATAAACTCAATTTCTTTTAGTATTATATAACTGCACAGTACGTGTGTGAGTACTACTCGTATGTATCCTCGTACGTATACCTATGTGTCGTTCATTAACTTGTGTGTGCCCTGGCAGTTTTGAGTGTGTCATGCTCTCTGAAATGTCTCTCTGACACGTGTGTTGGATCATTCGATTCCCTTCATGATGGTTAAGCTGGGTGGTGCCGATTCATGCGTCATGTTCGTGAACGGGCGCCGTCAGTTGGGATTGGTCATAACTTAACTGCTTCGGATGTTAATGTTTTTCGAGTAACTATTATATAACTGCACAGTACATGTGTAATACTTACTTGTTTTAATTATTATATACCTGTACGTAGTATAGTGTGTAGTGCTATTTTGGGTGCATCGTCCTCACATATATGAATATATTAATGTAATAATAAATTAATGTACTTATGGAAATATTGTAAAACACTTATTTTTTCTAAAGAGTAAGTATGGAGTTTCTTGTGCGTTCTTCTCCATAACAAGCTACTTTTCCGAATGCACGGTAAAAGCAATTTTATTACTTGTATATTTTAATTGTTAAATGTTCAAAAGTGCCACTTGGTGGCCTAGTTGAAATAAATATATTTGACTTTGATTTAAAAAAAAAAAATGCACTACGGAAAAATGAGCGAACGAAGTGGATTAAATAAGAATCTTACTTCTTTAATTCTATATCTAATATCTTCTAATTGGAATCTATTAAAGAACATAATAGAAATTGTGTCGAAATCTCATTAAGTTTCAGTATTTATCGTGAGATAAGATATCACCTTTTATACTGGTTGTAAGCTAGAATTTAATCTGGCTTAGCCGAGCTCCTATAAATCCTTCGTTGAACTAGTTTAGCAATGGTGGCTAGTTTTATATATTTGCATAAGATGGCGCTTAACGCGTTAGCGATGAAGCATTAATCATAACATTATGCTGACTGAAATAAAATTAATCTTTATTATCTTATGATTATAAGGTATCGTGTCGAAAATATATTATAATATTTTTTTCTACAATACAAAAATTTGGGCCTGCAGTTTCGACATTGACATAAAAAAAAAAATTAAATGAAAGAATTGCTGCAATGATGGGCTCTATGTAACATTCCAGAAGCGCACGTCAATCTCTAATTATGTAAGAGTTTATGAAAATCTCTCTGATCATGTCAACTGCTTAAAATCAATTTCTCAATTAACAAGAAAAAATAAAAAATAAACTCCGACGCGTTTTTCTTTAATGCTAAATAATTTATCTAGCCTTCGATTCGATCGAGACTTGGGCTGTACTGCAGTCTCTCCAACGGTGCCATATCGACTACCGGTACATTGAGGTGTTGAAGTGTTTGTACAGAAACGCCACCATGTCAGTCCGTCTTCAGGATCAGACCTCGAAACCAATATTTGTCCAGCGTGGCGTGAGACAGGGAGATGTCATTTCTCCGAAACTGTTCTCTGCTGCGCTGGAGGATGTATTCAAGGTTCTGGACTGGAGGGGCCTAGGCATCAATGTTAATGGCGAGTACATCACTCATCTTCGGTTTGCCATCGACATAGTGGTCATGGCTGAGACCATGGAGAGCCTCAATACAATGCTCGATGACCTCAGTAGAGCTTCCGAAAGAGTGGGTCTGAAAATGAACATGGACAAAACCAAGGTGACGTTGAATGCCCATGTTACACCCACTCCTATCAAGGTTGGAGACTCTACACTCGAAGTTGTGGACGACTATGTCTACCTGGGACAAACGATCCAGTTGGGTAGGGCCAACTTCGAGAGAGAGATAAACCGTCGAATCCGACTCGGCTGGGCAGCGTTTGGGAAGTTGCGCGGTGTCTTCTCGTCCAACTTACCACAGTGTCTCAAGACAAAAGTCTATGACCAGTGTGTGTTGCCAGTGATGACGTATGGCTCTGAGACGTGGTCGCTTACAATGGGCCTCATCAGAAAGCTTACAGTCACTCAAAGGGCAATGGAGAGGGCTATGCTCGGCATTGCCTTGCGTGATCGAATCAGAAATGTAGAGATCCGTAAGAGAACCAATGTTACCGACATAGCTCGAAGAATTGCCAAACTTAAGTGGCAGTGGGCAGGGCAAATTGCTCGCAGAACGGATGGCCGATGGGGCAGAAAGGTTCTGGAGTGGCGACCGCGAACCGGCAGACGTTGCGTACCGGTCAATGTGGCGACGCTTGGGGGAGGCCTATGTCCAGCAGTGGACGTCTTTCGGCTGATATGATGATGATGAATTTATCTAGTAGTAGACACGCTTCGATCAACAATCTAGTGAACACGTAATTATGACACGATAATAATATCTTGCGAAAACAGCCCGATTCAAACAGTAAAACGCCCATAACGTTCGAACGGCTCAATCGATTTTCATCAAACATAGCTAAGAACACTCTAGATAAAGATTGGTTTTTATCTTGGTGTACAATAAAGTATATAATAAATAAATAATAAAGTCACCTTTCAAACAAAAACAAACGAAATCAAAATCGGTTCATCCGTTTATGAGCTATGATGCCGCAGACAGATACACAAATACTTAAACACACAGTCACAAACGTCAAACTTACAACAACTCTCTTTTTTCATCCCGTCATGGGTTTAAAAACAATATAAGAAGTAATTTAAACAGATATATTGGTGGTCTTAGTTTGTCATTATAGTCAGATAGCATGGTGTTTTCTCACATTCTCTAAAAAGAGCTAAAATTTTCCCTATTAGTAAAGCAGAAATATCAGGAGCCGTAGTGTTCAGCCAAATTCAGACATGAATCCATATATTCAAAACAAACCTCTGTTTAGTGTCTTACTATGTTCACGAATTAGAGTAAAAAGCAATGACAAGATAAATCTTATCTATTGCCATGCAATGATCATTGGCAACTGCAAACTAGACGAGAAGTTATATCCTTAGTAATGTTATAAACGGTAATAATTTTCTTACCGTTATTAACAAGTAGGCCTTTCCTTCACGCGAGCTGATTACATTAGTAACCATTTAAATATGTTTTAGCTCTAACTGCTTCAACAAGATTTGCCTGGTTTTAACTTTCCGAGTCCATTTTGAAATACTTCATCATCATAACCTGTCAACAGCTTTTTGCCAAAGGGCTGACAAAATGATGTTCGGCGATAACATTTGTCAAAATTTTAGGCATTGTTTACGTGAATTTTAAATGGCGAATGTCAAACCCATAAAATTTTAACTTTTCGACGGTCGTTTTCACTGATATAATGTCACTTTGTGTTAGGAATACAACATTTAGCTTAAGATATTAATGTCAATGTCTATGTATCTTGTGTCACTTTACTTGTACAAGAATACAATATATGGATCACAGGTCTCAAGTCTGCGTTTTACTTTTAAAATTGGGTCCTACTAAACAAAGCTAACAACATGGTCCTTCGAGCCGAAGAGCACTATAGTCTACTACTGCGGCTTCTACTATCTACTGCTGCTTTTTATAGCATAGGCTTTTAAAATAGAAATTAACTAAGCTTTTACTTTGTCCAGGAGATAATGATATTCAAAGAATTATATAGGATTCTTAAATTTGCCTAACTGCCTACTTCAATGTTTAGTTTCAACCGGTTCTGAACTAACTTTGGTGATTCTCAGTCTCATACCATGTTTGCCATAGTGGTTTTTATTTATTTTATCTACCTATTTGTTATGGATATCGTTCTCACTTCACTAATGCTGTAAGTTATAGTTTACGGGCCCCTAATATTCTGTAACCTTTCAATCAGAAATCAATCTATTTGATCTATTTCTTATTTATTATCTGCAGCTGTCCTCAGTAAACCTAATCTAATCTAACCTAACCTATGTATATATTGACAATATTTTGTAAATTCATTATTTTATAAATGATTTGTTTACTTCAGTAAACCGTGGTTAAATATGGCCGAATTGATTAAATTTCATCTTCATTCTATATATATTATAAGATGCAATATCTACGTTAACCAGTCCAATTTTATTTTGAAAATTAATGTTTTTATTTCTTTAGGCTTTTCATGATTTTGGTGTTAATAATGCGGAGGCATTATAATTCCATTTTCTGGTTCATCTGTGACTACTTTAAGTGAGTACTCATTAAAATTAAGAAATGAAGTCGATCAGAAAAGTTACATCATTTTTAATATACTCCAGTGCAATCTACTAAAACACAGATACAACAAACAAGTACTAAAGCACATAAACCCAATCTAATCGAATCAACAATTACAACAAAGTGCAAATAAACATACAATCGAACATTTCCTAGATAAAAGAGCGTTTCACCAAGCTTAGAAATTTGCCAGTTGTGTCGAATTATCATTGGAATGTCAAATCAATTTGCTTTTACATTGTCGTTTTGTCGACGACTACTTGACGTTGAGCTTACGGTTTTATTACTAGTGACTGAGTTAGTTATCTATGAAATAGTATTAAATGGGTCGTTATGAAAATTGTTATTTAGATGGATTATTAGACTACGGTTTTTGGATATTATGTTAGTGAAGATTTTGTGTAAAGAAGAATTATTTCGTTTAGAGAAGCAGAGCTGATTGTGGAATTTGTGCTTTCGTCAGTGTTTTGTATTTTAATGAATTGGCTTTTAAAGATGGCCTTTATAATTTTTTTCATCTCTGGGTATGCACAAGAAGGACATTGGTGTCGATCTACTGTATAATCAGGGATATATATACAATATTTTAGAAAAACCAGTTTGTTTTTCCTGTTCTACAGATAGCCTTATATGTTCATAGGGTGGACTAGTAATATTTGGAGAAATAATAGGTATTCATAATATAAACTGAGAATCAAAATTGAAAATAAATGAAAACCAACCGTCAACAAAAAGTGAAATCGAAAATCACGATAATTTAATTCCAATTTCAACCCCAACAGGGTATCTTCATGTAAGTAATAATTTATACAAAATCCATACACTTAGTCAATCGTTATTCCCGTATAAAAGCCTATTACGCGAAATTGTCCGCAATTTCCTTAGTATCAGTTAAACGATTTGCAAATGCCGATTTCTCATACATCATAATTCTTGGGCACACAATGAAATTGCGAACTCACTAAGCAAGTACAAATTTCCGTATGTTTGTTCTGTTAAACAAGATTTTACGTGGAATAGATAGCGCGGCAATAATGTTTGAGTTTCTATTATAGGGATTTCTTTTAGTTAGGTATTGGATAAGTATTTAATGGGGTACTTAATCATCGTAATATAAATCCAGTTTACAAATTATTATTGGCTATTCAAGTTTTGAGGACCTGGTGGCTAAATAATAACAGCCGCACTGGTAGATCATCAAGGTTAAGCAACGCTTGACGAGGTCGGTCCGTGGATGGGTGACCATTTCATCATACCGAGTTTCCTCCGTGCCTCGGAAAGCACGTTAAGCTGTTGGTCCCGGCTGCCATTTGAAGATCTTTGGCAGTCGTTACGGGTAGTCAGAAGCTTGAGACCAGACACCAGTCTTGCCAAGGGGTACCGTGTTACCCAGTTACTGGGTTGTGGAGGTCAGATAGGCAGTCGCTCCATGTAAAACACTGGTACTCAGCTGAATCCGGTAAGACTGGAAGCAGACCCCAATATAGTCGGGAAAAGGCTAGGCAGATTGATAGGTTATTCAAATTTTATCAACATATATACAACTGAATATTAAAAAAAAAGACCTATATACAAATACAAAAGAGAGACGGAAAAGAGCTCTATTGGTCATTGATTGTTATCCACGAAGCAAAGAGATATTAGTTTGTTGAAAATATTGCCTTTTATTTTGTAGGTCAAAAGTATAGGCAGCATTTGTGTGGTTATTTACAAGTTACTTCTAGGTATAAAATAAACAAGGTGGCTAATCTTTGTTAGTTACTATATGGGGTGGCCATGGGCTGCATCTTTCAGGTGCAGGAGACATATGTACACCTACATATGCAACAAGTACCAATGAGACTTTTTCAAATTCATATGTTCTTTCTACGTTTATCTTAGACATCACAGACAACGGTGAAGGAAAACATCGTGAGGAAACCTGGACTTATACAGGGTGGAATTTTGTAATGCCACCTGAAGGGAAAATACTCTTAATACTGTGGATAGAAAATTTTACTTAAAGAAAACATTCCTTTGTTTTTGAAAAGAAAGATAACGGCATTTAAAGATTTTAAAAATTCGCTTGCCACACCCGGGAATCGAACCGACTGAAAATCTTTAAATTTACACCCTGTACTTTTGTTACATCGATCGTTAGAGTCAGTTATAAGGATGAAATCTCTCTAAAAAACTTGATAAATTAAATGAAAGGAAAACCATGAAATCTGGACTTATAAATTCAATGGGTCAATTTAAAGCACTTTTACTCAAAGATCCATCTGTATCCTTATGTGAGTAATTAATCATTATCATTGCCGTCATTTATCCATTAAAACGACGAATTACTATTTAGATAAGAATAGAATTCGTTAGAAGAATAAATTTGTGTATCCAAGATAATGGAGCCCATTTCGAGCAACTAATTAGTTAGTTTACTATTTTTAGGGTTCCGTACCCAAAGTGTAAAAACGGGACCCTATTACTAAGACTCCGCGGTCCGTCTGTCTGTCTGTCTGTCTGTCTGCCACCAGGCTGTATCTCCTGAACCGTGATAGCTAGATAGTTGAAATTTTCACAGATGATGTATTTCTGTTGCCGCTATAACAACAAATACTAAAAACAGAATAAAATTAATATTTAAGGGAGGGCTCCCATACAACAAACGTGATTTTTGTGCCGTTTTCTGCGATAATGGTACGGAACCCTTCGTGAGCGAGTCCGACTCGCACTTGGCCGTTTTTTTTTGTTAATAATTTAAGATATCAATTGCACCCTGTATAGTTAATGTAAGTCTGAAATAGCCAAGTCAGAGCCTGTGGGGTTCCTAGAGGCGGCTTCTGACACCAGAGGTGGTCTAATCCTCACACGAAAAAGAAAGAAGACTTATGAATAATTGTGTAGTAACAAATTAAAGTAACAAGATACGTATAGTTTGTCCTAAAGCCTACTTAGAGTCACCGATCATCGACCTCAAAACGAGGTTTATTCAAGTCATTATACGCTCGAACTGTCCCGATCATATTTATTTAAAAGTATAAGGAAAAGTCAATTTTCATTCAAGGCTAAGCATTTAGTACTCATTTAGCTACCATCGTCCCATTTAATGTTACTTCGTTTTATTGTTTTTCAATCAGCCCTAGATTTTTTTGTCGTAAAACGGATTTATTACTGAAACGATTGAAAATCGAATTAAAATAGATGAGGGAATGGTAAATGAAAGACCATAACGACTTTGGCATCCACCATAAATTATTTTGTAATACTAAATATTTCGTGGTCTTTGAAACAGTCTTCTAAGCAGAGCCACAGATTACTATATCAGGACACTCCTTTGAAGGGAACGATCTTGGAAACGATAACAGTATGGTTGTAGCGGCACCAACGCCGCCACCTACGAACTAATGACATGACGTCACACAAATCCTGCATCGCGCAAGCAAAGTTTTCGGCGCGATTTGAACACATACAACAGTCCGACAACAACCGTTGGGCAGTTGCCCGGACCAAACATAACACCCGTCTGGTCAGAGGATCCTCCCTTTTCTATGGGGGTTTGTGGGCCTTTACACCCTGTTCTGCATACCCCCAAATGGTTTGGTATGAGTAGTAATGGGACTTCATTTTCCGTACTTAGACTCTCATTTGGTCCGTTTTACGTGGGGAGTATGGTTTGGTTCCTATTGGGTAATGCTATTTGAGATAAAACACCTAATCTCCTCATAAAAGAACCAACTAATAAGAACCACAACAACGAAGGCACACATATTAACAATTTCGTAAAGAAAAAAAAAAAAAAAAACCTATGTTTGTTTTAATTCTCTAACCAAAACAGAAGCGCCCCAACTTCAAGCCATCATAAAATTAACACACAACCCCTTTATTTACTTTTCTACTACAATATAAACTGATTAACTGTAAAGGTCGTGTCACACGACCCGTGTCCACAGCCTATCTAATAGGGCACATTAAGTAAGAGACACGAAGCTCAACTCCTATAAAAAGTTGAAAAAACTAACGACTCCGAATCACGCATCGGAAACTTGGCCGAATTAAAAGTTGCCTGTAATAAACAATAAAAAATGCCGAATAGGCTGTTTCTTCATTTGATACGAGTTTTTGTAATGATCCAACTATCGTACGAGAAGTTTGGCTAGGAATGGTTCGTATTGTGTTTGATGTGTTAAATTGTAAAGGTTTGGGCATACGATTGACTGAATGATTTTGTGGTCTAAAGTTACCAGACCTACTACAGGGTACCATCGGAACTTGATTGATATACCGACTAGCTTATCCTCCATATTTATTCTGCGTACAGCCCAAGTGTGGAACTCTCCACCAGCTTCTTTAATTTCAACAATGAGACCGTCAAGAGTGAACAGCCGTCTTTTCGACTTGTTCTTTCGCAGTACTCATCTATCGCTTTCCATCAGTTGAGATCTGGGTCAAGAGCTTTTCAGATACTAATGCATATGAATTTGTAGAAAACCAAAATCCAATATCGCTGCCGCTGATCCTCATGATGCTGAAATTACTCCATAGATTATGGAATATTGTGGTATGACGAATCTGTACCTACCCAAATTTAGGATCGTCTTTTAGCCATGACAATTAACATTACAGAACCCCTTATTGGTAATTTCTAACAGCTATGGATATGAAGGCGTTGGTGAACCCTTCGGCGTTCCATATTTGAACCTGCATTAACGATGAAGGAAATGAAAACGTCCCCACAAACAACAATTTTTCTTTCATTATTTCCACTATGGGGGATCCAAATTCGTGGTCATAAAGTATCACGAATTGTGATAATACGACCAAAAGTCAGTCGTGGGTATGGGACCTTAGTGTAACGATAGTTCTGATTGACGAAGTTGTTGCGACAGACATGGCTATATATATTTTTTATGACACCGTTTTTGTGACGCTTTCTATTAATTCGACGTGAAATTGAACGTTTTTAGTGTAAGTATTTAACTTTTACATTGTGTTACCCGTATTGACTTGGTTACGCAATGGTTAAGTATATTGATTGGATTTGACTGATTCAAATGTTGCTTACGAAATGGTTGTATACTACTGTAGTTTTGCTTTTATTATAATCTGTAGGCTCACGCCCAATATCTCACCTGATGGTAAGCGATGATGTGGTAGACGGTGATGCACGCTTGCCTAGAAGTAACCTATTCACTGTTGACTTAAAGACCTCCAGGTTGTAGCTATCAAGAAATACATACTCCAGCAGGGAATTATACGTATGGGTTGGATGTCCACCATATACCGATGACGCATCGCCGTTCGTCTTGTAGTCCGATGATGGAACGGGCTAGGTGGCTATCGGGAACACAGTTTCCACTCATTAGCTGTACGCGCAATGCTAGTATTCACAAATCTTTTAGTGCAACGTGCACGTGTAGTGTTGTTGTTTACTCATAATTACTAAATAATAATAAATAATTCGGGTGTAGTTGTGCCACTTGAGAGAGGCCTAAATCCAGCAGTGGACTGCGATATGATGAGTTCATTTTTTTAAATGAATAGGTATGTAATAAGGAGGAGCTCGTTGCTAAATAATAACAGCCGCACGGGTCGATCTTCAAGGTTAAGCAACGCTTGACGAGGTCGGTCCGTGGATGGGTGTAAATGGTTATTTCAACATACCGAGTTTCCTCCGTGCCTCGGAAAGCACGCTAAGCCGTTGGTCCCGGCTGTCATTTGAAGATCTTTGAAAGTCGTTACGGGTAGTCAGAAGCTTGAGATCTGACACCAGTCTTGCTAAGGGGTATGGTGTTACCCAGTTACTGGGTTGTGGAGGTCAGATAGGCAGTCGCTCCATGTAAAACACTGGTACTTAGCTGAATCCGGTAAGACTGGAAGCCGCCCCAACGACTACTACTACTACTACTAGGTATGTAATAAGTTGAAAGTATTTCTAAGTGCAAGTGAGAAAATATAGATGTAGTACCACGCCCAATATTGAAACAGAAAAAAAAAAAAAAAAACTAAAAAATAACATCTTCTTTATTACAATCAAACTAAACAAGTTTTTTAAACAAACAGCCAAATTTAGTCTATATTAAACATAATGTTGCAAACTTAAAAAATAATCCTTTAGCATTGTAAAAACTAATATTTGCCGCTTGCTTCGATAAGAAAAATGGTTTGCGTGTTACCGTATCATTATGCTATTGTCATAAGGGCTAATAGTCCCACAAGAATCATACAATATGATAATAAAATGGACCTTTAAGTCTTTAAATTGTCATTATGTCTGTGCAGCTCGATTTTTCCTGACTACAAGCTAATCAATGTCGTATTAAGAATTATTATTCTAAGTCGTTTGTGACTACCTAACTAGGGTCGTTATGACCAATTTGTAATTGTTACCTACTTATGGCAATTTTTTTTCTTTCCTTAGATACTGCAGCTAAACGATTGTTTGTTCGTGGGTATAATTGACAACGTTAGTTGTCATGAAAATCGTCTTGTTAATGTTGGAATGTCCGTACTTATGTTTACTACGTTTTGCTTTGTAAATTGGTATTTTTTGTAACTTGAAAATGATACTTTTGGAATTAAGCCTCTATAAGCAAATAAGTAAACGTAGTCTGTAGGATCAGATAAAAGGCAATGACAGGTTTTACTGTGACCACTGCCCTGAGAAGAGTCAAAGACAGAGCGATTATGCCCGATGTCCAACACTTGGTTGGCCACCACTATTATGAGCCGAACCACTGGGGGACAGCGGGAAAACTTAACATCAGGCGAGATAGTGGTCAAAGGCGAACCCATAAAAAAAATATATATATTCTCGTTGTCCACCACTGGGGGACAGCGACACGGATTTTAAATTATTCTCGTTTTCCTCCACTGGGGTCAGTGACACGGATTTTTCATTCCCTATGGCCACCTCTGGGAGACAATGTCACAATTCTGATTCATTTTATTTGTTTATTTGCTTTGTTTTTCTTTTTTTATGTTTCACTTATTATTTAAAAAAAATCATCATCCTATTAGTTATTAAAAGTGTAATTGCTTATGTTTTATTAAATTAAGTAATTAGCCGATATAATAGTTTCACAGCGATAACAGACTTCTACAGACTGTACTTTGGTGACTGTGCTCAAGAGCTCCACGACCTTATCCCACCACATCCCTTCTACCATCGGACATCTATACGTTCTAAAAGTTACTATCCTAACATGGTTGCCATGCCACCAATTCGCACCTCCCAAACATCCTTCATAATGCGCACTGCGAATGAATGGTACTCACTACCTGCGTCTGTGTTTTCAAATGCATTCAACCCGAATCTCTTCAAAGTTAGAGTGAGTAGTTAGAGTGTTTTCTGCTGTCCCCCAGTAGTGGCCAACAGACAGAGTGGCCTGGAAGCAGCTCGTCAGCGAATCCGTCTAAATTTTCCAAAATAGGCACCTTTGACCTTCAGCTATGAAAAACACAAATAAAAAGAATAAAAATTATAAAGGACCGGTTGTTAGGCATCATATTTGCTCACGGTGCTTAATGTCTATAAAGTTGAAGGTGAAGAAAATTCTCAATATAAAACAATAGAAAACGATACAACGGAGCCAGAGTTGCTGGCCACTTCTGAAATGATCTGCTGCAATGATGGCTTTTCCGTATCCATTGTCAAATTGTCAGGAAACGTTGACGTGTAGGTAAGTTACGGGTTATTGTTGACTCATTGAATTTAGCAAACCTTACCTACTCATAAAGTGCAATCTATCCCTTCATTTCAATACCCACATGTAAAATAATGAACAATCACAGTAAATCAGCTTCTAATGAAGTCACAACTGAACACTAAACTGCGATAGAATTTATTGTAATTGCCGCCACCATTGAAGGGGTGCAGACGTCTGTAGGCGCGTTACTATTGCCCAATAAATCTTTGTAGACTAACGACTGAATGAGAAGCCAACTGGGCTATAAATGGAAATATTTGTCTTTAACGCCTTTCGAAGCATTACTGTGTGCGATTTAGTGTATCCGTTTAGAACAGGAGGTTCAACGCTTAGGTTTTATGAAGATACGATATTTTCTTAGCAATATAAACTTTCTTCGTTTCCTATCATGGAATGAATCATAACTGACGACAAATGTGGTTGTACTGTATTATTAAACCCACCACCAAAGGTGTGTTCCTTTGCTTGCCCTTTGAGTTATACAAACGTGATGTTAATCCCTACTTCTGTTATGTTTAGCTTAAGTTTTTTGTTGATTTCTCTAACTTCTGTATCAATACAAAGTTGAGACACTATAATAATAATAATCATTATTCAAACTTGAAATTGGTGAAATATACTAATAGGTCTTATATAAAGTTAGGTTCCTTCCTGGTACAACAATGTTAGGTGTCTGTACTAGGTAATCCTGTATCAAAGGCCCCTGCCGCTCAATCAATGTAATTCGAAGGACAAGGAATTTTTACAATATTTTCTTAACTTTAGAATAGTGACAGAGATTTATATTTATTTATTGATAATCTTACTAAAACATATGTAAATAAAAAATATAATTATAAATGATAAACAGATGATTCCTAAGTTAGCTTAGTTAACGTTAAATTGCTATGAAAAGTATGTAACTATGTCACTTAAAGTATCATCCTTACTTATATTTTACGCTTAAACCGTTGAACCGATTTAGGCGAAATTTGGTATGGAGACAGTTTGAGACCCCGGAAAGGACAGAGGCTACTTTGTTTTGACTTTCACGCTGGCTAAGCCGGAGATTGAGATAGAAGATAAGGACGTCCAACACATAGATGGGCAGACAACACCTGTCTAAGCTTTGAACGATACCGGACAAGGGTTACAACCGACAAAACTCAATAGAGACCGTTGGAGATCTTCTTCACTCTTGATAGAGCGGTCATGGTCATTATGAAGTATCTCGACGTATGATGCACTTAATTATGCCGTGCCATTTTTTCCTGACTGCTGCTTTCCTTGTGCATTCATGTCATCGTTAGTTGGAGGATCCTACGCTACTAACACCTCCCTTAAACCTTAATTAATGCATACGTAATGTAAGAGGAAACATTGTATCCCGATGCCGGAATTCAAAAGGCAAAGTATATACAAACAAAAAAGGCTTTTATATTTTCTGTGCTGCTAGGACGTGATTGTTTCTAATTCATAAGTGGTACATTAGAAGTAATGAGAAAGCGACCAAGTTATAATGCAAGGTAAGTAACGAGGGAGCGTGGGGGCTCACTAATTTATTAAACAAGGCTATCGGAGGCCCACCATACAGAAATTAACCTCTACTGTATTAGCTTCATTGTGCATATTAGTATACGAGGATTTTTAGTTTAAGTACTTTGAGAAAATGCCTGTAAGTGTTATTGCCATTGCGCGTGCCACTTCTTTATCACATAGATAGACTGTTGCATAATTAGCTTGTATCGTTCCCATTTTTGGGATACAGATCTTGTTTTCGTAAGAGGGAATGGACCTGTCTTCATAGTTTTGACGAAAAGATGTGCCGGTTCTCTGGCTGTTGTTTGTGTTGTGTTGTGTTTGTTGTGCTGTGTTGTGTATGTTTTCCTTTACCGTTGTAGGAGCTGTGGTGATGAAATTAATTACAAAAAGTAAATTACTACTGTCAAAAGATCGTGGCTACTTTGCAGATAAGTGCAAAACGTGTTAGTCGATGCCGTTACCACTGAATCACCAATGCACTAATAGAATATGCCCTAAATAAAGACATAAATCGCCTAGTTATTATTCGAAAACAGAAAGATTGTACACATGTTTTTGTAAATTTTTGCACTGTATGTTATTTTTGTGGTGTACAATAAAGTAAATAACGTAACGTAAGATTATAATTAGCAATACGTAAATGAGTATATAATAAATAAATAAAATTATAATTAACAATGTATTTACAAGGCAGACGTGGGTGGAAACAGCGGGCGGGGACGCCCTAGAAGGACATATGGATCTTATTGGTGATGTTCTACAGAAACGCCGGGTGTGCAGTACACATAACCGGCGTGTGTGTATGAATCGACGTGTGAACGTAAGTGAAGCAAAATAAGTATGTAGGAATCGTAGCAGATGGCTTTCTGTAGTTTCTACCTACCCCCAAGAGAAAAGGCGTGAGGTTTATATGTATGTAAGTAAATGTCCTAGGATACAATTTTAGGGTTTACTGGTTTTCCGTACACAATTTCCTTTCGATGCTCGTAGTCAGTCAATGACCATCGAAAAAGCGACTATTTTATAGTCTGTAACATGGATAGGGAACATACCGGGAACCGTTTAAAAATAACAACATATAAAATGAAAACAGCAACCAAGTATCAAGACCGCTCACTCCTTCAAAGATGTATACCACGGCAACTCATAATAGGCTTGAAATTTTCTTATAGCTCAACTTTTACATAGATTTCCTTCGTACGGGGGTGGCTACCGGGCTAAGTGACTACACCGGGCTATTACTTCACTAATCTAAATTGATGGGGCGTCCAGAAACCGGGTATTTTTTCATAACATTAGTAATTTTTTCGGCGTAAAATAATATAATAAACATAAGCCCCCGTTTCATTACTTAAGGCGTTAGCATTGAATGCTGGACGTTATGGAACGATTATGCGCTTTTATGGCATCATTCCGACGAAATTAGATTTCTAGGTTTATGATTTGCGTATTAGTGGATAATTATATTTTTATTGGGTTCCGTTTGGAGGTAGAGGATAAAATGAGAAGGAAACAGTCTGAAAGTATCTCATTCTTACACATCAAGCACTTCTTTCACGAAGTAACTTAAGGCTCCCATCACACAGCCAACTCCGCAGACTAGGCGTGACGTGATTACGCGGAAAAGCTTTTTCATCGAAATCGATCAGATCCGTGGAACAATATCTATGAAAACGAATTGTCGCTTTTGTTTGTCCGGTCGCACCTGTCTGTGGTAACCTTCAGAAGCTTTTTATCCTACATTAGGTGTCAGGTGATGTACTTAATTATTGCATGTACCTATGTGTTATTTGAAAATATCGCAATTTTTTTTAGTACTCAAGCACCTGAAATGTTATGATGGACTCTAAGTGTCAATTTACGCTGAACTGTGAAATGCCACTCCTTTTACTTACACATTCTAACACCTTGACAAATTTTGACAAGATTTGTACTGCGGATTTTGGCGGGCGTTTTTCGAGTAAAGTTCAGTGGTTGTTTAAATTGTTCGCAAATTGATTCCTATTGAATATTGTGATGTAAAATTGGTGTAGCTTTGTGTCTAAAGTGTTTATGCAACTGTAGAAAATTCGGAATCATTGAAACAGGTTCTATCTTGGACACTATAGTAAAGAATATTATTGTAGTTATGACTACCTCAGCAAAGCTTGGCTAGAAGACCAACTCGATATATTTGCTGACAAATATTCCAAAAAATATTGGAATGTGTTACATCTACCTAATAATGCAAAACAAAGTTTTTGTGCAACGGGATTGTATATAAAAAAAAACTAAAGGAAATAAACGTGATACTGGCTACATGCGCAAAACGTGCGAAGCAAAAAAAAAAAAGATTTCTACTGGCTTCTATTATATGGGTTATAGTGAATGAAAATATTCGCTAGTAATTTGTTTAGATGAGGAATATCTGGGCAATCCTTGGTTTCTGATTCCTCGGTTTTTTGTTTCTTTGCCCAACCTAGTTATTGAACTTAGAACCACATGCTCACCACCACGCTTCATCATCATCATCAGCCTATAGCAGTTCACTGCTGGGCATAGCCCTCTCCAATCGCATGCCACTGTTCTCTATTTTCGGCTGCTCTCATCCAGCTGCTACCAGCCACCCTACGAAGATCGTCGCTCCACCTAGCCTGAGGGCGTCCCACTCTACGTTTACCCATTCGTGGTCTCCACTCGAGAACACGTCCTACCCCAACGGTAATCAGTTCTACGGTTGATATGGCCGGCCCATTGCTACTTCAGCTTGCTTATTCTCTGAGCTATGTCTACAACTTTGGTTGTCTGCCGGATCACCTCGTTCCGGGTTCGATCCCTCAGTAAAACACCAAGCATAGCCCTTACTAGCACTAAACCACTGAGAACTTCTATGAAAACTGTCACGTCACACAATCCATTGATCAATTACAACCATAATAGATACATCTGGAACTATTACAATGTGTATCAATGAACTCTGAAATAAAAATCTATTACCTTGATTAAATACTATTGTAACTATCCCAGTAATCATGTTTGAATAAACTTTAACATTTACTTAATATTTATTTACTCAAGGTCAACGACACCGCATAAGTACTTTAATATTCTAATTCCTATTACAATCAAAATACCTAGTCTAGACATTTACCGAATTGCCTCATAATTTGTTTGATAGCCCTGTTACGATTAGCTGGAAAAAAATCTCGAACAAATATGTATTTAGGAAAATTGGTTAAAGACAAATAATACTAGGTCATTATTTTCTGACCTAGAAAACTGGGTAATAAGAAAGATTTCTTCATGTTTTTCGTGCTATTATATCAGTTCAGTCAGACAAACATCAATGAGGATGAAGGCTTATTAGCCAATTTAGATTGTGACGTCAAACTATGCTCTGACGTAAGAGTGGCCCACTTACAAAGGGCCGAGTCTAGATAGATTTGATATACATAAATTAGCATGTATGCCCTGAACGGTTAAGAAATTAGACAAAAGTATTTAATGCCAAAAATTCGCCAGTCATGTTTTTACCTCCCATGAACGAAGACGAGAGATGTAAACTGTGGAAAAACGCACATAATGCCCATCCATACTCCATCACTCCGGCAGAGCATCTGCCCCCTGGACACGAACTGCAGTGGCCAATCTGGAAATCCCTAAACCGATTGCGGGTACAGGTTGGTCGCTGTAGAAAAAATCTGGCCAAATGGAGTCTCATGGACCCATCTCAAACACTGTGTCCCGTCGCAGGATATGCTCCACCTCCTTGTCTGCCCTTTGTGCCCAGCAGCCTGCACCTTTCAGGACCTGAACGTGGCAAATGACAGAGCGGTCCAGGTGGCTACATACCGGTCAGAAAATGTAAGAATAGTTGAGTCAAAAATTGAGTTTATCGTCACAAAAAGAAAAAGAAGAAGACCTCCCATGTAACCTCGCTTGCTCCCTGCCTGCCTCAGAGATATTTCTAAGTACTAGATCTTACCAATATTATTGCCCTAGTCAAGGATCCTTTACTCATAGCAGTATTTATTTCAGGTTACTACTAAGAGAAGACCAAAATGCTGTTTGATTTTTGTGTTCTGTCAACAAAAATCAAGGCATGATTAAATTATTATGCCCTGATTTTTACGTGATGTTTCCATGATTATGTTTTACTGCGAAATAATCACTACAGCTATGTTAGTCTATTGTGTTTCACACCGTCATTGACCAACCGCATATTAACTAGTTTTGACATCAATTTCCTTTTTCATCCACATTCATTAACACGTCACAACACAACATAGGTGAACAACATGAAACAGAGGTGGTCAATTGTCACAGATGACATTGCTCATTATTTGCCACAGTCATGTGAGTTAGTGGACTCATTGGCGATCAATTATCCGCAATTTGAAGCACTTGCCATGACGACCGAACGGACAATTTGTAAGCGAACACTAATTGCACAGAGTAGTCAAACTTTCACAGGCAGCCATGTTGGATTTTAGCACGTACAAGATAATTAATTCGGTGTCATTTATTGACTTTAGAAGACGTTGTGCCACATTTAATGGAAGTGTTTTTGTTATAAAAGGTGTATTTTTATATTCACATTACGTCATTAAGATGCGTATGTTTCTCAGTTCTGTCGCACTTTTAAATATGGATGCGTAAATTAAGAATATTTGTGAGAGAGTAAACAACAAAAAGTGAGGTTATAAGTAAATGTGAGGGTAAAAGTAAATGGAATAAAACCAATGCATAAATTAGACCATAATTATTATATTCAAAGCAGCATAATAACTTCAGTAAAATACTTGCCACAATATTATTGCGTAAAAACTACACGCACATTAATAATGAAAAACATCAGTACACAACATAATCACATTTATCACATTAATAATAAATAAAGAAATATATATTCAGCATATTGAGAATAATTCCATCATGTCTGCTTCTCAGAATGGATGTAGGAACGGGTCCCGCGGTACTAAGGAGCTGCTCCTCATAGACATTGCCATTAGCCAACAGGTTCGCCGTTCCCGCAAGGATCTGGCGACATGTTGGATAGATTACAAGAAGGCCTATGACTCTGTGCCACATACATGGCTCATGAGGGTGCTGGAGTTGTATAAAATTGATGCAACTCTGTGCGCCTTCCTGACGTCATGTATGGGGCAGTGGAGGACGGTCCTTCACTATCCAGGATGTCGACAGATTCAGGAAAACAGCGAACCTATAAGGATCGAGCGCGGCATATTTCAGGGCGACAGTCTGAGTCCTCTGTGGTTTTGTTTAGCCCTGAACCCTCTCAGTACACTGCTGGAGGGTTCGGGCCTGGGCTATCGGTTGAGAAGAGGTGGTCAGGTCCTATCACACCTCCTTTACATGGATGATCTGAAGCTCTTTGCACCCAACAACTTGCAACTGATGAAGCTACTGAAGGTAACAGAAACCTTCAGTGACGCCATCAGGATGGAATTTGGTGTGGACAAATGTGCAGCCATGCATGTAAAGCGAGGGGAGATTATGGAATCCGTGGGAATACAACTCTCGGATTCCATACACCTTCGATCCCTTTCCTCAACCGAAACTTACAAGTATTTGGGTATGTCGGAAGCACTAGGCATCAATGCTACTGAAGTGAAACAATCGTTGAGGGAGCGCTTCTTTGGCCGCCTGAAAAAAGTACTAAATAGTCTTTTATCAGGTGGGAACAAGGTGCGCGCCTTCAACGGCTGGGTCATGCCGGTCTTGATGTACTCTTTCGGCATACTCAAATGGACTCAGACAGAACTTGACGCCTTGGATAGGAGAGTCCGCACATTGCTTACCGCAAATCGTATGCATCACCCACGATCATCGGTTATGAGACTGTATATCCCGCGGAAGTGCGGAGGTCGTGGCTTTTTAAATGCTAAAACCCTGCACAACCGCGAGGTATGCAGTCTTAGGGAATATTTCCAGGCTGCCGACGTGGGTATGCATCGAGATGTGGTAGCGGTGGATAAGGGCCTTACCCCGCTCTCCTTGGCTAACGAGAACTGGCGCAAACCTATAGTATTAGATACTAATGACCGCAGGGAGGTATGGCAGAGCAAGGAACTTCACGGACGCTTCTACCGGGTCCTATATGGGCCCGATGTAGATCTTTTAGCGTCCGTGGCCTGGCTGCGATTTGGTGACCTTTTCGGGGAAACCGAAGGTTTTGTCTTTGCGATTATGGACGAAGTTATGATGACGAACAACTACCGGAAATACATTGTGAAGGACGGCACGGTTGACATCTGTCGGGCATGTCACCGGCCGGGAGAATCAATCCGACACATTATTTCCGGTTGTTCTAGTCTGGCTAACGGAGACTATTTGCATAGACACAACCTTGTAGCCAGGATTATCCACCAGCAACTTGCTCTTAAATACAATCTTGTGGAATCGGAAGTGCCTTACTATAAGTACGTGCCCGACCCAGTTCTCGAAAATGGCAATGTCACGTTGTATTGGGATCGGTCTATCATCACTGACAGGACTATTGTTGCCAATAAGCCTGACATAGTGGTGATAGACCGATTAGAGCGTCGCGCAATGATTGTTGATATAGCGGTCCCCCATGACGAGAACCTCGTGAAGGCTGAGAGAGATAAGAAAAGTAAGTATCTTGATCTGGCTCGCGAGGTTGTCGACATGTGGGATGTGAATACAGCAGTCATTGTGCCGATAGTCGTGACGGCCAATGGCATAATAGCTAAGAGTCTCGATGAACATCTGAGGAGGCTCTCGTTGGGCAGCTGGATCAAGGGCGTGATCCAGAAAGCGGTACTCCTGGACACGGCGCGTATCGTTAGGAGGTTCCTCTCTCAGCAGCCCTAACCACCGGTAGCTTGGACCTTGTTCCCGATACCGGTGGGCTACTAATTTTTATATTTTTAAATGTTTTTTTTATTTTATTTTTATAAGATAATATTTAAAAATGTAAAAACTATGTACAATAATGAAATAAAGGAATAAAGAGCAATCAAAACGTACCTGACCGTTCAAAGTCCGAAGTCAAACCAAAAATTGAACGATCAGGCTTCTTGCACACTCTTTTATAATGCGGCTAGCTTGTCAGTGGCAGGGAGCGCGTAGTCAATACACTAACATATTAAACAGGAAGTAACTCGAAAGATACTCAAATATTATAAAAAATAGGAATTAGTTATTTCTCCCACACGGCCATTCTGACGAGCAGCCGGTACGGCTCGTGAATAACAATTTTAATGATATTTAACGTACTCATAATTTTAGTGGTAGGTGGTCATTATAACAACAATTTCTTAGGTGACTAAAAATTTTAAATAAATCAACAAAAATAATCACCACAAGATGGCCTCGGTAAAAGCCTCGCATGTAGGCACGGCAGATTCTTAAACCACAAATAATAAACATTGCCTCGGTAAAAAGCAATTCATGAAGGCGCGGCATAAAATGACATAACATTGCCTCGGTAAAAAGCCATTCATGAAGGCGCGGCTTAAAATAACGTGATAACACTGCCTCGGTAATAAGCCTTGCAATAAGGCGCGGCATTTATCACAAATCCTAAACATTGCCTCGGTAATAAGCCTTACAAGAAGGCGCGGCATAAAATAAAGTGATAACATTGCCTCGGTAAAAAGCCTTGCAATAAGGCGCGGCATTTATCACAAATCATAAACATTGCCTCGGTAATAAGCCTTACATGAAGGCGCGGCATAAAATAACGTGATAATATTGCCTCGGTAAAAACCTTACAAGAAGGCACGGCATTTATCACAAAATATAAATATTGCCTCGGTAAAAAGCCTTACATAAGGCGCGGCATAAATGAACTATAGCATACTTATTACCAAGCACTCACCCAACACCTGGCCAGAATGTTACGGGCGCGTACGAGGCAAAAAGTTACTAACTAAAGTCAACAATAATTTCCAGAATCTTGTGATTCTACCAGCTCACAGCACACTGGAGAAACAAGTCTCCGATTGTCGTGAGAAACATAATACAAATCATTACCAGTACTATGCACTTTTAAAAAGTATCATTCATTGTCATGAATATTAAATAACGCATGGAGCCTTATGAAAGGAGTTTTAGAATAGCATGTGAATGTTGCTTCATTAAAACAATATCACCGATTACGAAGTTTTACTACTTCTCAATAAGCATAAGGTCCAAGTGTTTAACATCATTTATAAAATAAATAAAAACATAATTTAGTCCAGAAACTGGAGTCGATGGATAGCGACCCATAAGCTGAAAGGGAGTTTGTCCAGAGGTTTTAATTAATGTACAATTAATTGCAAGTTGGACTTCCCCAATGGCTTACTTCCAGCTTCTTGGGAAGGTATTTTTGACTACCGTGAAACAGTCAGTGAGGACTTTCATTAGCCTTTCGACATGGCCATTTTCACGACTGACACCAGTTGCGATACAACGTAATCAATTAACCAGTTTTGGTAAAAATCCATAATTATTTTTCAGTGTATGAAATCGCTTGATCACAAATCATTCTATTGGGGGTTCCGAAAATAAAGATAAAATCTTTCAGACAGTTTACGAAAGCATTTGCAGTTGGGCTAGGTACAGGTTTTATCAAGCAAAAACAATCTGCCCAGCCTTTGCCCAACTTTGTTGAGGTTGGCTTCCAGTTCAACTGGATTTAGCAGAGTACCAGTATTTTACATGGAGCGACTGCCTATGTGACTCCACAATCTATTAACTGTGTAACACAATACCTTTTGACAAGACTTGTCAGATTTCAGGCTTCCGACTAACCGTAACGACTGTCAATGATCTCTCAATAGCAGCCGGGACCAACGGCTTAACGTGCTTACCGGTGCACGGAAATATCTCAGTATGTTAGGATGGACCTATCCACGGACCGACCTGGGCAAGCATTGCTTAACCGTGAAGATTGACCCGTGCGGCTTATTTAGCCACAAACTCTTCGTGTTATACCAAACAATACTTTGAATAAGAGTTTGTTGCCAGTACAGTATGAAAATACGTAAGTATTTTATCAATGGGATGCTGGGTAACTTGATGAAATTAAACCCAGATTAAATCTTATTGATCGGACAAGTGTGGCAATTCTCAACATACCTAAGTACATCTTTGGAAATGTTTGGCAATGGAAACAAAAACTGTAAGTGCTTAAGGGAGGCATGGAAAAACTAGATTTTAGAAAAAAACAACAATTCTTTGTTTTATAAAATCTGTACATTATTGTATCATTGCTTGAAGCAAATTTTTCTATACTGGCAGTTTTATTGAATCTATCAAATATTTTGTTTCCAAAACAATCTCCTGTTTAGTTACTAACCAAACTTTGTAATAAAGAACATTAATTATGTTGAGAATGGCAGGGTTCCTTACTGAGAAAATCTAGAAACGTGAGGTATGCGCTATCCTTTACGATACACGATCTCAAAGCCGAATGATTGCAAGTATGCCCACCATAAATGTGCACGGGATTACAACCAGTATCGAGCCCAAAACTTCTACCGAATAGGTAGAGCCTTAAAATGTTTAAGGCTTAACCACTGCCAAAACATCAAACTCACAATTAATGATATCACTGTTCGGTATTGGTGGTATGTACACCGAAGCACTACGACTAGTAGAGGATCACGTTTTCGAATAGAACAGCACCAAAACGTACTTGGGTCATATGTAGACAAAGTTGGCTCAGAATAGAGATAATGTTTGATATCTAGTTCCACTTAAAGAAACGTGACTGACTGACTGATGGATCAACGCTCAGCCAAAATCACTAGTATTATATAAAGGACATCGTTTGAGAAAAGTTCGCAAACACTTCGCCATCACTGACAAACATTGATACTTTATAGGGGTTTTTACTTTCCCAAGACTGCGTCTAACCATACTATTGGAAATAATACTACCCAGATATTTTATTTGAGTTTTGAGAAATTAGGACAAAAAAACTAAAAACCAGCCCCCTTTACAGAATTAGGTATACCTTTTCTCAAACTATCAAGACCTTCATGGACAAGTGTTGGAGAAGATAGATAGTTCTTTGATCAACATAAGAGCCTGTAGGTACCTTTTTTTTTTTAACCAACAAAATAGGGTTAGAGAAAAAGAGATTTACTGACAAAAATGATTCCGTTATCTTACAAAACTTGCACAATCATTTTGACATTCGCTAGGTATATCAATACAATATGAATGGTCAGTTCTTTACGTATTGTACTTATTTTTGTTACAGAATTGCCAGAAGTAAAAAGGTGAAAATAAGATTTCAATAAATTAAACGACCTTTTAAAATTGAATCCACATCAATATTAATATAGGTTTTGCGATTATTATTCTCAACAAAATATATGCTTTAAGTAGTTTTAGAAATTTGTTTTAGAATTGGATAATATATACTACTTTTATGCCAGGAATGTTAAAAAGATTCTCACCCAAAAGGACATTATCTATACCAATATTATAAAGAGGAAAGATTTTTTTGTTTGTTTGTTTGTTTGTACCGAATAGGCTCCGAAACTACTGGACCGATTTAAAAAATTCTTTCACCAATAGAAAGCTACATTATTACTGAGTGACATATGCTATTTTTTAATCCCGGAAACGGGGCCTGTGGGGTGGCCCACGGGAGCGAAGCCGCGGGGAACAGCTAGTATTGAATATAGTTATCAGGCACCAACAAGAGCTCAAGCTCCAGATTCAGGTAATTAACACAAATGATAAGAGTAGAACTAAATGTATTTTCTCCAACGCCGAATAATATCGTTTTGATAAGTATTTTGCCACTGGTGGAATCTCCAAGACTAACGCATCAATGAGCACTCTGCTCAACTATCAATGAGACAGATAAAGTAGAGACCATCGATTTTGCCAATCGTAGACGGCTATTCGCAACAATTACGAATTTAACAGATTGTATAGTTTACTCTTGCCTCAAAGTGAGAGTTTAGGGGTTAGACCAGATAGCACTTTCTTGGTTTGGTCATTATGAGTAGAGATCCTTTCGGATTCACTATTAGTAGGGGAATCCTTAAGAGGAGCACATTTGACATCGCTATGTCTTATAGTTATAACCTTGCGAGTTATGTTTAGTCTTTTAGCATGAATATTGTGATCAGCAGAATCATGTACTGGATGTTTACGGTTATTAGAAAAGCAACGTTTTAGGTGTCAATCGTCACAAATCTGATTAAATATGAAAGTCCAACACACCTGATTCCACGGCATCCACCAAATGCAGCCCGGTCACTTTCACGCCAACAGCCTTCTTCGATAACTCCCGTTTACACGATGCCTATTCGGCCAAACTGCTTTTCTTGTTGCTCGTATACTCCATAAAAGCAGTAAGGTCATCATAGAATCAGGATGCATCTGCAAATGATGGAATACGATTAGAGTTCATGTCTTAATTTTCCGACTTAAAATCGTCAACATGATACTTTTAATGGCATCATCGGGATCAAAAAGAGGGTAGATATAAATGTTATTAAAATTTCTTGCACGCTGGGTGTATGAATGAATGATGAATGGATGCAAAATTTGTACCGTCAGAGTGGTAGTTTTAGTCTGAAGAAATAACTGTCATTTCTTTCATGTTAGTTGAAGAATAAAATCAAGAGAAACAGAATTACTGCCCTGATTGTCCAGTTCTCCGGAGTATTCGAGCTCGAAGGCCCGTGTGGGTGTCCTGGCTTTCTTGCATGGTGCATCTCTGCTGCCATGTGACTGGCACGCCATGGATTGGAGACGCTAATTCTTGGTTAGAAGTGGCATCAGAGTTTTCCGGAACGTTTGACACCATACTGAAACTCAAGAGAAGTGGAACATGTGTTAGTACATGGGCGCTCGATCTCGCTTCTGATGTGAGAGAGTAAACAACAAAAAGTGAGGTTATAAGTAAATGTGAGGGTAAAAGTAAATGGAATAAAACCAATGCATAAATTAGACCATAATTATTATATTCAAAGCAGCATAATAACTTCAGTAAAATACTTGCCACAATATTATTGCGTAAAAACTACACGCACATTAATAATGAAAAACATCAGTACACAACATAATCACATTTATCACATTAATAATAAATAAAGAGCAATCAAAACGTACCTGACCGTTCAAAGTCCGAAGTCAAACCAAAAATTGAACGATCAGGCTTCTTGCACACTCTTTTATAATGCGGCTAGCTTGTCAGTGGCAGGGAGCGCGTAGTCAATACACTAACATATTAAACAGGAAGTAACTCGAAAGATACTCAAATATTATAAAAAATAGGAATTAGTTATTTCTCCCACATATTAATGGGAAACTGTGGCCGTATTTGGTAATAAGTGCTAGTTACTTTTGATAGGTGTCGCTGAAGTACAGTTTATTATAATAATTCTCGGAATGGAATAAGGTCACACTTAAAAACAAGAGGCCAAGTCTGGTAACCTTAATTGGCACTAAACAATGTGAATAAACAAATAATCGTATAAAGTAGATTAACTTGAGCCAAGTTTATCATTCAATTAAATGTAGCAAAATCTTATTAAGTTTAGTAAAATGGAATGTAGATTTAACTAAGGTAGTACTGTAGGCTCAACTAAGAAATGCGGGAACTACCGGATGGTGGCACTCATATCCCATGCTAGCAAGGTAATGATGTACATAGTTAACGTACGGCTGCAATCGTGCATCCAGTGACAAATACCGTCTGAGCAGGCTGGTTTTCTCAAGGGTGGAGGCACAAGAGAGCACATCGTGAACATGAGGCAGATGATAGAGAAGAGTCGGGCATTTAATGTTCTAATGCTCCTGTGCTTTATTGACTACTCCAAGGCGTTTGATTGTGTGAAGTGGGGCTGCTTGTGGAGAATCCTCCAGGAAATGGGAGTACCTTCGAACTTGACAAAATTGGTCACGAACTTATACGAAGATGGAGTATCGATGGTCATGGTGAATAATTTGGTGTCAGGACCTTTTAAGCCAGAAAAAGGAGTACGCCAGGGATGTATTATGTCCCCGCTTCTATTCAATATCTATGGCGAATACATTATGAGAAGATTCTTAGAAGAGTGGGAGGGCGTCATCGCGGTAGGTAGCAATAAGATCATCAACCTCCGACATGCTGATGACACCGCATTGTTTGCGTCTTCAGAGCACGAACTTGCTAAGCTTTTTGAGATGATAGAGCGTGAAAGCGAGATGGTAAGACTATCGATCAAAAGGTCCTAAACCAAAGTCAGGATCATCGACCGAGCTGGACTAACCGTACGCACGGGAGAGCTTGCTGATCTGAAATTCGTGACTAAGTTTGTGTACCTGAGCTCCATAATCAGTGATCAGGGAGGATGCGATGGGGAAATTTGGAGGCGTACAGAGATGGCCAAAGCTGCCATGAACAATATGTCGAGAATATGGTAAGAAAAATATCTCTAACAGCACCAAAAAATGAAATATCTGAAAAAGAAATATCTGTACGGCTCCGAATCCTGGGCACTTCGCACTGTGGATTAATGCCTTTGAAATGTGGTGATGGAGAAGAATGTTGCGCATACCATGTACAGCAAAGCGCATTAATAAGTCCATTCTCAACCAGCTAAACATCAAATCCTCCAGCCAGACAATCTCGAAAAACTGGTTGTGGTGGAAAAGGTGTGGATGGTAAAAGACCCGCGCCTACCTAATTGCAAACCTAATTGCTGGTCAGACCAGATAAGTCACAGGACTAACGGTGACCACTGCCTTCAGAAGATCCGAAGACAGAGTAGCATGGAAGCAGCTCGTCAGTGACTCCGTCCAAGCATTCCATGATGGGCACCTTCAGTAATGAAGACAACAAATAATAAGATATGTTGAAATGCTGCCATCAACCGGGAACATAATCCAGATTCCAGGCAAAAACACTTCTATGCCACGCTTACCAAATTCAAATATGATCTTATTGACGACGCATAAGGTACATTTTTCAAACGAAAACAAATAAAACAATAGCAAACAAAAACTCGTACACTACTCTGTACAATTAGTCGAGATTGTCCATTAAAACCGGCAGAGATTCATGCAAACGACCCCAACCACATACGCACATATGCACATACAGACGAACAATCAGCACCAATCAATAAATCTATTGGCAGGCTTAATGACTAGCCAAGGATGCCTGGCAGTTGTCACCGGCAATTATTGGTATCAGCCGACAATAATTGGAATAATTAAAGATAGCTGGCTAGGCCACAATTGATTGATATATTTTTATTGATAGTTTAAAGTTATTATTCCTTATTTGTATTCAACAAGCAATGCTTAGCGAGGTCGGTCCGTGGATGGGTGACCATTTCAACATACCGAGTTTCCTCCGTGCCTCGGAAAGCACATTAAGCCGTTGGTCCCGGCTGTCATTTGAAGATCTTTGACAGTCGTTACGAGTAGTCAGAAGCTTGAGATCTGACACCAGTCTAGCCAAGGGGTACCGTGTTACCCAGTTACTGGGTTGTAGAGGTCAGATAGGCAGTCGCTCCATGTAAAACACTGGTACTCAGCTGAATCCGGTTAGACTGGAAGCCGACACCAACATTGTTGGGAAAAGGCTAGGCAGATTGATTGATTCCTTATTTGTATACGTTAATTTTTTTCTTTGCAAATAGTGACTTTGGTTTGGGTATATTTTGATGTAACAACGACACCTCATAGTGTTAATCAATGCCTAACTACTTAAGGAAGAGAAAAAGGAACATGCAGGCATAGCTGCTGCTGTGCACGACTGTACCAATTATATCTAAACTCCCATTTGTGTAGTCAAATCAAAATAGAGGTGCTATGCACAAAAACTTCTTAAAGAAAAATCCTGTCACACACTGAAAAAAAAAACCCAAACTGACACTGTCAAAAATATAATAATTTTCTGTCAAATGTGGGCAATACACCCTTTTTTATTTTTGTATATTTTATTTGTACATTAGGATTACCTAAATATCCATCCAAACCACAATGGAAAAGAATCGTAGCCAGAAAAGCGAGAACCATTTTACCTACACCGTGTCTCCGGAAACTGAGGCACAAGGAACATATTCGGTGGAACCAGAAACCGATGCACAAGGAACATATTCGGTGGAACCAGAAGCCGATGTGAAGTTTGTACCTCCAACCAATAGGCATTCTACTGTCCCAACAGAATTAGATCCTGAACTTATATCAGTATGTGTCTGTCTAAGAAACGGAGGTGCTGACTATCCAGATGATCGAAGCGAATCTATATCTGAACGGAAAAAAAGAATATTGTCACACGGTCGCAGAATAGAAAATTACCTGCGCGAGCGACGTATTCCTGAGCTCATCAGGTAGGAAGTATTTCGTGATAAATTTGTTTTGTGAAATAATACTACTGTACCTGCTATTTAGTCTCGTTTTGTTCAAGGTTGGACCGCATATCTTCTGGTCTATCAGTCGTGTAAATTTAACACCCCTTTTTATAATGACAACATTCTTTCACGCAATAATTTTTTTTTCGCCACACTAGGAATTTCTTTCCGTATCGTGGGTGCGGTTATAAACATTTAAACTCACATACACAAGACACCCAAATCCGGAACAACTATGCGTAGACCATACAAATATTTGTTCCGTGCGGGAATTGAACCCGCGACACGCAGCGCAGCAGCAGATCGCTCAGCCACTGCCAACTGTGTTGACGTCAATGTATCATGTGTGTCTTCATCAGCCTTATAATGTTCCCACTGCTGGGACACAGGCATCCTCTCTGTGATAGAGGTAATCCACCACGCAAGCCCAGTGCGGGTTGGTGGATGTCACATGTGTAATTTACACTAGGTAAAGTGCCTCCCTGGTGCGAACTCACGACCTACGACACGTAAATCGGGACTGTTACCATCGGGAAACCACTGCTCAATGTCATTTGTGTGATCATTCATTTTAATTTTGGACCTGTAAACAATGCTGCAGCTCTATTTCGTTCACAATTGTGCACTGTTTGATGATTCATGCATTTTTACCATTTTTAGGGTTCCGTAGCCAAATGGCAAAAAACGGAACCCTTATAGATTCGTCATGTCTGTCTGTCTGTCCGTCCGTATGTCACAGCCACTTTTTTCCGAAACCGTGAGAACTATGCTGTTGAAACTTGGTAAGTAAGATGTATTCTGTGAACCGCATTAAGATTTTCACACAAAAACAGAAAAAAAAAGTTGGGGGTTCCCATACTTGAAACTGAAACTATTTTTTTTTTCATCAAACCCATACGTTGTGGGGTATCTATGGATAGGTCTTCAAAAATGAAATTGAGGTTTCTAATATAATTTTTTCTGAATAGTTTGCGCGAGAGACACTTCCAAAGTGGTAAAATGTGTGTTAGATGTGAGTTAGATGTTACAGGGGGGGAGGCTGTAACATCTAAAATAAGAGAATGATAAGACTAAAAAAATATATGATGTACATTACCATGTAAACTTCCACCGAAAATTGGTTTGAACGAGATCTAGTAAGTAGTTTTTTTAATACGTCATAAATCGTAAACCGCAATTTACCAAGTACGGAACCCTTCGTGCGCGAGTCCGACTCGCACTTGGCCGGTTTTTTTTTTACTCTCCTTGTTACCGACTTCATTTACCCACTTTTTCTGGTGCTCTGATTTTCTGTTTGATGTTTCCAGGTTCATTACAGCTAAAATAATGTGCAGCAAGCCAGTAAATGTGACAGAGTATACAGCAGATCTTTTGGATAAGTGTATGACATTCCGGTTGGGGCATGGTACAGCCCCTGTATTGTTTGAAGAAAGGTGACTATAGTTGATAAAAATATTATGTATTTTGCTAAGTTGGCTTCACATTGAAGCTTAATTAAAATTCTCCAAGAGCTTCCTATGTTTTAAACCCCATTACGCAACCGTAAGTCGTTACTGTTAAGGGAAAACCATGTGAAACAATAATGACAAATCATTTAAATTTTAATGCTCTTTTAAATTTTAATACCATTTTTCCTTTTTACTTTGTGTATATATTTCATCACCAATGCTCTCAAAACGGTTAAAGATAACATCGTGAGGATACCGGCATGTCCTAGAACCAAACAATCGAAGACTTGTGACGTCTACCAACCCGCACTGGGCCTGCGTAGTGGAGTAAGGCCCATTCCTCTATCACAGAGAGGATGACTGTGTCCCAGCAGTGGGAACATTATAAGATTGATGATGATGATGATTTAAATTTTTAGGCACATAGAAGCTGTCGTCAAAAGTTTTGATCCTTGTAACCGAGGCTGGCTTTCTGCTGGACAAGTACGCAGGGCCTTCACTACAATAGGTCTTACTCCAAAAAGTAATTTGGAAGTCAAAACGCCAACTCAAGAAGTATTGATAATGTTACGTAAGACCCAGGAATGGGAACTTTTTAGTTTATTAAGTGCTGAATCTGAAACTGATGATGAATATTATGAATGAGAGCTAGACAATTAGCTACTGACAATAACTTTTTTGGTAATCGTATTTAATTTTTTATTATTTAAGTTTTTAATTTTATTTTATGTGAGCATTTTTTTTAAATATAGTTTTTATTTAATCAAATGTGTTTTTATGTGTTATCGTGAAAATGATTAAAGCAAATGATTTTTTAAAGAGGCCTTTAAGGTTACACTAGTCGAAAATTCTTCGATACAAACGTAGTCTAGAGATTACTCCACTGTTTGACGATGTACGTTCAAAATAAAATAAAATTATATCAATTTGTCTCATCATTATCTTGTCCTTTAAAGAAACAAAAATGTAAAAAAATATATATATTTGAAAGATATGAGCGTCGAAAGTTCCATATTTCAACACTAATTTTAAAGCATATTTGGGCGGCAATAAATACCATAACAACAAGGAAAATTGCAAAATGGCCTCCATACAGGGATAGATTTGTAATTCAATAATGCAAATAATTTGATTTTGAATATATACATTTAGTAGTTTTTTCATGATATCTAGACTCCCAAAATAATAACTCTCTGTTTATAAAAAATCGCGCGCTTGTTTTCGTCCTAAATCATCATCCATTTTGCCTCAAACTTGCAAAAGTGCTAATTCATACACAAGCTAGCTTCTTACTGCTCATCTCATCATCTATTTCTTTCGCACGTGTTGTCGGATAAGATAGCATGCATTTTAACCTCGCGCACAAAATAGTTCTTGCCGTCGACTAGTTCAACCTTAAGAAGCAATTTTAACACTTTAATAACCTTCTGTAAAACATTAGTAGATATCAACTCATAAACAACAAAACATGACTTCTACTACAAGAACCAACACTATATGCGACAGAACCCAATAACGATCAACTTCTGTTGGACTTCTATAATAATTAGTATGGAAATATAGGACCACCGAGAGTCTACGTCAAGCCCACGCACCGTCTCCCGTCCAATAAACTAGAGAAGTAAGGAATCCCACACTTTGCCCAGCAATTGTTGTGTCCGGTGTTAATAAAACGGCGTATATTTTAGCTATTTTGACAGTTCGAAGCTGTTCGTAATATCGAGGACACACGGGCGGTGTGGTTGGCGAACAAAAATATTTTGGTAAAGTTGGAACTTACGTAGTTTCGAACAAGTTTAAGTTATGATGAGGCTGACATGCCATTGTGGTTAAAAGCCTCCTTTAAGAATTCAGAAAAATAAATTAAAAAAAAGTTGGATCTATTGGAACCATGTTGTTTACTATGGCGATAATTACTACGACAAAGTTACTGTTTCTAAATATGATTGAGAGAACAAAAAAGATCGAGCATGACACAAAGCCGCACGTACCTGTGCAGGTAATGTTGGGATTGAACTCGGTATCAACATCATCATTTTGGCCAAAAGAGGTCAACAACTGGGCATAGATTTCCCCCAAACCACAAAGTACGTAAGCGCCGGCGCACCCCCAAGCCACAGAATAAATATACAAACAGTGTGGAAACTACCTACAAACGCTCGAAACGGCACACTCACACAAACATACGCACCGACGAGACGATTAAGACGACGACTAATGCCAACGACCTTGAGGGAACAAAACGCGCACTCGTTTCACACCCGCGCGACGCAAAATTTTGTAGTTTTTTGTACTTTCCTTATTATTCTATGACATTAAAAAAAAAGCTTCAGATCCAAATGTAGATAATTAAATTGTCTTTGAGATGGTGTCGATTTCATTAAAATACGCCCAGCGGTTTTGGTGCGATTGTCGTGTTTTTGTCCGTTTTAGACCTAACTTTACAAATTAATTACACTATGTTATACGAATAAAACTCAAATTCTGCTTAGATGAAATTATTAAAATAATGGTCTAATATAACATATATTTTTTCCAAAAAATTACTACGAGCCGTTTAGACGTGATTCTCATTTTAAAATCAGCTACTCAAGGGAATCAGCGCCTTAAGGCAATTCTGCAGTGCTGTCAGTAGTGCGAGCGGCACCCAATGGACTCGATTCTTACGCACATATTGTTATAAATCTACCTTGTGTGAGGCATTCTAATGCAGCGTCTTCTTATAAGCGGACGTCACTCCAGAATCTATCTCTTTATATTTTCTGAAAAAGTTTTATTTCTCTCTTTAGTTTTGGTACACCATTACTATAAAGTAAGCAAGTTCTATAGTAATGTAGTACGTAGGATTGACAAAATAACCATATTAACTTTTAATTTATATATTCGTGCTGTTTGTCGCTAATGAGTTCGGTTGTATGTTCCATATCTTAAAAATTGCTGAACCGATTTTGATGAAACTTGCACTGTTCCCTTAGTTGAGAGATACTTAATCCAATAAAAAAGAATGATCACGAGCCGATATGTAGTTTCGGAGTAATACTTGGACAAACATACATACACTAGTAAAATTTGGCACACGTGTTTAAAAACCCATGCAGAGTAACATAATATGTAAATATTGTGCAATTCCAACAATATTACAAGAATACGTGTCGAATCGATTACCTCCTTTTTTTTGAAGTAGGTTAAAATAATTACAGGTTATTTGAACAGAGACAATCTGTGTAGAACCTGCCACAATAAACTGAAATGGGAGACTATAAACTTGATGATTAAATGTTAAGTACTTCGCTAATAGGAGAAAATTTATGATGCTGTAAAAGTATCATATTCTTGATTGTTATTTATTTTTCAAGGGAATGTACTTGAGACATTATTATCAATTACATCATGAGAATATCATATCTAACTGTGTGCGTACCGTTAAGGATAATATTGCTAGCGCGTTCTAACAACCTGACATCATCATCATCTCAGCCGAAAGACGTCCACTGCTGGACATAGGCTTGCCCAAAGTGTCACCACATCGATCGGTCCTGTGCGTCTCGCACCCAGCGGGTCCCCGCAGCCTAAACCAGGTCGTAGGTCCAACGAAAGATGTCCACTGCTGGACATAGGCCTCCCTCAAGTGTCGCCACATGGATGGGTCCTGTGCGTCTCGCATCCAGCGGGTTCCCGCAGCCTTAACCAGGTCATAAGTCCACCGAAAGACGTCCACTTCTGGACATAGGCCTCCCCCAAAGTGTCACCACATCGATCGGTCCTGTGCGTCTCGCTACCAGCGGGTTCCCGCAGCCTTAACCAGGTCATAGGTCCACCGAAAGACGTCCACTTCTGGACATAGGCCTCCCCCAAGTGTCGCCACATCGATCGTTCCTGTGCATCTAGCTACCAGCGGATTCCCGCAGCCTTAACCAGGTCATAGGTCCACCGAAAGACGTCCACTGCTGGACATAGGCTTTCCCAAAGTGTCGCCACATCGATCGTTCCTGTGCGTCTCGCATCCAGCGGGTTCCCGCAGCCTTAACCATTTCATCGGTCCACCGGGAGAAAGGCCATCCAACGCAGCGTCTTCCGATACGCGTTCTGTACTCCAGAACTTTTCGACCCCATCGACCATCCGTTCTGCGAGCAATGTGCCCTACCCAATGCCACTTAAGTTTAGCATTAGAGATGTCTCCTGAGTAGAAAAAAATATAATTCTATACGTATTTTTTACTTTACCGATCATCAATAAAAAATATATGGCTTATGACGTCACTAAGACAGTATAAAATGTACTAGCGGAGTGACGTCACACGATATTTCAATGCTTTACATCGTCGTCAGTTTATGTTTTCGTGTATAAGAAAAATACGTGTCCAATATTATTTATTAATCTACCTGACGGACACAAAACAAATTTTCAGTAAATTACCCCTCTTTTTAATACATCAATGAAATTACTTCGTGCTGTAGCCGTGGTTCTTATGCAAACCTGACATACGTCTTTCTAAAACCACCAACAAACTCCACACACAAATCAGCACATCACCAACGCTACTTATCACGACTAAACGAACTATATTCTATAACGGCTATCTTCACTACTGCTGCAGGCATTCGTGAAGAGTTACCTGTTGGACTGTCCGTTCTACCGGTCCGTATGTCACTAGTAATGGCTGGAAGCGACTAGTGAACCGCCTACGGTGCTCGTGAAAGCGTTCGGCTTACAACTTGATTTGTGATTTCAAAGATTATTGCTTGTACAGTCCATTATTGAGTTTCTGTAATTTAGTTTTGAGGTTTCATTCCCTTGTAATGTTTGTAGATTGGACGTGGTCTCGTGTTTAGTGGGAGACTCAGCACAATGCTGGGAGATTAGTTTTTAGTTCTTTCTGGATTTTGATTTTCATTTCTTGCATGCCTTAAAAAAATAAATGAAGACATGTGACCTCTATTAATCCACACTGGACCTGCGGGGTGAAATATCGTCCTCTCACAGAAAGGAGGCCTGTAACCCAGCACTGGGAAAATTATATTAATAAGCTAATTATGCTTGTGCTTATACTAAAGCGCACTCGGAAAGCATAGTACGATCGTAATTCTAAAAACAGCGAACTAAAAAGACGTATAAAAAGAAGAAAATCATGCTGTGCAGTCGGAGGAGACATATTCGCGAGCTGGCTGACCAAAACCAGATGTATCCTCCGACTGTACAGCATGATTTTTTCTTGTTTTACGTCTTTTTATTAGTTCGCTTTTTAAGCAGTCAGTTTTTTTATTTATAACTTTTAGTTATTTTCTTTAATTAGGTTTATTATAACATATATGTGTTCTATATTTTTGATATCCCCTCTTAAAATCCATTATTTTGATACCCCAAACGATGGGTTTGGAAAAAAAAAAAATTGGGACCCCACAATATAGCGCCCAAAATCCGCCATTTTTCTTTTTCCAATTTTAATGTGCAGTGACACTTCAGGGTTAAGACGAATCGACTGACGTAAGAATCATCATAATCAGCCAATGCGTTTGGTATCTAGAACGCCACATAGGAACAAACATACATACATAGACTGATAAACACATTACCTTCCTTAGGTAGTCGGGTAAAAAGATGGAAATATAACGCAAAATGTTACTGTTCAATAAAAAAAGTCTTGTAAAACACGACATCAATGATTTACAATATTACATCGACTAAATAAATAATTTGTAATAAAAACAGTATTTCCGTGACACCACGCAGTTAATCAAGCCAACGGACATAACCTTCAAAATAAAGAAAATATACAAACATTGTTATTCAAAACCGTAATCAGAAAAAGTTAAAAATATCATAGATCTTTTACTTTATACAGTAGTCTGTTCTTTTACATGTCGTAAACAAGAAAAAAATATGAGTTTACTTCTCATTTTACACCAGCTTCCTAACAATAAAGAACGTTGACTTTTTCTTCTTAAAGTTTTTTTTTACTGGCCGGTTGTACTTTTTTTTTGTTTTATTTTTTTGTATCAAACCTTTATGACAATTTTATTAAGTCTGGGGCGTTGGTCTTGCCTACGCTCATTCATTAAAATTATTGCGTGGTCGAGACGCTCCACCACTTTTTTAGTTAGGTTTCATATTCATATTTATTTATTTGCTCAAACATGTGTACATATACAAGAAAATTTCATATCTATAGTTTTGTGAATGGCTATTTGTGAACTAGAAATTGTAATAGTTATGTTATTAGATACTTTATTAAAGGTGTTATTAGATTCTACTTAGTCTTAATATGCGTATCGAATTATAATATTTTTTCTAATTTCTTCTAAAATCATTCGTCTAGCTTTTCTTCTGCTTTTTTTTTTTGCTTTTTTTTTTTTGGTTCTCAATTCAATTTCAAATGTAATTTTTTTAAATATTTTATCGGGCATAACTCCGTCAAATCACATAGACGGATTTGCAAAATTCTTTTACTGTTTGAAAGGTGGACTATCGAGGTGGTCCCATTGTCCCAATCAGAATCTAATGATGGGATTCCATGGAAGTCCTCAAAAATTATAGGCAGACATGTAGTGATTTTGGTATTTTCAATAACATGGCAAGCATTTGCACTCAGAAAGTATAATTTGGTGAAGTGGAACTGATGAAGAAGACCACAGATGGCCACTGGAACTTCTTAATAATTATGTCATGGGTATAAGATATCTCGAATAGTTAAATGACTATGATGAAGCACATACATATAAATAAATGGTACTGATGACAATAGAACTACGAAATGATCTGTTATTGAAGCCGGCAGATAGGCACTGGAACTCCGTAATAAAACAATGTATCCTAGTCGTGTTTGGGCTTATTGGAGTTGAAATGAGATTTACTCTAGCATTAAATGATTTTCATGGTAATATGAGGTAGGTATCTACACTAAAAAGAGTAAAATAAAAAACTTTATAACAAAAATATTTAACCGACTTCCAAAGCAAAACACTACAAAGTGAAAATAACGTTTATTGCCGAATTCGGTATCAAAAAATTATAGGTACCTACCAAAGGCACTGGCTTCGAAATACAAAGTTATTTTTCGCTTTGTAGTGTATTGGCTCGGTCGGTTTAATTTTTTGTTAAAAAGTGTTTAAAATCATCCGTTTTTTAATGTTTGGGGTGAAAGTGTAATCAGATGAAGCTGAGTACCAGTATTTTACTTTGAGCGACAGCCCATCTTATTTCCACAACCAACCCCCACGACAGGGATTACCCTTGGGTAGAAGAGTCTGTAAACTCTGTATCTAGTTTTCCATAAGCCAAATCAATTTCACCCTATTGCTAGGACTTCCTATAATAAACATCATCTTTCTGCCCTTGTCCCATGTTACTTGGGGTCGACGCAACACGTTTTCTTCTTCCATACCGTCCGGTCCCCCCATCACGCCACCACTGACCCCCTTTTCTTTCAAATCACTCCTCACACAGTCCACCCGTCTTTTCTTTGTCCGTCCCCTTCCTCTCCATCCATCCACATTTATATTCATAACTCTTTTAGTAAAATGCGTTTCATCCTTCCTCATCACATGACCATACCAGGACAAACGGTTTCCTTTCAACTTTTCTGTCACAACTCTTTCAAGCTTACTCTAATATACTCATTTCTCACACTCATCTCAACATTCTCATCTCTGCTACATGTAATCTCTTTAGACTAGGAAACTAGGACTTCCTGTAATAATGGTTTATTATTTTTTAACCATAATCCAACACGGTTCATTCAAATCGAAACATATCTACCTGCCTCTCAAATACTAAACAAAATAAATCATATCACACCGAAAACAGTTCCATCTGGCGTCACATCAACACACGCATCTCCTTATCTGTCCGATCGGTGCGCAGGCGCATCCCCACGAATTATTTCATTACGGGCGGCATCTGAACAATGAACACGTGACCACTCGTACCTACACCTGCGTCATTTGAAGATTCGGGGCCTTTATGGTTGGGTAGGTAGGTACGTGCTTGTAAGAATAAGGGCTACATATATAGCAAGTTCATGCTGCAATGTTGCGTCAAGCGGAACCTAGAGGAGCAGCTTCATTTTATGCCTAAATTGCGACCCTCATCGAGTACATGGGACAAATCATAATACACAAACCTTCCACGTTTATCACCAAAACAGCATCAAAATTCGTAGCATGATTTTGAAGAAGTAAGCGGACAAACCAAACAGACATAAAAATTTTCATTAAAAATATCTTTTTTTTAACTTTTACGTATTCTTCTCGGCAAACGAACCCTTTAAACCCTTTCATTCAATACCCATTTCATGGCAGTGCCCAAAAAATAACTAGTCCGCCATCTTGGGCCGTCCGCCATATTGGATTAAGAATGACTTCACCTAGCTTACCATGCATTGTCATCCAAACTAAACGTGTATGCAAAATTTCATCTTAATCGGTCGAAGATAACTGGTTAAAATTCAGTTGCAAGATTTGACCCATACATACATACATTGCAAGTTAAGTAAAAGCTTGTAAAAAAGAGCAGTAACTTTGTTTTGCACTATTTGGAGATATGACTGATTACATAATATTTATATATTATTGATAGATATGGGTTGCTATAATTGGAGATCGTTTTAGGGTTACTGATATTGCTCAATATTTAAAGAAGTACCTACCAGGCCCCTCAGAAAGTATTGCGAAAAAAAGTTTTTATATATGGGAGACTGGCCAGTTATAATGTTTTTCGAAAATATGATTATTTATAAGTAAAAATAAGTAAGTTCCAATTTCAAAATTTCCCTCCACATTTTTTGCGAGTTAATTCAAAGTATTGTGTCTCACTGAATTATGGATCTGCGCCGGGAACATTTTAGAGCTATGATTTTATACGATTTCAAGTGTCGCCTGAAACCGGATGAATCGTACGATAGACTTCAAATGGCATTCATGGATGAAGGCCCTTCCAAGGCAACCGTGTATCGTTGGTATAACGAATTCAAGCGCGGTCGACCAACTTTGGGGGATGACGAAAGAAGCGGTCGCCCTTTGACGGCTGTTACCGAAGAAAACGTGCTAGCAGTGAAAAATTTAATCCAAGACAATAGGCGAATTACATATCAGGAGATTCAACACATATTGAAGATTGGATCGGGAAGCGTTCACGAGATTCTACACAGCCATCTTCGCGTGAGGAGGATAGTATCACGCTGGGTGCCGCACAACCTCACCGATGCTCAGAAGCAGGCCCGGGTGGAATGGTGCCGTGATATGCTTAACAAATTTGAAGCAGGCTCGTCTCGGCGTGTTTACGACATCGTTACAGGTGATGAGTCCTGGATTTATCAATACGACCCAGAAACCAAGCGCCAGTCGACTGTTTGGGTGTTTCAAAATGAGCCAACGCCTACCAAAGTGAAGCGATCTAGAAGCGGGGGTAAGATTTTGATCGCTAGCTTTTTTAATTTGACTGGCCACTTGGTATCAATTCCCTTACGGGATCAAAGAAGCATTAATGCCGAATGGTATACTACCAAATGTATGCCAGAAGTTTTCTCTGTTATAAGCAACAAGCGACCAAACACAGGGCTCCGCGGGCTACTGCTCCACCACGACAATGCACCTGCGCACACCGCACTCAAAACGAGGGACTTCCTGGACAGCACGCCAGTCAAACTCCTGGGTCACCCTCCTTACAGCCCTGATCTAGCACCGTGTGACTTCTTTTTATTCCCAAAAATAAAAAATCAGCTCAAAGGGATACAATTTTCGTCGCCGGAAGATGCGCTGGCTGCGTTCGAGCAGGCTGTAAACGAGGTGTCTGCGGCGGACTGGAAAAAGTGTTTTGAAAACTGGTTTAGGCGCATGAATCTTTGTATAGAGGCTGGTGGAAAGTACTTTGAAAAGATTTAATAAAAATATATGTACGTATAGAACAATTTTTTTTAGTTTCTCAAAACTTTCTGAGTGTCCCACGTATATAGTTAAGCACATTTCTTAACTTTTCGTGTCGATCTTGAACTTAAGGGCCTACATACCCTTTAGTGCCGTAAAACGGTAACTTTCTAAAGCATACTCCTTAGTAACGGCTAGGTTAAAAGGTTTGAAAATAAAATTTATTTATTATTGATTTATGTACATACTTTTGAACACAAACTTTTTTCGTGTAACTAATAGTTTTGCTTTAAAAAACAATTGACAACACGATATTTTATCGCGACTTTTGGAAACTCCTCCAAAACGACTTGGATGTTAAAAAATATTTTTACACAGAAAACTTTATGGCTGGAATTTCTTCATAACTAACATAGCATATATAAATCAAATAATATTTTGGAAACAAAACTGTTCAAAAGAAGGTTCAATATTGAAATTTTGGCATCGAGAGGCCTACTGCGATGATATGGACTACGATGAAGCACGCTTGCCTAGAAGTAACCTATTCACTCTTTACTTAAAGACCCAAGGTTGTAGCTTTCAAGGAACAAAGACTCGAGCAGGAGATTCCATTCCTTAGCTATGCGCACAATATTAGCAAAACGGTGACAAGGTATTTGGTGGTCAGGCGGATTTCGTTATTACCTCATTATTCCATAAAAAGCAACTTTCAACACCTCTCACACAAAAATAAAACAAAAACACATTTATCTCTGTTACACCAACATCAGATTAACATGGTTTTAGTATCATACCCATACCTAATTGCGATTCTACCCACGCGACCGCTCCTTCTCCAAGAATGCAGCAAAAGATATAGCTGCAAGCCTTTTTTCGCACAAGGAATATTATCATGTACTTAAATAATTTGTTGTAGGTTCACTTGTAATAAGATTGCAGAACTGCTGTGATGTCATTTTGTTTTTGAGGACGTTTGGCTGAAAGTTGTTGGTAGCGCCATCTGTTGGCGAGTAGATGGAAACTTCTTGTGGGGAGAGCAATGATTTTGTTGAATTTTGTGTACTATCGTTAAAGAATTTTTTTCCTTATTTAGGAGTGAAATAATAAAAGATAATTTGTGTGCCGTATCTATGTATCAGAAGATTTCTTTAAATTGCAATTTATTCCGTCGGTCTGCAAAAAAAACTCCTTTTAAAACAATAAAATTAGACAAAATGTATCACCGATGAAATAGCAAAATAAAGGAAACCATTGCAACTGATGTTAAATATCAAAGGAGCTGTATATTTTATGACTGAACAAAATTGAGAATACAAAATACAACAATTCCTGGAAAAACGTCTACGTTGGAAGGGGTTTCATTAGTGATTAACTCTTCAGTCGAGTTCAATAGAGATCAAAATGGTTCGAATACTTACTAACACCACACATGATCCAATTCCGATAACTCCTATCCCTTAACTAATTAAAAAAGTTAATCCCCTCTCATTCTTCGTTATAATCCAGCCGTGTGGTACAAAGGATTCCTTGCGATTCAATTAAGGCTAGCGGTTTCGTTAATCTCAGTTTAAAATTAAACGCAAGTTAAAGTTGTAACGTACGCCACGCGTGGGCCACCCGACCAAAGGAATTGGGTGTGAAGAACCGTTTGAAGTAACCCTTATTGGGCAGTACGGGCAGTTGGGTTACTCATAATGTCCTACGAGTTTGCTTGGTTGAATTCAGTGGTGATTTCAATCAAGATGTCCGTTGTAGTATTGTATCTGTGTTACACATCATCAGCCTATTAATGTTCCCACTGCTGGGACACAGGCCTCCTCTCTGTGAGAGGGAATGGGCCGTCAACCACCACGCGGGCCCAGTGCGGGTTGGTGGATGTCACATGTCTTCGAATTTTTGGTTCTAGGACATGCCGGTTTCCTCACGATGTTTTCCTTCACCGTTTTGAGAGCAATGGTGATGAAATAATTTACACAAAGTAAAGCGCCTGCCTGGGCTCGAACCCACAACCTACAACTTGTAAGTCGCGGCCGATACCACTGGGCCACCACTGCTCTATGTCTGTATCTGTGTTACTAGCTAGTTTTAAATACCTCAAACTTTAATCTGTGGAGAACGTAGTGGGTAGCATAATGGTTTTAAAATGTAATATTTAAGATATTATTGCTATTTCTTATTGTGCTACTGTTTGTTTTCCTTAAAAAAAAAGAAAGAATAGCAATAGATAAGAGGTTGCTGAAAAATTAGAATTTAAATGAACCAAATTGGTGGTCGCTCATAATGGAAATCAGCTTACAGTCTCACCCAAAGGGCAATGGAGAGGGCTCGGAGTAACCTTGCGTGATCGAATCAGAAATGTATAGATCTACAATAGAACCAGTGTTACCGACATAGCCCGAAGAATTGCCAAACTTAAATGGCAGTGGGCAGGGCACATTGCTCGCAGAACGGATGGCCGATGGGGCCGAAAAGTTCTGGAGTGGCGACCGCTAGCCGGAAGACGTTGCGTTGGAAGGCCTGCCACCAGGTGGACCGATGACCTGGGGAAGGTTGTGGGGATCCACTGGATGCGGGACGCACGGGACCGGTCAATGTGGCGACGCTTGGGGGAGGCCTATGTCCAGCAGTGGACGTCTTTCGGCTGATATGATGATGATGGTGATAGATAATAATATTTTTAGGAGTCAATGTTTTAAGCGTCTATAGTTTTAAGTTGCTTGTGACCTTGTTCGCTTACAAAAACATTAAAAATGCCGTGCAAAAGGTAAATTTTGAAAGAGCAACAGCTGCAAAGCAGGCGTTTTTACTAAGGACGAACTAGGAAGCTGAGTGCTGGAAGCTTAGCAGATCTATAAAACGGTGTGGCTTTGCCGCCGAAGCTGTATGAGGAATCAATCCTATTGGTAGGTATCGGGAACGTCCGTCGCTACGCATCCTCGCAGGTCTTTGGTGAACACGCTCTCTTCCAAATATATATGTAGCAAATATCAAACCTATCTTCAGCAAAGCTTGAAATTCTGGACATCAAACGACGTCACTTCCTTCCACATCTTTCAGAACTAAAAAAAACATAGTTTACGTGTTGGTTATCCTGTGTTAATTTTAAAGGACCAAAAAACTAAATGTTCACCAAAAATCTAAAGGTACATCTAAAATACTGATCGTGCACCAAATATTAGTTGATCTACGAATAAATTATGGTCAAAGAACCAGTCCAAGAGCGAGCGAAGCGAGCTCGGGAACTTAGGGCACCCCGACACGGACGGGTTCGAACCTCGGCTACGTCGACTTATATGAACATATTTTGGTGCACATTCAGTATATTTGGTGGAACACAGGCAACATTAGGTAAATGAAATGGGAATAAATTGAAGTACTTTTAAATACCATCCAATTTTAAATACACTACAGCTCATACCTACACCTTACCCAAAACTGCAGACATCCTCACGATCACAATAAACAGAACCACTACTTAAGGTTCGTGCATCATCGACCAATAAACATAAGAATTAATGATCCTTGCCGTCGAAACACCGATTTTAATGCTTCGTGACGACCTGTGACAACCCATCTGTTTAGCTATTGAAATACGATTCCGTGTAGATGTCTATTGGGTACGGGAAAACAATGCAATAGATGATGTACAGGAAACGATGAAGGTTTTTTCGTTAGGTGCACATTTGCGTGGTTTTGGCTTGTGCGTAAATTGGTATTGTTATAGCAGTTTTTGTTGCGTGCAGGAAAAACGTAGGGTTTGTATTGATAATTCAGAGTTTCACAGTGTTAGATAGTAAATTGTTCGTAGCTCAGGTAATGTGGTTCGACGATCTTCGCAGCGTAGTTGATAATCCATTCGGCCCGATCTTTGTCCACTCTCAACCATCTACGGTTGAGAGTGCTTAATGATCTAGACCAGCGGTTCTCAAACTTTTTTAGCAACGGAACCATTTTGGAAACCTAAATATTTGGCGGAGCCCCAAAACGTTTGTTGCGTAAAATAATAAAAATGAGCTTATTTGTACTTATCCTTTATTAGTAATGAAATAATCATGTCTTATTAATTACTTAAAAGCTAACTTACTTAATAACTAAGCTAATCAGAGGTATGAAACAGTTTTTTTTATTTTTCATACATTGTTTTATATCAAGCTTGATAGAAGAGAGTTGAAGTTTCATATCGGTCTAGGTTCAGTATCCTGTAAATTGTAAAACAGCGAAATCTAGCGGACTCGCTAGATTTCGCTGTTTTGCTTGAAAAATATTATAATTTTATTGACTGACGTATAGTAACAAAATTTACTCTGCAACCCTATTTGTCTTTGGTATTTTCTTTTTCCTGCCTCTGTAGAGGCTCCACGGAGCCTTAGGATTCCGCGGAGCACACTTTGAGAACCGCTGATTTAGACCATTGTCGTGCAATTTAAGACGTCTATGAACTATGAAGGTATAACTGCATTAAACTGGTATATTGACGTGATTTACTTTGAGTTTATCAAGCTTTAGGCACAGTAGTAATAGAATTAAAATAACATATTCATCACAAACGTTACCAAAACGCTAAAGATATTCCGTTTGCGTTTCGTACCCAAATAAGTACGTAACTAAAGAGACAATTATTTCCCCACACGATGATATACACATCCATAAGTAGAGACCCACTAGTAATTGATACATAAAGGGAAATTTAAAATATAATAATACTCCTAATCAGTTGATTAAGGTCAATTTAACGTCGATACCACGAGTCCTATGTTAATATCTCCGGTGGTGGAATATAAAATACTTAAAACATTTTTTTGTCGACGAAATTGAGTAACTTATTAAGCCTATTTTTACATAAAAGTAGTACATAGCACTTAATATTCGCGTCAGCGAGGCGGCACGTATTCGTGCGTCATGAGCTTAGTCCAAAGAATTAGAAGTTTTTGGATGTGACAAGATTCACGTAAGCAACAAAATCTACCTGGTGTTGAGGAACTTTCCTATACTTTGTTGTACTATTTTTTTCTGTATTATCCTTTTACAATAACTGGAAGTTATCTAGCACTTTTATACATTGTGACATTTTGATTTCTTACAAATTTGCTGCAGTTTTCAGGGCTGTCACATTAGAATCGAATTTTATTTAAGAAAAAGTTTTTGCAATGAAAATAATAGCCTTACACTCTTTGCATGGTGCGGGTGACAGTTTCAATAACATTTTTTACGCATATACGTATACGCATTTTTTGTAGTTTAACGTCATACCATAGTTCATGTTGTGTTGTGTTTATAGTTGCCTGTATGACGTTAAACTACAAAAAATGCGTATACGTACGAGTATATGCGTAATTTTTTGTAGTTTAACGTCATACCATAGTTCATGTTGTTTTGTGTTTATAGTTGCCTGTATGACGTTAATGGTCTAGCGGCACTGGTGGCGCATGAATTACAGTAGTGAATACGCCCAGATTTTAGAATAAAATCTTTATAAAATCGAATTTTGGTCTTTTGAAAAAAATAATTCTACAAAAATGTTCGTTATTAAATTGTCTATCCATTAGTGTTAGTACAAAAAATAATTAATGAACACTTTACGAGGAGATGCATAATATCAATAATTATTTCTCATTTTTATGTTTTTTTGGAAGGAGTTTAGTGAAATATATACAACATTTAAAAAAAAACTAAATCTACCATTTTAGAATCAATATTATGTAGAATTTTTATGTATTTTTATTAATTGATATTTCTTTTTAAATAACGAGGAGATAGCTCCTAAAAACAGCACGAAAAACGGCTTGCGCGGCGTTTTGCTCGGGGTACCGCCTCAAACTACAAAAAATGCGTATACGTTCGAGTATATGCGTATTTTTTTTTATTGAAACTGTCACCCGCACCATGTTATAACGCAAAGAGTATAGTTAGTAGTAACTCAATGACATTTTGTGTTTGTAGAGTTTGCCTTGTCTTGATGCTTTTAGTTGCTAATAACGTTTGATATTATATTAAGCTCATTGATATACCTGCTAATATTACCTATTAATTCAATGCTTACCAATATCAAAGTACTTTTGCATATTGCACTTTTTTCCAGTGCGATCCGCACTTTCTGCACCCATGTATTCTACTACCTTCACATCAAATCTAAACCACCACACCACTTCGTACCTCCTTGCCCCAACATTATTCATGCGGCTCGCTATTTGTATTAGTTACAAATGAACGGTTCCCGAAATAATTTAAATGCTAATTCAATAATTAAGTCGATCCGCCCGTAACTGAGCGTGCTTCAAAACGGCTATTGATTCGACAATGCGTACGAACCAACTACTCGTACAGTTGTGTATAGCCAACTGTAGCTGTGTACAGCTGAGTATTCGCTATTTGCATAATACACAATTGCTGATGGTCGCTATCATGCTAATAGGTAAGTGATGTGGGAATTTTACATGAATGACTATTTGAAGGTTTTAGGTCTCCGTGAATGGGTTTTGTGTCGTCATTGACTGTGTTAAAGTTGGTATTTTATTGATTGAAGCTAACTGATTTTGTAACTGGATTTTCAGGTTATTGTGCTAAATCTTTGATGGATCTGTGAACGTAAACTATCTTTATTAATACCTGCTGCACTTCATCAATTATAAGTTTTTAAACTGTCATGGTCACTAACACTAACATTAATATTAGAAGAGGGATATTTTTTTTGTTTGTTTATCCGTGATCATGGTGCTTGCAACAGCACCGAAATATGGGAAACTCGCAACAAACAGTAAACATGGTAATTATCCCGCTTCTAATGTTAATGTTAGTATCATCAATTAGTAATTCAATAGTGTTTTTTTAACAGACTTTCCAAAATGGATTCTTAATTCGGATATTATATATATTTTTTTATGTATGTTCGGGCATAACTCCGTCATATATAAACGGATTTGCAAAATTCTTTTTTTTTAATGAACTTTATTCCGAAATGGTCCCATTTAAATTTGGTAAGGATCTGATGAATAACTTTGGAGATATACAACAGAACTCTTCAATAAAGGACGGCGAATCACTCGGGATTGCTGCAATCGTATGTTTATTGTTTACACCATTTCATAACATACCATCACGCCAGTATGCTCTAAACTGGTACGCAGATGTGTACAGTTCACCCTGGTACACTCTCATTGTACCGGTTATGTTCAAGTTACATGTTATTTGGGTAATCTATTCTGGCATCACTGTGAGCATTATAGGTACCTTACTATAGAACTTTTCCATTATCTACCACTAAAAAGTGATAAATAAACAGCTTTTTAACAATAAAATAAAACCGACTCATAAAGCAAAACACAACAAATCGAAAAATAACTATTATATTACCGAAGTAAGTGTCTAAAAAAATGAAAAACAGTATGTACCAAAGACACCGACTTCGGAAAAAAAGTAGTACTTCGATTTGTTGATTTGTGTTGTGCTTTAGAAGTCGGTTTTGTTTTTTTGTTAATAAGTTTTTTATTTAAAGATGTATTGTGGATGCTTCTTGTGTTGATTACATACACAGGCATGTTTCCTTAGTACTGTGATTTTGTAATATGAACCGTATGTACTCTGAAAGACCAAATAAACGATTAAATATGATAGATAGTGAATGAAGATGTACAGAAGAAGAAATCATGACCCTAATGATAGGGGAAAAAGGCGTATGATGTATCTAATCTGCCTTCATTTCGTGGCTTTATCATCAACGGATCCCTACTTTGTTCAATTTACTCTGTAATCCAATTAAACACACATAACATACCCAACATCTTCATCACCCAACCAACCCTTGAAAACCCCTAAAACAAAACAAATTCAAATACCTCACAAGTACATTGCTGCTAACAACCCGTAAATAAATTAAGCCTAGTGCGGACGGAGTCGCGGGAGCAAATTAGTCGGCTCTTTGTGCAATCAAGCGGGCCCTTCGCGCCTAATGAATATGAATACGGGTGAATACGCTCCGAATGGTGGAACCCGGCCGGGCACGTCAGCGCAACTCATTATATTGGGGGGCTGTTACACTGTATCGTAATGTATAGGAGGATTGCGAACTAGGTTATGGTGCTGTACTGTTTTGTGCACTATCATATCCATAGCTGATGGTAGTCTATGCTAAGATTTGGGCTTTGGGTGAAGCTCTCACCTCTGGGATGAATCTGCTAATACTCGTACCAGATTGATGCACTTGAGTCGATTGACAGTCGGACCAAGAGGCTTATTGGCAACGATGCACTGGTCGCGTCAAAGCTCCAGAGCCTCGAACATCGACGCCGAGTTGCCAACCTGTCGGTTTTTTGTCGGTAACATTTTGGGAAGTGTGCAACGGAACTGCACAATTTGTTTCCGCCTAGCCCTTTCCATCATCGGACTACAAGTCGTACGGCCATGCGCCATCGGTACATAGTGGACATCCCTCCCATACGCACAAAGCGTTTCGCTAATATTTTCATTATGCGCACAGCTGAGGAGTGGAATACCCTTCCGGAGTCTTTGATCCCTGATAGCTACAACCTTGGGGTCTTTAAGTCAAGAGTGAATAGGTTTCTTCTAGGCAAGCGTGTTTCACTGTAGACCACATCATCGCTTACCATCAAGCGAGATATTGGTCAAACGCGAGCCTAAACATAATAAATAAAAGTTTAGTCCAGAGCACTATTATTGTTATTTTGGTGTGATGATCACAAGGAATGCTGTGCTGGTGAATACGCTGCGAATGGTGGAACCCAGCCGGGCACGTCGGCGCAACTCATTATATCGGGGGTCTGTTACACTGTACTTTGTAGGAGGATCGTGAACTTGGTTATAGTGTGGTGCTGTGTTTGTGGCCATAAATGTGCACTATGATATCTGCCGCGCTGATAGGCGTAGGCTGTCTACGCTGAGATTGGCCGTCATGGTTGAAAGCCGGTCAGTGGGACTGATATTAATATTATGTTGTGATACGTGGTGATTACGGGTGCATGCATACGCTCTGAATGGTGGATCCCAGCCGGGCACGTTGGCGCAACTCATTATATTGGGGGTCTGTTACACTGTTGTGTATTTTGTAGGAGGATTGCGAACTTCGTTATCGTTCGGTGTTTTGTTCGTGCACTATAATATCTCTCGCGACGATGGGCGATGGCTAGTCTATGCTAATTTTAGTCGCCATGGGCGAAATTAAGTCAGTTACCCACCAAACACAACACCCGAGGGTCGGAAGATCCTCCCTTATCGTTGAAGTTTGCGGTACTTTCGAATACTGCATATAAAACAAACAAGATCATCGGTTAGATCACTGAATCATTTAGCTGTTAATTTCACAACATTTTATTATCTAAAACCTCCAGTTTCAATATATGTATGTTATATGTAGTGGTCGTCGTGCTACCTCTTGCTTAAAAGCAGTTTTTGCTCAAACTATGATACGAAATCTGTTTGATACAGAGCAATTTAGATTGAAACAGAGGAATTTTTATGTTAGACCAACAGTCATCTCTTTCAACTTTGGTAATAAATAAGGACACCATTTTCGGTTTAAAGAAATTTATTTTCTCAAAGAGCAAATTACAGTTCACTTAAAGAGAAACTTAACTATATTAACACTAGGTAGTAGTTACTATTACGACATTCATATATCGAAAATATTTGACGTCATAGTAAAATTATTAAAACAAGGGTAGATTTAACAAAACTCACATTTTCTGAGGAGAATCAGATGTTTCCATTACCACAAGCATCACTTTCATGTTACGCATCTATTCCCATAGCGATTTCTCAAAGAGTTAAATTTTGTTTCATTCTTTCATCAACTATTCTATATTTTTATAATTCTTTGATTTTGCTGTTTGATCAATTTGCCCCAATCTTGTTTTGGTAGGTTTGCGTTGGTGTGACAGATCATGTTACGCATCTATTCCCATAGCGATTTCTCAAAGAGTTAAATTTTGTTTCATTCTTTCATCAACTATTCTATATTTTTATAATTCTTTGATTTTGCTGTTTGATCAATTTGCCCTAATCTTGTTTTGGTAGGTTTGCGTTGGTGTGACAGACGTCCATCTTACAGTTATGAATACGCAAATTGAACTTCTGTTTCACGGTAGTACTGTGTCTGTTCATTTAGTGGCGATCTGGCGAATTTGTGATAACTCTATTACTAATTCTGGATCTATGAATATTTTGAAGACTATATGGAGTCTGCTTGTAAAGCCATCGTTGCAGGATTTTGATGTTTGGAGTTCAGAAAAATGTAAGGAAAGTTAGTATGAGGTTAGAACTGGTTTACACTTGCCCAAACCAGTAGGAATGAAAGGAAAAAGGGAAGCCTTTGCACTGAACTGAAATAACTCAGGCTAAAAATAAAATTGATTTATATGTACTCAGTAGTTATGGTAAATAATAGAACTCAGAGAGTTTTCATCTGTTAGAGAGTGAACAGCAGCTCAAATTTATCGTAAACTTTACTATACAAGGAGTGTTCAATTTGACGGTCTTACGGACAGGTCTATAATATTGAGATTACGTGGTCGCTTACGAGATCATAACCATGAAGCCATAACCTTTAAGAGTTTAAGATAATCTTCTTCTTTCTAACCGCTTTCCAAAAAGTAGGAGTTTCTTTGTTCGACTTTATGTTCTTTTTTTGTGTATGTTCCCCGATTTATCCGTCAATTGTGGACCGATTTTGACAATTCTTTTTGTTTGAAAGAGTATGTTCCCATATTGGGTCCATTTTTATTTGGTGAAGATCTAAAAATACTGGCGAAAACATGTAAGAAATGAGCAATGTGACAGTTGGTTTTTTTTTTTCTCATTTCTGTTAACTTAAAGCAAGCTTCTGTAATTGACCGAGCGAAGCATCCCCGTTTCGGTTTGGGCATTTTTTTTTTCATATGTCCGGTTGATGTCCAGCTGTTCTCCTCTACACGCATTTCTCAACCGATTCTCTTGGAATTTTGTGATCAGGTTCGATAATATAAGAGTTAAAGTATGAAATTGCCGTTTTTTTGTAATAGGTACTTCGAATTGACATAGAACCTTCATGGTTTGAGATTTTTGAGTGAAACTTTTTCACATGGTACCATGTGAAAAAGTACCTATGAAGTTCTTCTTTTAAAAATGTGCGACATTCGTTTCGAATCGTTTCGTGCGTCATTTTTTTTATTTCAGCTTAGACAAGAAAGATGGATACTTCGAAAATTCGATTGAATTTTGAATACGAGTTCCGACGCGGAACTAACGCGGCAGAAACAGCTCGCAATATCAATGTTGCGTTTGGAGAAGGGACTGCTAATGAACTCACCGTGCGATTTTGGTTTAAACGCTTTCGTGATGGAAACTTTGATTTGAAGAACGAGCCACGTGGAAGACCGCCCACACATGTGAATAACAATGAATTGAAAGAGATGGTGGAAGCCGATCCGAGCCAAACTATCCAGGAATTAACGGAATGGTTCAACGTTACCTTATCAACAATATTGACTCATTTGCGTCAAATCAATAAAATAAAATAAAATATGAAAAATGGGTGCCTCATGATTTGACTGATCTGCAGAAGGAAACCCGTGTTGAAACTTGTGTAACCTTGTTGAATCGATACAGAAATGAAGGAATTTTTTATCAAATTGTGACATGTGATGAAAAGTGGATTCCTTACTATAACCGTAAGTGAAAAATGTAATGGCTGACCCCAGGTCAAACGCCGCAACAGTGTCCTAAAGCAAAGCTTACTAAAAAAAAGGTAATGGTCACTGTTTGGTGGTCTCAGCTTGGTGTTATTCACTAAAGCTTTCACCGACTTGGTCAAGCAATAACGGCAGATGTCTACTGTGCCGAACTCCGAACAATGATAGCAAAACTAGCAGTGAAGCATCTCCGACTCGTGAATCAATCTTCACCATTATTGCTCCATGATAACGCGAGGCCTCATACAGAACGAGAAACCGTTTTAACTCTACAAGAACTGCAATTAGAAACCATTCATCACCCTCCGTACTCACCAGACTTGCTCCATCGGACTACCATTTTTTTCGTGATTTGGACAATTTTCTACGTGATCAAATGTTTTCTTTTCAGGAGGCAGCACGAAATGCTTTCACACAGTTTGTCGAATCTAGATTACCAGAGTTCTATCGCAAGGGCTTAAATGAGCTTCTTATTATATGGCAGCAATGTATATATAATAATGATAATTATTTTATTAAATAAATATGTTAAATTAAAAAAAATACTAATTTCAATGTTTCAGTACAAATCGGCAATTTCATACTTTAACCCCTAATAGTTAGTCCTGCATATAATGTGACTTTTGTATAAATTTAGCAGGCTAACGAAGCTACGGTCAAAAGTCAATGTTCAATTGTCTGACTGACGTCAAACATGACGCTGAAAAAAAAACAAAAAACAGGACATTTCTCAAGAAATTACCGTTTTAAGACAATAAAAGTCATGAAGAACATTCGTGTTGACATTAAAAATGACAATAAACACCATAATGATGTAGAAATGTCAGAAAAACGAGAGGGCTGTGCGTGCTACACATTATCTCATTCATTACTGAGAAAACACGATGTGGCTTGGCTATGTATTGTACCGACAAAAGTCGAAAAATGGCGGAACCGAGTTCCCATGAAGTCTAAGATGATATTCATGATAGCTGAGTCGTAACAATTAAACGAAGAATTAGGGTTGGCACGCGGGATTCGAGTTTATATTTTGTTAATGACCATGTTTTTTCACAAGCAGCCGTTTTTAACTGACTTCAAAACGGAGGTTCTCAATTCGACTGTTCTTTTATGTGCTGTTGCTTCTCATGTGATCAAAGAAATTTGATCAAGATCTGATGAAGAACTTCGGAGATATACAACAGAACTCTTCAATAAATGAGGGAAAAATCTCGCGGTATTACTGCAATCGCATGTCTGTTTATTGTTAACACCATTTCATAACATAGCACGCCGGTGCGCTCTACAGGGGTATGCAGATGTGTACAGTATACTCTAATTTCACCGGTTGTGTTCAAGTATTATGTTTTTAGAGTAAATTATTCTGGCATAATTAGAAATATTTACTTTATCGAGTTATGATTTCATTCGACTACAATAACATATGCGATCATTTTTAAATACACCACATTGAAAAAGCCAGTATGTTAGCAGATTTTACATTTGCAATGCTTATCATTAAAACAAGGTGCAGATAAATTGATTCGGGTCGTTGGCTCTTTGCGTACCTTTATGAAATTAAATGTGTTTATAAATGACATTTATTTTGTAAATTAGTCAGAAATAACATTTTTACACGACAAACTTTTTTGTCAGCTTAAACCAGATGAGACTGTTAGGCCCATTTTTTGATCCCTAGTTAACTCAACCAATGGTAAATATGCTAACCAATGATTTCAAATTTCGGGAAAACGCGTTTATTTATCAATTGTTAGTCTATGTCAAATAATTAACTCTACAACTTAGTTGACCATTTGATAGACTAACAATTGACGAAAAAACACATTTCAGCATTTTTTTCATTAGTGTGGGACATTTTCTTTTAAGGTTACACTAGTCGATCAATCTTCCATACAAACGTAGTCTGGCGATTACTCCACTGTTTGAAGAATTACGTTCAAAATAAAAAAATATATCAATTTGTCTCATCATTATCTAGCCCTGTACGGAAACAAAAAAGTAAAAAAATAAATTATTTGAAAGTTATGAGCGTCGACAGATCCATATTTCAACACTAATTTTAACGCATCTTTGGTCGGAAATAAATACCATACGAAGAAGGAAAATTGCAAAACGGCTTCCATACAGGGATAGATTAGTTATTCAACAAAACAAATAATTTTATTTTGAGAATATACATTTAGCTGTTTTTTCATGATAACTAGACTACCAAAGGTCGGTTTACAAAATTGCGCGCGCTCGTTTTCGTGCTAAATCATCATCCATTTCGATACAAATGTGCAAAAGTGCTAATTCGTACGAGAACTAGCTTCTTACTGCTCATCACAGCATATATCTCTTTCGCACGTGTTATAGCATACATTTTAACCTCGCGCACAAAATAATTCGTCCCGTCATCTAGGGGAACCTTAAGTTACCTTCACAAAAAGGACAAAACTGCGAAGACCCCTCATGTTACCCTTCAATTTGATTCTCCCAAGCACCAGACAAGTAAACAATATCCTTCATCCATCCACGTTCAACCCTACCAACTAGGTACCTATGGTTAGAACAAAAAACGCCAGAATAACCGGTAGCGGGCGTGTCGCTAATACTAAAGAGGTCGTTTCAACGGAGCCCGGTTAACTTAAACAAAGGTTTACCCGTTCCTTGTAAAATTAAGGCGATTTTTATCTATGCAGTAATAAGTCCGTGCTATGGCGAGCACGTGCACTAGTTTTAACGAAGGTTTTTTTTTGGGTTAGTGGAAGATGAGCAGATAACAATCGGTTGAGGTGACGGTAGTTTAAGGCATGTGTTATGATGAGTTGGCTCGTTATAGCTGCCTTCTCTGTATGTACTTTTATGGTATATTTATTTACTTAAGGTAAATGAAGCTTTGTTCTTATTTACTTGCTAGTTTCGTCATGACAAGTGCAATAACAACCAATTGCCGCATATTTTTGCGACAAATAATGAACGGGAACTTTTACCGCGATACATGCAGTTTCTTATTGCTAATATCCTGAAAATCAAATAGGTAAAGATGGTAGGCAGTGGTGTGCAAGTGGACTGCCCCAACAAGGCAGTGAGAGTCTTGAACAAGTGACTCTTGAATTGGCGACCACGGTTGTTGGTTATCCGTGCAGGACAGCTTAGTCCTGGCCAACCCAATCAGTCACCAGAGCAGCTGCTTCCGACAAATGTCTCATGGATACCCTCTGTCTGGCGAAGCTATACTTACAACAGTCTAACACAATGCGTAAAAGATGCTTTGGGATCTCTGGTGGACCAGATGGCTCCATATGTACCACGACATTCAGGACCGAGATACTACAGTCTTTCATTAAGAACTTAACAGGTAGTAGTCAAATATCTAGGATAATAATAGGATTACTGGGAAGATTGAAGGGAAACGTCGCAGAGGTCGCAGTCCAATAAGATGGTCAGACCAAGTCCGCACATCGTTGAACACCAAACTGCACGATGCTCTCCACGACGCAAAAGACAGGCATAGATGGCGCAAATTAGTAAAGGAAAAGTTGCTTCCTCGACGACAGGGGATTCACGACCCTCAGTAATGAGGAACACGACGCGAGGAGGAGGGAGTCAAATATCAAGTTCATTCCTCAATCTTCGTCTTGGTCTGTAGCAATTTCACTTTGCATTTGATAGGACCCATATAACCGGAGTAACAGTGGCCCAGTGGCAACGGTCCCAACTTACGTTGTCATGAGTTCGAACCCAGGCAGGCGATTTACTTTGTGTAAATTATTTCATCACAACTGCTCTTAAAACGGTGAAGGAAAACATCGTGAAGAAACCGGCATGTCCTAGAACCAAAAATTCGAAGACATGTGACATCCACCAACCCGCACAGGGCCCGCGTGGTGTATTAAGGCCCATTACCTCTCTCACAGAGAAGATGTCTGTGTCCCAGCAGGGGGAACATTATAAGGCTGATGATGATATAAGTGTTTTGTCAGTCCACCCTTATCTGATTTCGTATGTTTCTACCAGAAGGACTGGCTTGGCCTTTGTCATCTTTGAATCATCATCAACAGCCTACATCAATCCACTGCTGGATAGGAAACTCTCATCCAGCTGCTACAAGCCACCTTACGAAGATCATCACCACCTAACCTTGAGTCCTAGCTGACAGTTGGATTTGATAGTACAAAAAAGATATGCCAAGAGGCTCATCGGCAATGAGGCACTGGTCGAGTTAAAGCTCTAGAGCCTTGAACATCTTCGTCGAGTTTCCAGCTTGTCGGTTTTTTATCGGTTACATTTCGGAGAGTGTGCGATGGAATTGCATGATCTAATTCCACCTAGCCCGTTTCTACATCGGACTACAAGACGTACGGCGATACGCCATCGGTATACTGTGGACATCCCACCCATACGCACTAAACGTTTTAGAAATACTTTCATTATGCGTACAGCTAAGGAGTGGACTTCCCTGCCGGAGTCTGTGTTTCCAGATAGCTACAACCTTGGGGTCTTTAAGCCAAGAGTGAATAGGTTACTTCTAGGCAAGCGTGTTACACAGTCGACCACATCATCGCTTACCATCAGGTGTGATAGTGGTCAAGTGCAAGCCTATCGATAATAATAATAAAAAAAAAACATCAAAAATCTTTGAAGATGGTTAAGTTGGTGATAGGCATAAAGCTGAATATAAACTTTCCCAAAACCACTCCACATAAACAAGTCATTATATACCCAACAAGTAACAATAGCAAAAAAATAGTAGTTTCATAAACATTATTATATGAAGATGTTCGTTGCACCGTTTTATCTTAATTGTCATGTTTGGGCAGACGCACTCGGTTTCTTAGTAGCGACTCCACATGATCTTGTCTCGACTACCCACCTTTTAAAATAATATGCGCTTTACTTTTGTCTAGTTTTCTTCAAAAGGTCACACTTCCTGTGTCGCTGTGTTTCCCTGATTTTTTTTGGAGATTGTCTTTGGGCGGCATCGTTTTATTGCGCATGAGTGGGGTATTGTATTGTGAGAAATTTTTCGCTGAGCTTAGCAACAATTTGCTGCAGAATATCCCTGTGGAATTCAACTAAAATATGTAACTCTTTTAAAACTGAAAAAGTTTTCGAACCCACAAAATCTGTTATTGTTTTCCTAAAAATGCAAGTGACAAAACATGAACTTTATCTACTTGAAATAAATAATATTATTTAATTTTACTTGCCCCAATTTCTGAATACAATATTTAATTTTGAGTATTTGGCAGTGGCTAAAGTGAAGTATGACAAATACTCAAAATCATTTATTTACATTAAAGTAGAGTTTGACGAATTCTTAGCTCGATTTACTCAATTCAGAAATCGCATTTTAGAATCATTATAAACTATCAACAAAATAATTTGCGGTACTGCTACACTACCTTCACTGCTACAGAGTACCGCCTTCCTAAGTCAGACATATGTAGACAGGTACCGTATTCTAAATATGGCACTTCATTGAGGAAAAATCTTTTCATACACACCAATGTATTGTGCCCTTTAAACGAAAATAAAATAAACTAATAAGATCAGAATCAGTCAAAGAAGACGAGAGCCCTGTCTATCGTGTCGTTATTATTATCGGGTGGCTCGTGGCTCCTACGTAGAGTGTGGGTGCTATCAGATTCAACCTTAAATACAAATACAACGTAAGGAATTCCTATTGAAAACAACATTGGAAATGCGAGAGTATGTAGAGTATTTGACCTAGCTGTTTTATTGTGTGTGTGAAGTATGTAAGTGGTATGTGTTGGTGCTAATTTTAGAGTAAAATTGTTTTTAGTTGTGATTTTAAATATTTAATACGTAGATGTGATTTTGGATGAAAATTTTGGGTGTCCTGAAAATAGACCCATTAGAAGTTAGAGAAAAGCAACATACAATACGTTCTACCACAATAATTATCTACACTTAATATTATACAGAGGAAAGATTTGTATATTTGTATGTAACAAATAAACTTAATAACTACTGGACCGATTTAAAAAATTGTTTCACTGTTGGGAAGCTACACTATCCCTGGGTGACATAGGCTAATTTTTATCCCTGTATTTCCACGGGAACGGGAACTACGTGGATGAAACCGCGAGGCGTCCGCTAGAGCACTATATTTGGAACAATATTTATACCTGAGTAGGTAGGAATTAGGATGAAAACAGTTTTGCACAGGCAATGAAAATGTAAATAAAGCAATTCAATATGATTAAAAAATCTACACTCAATATTTCAAGGCACCAACGGGAACAGCTCCCATTTCACGTCACAATATATACGATATTGACAGAAAAAACAATAATAACCAAATTCACAATTACCTAATTTTCATCTCCACTTAACCCTAAAAAGCTGAAGGCGGTCTCGAAGCGGTATAGAGTGAAACTTATTATACGAATTGCAAATTCTTTTCCTATATGATGTCGGGTGCGACTCGATAGCCGACGGGACCCAAATGTTTTTAAGAATATTGCAAATGTCTCGCGAACCGCTGACTGGGGACGATCGATGTTAAAGGATTGCCTACGCTTTTAGATCGTGATGGGCGTGGTGGATTCAATCTTCTATTTATTTGTTTTGGTATAATGTATTGTAGGCAAAGGGCATGTGTCAAGTGATCGCCACGTGTATGGACGTATTGAGGTTGATATGGACATGGATGACAGGTAGAGCTTGTTACCTAGCTGTGATTTAGATTAAAACGGCCATTCTGTTTTTGTTTTTCTCATGGTTTTAGAATTTGGATCTAGGGTCTTGCAAGTTTGGCACAAACCAATGTTTACAATGAAATTCATTATTTCAAATTCTGTTACTTCTTGAAAAGAACACGTAACATAAAAAAACGATTCCTCCGGATCAGAGATAACATTGAAAAAAAAAACACTTCAAAGAATGCCCAAAACTCGGTTTAATACCCCAAATTACATGAACCCAATCATCAAATTACCAAATTCTTAAATCACAATAAAATCAACCCCATTGTCGGGATCAAAGACAACGAAACTTTGTATTACCATTGTTACGAAACGGCTGCCATTGCCATCCCAAATTCTATCACAATCGTAATTAATACAGCAGAAGTCGGAAATATCTCTCCATCAAACTCGAAGGATCCACAAAGGCAATCAGAAAGTACAAAAGTACGTCACTGGAAATTAAACTGCGCAAATTCAACCCCACTCCTGCATACCGGGGATATTTGGTACAAGTGGCAAAATTACGTACAACCCTTGCCTTTTAACCCTTCTTGTCATTTGCGAAGAACAAATTAATCATCATCATTTATATGCAGCACCAGTAGCCAGATTTGTTTCTCCGATTATGTCACCCCCGCTTGTTAGTATAGGGGCGGGTTGAAACAGATTTTAGAGGACGTGTTTCAGTATTTTACGAGTCTTAATCATTGTTGGGTATTAAGTTCTTATGCTAGGGTTGTATGAGTTTTCGCTTCTGATTTATGATGATACTTTTGGTAATTAATACTAGGTCATTAAACGTTTTTGTTGTTAAAACTATCTTGATTGAATGAAATTAACACTTTTGCATTTATTGACACAGCATTATGCAGGCATTCATTTGTTGTTCATTTGGTATAAAGAAGAAGGTTGTTCTGTATTCTCTACGGTAAAATTTTTGAACTGATTATAATTAGTGTATTGAGAGTATTGAAACTGTGTTTTCGCTGTACAATGTATTATCATATATTTTTTTTACTAAGACAGAACTTACATTGCAGGTCAATTAAAGGTTTTCTTTTTCAACTAAGAAATACCTAAAATAAACGCTATAGTTGGAGACAACCCAGCTAGAACTAACACAAGAAATAATACCGGTAATAAAATATTAGAACAAATCTCCACGCCATTCCAAACCTAGCCCGTGTCAAACATGCCCAAAGGTCGTCGTTGAGTGGGCAGCGTCAATTATTACGTTCATTTGGATTTAGCACAGCGGGCATTTTCGACCCACTCCCGCAAGGAAAGGGTTGGGGTGCGTGACGAATGTCCACTCGCATTGTATTCGTTAGTTGTATTATGAATTTGTTTTAAATATCATTAGTAGTATTTGTATTGTGTAAAAAGACGTTACATTGATAGAACTTGTAAGTTTTTAATATCATTGTTTCATGCATCATTATTTTTTTTCTGAAAGAGTGAAACTAAATGTATGTGCCCTCAAGAATACGATGGCCGTTTTTGCATGATTGAAGTGGTATATGCTATGCTTATAAGATAGTAGACATCTTTCGACCTGCGATCAAGGACTGACAGTAAGATATTGTTAAAATAGTCGAGAGTAAAATGCAGAGGGAAAACCAGTTTAGTGTTTTTTTGACAGACTAACCTTTGGTATGTGTTGCCATTTATGACATATGGCCCTGAGACGTGGTCGCTTATAATGGGCCTCATCAGAAAGCTTACAGTCTTCCAAAAAGCAATGGAGAGGGCTCGGAGTATCCTTGCGTGATCGAATCAGAAATGTAGAGATCCGCAAGAGAACGAAGGTTACTGACAGGCAGACATTGCTCGCAGAACGGATGGCCGATGGGGCAGAAAAGTTCTGGAGTGGCGACTGCGAACCGGAAGACGTTGCGTTGGAAGGCCTTCCACTAGGTGGACCGATGACCTGGTGAAGATTGCGAGGATCTGCTGGACGCACGGGATCGGTCAATGTGGCGATGCTTGGGGGTGGCCTATGTCCAGCAGTGGACGTCTTTCGGCTGATGTGATGATGATAATGATGAACCTTTGGTATGATAGAATAAATATGTCTTTAATTTGGATCGATCTGCCTAGCCTGTTCTCTACTATTTTGTGGTCGGATTTAAGTCTTACCACATGAAGCTGAATATCAGTTTTGTACATGAAGCAGCTGCCTATCTGAGCTATGGCCTTAATTTGACCAATAAAAAAAGGTAATTAAAAAAAATAAACACCCGACTGCTTAAGAAGCGAATTAAAAAGACTTAAACAAGAAGAAAATCATGCTGTGCAGTAGAGGGATACATCTGGTTTTGGTCAGCCAGCTCGCGAATAATGTACCTTCCGAGCACAGCATGATGTCTTTTTAGTTAGCTTCTTAAGCAGTCCGGTTTTTTTTAATATGTTTTTAGTTATCTTTTTTTTCGAGGTTGTTACATGTAAACATATAAGTGTTATATTTTTTAATGCCCTCTTAAAAACCTTTATTTTGACACCCCACTCAACAGGGTTGGAAGAAAAAAAATTGGCCCCCACAATATGGCGCCCAAAAGCCGCTATTTTTCTATTTTCCAATTTTAATGTAGCCAGTGACACTCGCAATAAGTGTTACTCGTTAAGAGGGGACTCTAGTGAGACTTTCTCCATACAAACACATTCTGCTGTTTACTTCGTGGATAATGGCTGTAGAGCAATGATTTTTTTCCATAAAATCTAGGTCTAATTAATACGCGCCTGTATCATTTCCTTTTTCCAAAACATAATCACAAAAAGAAATATGACAATACAAAAATCCGAAAAAAATGCCCGTTTTTACCGCCATGTTCAGAAGAATTTCAGACAAAATTTATAAGTTTTTAACTAAAAAGGAAATGATAGAAGCATAGATATACTTTTCCTCTAAATTTTGATATAAGAATTTTTTAGATCAGACCAGTTTTCATGAAGAAAACAGCAGAATACGAAACGTCTTTTAGTCAAAGTTTTTGTAGGTAAAATCAGCCTGAGCTGCAGTTGTCCCTTTCGCACTTTACGGGGTGAGGTTGGAGGTGACGCGACGGCAATAGTTTCTTCAAATACCTATTTTTCAAATTCCTGTTGACTCGAGTCCGCTCTTAAGAAGAATCGATTGACGTAAGAAACATCAAAATCGGCCAACGCGTTTGGTATCTAGAACGCCACATAGGAACAAACATACATACATAGACTGAAACTCAATCATAGAAAGATCTAAACTAAATTGACAACCCTCGAAACTAAATCATACTATAAAAGGAATAAATATTAGCACCATCCAAATCCCTGATATAAAACAGTTATGAAATCTCTGTCAATATTTTAGACAAACTTGCCTTTCAAAGGTTTAAGTTTTAATTCACGGACTCAAGATGAAATGACGAAGTTTTCTTTATAAATGGCCAAAGTTCTCAACGGTTCATTAGTTTTTCCCCTCTGAATCTTACTGAAGTCAAAAAGCAAGTAAGATTGAGGACGATTGCAGTGTTTGCACTGTTTTTAATATCGATGGATTAACAACACCCTTGAAAATTAAAGAGGAAATGAAAATGTTGAAAGTTTATGACGTCATTTCTGAAATTTGGAAGGAAGTATAGCGGGTATGGTTCAGTGGAGGTTGAATGGAAGGATTCATATTCATATTCTTTATTGTACACAAAACAAACATATACAAATATAGAAGGACAACTTATGTACAAAGGCGAGCTTAACCCACAATTGGGTTCTCTTACAGCAAACCTCAGTGTTATAGCGAGATTTACACAATTGGGAGAGTTAACAAAAGCGCACAATAAAAATAAAATAAAAACGTAATAACAAATTAAAATGCTTACTTACTAAATACACTACACAAATACGTGTACAGCACACAATGCATAAACATAATACATACTTTATAATATATAACTAAAATACATACATATTTATGAGTCATTTTGACAGGAAAAGTTCCCTAGTTCTTCTCCTGAAGATCTCTAATGAAGGGCTATCTCGTATGATGTGAGGAAGAAAGAATCGTTGAATGGGTTATTTTTCTTGATTATTTGATAGGGGAAATAGAATATAAGCTATGCTGTTAATATAGGTAGGTCGAGGCGTTGCACAGGGAGGCACAGGGGTGGTCTTTTGAGAGGTCACGGGGCCTACGTGCTGATGCTTATCACAGAGGTGGTTTTAGTGAGGTCAACATCCCTCAATCTCTGGTCTTTTCCCCAAAAGTCCAGGTGCCTTTTAAAGTAACAAATGTTTTTTTCTAAGAAGAGCTTTCTTTTTTCTCAATTTTCATCGTGTTTTCGGAAAATGGAGAAGTCCGGTAATGCTTGAGCAAATATGGCGTTGTGTTTAGTAGGTAATCCTATGATTTATTGGATTGTATAACTATCAGTAGAATTCTTTTTCGATTATTATTTTTAAACAATGTATTTAATGAGTAATTGAAATAAGATCTCTGTCGGGAGTTCTCAAAACGATTTCGGATGTAACAGTGTTTGTTAATATAAAATTTATTACCGAAAGCAAGAATTATTCGCTCCTATTGTTCCTCACTAAAGACATCTGACCCGAACAATACCTTCATAATTTACTTTTCGATGCATCCCTATTCTATACGGCAGATAAAGTCGTGATAACAAATGGTAACTAAAATAATAAAATAAAGCCGCGGCTGTGTGCACCAAGCGACATATTTCATTAATAAAGCCAAAACAAATAACAAAACATCATACGGACTCACTTCGCAGTGTCCATACGTTACTGAGATAAAACAAAAGATTCGAGACCCGTTGAATTTATGCGTTATCGAACTCTGTTTGATGCTAGGGTCCGAACAATGGGCGATCGTGGCGCCCCATGCGGCGAGGGGTGGCACTACAGGACAGTGCCCGCGCCACCACCTAGCGCCATCTATTATTGAGTAGTGAAAACTATCGCCTATTGTTAGCTAACGTAAGCTCTGGGTGACAAAGGTTACCTGCAAATAAATGGAGGTATTTTATCGTTTTCTTAAGATGACATAAAGATTTAGACATATAAGCGCAAATAGTGTCGAACCGGCCATAATGCTGCACAATTTATGTTAGATAAATACTTTTATTGGCATTTCAAGACTGTAAAGTATGGCATGGCAGAATGTGAAAAGTTTAATTTTGAACAAAAAGTTAAACAAGAAGAATAAATTCAATGGAAAAGCGAAGAATTTTGCCAAAAATATTCATAAGCTGTCATCAGACGACTGGACCTTCGCCAGATGCGGCAAACCGACGACAAAATATTTCGCTGCAAAATACTTACTCAAGCAAACCACCCCTCCGCTCTTTAAAATCACTCCGGAGAAATTGGGCGGCAATTTATAAGAAGTTTAAATCTATGATTGACGTTCTCTATGGCCAATTTATTGAATTGGAGGCTGTTTCTGAACGTCTCAGTCATAAGAAAGTCGTTATTTTGAAAGAATTTTACCCTATCCTTAATAAGGTACTGCTGTAAAACCATAATTTGCATATTAGCACAATAAAATTAATTTTAATGTTATTAACATCCAATTTCAATAAAATGTGCATCAAATATTCTTTATTGCAACATAAGAAATAGTGCTCACTTCCGCATATTTTCCTAAACGCGCCATTACTTTAAGTCACTGGCTGGTGTGCGGTTATTTATGCCTCGCATTAAAAACAAAATGATATGCCTTCGCCGCTGAAAATCTAAAAAGAATAAGCAATAAAACGATAAAACCCAAATCTGATACATACTAGGGCCCAGTCTCCCGCAGGGCGTAAGAGAGAGACGGAATTATACATCGGCGAAATGAATTCGATGCTACTGTTTCATCTCTCACCTCTATCGGTAGGCGATCTCTGAACTGTCCTAACTCATGCGAACAATAAACGCGACTTTCAACCGTAACGCCACTGAATAGAGCACCACTATCGAATGCAGATTACAACAAATGGATTTGAGATTAATATAGTACGAGTGCCACCCCCGTCTCATACCACCCCATTCGGCGTTCAGCATTCAAATAGGAATCGAATGGATGACCAAAACATAATATCGTTGGAAGATTCAACCGCCATAAATCAAATGAGAAATAATCTGTTTCGGAACGAGATAGTCGCCGATGGCGTGCCACCATAAAAACGCAAAACGTTTTGTCTGATTGAAATCGTTACGGCGGCTTTTTTCGTGGTGCTATTTCCTTTTTATTTTCCTTGATATATAATCAATGTGTTAACGGATGGTCGCCAACTGAGGGCTTGGAGAGTAGATTTGCTACACAAAAGATTCTGATATTGAGTTTGAAAGTAGTTTCTCTTTTCGTTCTTTTATGTTAATGGCACTTTCGGTGGCGCTCGGTAATGGTTCGTGCGAATAAATGTCGCACTTTACTCCGACACATGGGACGCCTTACACATTGCTGTTGTTTATGACGCACGTGTGCGTTTTAATGTTTAATAATTTCATAAATAACGTCGATTTTACAGTGTTTTAGTGTAAAAAGTAAAACATTTGGACCATCCGATTGGAGACCATGCTTGTATGGTCGCAGTTACAGATGCTTTTGCCATTCATTCATCTCGTAACATAGTTTTGATTGCATATACTAAAAGACTGTCATAATGACAACTACTACTCTGTCTATTCCACAGACATACATTCTACCGATAGACAAGAAAATTCATAAAAAAATAGAAGACTTAAAGTTCGTTGCAGTGGTAATATATTTATGATGTCTAATCAAGCTATTCATCAATATGAAATTCATGGCGCTTACGCGTTTCGTTCAACATAGTTTAAAGAAAAGTGTATGGATTGCAGTACAGTTCAGTCGAACAGTGTGAGTGTTTGGATTGCCACATTTAGTGCGTAGTACATAGATGTCATAATGGTTCAGTCATAGTTCATACAAAGTAAGAAAGACCAGTCATTGAAATGGTATAAGAATACACGACAGGTTCAGCTATAAACAGCGCGGTAATTTTAAATTAAGTGTTGAAACAAATTCAAACTAATCGTCAAGAAATTGTATATCGATAAAAATCCCTAACAATCCAAAAGAGCTTACCTAAGAAGCTTTGTGAACCCTAAACCTATTTATAAGGACGACATTCAAATACTAAAAGATTATTTTTACGGGCCAATGTACAAAGGTTTGAAGGTACAATCATAAAAATTGTTCGATAAAGCCTAATAACTTGAACAGAACTTACGTACATATCAAATTTCATATTTTTAATACAACCGATCCTAAGTTACGTTGGCAGAGTTGCCAGTCCAGAAAATCGTATGGTCATCATCATCTGCCTAGCCTTTGCCCAATTGTTGTTGGGGTCGGCTTCCACCAGTCTTACCGGATTCAGCTGAATACCAGTGTTTTACATGGAGCGACTGCCTATTTGACCTTCACAACCCAGTAACTGGGCAAGACTGGTGTCAGATCTCAAGTTTCAGACTACCCGTAACGACTGTCAAAGATCTTCAAATGACAGCTGGAACCAACGGCTTAACGTGCTTTCCGAGGCACGGAGGAAACTCGCTATGTTGAAATGGTCACCCATCCACGGACCGACCTCGGCAAACGTTGCCTAACCTTGAAGATCGACCCGTGCGGCTGTTATTATTTAGCCACGAGCTCCCCCAGAAAATCGTATGGCCACAAAACAAATTTCATTAAGTTAAACGATACGCGTCAAATTATAATCTAAAATGTACGATAAAATACTTAGCAGATTGCGCCACATGTGGTCAACCTGTCTCATAACCACGGCACATGCCAAGCTTACCTTTCACAATTATTACGGCGTAAACATAAAAAAACACTAAAGAATTTTGCTCGACAACACTCAAATTTGAACCCAAAATCTGGAAGACCAAAGCTCAAATTGGACTTGGTTACAGGCTCTTGGTTCCGACCATCTGTTCCGGATGATAACTATCAAAAAATTAACAATTTGTTTAATGTAAATGAAGTGAGGTCAAACTGTCGATAAATTATTAGGACGCACACCGATTCCTTTAGACTTTTATGCTTACCGAATGTCACCTTTCCTGAGCAGTGTTTGCTTATCGGTACAATCGGGGAACGAATTTTAATAGCAGCGCTTTTTTGTATATTTTTTTTTATTTTGTGTCTTTTCACACAGCTGTTCATCTGTATTTTTAAGAGTAAAAGTAATGTTTTAATGAAATAATCATTAAAACGTTACTTTTACTCTTAAAATGCAACATTGCAAAAAAAATAAAGAAAGAAAAAAAGTTCAATGTATTTGCCAAAAAAATGGGGATCCTCGCGAAGGTGTGACGGTTCTTCACGCCAGAACAGTTGCACAACTTGTATCAAGCGCAAGTTCGATCATGCATGAAGTACTGCTTTCATCTCTGGAACGGATCTGCCAAGTACCAGCTGGATGCACTGGAGTCGATCACAAGATGGGCCAAGAGGCTCATCGGCAATAGAATAGAATATCTTTATTTCTTACACAAAAAATCCATTTAGGCAATGAAGTACGTAAGGTCGAATCTAGGGTCCAGAACCTCGAAAATCGGCGCCGAGTTGCCAGCCTGTCGGTTTTTTATTGGTTAGATTTCGGGGAGTGTGCGTTGGAATAGCATGAACTAATTCCTCCTAGCCCGTTCCATCATCGGACTACAAGACTTACGGCGATGCGTCATCGGTACATGGTGGACAACCCACCCATATACACCAAATGTTTTAGGAATACTTTATTGGGCCTACATCAAAGGACTGGAATTCCCTGCCGGAGTCTGTATTTCCTGATAGCTACAGGTTTCTTCTAGGCAAGCGTGCTTCATCGTCGACCACATCATCGCTTACCACCAGGTGAGATAGTGGTCAGACTCAAGCTTAGCAACAAAAAAAAATTGTCACCAAAGGAGATGGATAGAGGCTTTTACGTCATTTGCAACTGGATAGTGTAATAATGTCAATAAAAATAATACTGATATGTTTAGAATAGTTATAGTGTAGGTACCAGTGACTGATTAGTATACTGAGTAGATTACTGGGAAAATATGACCATGTGTCGAGCTGCAGATCTGAACTCAAATGGATGCCCATTAGGCAGAGGCGAAATTTGCGCGCTTTGACCACGCTTTTCTCCATTCTCAACTCTCCCACTCCTCCTTCTTATCTCACATCTCAATTTCAATATTTGTGTGCGTTCGTCTAACAATCTTCTCTTGCTTTGTCCTTCTCATACTTCTGATTTTATTCACTCTTCCTTTCATATTCAGTGCATTCTTCTCTGGAATGCGCTACCTCTCATTATCAGGATGGCCACCAGTCAATATGCATTTAAGCTGAAGTTACGGCACTACTTTCTACACCTATAGCAGAGTCATCTCAATCACCTTTCTATTACTTTTTATATGTATATATATATATGTATTTATTATAGGAAATGTATATTTATTTTAACTATATATATATTTAGTCTACAATTTTTCCTTTAATAATTATTTCAATTTTTTATGCACCTGCCATGTTATCTCTCCACCACCCTTGGTTGACTGGTAGAGAATGCCTCAGGCATTTAGTCCGCCTATGTACCTGTACGTTGCATGAAGTTTTAATAAATAAATTAGTTAGAAGCTAAAGTAAAAAAGTAAGCATCTAATCAAACAAGAAATTTACGCAATACCCGAGGCTTAAACCCCAACACAAATACAGATAATTTTGTTGGCCAAACTCGTTTACACAAGCTGTAAAAAATACTTAATTTTCAAATTTATTGCATCAAGTTTGTTAGTAAAATTTGTGGATTGCGTTCGTGATCACTCTTCATTTAGGTGTCATTAACAAAATGATATATTACTCCAAATAAAAAAAAAGCAAATTAACCAACATTGAGCTCCAAATAGACAATCGCATGTTGACAAGTAATTATCAAAACCGTTTTCTTCGAAACTTTTTTTACAGTTTCGTGACTGCTTAAGTAATAAATCTTTGGCCTAATGAGATATTTATGCGAGCCGAGTCTTCCTGTCAACTATTAATCCTTCGGTCGTAACAAAAAAAACTGTGCAGTTCCATCAATATCGGTTCAGTTAAGTACTGCCGAGTACATGACAAATCGTTTTAATAAAGTATCTGACTTTTATTTTTGAGACTAACTAAAGGCCCTGACTGTACCTTGACAAAATATTTTTTACATCATTTAAAAAGGCATAACAAATGAGTATTTCCATAATTTTAAAAGCTCTGAGCATCTGCAATAAATATGAGATAAAATATTAAAGTGAATATTTTTAAAGAAACGTCAAAGTGAAAGTGTCAAAGCATATTAACGTTATTTTAAATTAAAAACGCATAAACACCTAAGCTTTAACCTTATTCTAATTTCACTCATTAATTTTCAACATTATTACCTTGAAAATTTAATGTGATATAAGTATAAAAATAATGTTATTTCCGTCATAATAACATTATAATGTTTATTAAAAACTAGTTTTCATAAAATATTCATCACGGTTTCTTAAGGTTGCCCTAATCGAAATTTATTCCATACAAACGTAGTCTAGAGATTACTCCACTGTTTGACGACGATGTACGTTCAAATAAAAATAATATAATTTTTTCTCATCATTATCTAGTCCTGTCTGCCTAGCCTTTTCCCAACTATATTGGGGTCGGCTTCCAGTCTTACCGGATTCAGCTAAGAACCAGTGTTTTACATGGAGCAACTGCCTATCTGACCTCCTCAACCCAGTAACTGGGTAACACGGTACCCCTTGGCAAGACTGGTGTCAGATCTCAGGCTTCTGACTACCCGTAACGACTGTCAGAGATCTTCAAATGACAGCCGGGACCAACGGCTTAACGTGCTTGCCGAGGCACGGAGGAAACTCGGTATGTTGAAATGGTCACCCATCCACGGACCGACCTCGTCAAGCGTTGCTTAACCTTGATGATCGACCAGTGCGGCTGTTATTATTTAGCCACGAGCTTCATTATCTAGTCCTGTATGGAAACAAAAATGTAAAAAAATAATATATTAAAAAGTTATGAGCGTCGAAAGTTCCATATTTCAACACTAATTTTAACGCATCTTTGGGCGGAAATAATACCTTAAGAAGAAGGAAAATTGCAAAACCCTCCATTCAGGGATAGATTAGTAATTTAACAATGCAAATAATTTTATTTTGATTGATAATAATTAAATATACATTTAGTAGTTTTTTCATGGTATCTAGACTCCCAAAGGTCTGTTTATAAAATTTCGCGCGCTCGTTTTCGTCCTAAATCGTCATCCATTTCGCTACAAACTTGCAAAAGTACTAATTTGTACACGAACTAGCTTCTTACTGCTCATCACAGCATCTATTTCTTTCGCACGTGTTGTCGGATAAGATAGCATGCATTATAACCCCGCGCACAAAATAGTTCGTGCCGTCGACTAGTTCAACCTTAAAACGCTATTTTTCTAGTTAAATTATTTAAGAGTTGAAAGTGATAATTATTCATTGAATTTAAACGGTACTTAATGGTTAACAAGAAGGTTTAAAATGATAGTTAATGTTAACGTGAGGGTGCATTTAATTAACGTAAAAGATAGGCAGTTAATTGGCGTGTAATTGCCGCTTAGTTAACTATAATTCAGTTAGATAAACATCGGAATAGATAAGTTTGATCATTGTTGTTAAAAGCATGATTCATTTACATCGGCCTTTTTTACTGTTTTTATTGCTTTAATTTAATGTTAAGTATGTCGGGTTTAGTCAATAGTACGGACGATAAAACAAATCGCAAGCACGCCATCTGGCGGCAAAGCTAGAACAACTACGCATTGGCGCGCTTTTTCTAACCACTTGCGTGGCGGGGACAGCAGAATATAGTGGTTGAGTACTGACTGCCTGTAATAATACAGTTGAATTGAGAACCTCGTCCTTTTAGAAGTCGGTTGAAAATTCAGCAGCCCGCTTTTTTTTAGGCATTCATCTTAGGTGTCATCCAGATTTCTTACAGAGAAAAAAGCTAAGTCTTGACGTAGGAGAACGTTTTCTACACATGTAAAAAAAAAAGTGACGGGACACATGATGCGAAGATTCCATCTATTCAGAATAAAATCGCAACAACAAATTCAAATTCAAATTTCATTTATTTCAATCCATTAACAGATCATATGTGTTGTACATCAGTTACTACCGACTTAAAAAAAAGGATTTCATCAAATTCGACACGTATGTATGTAATATTGGTGGAATTATCCAATATTCACATATGTTACTCTAATTAGGCTTCTCAACATGTGTGCCAAATTTCGTAAGTGTATGTATATATGTTTGTTTGTATGTTTATCCAGGCATTTCTATTTTTTTGGATTAGGTATCTCTCAACTTAGGGAATAGTGCAAGTTTCATTCAAATCGGTTCAGTAGTTTTCCAGATATGAAACACAACTACAACCGAACTCCTTAGCGACAAACAGCACAAATGTGTAAATTGAGTTATTACGGGTATTTTGACAATCCTTTAGGTACCTTGCTCACTTTTTAAAATAATAAACGACTTCAAAAACAAAACACAAAAAAAACATACTAAAGAAATTAAAACAAGAAAATAAACAAACATCTTGTCATATCTTATTTGCACTTTTTCGCTTTTGAACTCGGTTAATTTTTTGAAAAACGTTTTTATTTCGCTCTTTTTAGTTTTTGTACACTAAAAAGTGAGCAAGATACCTAATTGAATTGGATGAAATTTGGAACACGGACAGTCCATGACCTAATTTAGGACAAAGAATATTTTTGTCTTGGCAATACCTACATTTCTGTGGAATTATTTACGAACTTCACGCGTTCCAACCCACTCGAAAAAGCTGGAATCATAAAGTATAACGTTAAACAAATTCCCATCAAAAATTTAATCTCACACAAACACAAAACAGTTCAGTAGTCCGCCCAATCGACATTCCGTACTCATTGGAGCAAACTTCCTCGAATTAACATAAGCGTTTAACATGAACAAATAGATGTAGCGATAAGCTCGATAGCCACGTAATGTAAGCTATTCATTACTGTAATTAACACTTCGGTCTATAAATTAAGAGCGTAGTCTGCCGTGACGGCCGCGCCTTGTACGACGTGCATTTTTTTGTCATCGAGATGGATTTTGAAAGTCCTATTTTATATACTTACTCGGATAGCATATTTTCTCGGACTAATTTTGATATGTTTATTCAGTCTATGTATGTATGTATATATGTATGTATGTTTGTTTGTTCCTATATGGCGTTCCAGAGACCAAACGCGTTGGCCGATTTTGAAGATTCATACGTCAATCGATTCGTCTTAGCCCTGCGAGTGTTACATTGAAATTGGACAATAGAAAAATGGCGGCTTTTGGGCGGCCATATTGTAGGGCCCAAATTTTTTTTTTCTTTCAAACCCAGTGTGTGGTGTATCAAAATAAAGGGTTTTAAGAGGTGATTTCAAATATATAACATGTATATGTTTAAATGTATCTAATTCGAAAAAAACTTAACTAAAAAGTTATAAATAAAAAAAGTCAGATCAAAAACTCAAAAAACCCGACTGATTCAAAAGCGAACTAAAAATTCGTAAACAAGGAAAAAATAACGCTGTGCAGGCGGAGGATACACCAGATTTTGGTCAGCCAGCCCGCAAATATGTATCCTCCGACTGTACAGCATGATGTTTTCCTTGTTTACAACTTTTTAGTTGGATTTTGAAGCAGTCGGGTTTTTTGATTTTTTGATCTAATTTTTCGATTGAACTGTGAATATTGAAATATCAACTTCTCATCGTCAGTCTATGGATCTTTCATGAGATCTAGTTTTATTCATGGATTCGTACTAAGATTACCAAACTTACTATTTTATTTTAATTTTATTTTATTAGTTTTAAGAAGGCTTACAGTCTAATTACAAATAATAATATGTAACTAGAACACATTATCAAGTTGCTAATAACAAGCCTCCACAGATATATAACATATCGATTAATTCAAGCCGAACAGTTAAAGTTCAATGTGTACATAAGTAAGTAGGTTATTCCTATTTATTTAATTATTTATGTGCATTATTCACAAAAAATGATTTGGCTAAGAGCGTCCTTGCTGTGCTTAACCTAGTGCAAAATAAGTCAACATCGTGCTCAGAAGACACATCATTGAAACTTCGAGCGCTTCTTATAAGAAAAGCATTACGCCTATAATTAGTAGTGGTAGAAGAAACATCTAGAAGCGGCCTTTTACGTAATCCAATCCGTATTAACAACCCCTGCAGTTCCTGCATAATTAATATAGAGAAATATGCTTATATGACACTGGTTTCTTTAACATCGTCAGCATAAAGTTCTTGTTGTAGTTTCCAAATGCTTATTTTCAATTAGCTTTGAACATTTCATTACTGCAATAATTAACACTTCGATTAATTATGAGGGCAGTCTGCCACGACGGGCGTGTCTTGTAAGATGTGAATTTTGTTATCGAGATGGGTTTTGGACGTGTCCTATGTATAATTTGGTGCTCTAATTTGGTAAGGTTTATTTCTTTTTAATCGGTTTGTAATCAAAAATTCTGTTCATATTGTTAGTTGTTTTTGGAGGGCCTCGTTGTAAATAATAACATTTATATATACTTTATTGTACACCAAGATAAGACAATACAAAAATAAACATTAAAATTAAAACAAATATACAACAGGCGGCCTTATCGCGCTCTGCGATCTCTTCCAGGCAACCTTGAATGGATAGAGATAGCCTGGACACGATATGGGGTTGCACTTGGTGCCAATTTCAAATCCTACAAGTATTAGGTACTAAGTACAATTAGGTACTAAAAACAAACTACTATAATAGATCCCTCTGCAGCAGAAGGACAGATAAGCAAAATCCCCGAATATCAAAATCCCAGATAAGCAGAAGGACAGATTTGCATAAAGGCAGAAGTACAGACCCACACAGAAAACAAAATTAAAATTGAATAGTTACAATTGGAAAAAAATATTTGAAAGTAGTATTTTTTTATTCGTTATAAGCTCGCGTTTGACCACTATCTCGCCTGATATTAAGTGATGATGTGGTCGAAAATTATAATTATTACAACAACCCCGGTAGCCCGTACAGACCTACTAAAGTTCGCACCAGTGGGTCGGGCTGTTACGATTCTAAATAGCGTCTTTTAGCGTTTGGACATTTTTCCTGTTTTTGGCGGCATTCCAGAGGGTGATAATTACTGTGTTGTCATCTATTTAACTTGTATCGACACCCGGAGCCGTTACTTGGAACTGGTTTATCATGGATGCGAGTAGGTGTGTGAGCAGTTTTTTACGGGGCGTGTCTGAGTGTCAATTGTATGACTACTTTTATTACCTTGGGTTCTACCTATGAAATTGTATAAATTAATAAAATATATAAATAAAATACATAACGAAATCTCACCGTGCCTTTTAAAGCACGTGAAACCCAATGTCCCGGCTGTCATTTGTAATGGGTGTGGAGGTCAGATCAGTAGTTGGCATCAGGTCTGACTGCAAGATATCTGTTTGATTCGATGACTCTGAAGAACGTCCATTCAGGGACCAACCCTGAAATTATGTTTATAAAGTCATCTCTTCTCTACATTTTTTCGAGTTATGCGAACAAATATGTACCGAACAGCTGATTTCTTTCAGCTTAAATAATTCACGTTGAATTACTATGTCGTATTTCTGTTGAACACAAACCTGTGTCATATTTTTTTTTCTTAATTATCCGTGGTCTTTTACCGCCAATGAATAAAATTAGACAAAAACAGGTACGCGTTGCTAATTAATTTCCCTCATCAAACATTAACCTTAGATGATAGCACTTAGCGAGTGATATTTTTTTTTACTAACTACTTTAGAACTGCTTCTCATCAACCCGATAATTATACAGTAGTCTCCTTTACCACCAGAAAAGGAGGTAGCCCAACAATTTACAAAACAGCTGACATACGTTAACAAGAAAAAGAAAGTAAGCAACTAAGTATAAGAATTAACTTCATCAAAATTCCAAAAAAAAAGGTAAATTTATTCAATGTTGACAGGAAGCAATAAATAGCTATTCGACTTGACCACATGGCTCGGATGGGGGCCATTGCTCACAGTTTTGTCGCTAGTCAGATAATTAATTAGAATAGTAAATATTTTGAAAGCTTAAGATATCGATAAATAATATCTTAAGCATGCGATGATTAGATACGAGAATTAGTTTGATCGGAATATCTTAACTGAGTAAATTATTGCATACGAAATATTTTATCGATAGTATCTTGGCATTCTTACTATTTTTGTGGTTTTGTCTTCCCGAGGAGGTCACTCAAAAAAGCAGTGTAGGTAAGAGGTTTATTTATTTAGACTTCATGCACAAAAAGGTACAATGGCGGAGCCTTAGGCATTCTCTACCATTCAATCAAGGGTGGTGAAGAGATAACATGGCAGGTGAATAAAATTGTTTAATAATAAAAATAAAACCAGTTATTATATAACATACATAGGTACAATATATATATATTGAAAACAATATATACTTAAATATATATATAAAGTAACAGAAAAGAAGAAAGTGAGATGACTCTCCTTAGTTGTTTTGGAAGTACTTACATATATCCGCAATTACCGCTTGAATGCATACCGGCTGGTGGCCGTCCTGATCGCCGGAGGAAGCGCATTCCAAAGAAGAATGTACTGTATATGAAAGAAAGAGTGAACAGAATCAGTAGAATGAGAAGGACAGAGTAAAAGGAGATTATTAGAAGAACGCAGATTCCGAGCATGTGAAGAAAAAAGATATTGAAAGTTAGACATAAAATAGGAAGGAGGGGTTGTGTCTAAGTAATAAATAAAACGGTCAGCTATCTGAATGTTTGTATTAATTGCAGGGCAATACAAACTGACTGCTTTAGCTATTGAAAGGCCAGACAGAAGAACACGATTTTTATGCTATCTACCCAAACTTTTGACGTTTATCTAATTTTTGAGAGATGTAGTCGGAAGGGGTCGCCCTAGAAGGACATACACGGAAGATCCGTGTGTAGAGATTGGCGACATTCTTCAGAAAGGTCAAATGCGCAGTACTCATAACCTGCGTGTGTATACGCCTAGATGTATGATCGAATCAGAAATGTAAAGATCCGCAAGAGAACCAGGGTTACCGACATTGCCCAAAGAATTGCCAAATTTCAGTGGCAGTGTGCAGGGCACATTGCTCGCGGAACGGATGGCCGATAGGGCAGAACGGTCCTGGAGTGGCGAATGCGAACCGCGGCTTCCGCGCAACGGTTTCATGTTGCGTTGGAAGAACCAGGTAGACCGATGGCGTGGTGAAAGTTACGGGCATCCGCTGGATGCGAGACGCATGGGACCGGTCAAAGTGGCGACACTTGGTGGAGGCCTATGTCCAGCAGTGGACGTCTTTCGGCTGATATGATGATGATGATGATGATGATGAACTTACATGAAACAAGAAGAGTAGGTAAGAGTCGTAGCAGGTGGTGTTCTGTAATCTCTGCCTACCCCCATAGTAAAAAGATGTGAGTTTGTATGTAAGGTCTCATAAAGGGATTGGAAATCAAGGGGTTTCAAATCCAACTACCCAGTTTTGACCGATCTCAAGATATCTACTCTGATTAGTCAGCCTGTAGATCCTATAAATCCTTTAAGCTTCCTTAGCCTCATAAATCCAAATTCATTTCTAGAATCTCTTTGTCCCGAAAATTCGAATTACAAAGACAGACTTTCTCATAATTTATATCTAATTAATATTACAAGAACCATCTGTACCAACCCTCATCAGGGGCACCTACCGAATTACAAAATGGCGGTTATAAATCCAAAAATAAAATCCTCTTTGGACCAAACTCAGGTAATTTATTGTGGTACTGCGAATAATCACGGAGGTGTCGTATAAATCGTGGACCATTTGTAAAATAGGAATTACGATTCGCCTTCGAGACCATTGTCACCCCTCTCCCCTATAGATAAGTACTTTAGTAGGTATATGTTTCAGAAGTCAAGTAGTTAGAAATGAATATTGAGTGAGCATTTTATTTTCATGTGTTTTTGGATGTAAATTCAGGTTAGGTCAAAAATTTGCATTGGTTCTAAGATAGTATCTTAGGACCATTTTTAGGGTTCCGTACCCAAAGGGTAAAAACGGGACCCTATTACTAAGACTCCGCAGTCCGTCTGTCTGTCTGTCACCAGGCTTTATCTCATGAACCGTGATAGCTAGACAGTTGCAATTTTCACACATGATGTATTTCTGATGCCGCTATAACAGCAAATACTAAAAACATAATAAAATAAATATTTAAGTGGGGCTTCCATACAACAAACGTGATTTTAGTGTCGTTTTTTGCGATAATGGTACGGAATCCTTCGTGCAAGAGTCCGACATGCACTTGGCCGGTTTTTTTATTCTGTTGAAAATTGCTAGTAATTGGCAAATTATAAAGATAAATAATGACAAAGACCTGGCATAAATCAATCTTATTGTTAAAAAAGATCTATTCAATTAAGCTTCCCTAAGCGTTTTTTCGAGAACTTAGTAAACATTGAGTACTTATTTCTTGTAATTTTCGTCCGAAAATTACTCATTAATCTCATAACATCAGATTGATTTCAAAGCTTTTGACTGTATAATTATTTTATAAACTCTTTGATGATTTTCGGAATGCAACAAACAAAGATTTTATTTCAATGTGACTGAAGCTTCTCTGAGACTCTGTAATGATTGTGATATATTGCTCCAATAAGTAAATTATAATCTATTTTCATGTTTGTCTGTGTTTCCTGATAGCAACAACCTGGGTGTCTTTAAGTCAAGAGTGAATAGGTTACTTCTAGGCAAGCGTGCTTCGCCGTTGACCACATCATCCCTTACGGCCAAGTGAGGTATTAGTCAAACACAAGCTTATCAATAAAATAAAAAACTGGCCAAGTGGGAGTTAGACTCGCGTAAGAAAGGTTCCGTAAAATTATCGCAAAAAACGGCAAAAAAATCACGTTTGTTGTATGGGAGCCCCACTTAAATCTTTATTTAATTCTGTTTTTAGTATTTGCTGTTATAGCGGCAACAGAAATACATCATCTGTGAAAATTTCAAGTGGCTAGCTATCGCAGTTCATGAGATACAGCCTGGTGACAGACGGACAGACAGACGGATCGTGGAGTCTTAGTAATAGGTCCCGTTTTTACCCTTTGGGTACGAAACCCTAAAAAAGACTGCTAATATTTGAACCTCAACAAGCGTCTAAGTCCATCATCTGCCTAGCCTTTTCCCAATTATGTTGTGGTTGGTCGGCTTCCAGTCTTACCGGATCGGACCTCCGAAACCCAGTAAATGGACAACACGATACCTCTTGGCAAGACTGGTGTCAGATCTCTGGCTTCTGCTTACCCGTAACGACTGTCAAAGATCTTCAAATGACAGCCGGGACCAACGGCTTAACGTTCTTTCCAAGGCACGGAAGAAACTCGGTATGTTGAAATGGTCACCCATCTACGGACCGACCTCGTCAAGCGTTGCTTAACCTTGAAGATCGACCCGTGCGGCTGTTATTATTTAGCCACGAGCTATCTAAGTTGTCTCTTCAAAATTTGTCACACTATCATATCACCTTTAGTTTACTAACACCAACTTTATGCTGATACCTACTTACATAAAACCCTCACAAAATCATGTCAGGGGAGAGGAAATTTTCTTATAAACGTATCATGCACTCGACTCACGACTTGTGACCGAAAATACACGACGATACTTTCGGTACTGTGGAATTTTTAATAGCCGCACCCCTTCTTACGTCACCACCTAATGTATTTGGAATCTGTCTCGAAGCTTTATCTATTGGAAATAGCTGTTTGGAACTACTGTTAGCCTTACGAACTACTTTTAACTACGAGTAATAAATCCAGTGTAAGGCTGGCTTCGAGCTCTGCAACTCTGCATAGAGAGGAGAGCGGTGTGAAATGGCCAATTTGATTTAGTGGAAATTTTTCGTGTTATTGCTGTTTCGAGTTTTGAATGGACGGTGGCTTTTTGAACAATATTCAAGAACGACATTCTTCTTTTAAAAAGTAATGACTAAGACTCTATTATTATAAGTTCTTTATTACGTCATCATCTGCCTAGCCTTTTTCCCAATTAGTGTTGGGGTCGGCTTCCAGTCTTACGGGCTTCATCTGAGTACCAGTGTTTTACATGGAGCGACTGCCTACCTGACCTCCTAAACCCATTAACTGGGTAACACGATACCTCTTGGCAAGACTGGTATCAGATCTCAGGCTTCTGACTAACCGTAACGACTGTCAAAGATCTTCAAATGACACCCGGGACCAACGGCTTAACGTGCTTTCCGAGGTACGGAGGAAACTCGGTATGTTGAAAATGGTCACCCATCCACGGACAGACCTCGTCAAGCGTTGCTTAACCTTGAAGACCACGAGCTCCTCAAGTTCCTTATTACGTGTGCTTCGTAATAACTCTTCAACAAAAACCCTTTGTACCATTTTAGTCTTTATAATTTCAGATTACGTAATCTACATCTAAAAGCAATTTACTTACAACGCAGACAATTTAAAAGATAAAGAACAAACTAAAAACATCATAAAATAAGCTTGCCAGCTAATTCTTATTTCAGCCATAAAAGGCAAAATTGTTTCTTCCAAGTGCTTGCATAATTAAAATTTAAACGTATTGTCCATTCTAGCCCGACTTCCCCATAGTAGTGTATCGCAGACTGGGGCTTTATACGAATCTCTCCTCTCCACGAAAATGCACATTAATATTAAATGGCTTGGAAATGCTGCGTCGTGGGGTAGAGGGGGGGAAGGGGGGGATGAGGTAGCTGCAATAAAAAAGCAAACGGGCGTCGATGATACACCGAAGGTGGTTCGAGACTCAAATGTTTCTTATTGTTTCAACAATGATGCAGATTTTCTGTACTTATTTATTGATTAATACAGAATGGGGATATTGTGATAGCTCATTACGGCGGCGTGGGAAGTTGTATGTATTTTTTTATGTATAATAAGGTGAGGCTTTGATGTTTCTAACATCCTATCATACAAATGATACATGCTTTTGAATACAGACGATGTTTTTCAGGTACCGGAAAAAAATCCGATACAGTCACCCATTTATCTTTCATCCCCGTGTTTTATATCGTTATTCTCATGTCACATACCAACAAACGATTTAACTCAGAAGCGTGCAACTATCAACTCTGAAAATGTCAACCGAGCCATTTCCCTTACAAAGCTTGCCGTACGTGTTTTCCTTATATTAACTACGTAACACTATTCCCCCTTTCTCCCTACCCCCCACTAGTTACAGCATCCAATAAGAGATGGCGCCCGAACAAAACTACCGCCAGTGCTCTCTCTCGCAAGCAATTTACTCCTTACACTAATTAAAAGAGCGAGCGAGAAATGCCACGCCCACCACCGAGAACAAACACAAGAGGGGATCGCACCCGCCAATCGGAAAGCTTGATTATTTGTAATTAGAACGACCCGCTCTTCCTTTCGCCAAGATGACCAATGGGATTTTGTATTTAGCGGCATTATTTTGTCGTCAAAGGAATTTCTGTTAGTAATTTAATTAAAATTTTCCACGATTGTGAAACGTTCTCATTTGCTGAGAGCAATCAGAGTTGCGAAATGGGCGTTATGTTTTTAGATTCGACCGAATTACTTTTACGGTCCGTTGCGCCGGCGTTTTCTTTAATTGATGGTGGTACAGTCATTTACAGCGGTAATTTAAAATTCTGCTTTTACGATTTTTTCTGGAATTACTTTTTGTGCTTTTGCAGATGGACGATTGTTCAAGTGACTTTACTTTTAAGAATAAACTGAGAGAATAGACGAAGGTATTTGAAAAATATCCCAGAATGAAAACTTTGTCCAGCAATGCCGCAGGGAACGTTTTAATATTAAAAACTACCCACAATCAAAACCGAGAACTTTTACAGAGCTCTTAATGAAACAAGAAAATCAGACCTACAAAAGAATTCTGCAGAGCTATAGTCGAACAAAAACTTTCTCATCCCGGGAACATTGGAACAGCACAATCATTCAACTAGGAAGAATCAACCGGTCACAATGAACGGACCAACTTTTAGCTGCCAGTTTGCATATAGAGATAAAAGTGGGGAATATTAATGTGAATCGCCCGGGCTCCGTCCCCCCTTTTCTTGGGGAGGCCGGAGGGTGGGAGAGGGGGCACTTTCTTCCACGGAGGACCACGGGACAGTCGTGATTTTAATTATATTGCGACGTGAGACGAGAGTTATGGCTCCTACAGAACTTACCAATTTTAGATGTTATGTTTATGTCTCTCTGATTTGAGTGGATCGCGCGACTTGTTTTGGTAATAAATTAGTTTATTATTGGTTTTGTTAATTGGATTTTTATGTTTTTTTTTTGTGAGATTGGTAAAAGATTTGTTGGAGATCTCATTTATACAGCGCATTATTATACCGTTGTATTTCTATTGTTGTAGAATGACAATTTTATGATTGATGTATGATTAAGTATAATAATAAAAAACAATTACTGATACATAAGTATTAGAAGAAAATAAAACTGGAAATTTTATCTAGAAGCCACATTTTCCCGCGACTTTTCCTCTACTACTGAAAATAATTATTCTAAAAATTGGTTAGGTAATATAATAATATCTTTATTTACATAAGAAACATAATACAATTCAGTGAAGTCCCTGACTCCTGTGCTAGATGATTAACCTGTGTTACAGGAGCCATATTAAGCAGGGTAATAACCAGGGTATAGATACAATATTAACCATCAAGTTACAAAGATTTAATAATAATTATTTAATTTGTTGTCAAAGAATTTGAAGACCCTTCACTTCTAACAGGAAAATAACGATAAAGGTAACAGCAACAAAAAAATACTTTCTCTAATATCAAATGTATTTATGACAAAGCCTTTATACGTTACACCATCAATCCTGCAGATTCCATACATCACTCGATTTATCTCATAAAATACGTAGAAAAAACTAGAAAAGTTACAACAATGGGGGCCCATAAACTTAACCCCTTATTCAACTAAACATTCAACTCGCATAAATATCTTTCGACAAACTAATGTCAATGTAAGACGCCATTACTTCAGTTAAACAAATTCCAAGATCTTGGCGCTAGTGTGCGAGTGTGTGGATTGCGTGTGTGTGCCGTACGATGCATATACGTCATAGTGGTGGTTGTAGGGCTGGCAGATTGAGGATGTTGAACTTTTTGCAAAAAAAACCTTTTCGGCATGGGAGAAAGTACAGAACGTTACCAATATTTTTAGATCATACATCTGGTCATAAATGCACGCCACGCCGGTTATGAGTACTGCGCACCTGACCTTTCTGACGAACATCCCCAATAAAAACTGTGTATGTCCTAAGGTGACTCAGCCGGATATGAGTACTGCACACCTGGCGTTTCTGAAGAATATCCTCAATAAGATCCGTGTATGTCAGGCGACTCAGCTGGTTATGAGTACTGCGCACCTGGGGTTTCTTAAGAACATCACCAATAAGATCCGTGTATTTCAGGTGACTCAACCGGTTAAGAATACTGCGCACCTGGCCTTTCTGATGAACATCTCCAATACGCTCCGTGTATGTCCTAAGGCAACTCTGCCGGTTATGAGTACTGCGCATCTGGCCTTTCTGAAGAACATCACCAATAAGATCCGTGTATGTCCTAAGGCGACTCAGCCGGTTATGAGTACTGCGCACCTGGCCTTTCTGTAGAACATCTCCAATAAGATCCGTATAAGTTCTAAGGTGACTCAGCCGGTTTTGAGTATTGCACACCTGGCCTTAATGAAGAACATCCCCAATAAGATTTGTGTATATCCTAAGGTGACTCAGCCGGTTATGAGTACTGCGCACCTGGTCTTTCTGAAAAACATCTCCAATAAGATCCGTGTATGTTCTAAGGTGACTCAGCCGGTTTTGAGTATTGCACACCTGGCCTTTCTGAAGAACATCTCCAATAAGATCTGTGTATATCCTAAGGTGACTCAGCCGGTTATGAGTACTGCGCACCTGGCCTTTCTGAAGGACATCTCCAATAAGATCCGTGTATGTCCTAAGGCGACTCAGCCGGTTATGAGTACTGCGCACCTGCCCTTACTGAAGAACATCCCCAATAAGAACCGTGTATGTCTCAGACGACTCAATAAGTAACAAAAATATGTTAATGTATTGCATTCCTCGTATGTAATACATGTATGAATTCACAGATGCAGGTATAGAGTTCAAGCATTGTAACAAGATTTACTTTTTCGTAAAATTTTCGCAAGTTCTCCAACAAGGATAGTTTTTTTTTCAGGAGAATACAAAACAGTTTTGATCATGCGTATGAGTTAAATTTACACTGAGCACGATTGTAGCGCCAAACTTCTTAACCAACCGCCAAAAATTCAAACTCCCACCTGCCAACCCTAGTTATAGGGTGAATATGCATATGTGGGAGAGTATGTAAATACGTAAACGTTAAATTGTGAGGATGTGTGATGTTGAGGCTCCAGAGCGAGAGGTCTCCCTCATTATCGACCTCGGGTCATGGCGCATGCTCCAACTTTAGTCTCAACCCTGCTAACGAACGCCTTATTGCGACAGCGGTTCATCGCAGTAATTGAGTTACGACTTTTTACGGAGCAATTTCGTTTTTCTCTTAGAACCGGGTCGCACGCTAATTGGGCCGAATTTTTTTTCTTCTCGTGCTTTCTTCTTGAACAAATATTGGATTAGGCGCGTAATTCGCTTCAAATAGGTTAGTCTTTGAAGGTACGAGTATTTTCGCTTATAATGAAAGTTTTTTTTTTGCAATTTTTTTTTTGTTACTACATTAACTTATTATAATGTAATGAGTTGTTCTGTTTGAATTTTATGTTAATTTTCTTTATAGATGGTAAAGTTAAACAGGTAATTATGTACCGGTTGGTATCGACGTCTGAAAGTTTCAGCGAGTCGTTTTCGTCTCGAGAGGATATTTCATTTTCGATCTGCTTTTATAAGTATTTTTCTTTGTTGTGTCTGTGGAAAGATTGGGGACGTATGCAGACGGGTTTAGGATTGTGGAATGGAGGAAGGGGCATAAAGTACGTCACATAGTAAATGCATGGAATTCTGTTACCTGTTTAATATTTTACTTCATTTGTAATGACTTTTTTGGTAAGGTATTTGTGATCTAACTCGAAATAAAGTGGCTGTTTTTCTGAATGAGATATTTATTAGATAAAGGCCCGTAAAATTCATATTCAGAAGGAAAATCAAATAAATATATAATAATATTTAGATTCCACGAACCATTTAAGAATGATAACGGTAGGAAGTGGATGTACTGTCATTATTTAATTTAAGGCTTACAGAAAATGTCTTCACATACCGAAAAATCTAGTTTTTTTAGGTTAGTTAAAGATCTATCTTGATATTTTTAGATAGAAATTCAAACAGCTTACTTATTTCACTAAGACATGTTTTCTTTGTTGCCTAAGATTTTTTCACAAGTTCTTTAAAAGGTACAAAAGTTATAATTTAAGTACAGAACTCCAATTTATTGTTACTTATGTAAATAAACACTAGGCAGATTTTTTTTTTGTAATCGTTGGGTAATCAAATTAACAAAAGAACTATGTAACACAATTATGGATTTACGAAATTAAAATAGAAGCACTCCAAGAAAAAAAAACGCCGCGAGTTCATACCAATTTTTTGCCGCCATCTTTTTTTCTCCCGTTAGTTGTAAGGAACATTGTACAATTGATTCGAATGTGTCCTGGCCAGGCGACCAGTGCAATGGAGATCAAATATTCATTAAATGGCCGCTGTTGGCTGTGGCGCCGGGTTCATATTCAGCAGACGTAGTTGTTAATAGTTCGCCCAGCCTGCCTTATCTTCGACACTCAGACTATACTGGGATTGAGGAGGTTTGATACTTTTCGATTGTCGTTTTTGAGTAACTAGTTGTTACCTATGCATGGTGGCAAAAATACTGAGGTAGGTAAGATATCACAATTAAATAAACAATAAAAAAACAAACTATTTAAAAAATAGATGGCGCTCTCATCCACTGGACTCAGTTTATGGTGGAAAAACGAAAAAAAACGTTTTCACAAAAATAAATAGCCGAGTTTCAAAGCAAAACACTAAAAAGTGCAAAAGTAACTTTCGTTTTGGAAGTCAGTTTCTATCGTATCTCTTGTTTTTATCGTTTTGCAACACCGACTGCATTCTACTACTACCACATACCTACATAGGTACATACAAATTTGTATATTTGTTTGGAAGCCCTGATATATTATCGTATTATGCGAATATTTTGCGGTTACAATAATATTACATACATAGGTACGTGTATAATTGATAATCAACTTTTTTTGAATTCGGTAAAAAAAAGCCTCGATATAGGCCAATAAAATAATAAGGTAAATATTGTCAATTTCGTTAATCGAGGTGGAGTCTAGTTGGAGAACATGACTCCAATTCTGGAATAGCACAATATAGGAACTTAAAATAACTAGTAAGTACCTACCCAGAATTAAAAAACTGGTAGCATTTGCTTACCGAAGAAGTATATCAAACAGTAGATACGCTTCGATCGACAATCCTTCGAAACACGTAATTATAAATTTATAACACGATGTCTTGCGAAAATACCCTGATTCAACGAGTGAAATGCGCATGACTTTTGAACGGCTGCCCGATTTTCATCAAAAATAGCTAAGAACACTCTCAACAAAGTCATCATTTAAACAATTTTTTTATAACACTCCTTTTTCCCTCGGGGGTCAATATAGGGCCACTTGAAATGATTGCTTCATCATTGTTTTGTTTTTTTTTATTCATCCCAAAACCGTGTTGCCATACCTGGTTGTTCAGAAGTCGTCATAATGGCAGTTACCTGTTTGATATTTATTTTTCACAATAACAAGTATCAAGAAGTGTCAGTCGTCGTAAATTACTCCGTTCCTTACCTTATATACCTACCAAGACTGCTACAAGGGTAGCGAGGGATGGGGTTGTTCGTTTGTTAACCAACCACGTTGTCATAGGGAGGACCTGACGACTTTATGAATATTTATATTCTCTTTGTTAATTGTTATGACTTAGTTTGAGCACTGTCAACTACTAAACTTAGTTTTATTTTTTAAATTATCCTATCAATCTAGAAGATTGGTTAGACTTTGATTTGACTAGATTGATTTTATATTGGCGGCGGCACCGGTGGAGCAACAAGCTTTCTTCCATAAGAACTCTATCAATCGTCAGAAAATCAAAGAAAATTTTGAAATCTCCATAATTGATGATGTTTAAACAAGACAATTATACCTACTTACCTTTTTATTACCTATTAAACCTAACCTTTAAAAAGAAGTTATATAATTGGGTACAACTAAACATTTTAAATTGAATGAAAGTAACAATGACTCTTCTTTTCTCTACACTACAAAATCAAGGACCTTCTGGCAAAGAAAAGTAGTGAGTCATTGAAAATATTCCTCCTGGTATATCCACCCTATGCTATCGGTGTGGGAGGCTGTGGCGTGGTCAGTGGGGGCGTCGAGCGCAAATTAATCTCCATACGTTGCGCCCGCGCCGCCGCCCGCCGCCCGCTCGTTACTTTTGTATTACAGCTACTATTTGAATCATTTTTACAATTCAATTGTTGAAAAACAATCTTTGTTTTGCATTAAAGACGAGAAGGTTAATTTGATGCATTGCTTGGTTTGTAGATGAATTCGTTCTTTAGTAGCTTCTGTTTGATTAAAGTTTCATTTTCTTCTTGTTTTTCAAGTTTTGTGACGTGATCAGGTTTAGAGCTGGAAATTGAGAAATCATTCTAAAGATAAAATAAGTTTTAATTTTAAAACAAGCAGAAACTAAATAATATTGTCACGAGACGCAATCATGACTATGCAAAATTTCAGTTGAATTGAAAACCGGGAATTGGGTCAAATTTAATGTGCAGACTTTGATTATACAAACACAGACACCGGGGCAGGCGAAACCAAATATAAGCTTGTATAAACGTTTGACAGTCATTGCTTTGCTGACAAACAAAATATGTCTCCTCTAGTTTGTCTTCCATTGATGTGACAACTAATAAATGAGTAGCTATCACACCTGTCTTACTTAAAAATGCTTACAAACTATCATAAAAGATGCTACTACATTACCTATTCAAATAATGTCACAACAACACGTGTATCTCAACAAAAAAGTATCTAATCGCTCTTGTATAATCTCTTAAAAAATCTTGTAAAACCAACAAACAGACAACCCTACCGGCTACTGTCAAAACTTAAGTCTCAAGTACCATTTATTTGAACAATATCCACGGCCATAATGTATGGAGATTAGGTGGAGGACAGACGCGCTTGCCCGTACGTTGATCCAACATGATACATCAACGTCGCGGTGGACAGTGGACACTCCCCCTTACGTTGGATGTGGAACGTGCAGTAGGATTCTGTGGAGAAGGCAATGAATTGTATTGTAAGCCTCAGTTGTTGATAACATTTTTTTAAAATAAAATCTGTAACTCGACTACGGTTTTTTTAGCCTATGTTACCCGAGCTATAATAACGAATTGATTGACACCTTTTTCATCAAAATCGGATGAATAGTTTAGGCACTACGGAGGAACATATGTAAATACAAACATATATAGAAAGCTAAAATCATAACCCTTCCTTTTGGCTTCGCCGTAGTCGGGTAAAAAGCTCAAATTCTGTAGATTTTTAACTATTTTCTCCAACGTACTGGGCTGTGAGTTTGCCACCAAATTTTTTTTCTTATCTAAAGATAGTCAAAAAAATATATTAAGCACAAGCTGTTTTCATCATCATTTCAGCCGAAAGACGTCCACTGCTGGACATAGGCCTCCCCCTGGCGTCGCCACATTGACCGATCCCGTGCGTCTCGCATCCAACGCCTTCCCGCAACCTTAACCAGGTCATCGGTCCTCCTAGTGGGAGGCTTTCCAACGTATCGTCTTCCGGTTCGCGGAAGCCATTCCAGAACTTTTCGGCCCCATTGGCCATCCGTTCTGCGACCAATGTGCCCAAGCTGTTTTATTCCCCATTATTTATGTCATTCAACCACAAGCAATCAATATTTTGTGCTTTGTCATTCAATAGATATTTTTAGGGCCTCTTCCGTTATTATATCAGTCGTTGCCACATCGATCCTGTATTTATCGTTTCTAGTGGACTCACCCAGTCCTCACTGGACCATCAGATCATCTTAGAAGGCTATCCAACGCTTACGTCCTTCGGTACTTGGTCACCATTCCAGAACCTTTCGCGCTTAGCAACCATTCTATCTGCAAGCAATGTGCCCTAACCACTGATATAAAAGGTAGAGAATTCTTCGTGCTTTCGGTTTATATTTATTCTTATGCGGATTTCTTAATTTCTGTCAAGAAATCTACTACATACCCCACATAACTGAATCCATGCTTTTGGGGTCCACGTGTCCGTATCACGTCAGTAATAGGCCAAACAAGGGTAGTATATTTGCCGCATCCAAAACTTTGTAGCTCAAAGTAAAAGACTAATAGCAAACTAGATGTTTGTCCGTCAGCTTTGCATACTGGCCGGCGCTTGTTACCCGGGGAATTAGCGCTGGTCCGGCGATGATTAGTGACGTAACATTTCCCGGTCATTATGCGAGCTGTGCTGACGTGTTAAATACATGACGGGAGATGAGATGGGGTGGTAATTCGGTGGTTTTTGAAAAAGGATTGTGAATGTTTATTCGCAACTTGATTTTTTTATTTTGTAAAACTGCATGATGGTGCAATTTAAAAGGTGTAAGAAATGTTACCTATTCACAACTCTTCTTCTTTGATCTCCTGGCTATTATGCCAGTTTATTTGGGGTCAGCCCCCCCATCATTTCCCTCCATTACTTCTGCAACACACCGTACTGTTTCGCCTCGTGTGATAAACTCACACGAGTGTCTCTTCTCTGTCGTGTTGCTTGCTATTATGTAATATTTTATTGATCGTAACGACGTTTCAAAAAGTTTACCTATTTACCATGACCAATCAAAATAACATCTCACTATCCATGGAATCTCCTAACGGGTAGTCAGAGAAACACAAATCATACATACATACATACATACATAAACTCACGCCTTTTTCCCATGGGGGTAGGCAGAAACTACAGAACGCCACCTGCTACGATCCTTACATACTTCTTTTGCTTCACACACATTCATACATCTAGTCATACACACACGCCGGTTATGGGTACTGCGCACTTGGCCTTTCTGAAGAACATCACCTATAAGGTCTATGTATGTCTTTCTAGGGCGTCCCCTCCCGGCGTTTCCATTCACGTCTGCCTTGTAAATACCTTTCGTAAGTCGACTTTCATTCATCCTCTCAACATGGCCAAACCATCTTAACATACCCTTTTCAATTTTAGTCACTACATCTTCTTTTAAACCACAACGTTGTCTTATTACCTCATTCCTCAATCTGTCAGTTAAAGTTACACCACACATACTCCGCAAGGAGCGCATTTCTACTGCATTAATCCTACTTTCATGTCTTTTTTGCCATACCCAGCCTTCACTTCCATACATAAGTGTAGGCACCAGCACGCTGTTGTGAACGGCGAGTCGAGCTTCCGGAGACATCGACTTGCTGGTCACAACTGCATGCATAGCACCATTCACTTTATTCCCTGCATTCACTCTCCTTTCCACATCCTCTTCAATCTTTCCATCCCTTGTGAACATACTTCCCAGATATACAAACTCGTTCACTTGCTCCACACTCTTATCATTTATTTTCACTTCACACTTCGATACATCTTCTTCTCTTTCAAACACCATTACCTTAGTCTTGTTCACATTTATACTCATCCCTTTTAACTTAAAAGCTGTTTGTACTGTTAATCATCACTGAAAATTTTATAGACATGCCAGTAATTTCCTTACAATTCAATCGGTACAAGTTAACAGCAGCATCTGTTTATCAAAAACACGCCAAAATCACTCGCTGAACGCTGAAGCGCTTAAAAGCTTTTGCTGAAGAGGCGTTCAGTATAAGCTCTTTATTAATAAAAATACACCTCCAGCCTGCATGTTAGAAAACCGTGCGGGACACAGATATAGAAGGAACGGAAAAGATAGAACAACTGTACTGTATCGTGGCATTCAAAATGACGAACTATTCTTGGTAGACTCATGAAACAAAAGAGGATCTAAAGTTTAGGTATCAACATCGGTTTTTTTACTGCTGAACGCAGGACTTATGTTCGTACAGTAAACCGCCAAATGGAATATTGCACAACTACTGGCATTAAAGTTGACAAAAAATAAAAGGCCCGTTTTGACAGCTATAAAAGTACTTAATAATAATAATTAAACTTGATGCTTGCGAATGATAATTGTTGTTATAGTGTATCGGTAACATAGTAATTAATTAGGATTACGAATTTGATTTGTCAATTTACGTAGAAATTTACGTTAAAAGTTATCGCGGCATGTAAAATGAGAAAGCTCGCCCTTGTACATGTACTTTATTATCACATTGTATTGAATATTGTTTTTGGTGTACAATAAAGAATTAAGAATTAAGAGAAACGTCAACGGACTTCTTAGATTGTGACGACTTTAGTTGTTTGATGGTATTATAGTGGACCAACTCGCACTGGGCCCGCGTGGTAGAGTACGGCCCATTCCCTCTCACGGAGAGGAGGCATGTGTACCAGCAGTGGGAACATTATAAAATGCTTATGATAATGATGTTTATAGTGGACGTATTTTATCTTTTTATTTTCCTTGTCAACCACGAATAATGCCAATAGATTGTTCCTTTATTCATTGATCTCAAATAGTAATTCTACATTATCATCATCATCATTTCAGACCAATTAGACCCCTTCTCAATTCCCACATCTATACCCAACAATTCGAGTCAAGCAAGAGTCATTTCCAGTACCTATAAGGTAACGATAAGGGCACACAACAATGTTTTCGTTCGATCAGAAGCTCGTGCCTCTGAAATGAAGTTGGGTATTAGGAACGCTGCTATCTCCCGGACTATTTCCAATTTGTTTGTTAACATTTCCTCCGGTGAGCATACTACAAGTTTCAGGATAGTTACTGTGAGTTTGTCGAGTATGTTGCTAGTTTGATTCGCAGCTAGTAATGCATGTGATGGCAATTATTATTGTGTTGGTTCATGTAATAAAATTGTGTGTTGCAGGAATGCCTAAAAAATCCATTGTGTCCTTTTCTCCGCCATTTATGTTGATTTGTAGTTTGGAATTATAGCGAGTATGAATAATATTATCAAAATATGCATTTTTAATTAACAATGGATTGATTTCACATTTTTTGTTTTTGATGGTATATGTGTTAGATACTCGTATTTAATTAAGATTTAAAATCCATCAGCGGCTCACTTACTACTGTCTTTATCAACTGAAAAGTCCAAGATAATGACACGATAGATACTGAAAACTCATCCAAACCTTTAGACATCTTACAGAACACATTATAAACAACAACACAACCCGAACACAGTCCAGAAAACTCAATTTTCATCACACAAAGTCATCAACATAAAGTGTCACAAATAATCGAAATTAGAATTTATTAGTGTAGCGTAGGGGTTCAATTTTGGTTCCGTGTGTAGCAATAATGCGTAAAAAACTCATCTCCGTCACCCTGCCCCCCATTCCCCCCCCTTTCGCCCCGTCTCAACCCCCGGGCCCGGTGAAATATGATGTTTTCCCGGCCCGTGTGGACACGATTAGAAAATTCGTCGCGATGCGTTGTAGGTACTCGACACTCGTGTGCTGATAGTTTTCTTATGTGCGTGGGTAGTTTCATTTGAATATTACTTTCGTGTTTTGAGCGGTTTTGGTAAAAATGTGCCTAGGAGGGACGGGATATAAGTATGTTTGGTTTGTGTATGGAAATAGAAACGTCACATAAATTATTTGTACGATCTAATTGGATTTAGTTCGCCTTAGATGAAGTTTCATGCATGAAAGTGATTTTTTATAAGTATTATCAATGATGTAAACTTTTCTCCTTAAATCCTTCTTAAGGCGTAGCTTAAAGCAAAATGATCAGTCGATTTTACTTTGAATAGATTTTACATGAAATAGGAAAAAAAAATCTACAAATAAAATAGTAAATGTAAATAATAAAAAAACCGGCCAAGTGCGAGTCGGACTCGCGCACGAAGGGTTTCGTACTTGGTAAATTGCGGTTTACGATTTATGACGTATTAAAAAAAAGCTACTGACTAGATCTCGTTCAAACCAATTTTCGCTGGCAGTTTACATAGTAATGTACATCATATATTTTTTTCAGTTTTATCATTCTCTTATTTTAGAAGTTACAGGGGGGGGGACACACATTTTAACACTTTGGAAGAGTCTCTCGCGCAAACTATTCAGTTTAGAAAAAAATGGTATTTGAAACATCCATATCATTTTTGAAGACCTATCCATAGATACCCCCACGTATGGGTTTGATGAAAAAATATATTTTTAGTTTTAGTTTCAAGTATGGGAACCCCCAAAATGTATTGTTTTATTTTTATTTTTGTGTGAAAATCTTAATGCGGTTCACAGAATACATCTACTTACCAAGTTTCAACAGCATAATTCTTATAGTTTCGGAAAAAAGTGGCTGTGACATACGGACGGACAGACAGACAGACAGACATGACGAATCTATAAGGGTTCCGTTTTTTGCCATTTGGCTACGGAACCCTAAAAAACCCGAAACTGAACCATATTGTGGGGATCGCTATTTCTTATTTTTTTTTTTTTTCATTGTACATATAAGTTCTTTGTATTTTTGTAATCACCTCTTAAAACTCTTCATTTTTAGGGTTCCGTACCCAAAGGGTAAAAACGGGACCCTATTACTAAGACTCCGCGGTCCGTCTGTCTGTCTGTCTGTCTGTCACCAGGCTGTATCTCATGAACCGTGATAGCTAGACAGTTGAAATTTTCACAGATTATGTATTTCTGTTGCCGCTATAACAACAAATACTAAAAACATAATAAAATTAATATTTAAGGGGCAACGCAAAGGGGCTAACGGCACAAAAATCACGTTTGTTGTATGGGAGCCCCCATACAACAAACGTGATTTTTGTGCCGTTTTCTGCGATAATGGTACGGAACCCTTCGTGCGCGAGTCCGACTCGCACTTGGCCGGTTTTTTTTTATACTCCCACGATGGGTAGGGGTGGAAAAAAATTGCAATCCCCACAATATGGCACCCAAAATTCACCAATTTTCTTTTTTTTCAATTTTAATGCAGCCAGTGACACTCGCAAGACGATTGACGTAAGACTAATCAAAATCGGCCTACGCGTTTGGTCTCTAGAATGCTTCGAAGGAAAAAACATACATACATAGACATACATGCACGGATAAACTCATTACCCTCCTTTGCATCGCGCAGTTGGGTAAAAATGGATGAGATCCTTTCGAGGGTCCTCATAAGGCAAAAACAGATAACTTTTATCTCTTCTCTTAAGATTATTTTGATTAACTTATCAAAATCATTTCACCAAAACTCCATCACCAAACATAGTAAGTCCCATCTAAAAAATAAACACAATATTTCCTACCAAGTGACGTCACCAATTCCTTTGCAATGCGCTAATGTAGGCATAAATCATAAAGGGCTGCCCTGAGTCCAACGAAGGATCAAAGCCTATATATCAAGCTAATGCTGATATGATATGTTAAATAAATATCCACGCCAGGATATTGGGTTTGGTAACAAATCGAAAATAAATGTGACATGTGTACAAAGTGAAATGGTTTTTGAAATATTTTCTTTGAGGAGACAATGGATTGGGGATAGTTTAGTAAGTATTTGGGGGCACTTAATTGTGTATCACCCTGAATTTTTGCACTGCAGAGCAAAAATTTATTTTTTAACTGAGAAGAAAAGAACGTGGATATACATAACAACAAAAATAAAATGACACAAAGGTAACACGTAACATGATGATGCTGATTCCCAAACTAGGACTGAGCCTGTATTTTGAGGCTAGTTATCCATGGTATTAATGTGAAAAAAAAAGAAAAACATAAAATGAGATGTTTTGCTACATTGCCTAATGATCAATTTAAACATAATCAGACAAATTAAAATCAGATTAAATCCAAAACAAATTAATTAAATTAACAGAATCAATTAAAATTAAAATACTTCTAAAACCAATTAAATCAAGTAAAAATCTAGTTACAATCAAATAAAAGTCAAATTTTAAGATCAAATAACAAATAAAATAATAAAAATAAATTGAATTAAATAAAAATCTAATGAAAAGTACTGCTCATTAAGTGATGGTTACATTACTAATAATAATCAGCCTACTTTTAACCATGTATTTTTTTATCAGATTTTTATTTGGTACCTGCCAAATCATCTATCTGTAAGTACTGGAATACCAGCCTTAAAAGACCTTGCACTAGTAAAATTATGAGCTAGTGAGGGTGGCAGGATTCCGCTGGTTCTAAGAAGCACAGGATCGATTAATGTAGTGATGCTTGAGGGAGGCCTGTGTTAAAAAGTGTACTTTTTTCACCTGAAATCATGTTGATGATGATTGTCCTTTTGCAGTATCAAACTAGACATTGAAAAGTAATGCTATAGAAAACATAATACTGATGGCAAAACAAGTAACGGAACTGAAAACTGTACCAGGCCCCTCAGAAAGTATTGCGAAAAAAAGTTTTTATATATGGGAGACTGGCCAGTTATAATGTTTTTCGAAAATATGATTATTTATAAGTAAAAATAAGTAAGTTCCAATTTCAAAATTTCCCTCCACATTTTTTGCGAGTTAATTCAAAGTATTGTGTCTTACTGAAATATGGAACTGCGCCGGGAACATTTTAGAGCTATGATTTTATACGATTTCAAGTGTCGCCTGAAACCGGATGAATCGTACGATAGACTTCAAATGGCATTCATGGATGAAGGCCCTTCCAAGGCAACCGTGTATCGTTGGTATAACGAATTCAAGCGCGGTCGACCAACTTTGGGGGATGACGAAAGAAGCGGTCGCCCTTTGACGGCTGTTACCGAAGAAAACGTGCTAGCAGTGAAAAATTTAATCCAAGACAATAGGCGAATTACATATCAGGAGATTCAACACATATTGAAGATTGGATCGGGAAGCGTTCACGAGATTCTACACAGCCATCTTCGCGTGAGGAGGATAGTATCACGCTGGGTGCCGCACAACCTCACCGATGCTCAGAAGCAGGCCCGGGTGGAATGGTGCCGTGATATGCTTAACAAATTTGAAGCAGGCTCGTCTCGGCGTGTTTACGACATCGTTACAGGTGATGAGTCCTGGATTTATCAATACGACCCAGAAACCAAGCGCCAGTCGACTGTTTGGGTGTTTCAAAATGAGCCAACGCCTACCAAAGTGAAGCGATCTAGAAGCGGGGGTAAGATTTTGATCGCTAGCTTTTTTAATTTGACTGGCCACTTGGTATCAATTCCCTTACGGGATCAAAGAAGCATTAATGCCGAATGGTATACTACCAAATGTTTGCCAGAAGTTTTCTCTGTTATAAGCAACAAGCGACCAAACACAGGGCTCCGCGGGCTACTGCTCCACCACGACAATGCACCTGCGCACACCGCACTCAAAACGAGGGACTTCCTGGACAGCACGCCAGTCAAACTCCTGGGTCACCCTCCTTACAGCCCTGATCTAGCACCGTGTGACTTCTTTTTATTCCCAAAAATAAAAAATCAGCTCAAAGGGATACAATTTTCGTCGCCGGAAGATGCGCTGGCTGCGTTCGAGCAGGCTGTAAACGAGGTGTCTGCGGCGGACTGGAAAAAGTGTTTTGAAAACTGGTTTAGGCGCATGAATCTTTGTATAGAGGCTGGTGGAAAGTACTTTGAAAAGATTTAATAAAAATATATGTACGTATAGAACATTTTTTTTTAGTTTCGCAAAACTTTCTGAGTGTCCCACGTACATGTTTCATAAGAGGAAGCTTTTACAACAAAACTTCAAACTTTGCACTGAAAGAAATACGTGGAGTTCTATTTACTCAGTTGTAGTACCAAATCTATTTGTCTGAATTATGACAAACTAGGTTTCTCTCGCGGGACGGTCTGGTTAAAAATTGTGTAGATATTTTTTGTACGATAAGTTTTTCAACTGGATCTGTGCATTATGTTGTAAATAAAAGCCTTCACAATTGGTAAAAATATTGTATTTTTGACGAACTCTAGGTAGTTACAATTATCGCACGTCCTCCCAGAATATAGATGAGCTCACAGTCTTATTTATTATTTCAATAAGACACACTAACAAGATATTTGCACATTCAATACCGGCCTAACATCACTGTGTACTATATTGAGCCTGCAGAAAAGCTCCCTGCGGGCCACCAACTGCCTTGGCCCACCTGGAAACTCTAAACCGACTACAAAGCCAGGTGGGTCGCTGCAGGCACAACCTAGTTAGATGGGGGTACTCCAATGAACCACAGTGTGATTGCGGAGCCAGGTCCCAAACAATGCCTCACATTTTGTCGTGCTCTCTGTGCAACAACACCTGCACCTTAAAAGACCTCTGTGAGGCAAATGACAACGCTGTTGGCGTGGCTGAATTCTGGTCAAAATATATTTAACTCTGGAATCATCGATACGACGAAGATCACTGTGTGTCTTCTAACAAAGTGTTAATAATTCCTAATAGTTGATCCTTCACGATAGAAGCGATAAATCCAGAAAATTTGATACTGGTTATTAGGATTCCGTACCCAAAGGGTAAAAACAGTACCCTATTATTAAGACTCCGCGGTCCGTTTGTCTGTCTGTCTATCCGTCTGTCTCCAGGGTATATCTCATGAACCGTGATAGCTAGCACGGTCTACCATATGTGGCCATCATATACGATCTCGTTATTATAGGGATCCATCAGTTATGTTTTTATACACTTCTGTCTTGTACATGTGACATATTTTACGAAAAAGTAATGATGCAATGAACTCAATTATATTCGCGAGTTAGCTGACCAAAACCAGATGTATCCTCCGACTGCACAACACGATTTTCTTCTTGTTTACGTCTTTTTAGTTCGATTTTTAAGCAGTAGGGTTTTATGATTTTTAAATTAACTTTTTTTATTTACAACTTTTTTTTTTTTTCGAATTTGGTACTTTTAAACATATAAGTGAAATATATTTTTGAAATCACGACATAAAGCCCTTTATTTTGATACCCCACACGATGGGTTCAGAAGAAAAAAAAAACAATCCCCCATAAAATGGCAACCAAAATCCGCCATTTTTTCCATTGCTAATTTGAATGATGTAGCCAGTGACACTCACAGTGGAGGAGCTCGTGGCTAAATAATAACAGCCGCACGGGTCGATCTTTAAGGTTAAGCAACGCTTGACGAGGTCGGTCCGTGGATGGGTGACCATTTCAACATACTGAGTTTCCTCCATGCCTCGGAAAGCAGGTTAAGCCGTTGGTCCCGGCTGTCATTTGAAGATCTTTGACAGTCGTTACGAGTAGTCAGAAGCTTGAGATCTGACACCAGTCTTGCCAAGGGGTACCGTGTTACCCAGTTACTGGGTTGTGGAGGTCAGATAGGCAGTCGCTCCTTGTAAAACACTGGTACTCAGCTGAATCCGGTTAGACTGGAAGCCGACCCCAACATAGCTGGGAAAAGGCTAGGCAGATGATGAGCCAGTGACACTCGCAGGGTTATGACGATACGATTGACGTAAGAATCATCAAAATCGGCAAACGCGTTTGGTCTCTAGAACGCCATATAGGAACAAACATACATACATACATATATATGCATACATACATAGACTGATAAACACTTTACCCTCCTTCGGCAGTCGGGTAAAAAGATGCAATGGACTAGCTACTTCACTAGATTACAACTTGGCTCCATCCTTCATAACCAATTTCTAAACCCTAACTTTGCTACACCTACATCATCTCCATACTCACACACTTTAATAGTATTATTGGAAAATTGGCTCCGCGTCCCTACTGTTGACGAAATTTTGCTATCACTACACCGCATCGCAGCCAATAGGGTGTGTCGGTTCACACTATCTACAAAAGAAATTACATGTTCCTCTCTATCAGGTGGGGGGAGGGGGGGATGACGTCAGAGCAACGCCTCGAATAAATGTGATGGAAATTGGAGGATTTGTTTACCCATATTCTCACACTTTTGACACTAAAAGGTAGAGCGAGCGTGTCTGTGTGTGCGTGTGTCGCTATTGTTTTTGCTCGCTTGTGTGCGTGACTGTATTTCGTGAAGTGTGTTTGGGGACTTTTATGATGGTTAGTTAGTACGAAGCTTAGGGCTAGTGCATATTGTGGACATTTTCCAGATATAATAAAAAAATATCGCTCGGACGTGAATCCTGACTGCGATTTGCTCGCTAATGAAAATAAGACAATCTTGTCAATACGTCTGGAGTTCTGAAAGATGAAGGTGAATTTGTGCGTTCGAGTATCTTCTATAAATCATATAATTGGCAGATAACCGGTTTTGTTAAAGTAAAACAAATATATAAGTGGTTTTCTGATGCCTCGAGCTTGAATAAATAGTCTGGTTGATCGTGGCTTTTCGTTGAATCCTTAATTATTAGGGAAAATGATTATATTGGATCAAATTAGACCGTGATAAATTATATACCGAAAGGGTTAAGCAAAGTTATATTAAGTTCAGGAGTGGGGGCTTGTGACGTCACTTTGTCAGTATAAAGTGTGACGTCTCACTGTAACGTCACACAATATTTCAACATACTGTATCGTGGTAATTTTTTGTACATGTGGCAAAATAAAATTACGTGTCCAATATTTTTAGGTTATCTAACAGACGGATTAAATATATATTTTTGTAAACCACCCTATTGTTTGCTTTGGCTAGTTACAGGAATACATTTTGATCTATTTTACGTTTAATTAAAGTGAGACACTTAGTTAAACCACTAAGAAGACCATTTAGATTTTCTCCAAACTACTTATCAGAATACAATTTCTTTACCATCACCTCCAATCCATATCAAAGATGAAATAGTTGCTTTCAACTTGCAAATTCAACACTACGCCATAAGCCTATTGTAAGTTAACACCTTGCCACCCGGCACCCGAAGTCGTGCCCAATTCAATTTATTTAGCGATTTTCAGAACAAAAATATTTTTCGGTGCTATTTATCAGACTTCGAAGATCGTCGCACTACGAACAACATTTATGTGTTACCTCACATACAAAGCTAGAGTACGATTACATAATATATTCTGGTGTCGTGTGCCTCCAGCCATTTTTCTATTCGTTCCCGAGTTTTGAAGGCGTGCAAGAGACGTGGTATTACTATGCCTAATTCAAACGAAATGTGTGGAATGAAAATTGTTATGTGTTTGGAGTAATCGGAGTAGTGTTGTCGTGCTATTATGGGATGGGAAAACAGAGGAATAGTAAAGAGGTTGGTTTTGTTACAAATCGTGGTGGAGTGTGTATGGAAATGAGTATGGTAGTAATAATAAACGCGAGAGGAAGGTGAATAGAATGTAGGTTAAGGCAGCAATTTCTTAGTTTCAAAGAGTTAAAATAGAAAGAAATAACTATTCTCAAGGATTAAATCTGCTTGTTTTTATCGCTGGTTTGTAGCAGTGATGGTAGTCCAATGTTGACAACCCCGACTTAGAAGATAAACATCGTAGGTTAAACGAAAGCATGTACTGTACTTGTTGTAATTTATTTCATTACTACTGACAAGTGAAATAAATCTTTGTGAGGAAACCGGTATGGGCAAGAACCGAAAATCTGATGATATTTTGTGATATCCACAGACTGACCCTCACTAGGTCAGCGTGGTGGACGATAGCCCACTCTCTATCTTCGCACACAGAGAAGAGACCTGCGTTCCAACAGCAGGATAATCATAGTCTAATTACGCTGTTTTATTTATGAACACAATAATAGATTATGCAGCAAGGGAAAAAGGCAGTGTCCTTACGTCACGGGTAGCATATTGTACCCTGCGTAATGAGGGACTCCAGTTATGTAGAGTCCTGAGTGAAGCGAGGGTTTCAAGCTGCTAAAGATGAAGACAGGCTGAGGAGCATACTCTACTTTTCACATCTTCAGCGAAACAATAAAAAACACGAATATTGCAATAAAATCACAGCACCAAACACCGTCTTTTGTTTCACATTCTTTGAAAGGCGCCTGTATTCTTTTTTTTTATTTCGCCGGTTGCCAGTTCGATTTTCAAAAAAAACTCTTTACAATGCCTTATGGGCATTTTATTATATAGAGTTTCCACATGAATTTGAGGTTCCAAATTGAAATCACTTTACTCCCTTGGGAGTTTCAAACTACTTTTATCTCCCTTACGAGGTAATGCTTTACTTTACGTTGCATGACATGTAATTGGACACTGTCGAGCAGGAGGTGTGAAAAAGTAATTACAAACAACATCTATCGAATCTATCGCAATAAAAACCATTGTAAATATCTGACATATCTCGGTCTTCGACTACTAACTTACGATGAGCAATAACACTAAAATACTGTAGTACTTCCCTATACCATAAGTAATAATATCGCGTAAATTTAGTAGAAAGAAAGGACTTAATAGGAGGGCCGGGCAGCAGTCCAAGCTTATCTGGGAAAGCGTAAAATTTATGTTAATGACACCCCTTAGAAAGGGAAATAACGTTAGTAAAGAAGAGAGCATATCATGATAACGTGTCCTCTTTAAGGGTGCTATCTTCACTAAAGATGAGCGTTGTAGCTAAGCGGAGCGAGGATGAGTAGCGACGCTGTGATAATGTGTGGTTGTTTTCAACAAAGTTGAGCGAGGAGCTGGCGCGGTGCGAGGTACGGTGTGTAGCTGAGTGGTGCGTGTAGCTTAGCGTATTCTTTACTTCTTTGCTGTATCGCATCCCTCGCACAAATTTCTCGCTTTCAACTCTAGCACACATCTCTCGATTTCTTTTTTGGGTTCCGTAGTTAACAAGAAACCTGTTGAATACAGGCCTGCGGATCACAGCTAAGAGACAACGCTTGGGCCCATAGCAACGCTGCAACCCTTGGATCAACCAGTTCTATATCCACGACACTGCAATTGCGCAGCAGCGGAAAGCTAGGGATATGTTGCTTAAAGACACCTATTCCTGCCTGAAAGGTGGGAAATGGTACAATTGGTCACTCTTACCTTGGTCCTCTTGGTGATCTTCTGTGCTCGCTCAATCCCGTGCCTGGCCGAGCGTTTTAGGGATAAGATATATATAATAAAGGACAATGATGGGATGGGACAACAAACGTGTTCTGAACCGGGGTCCGGCTGCTAGCAGACACATACATGTTCCCGTCAAAAGCACCTTGCTGCGCGCGAAATATACACAACAACGACTGCACGGGCGAAGTACTACACCAACCGCGAATGGCGGACGCAATTGCAATCAAGATGGGTGGATTATTCCACAATTACTATATAATTCAACGAGAACCCGGTATCGCGTCGCACAACAACACTCAAGCAAAAGCTGTCAAATCGAATGACAGTGAGCTGACACAGAGTTGCAACAAAATAAAAAAACAAGGAACGGAAAGGTTTCGTTCCGAACAGAACCCTTATAGTATTAACATGTCCGTCTGTCCGCAGCTTAGCTCAGAGACTCTTAATACTAGAAAACTATAATTTGTCATAGATATACATACCTATTAATCACGACGACAAAGTGGTAAAATAAAATCATGAAAAACTATCTTATAGGTTACCTCTTGTACAACACGTAAAGTGGTGACGTTTTTTTTTCTCATCTTTCGCATTTTTAATAAACTTCAGTATTTTTACATAATTATGCTGTTGACTGTAGCTGTTTGTATGGAACCCTCAGTGCGCGAGTCCGAGTCGCACTTGTCCGGGTTTTTATACACAAATACCACCAGAACTGCACTAACTTAGGCTAGGAAAATTAAGTGATCCCATTGGTGGAATTTTTCCTCGTGCATCGCCTAGCAACCTCGTTCATCTCTCGTGTCAACCCTGGCACCCTAAATGAACCAAAGGGGGTTATCGGCGAGGCGTTCGATTTGCATTTGTTTCTTTTGTTTCGTTATTGCGATCAATTGTATCGTCAAGGGAGTTTAGGGTTAGGTTATTACTTTGTATGGTTGTGTGTGTAAAACGTACCTATTGTTGATTGGCTTTAAGGCGCCGATTCCCTTGAGTAGCTGATTTTAAAATGAGAATCATGTCTAAACGGCTAGTCGTAATTTCATCATCATCATCATATCAGCCGAAAGACGTCCACTGCTGGACATAGGCCTCCCCCAAGCGTCGCCACATTGATCGGTCCCGTGCGTCTCGCAACCAGCGGATCCCCGCAACCTTCACGAGGTCATCGGTCCACCTGGTGGGAGGCCTTCCAACGCAACGTCTTCCGGTTCGCGGTCGCCACTCCAGAACCTTTCTGCCCCATCGGCCATCCGTTCTGCGAGCAATGTGCCCTGCCCACTGCCACTTAAGTTTGGCAATTCTTCGAGCTATGTCGGTAACATTGGTTCTCTTACGGATCTCTACATTTCTGATTCGATCACGCAAGGAAATGCCGAGCATAGCCCTCTCCATTGCCCTTTGAGTGACTGTAAGCTTTCTGATAAGGCCCATTGTAAGCGACCACGTCTCAGAGCCATATGTCATCACTGGAAACACACACTGGTCTAGACTTTTGTCTTGAGACACTGCGGTAAGTTGGACGAGAAGACACCGCGCAACTGCCCGAACGCTGCCCAGCCGAGTCGGATTCGACGGTTTATCTCTCTCTCGAAGTTGGCCCTACCCAACTGGATCGTTTGTCCCAGGTAGACATAATCTTCCACAACTTCGAGTGTAGAGTCTCCAACCTTGATAGGAGTGGGTGTAACATGGGCATTCAACATCACCTTGGTTTTGTCCATGTTCATTTTAAGACCCACTCTTCCGGAAGCTCTACTGAGGTCATCGAGCATTGTATTGAGGCTCTCCATGGTCTCAGCCATGACCACTATGTCGTCGGCAAACCAAAGATGAGTGATGTACTCGCCATTAACATTGATGCCTAGGCCCCTCCAGTCCAGAACCTTGAATACATCCTCCAGCGCAGCAGTGAACAGTTTCGGAGAAATGACATCTCCCTGTCTCACGCCACGCTGGAGAAATATTGGTTTCTAGGTCTGATCCTGAAGACGGACTGACATGGTGGCGTTTCTGTACAAACACTTCAACACCTCAATGTACCGGTAGTCGATCTGGCACCGTTGGAGAGACTGAAGTACAGCCCAAGTCTCGATCGAATCGAAGGCTTTCTCGTAGTCCACAAACGCTAAGCAGAGAGGCAGGTTATACTCTTCGGTCTTCTGTATAACCTGCCGCAGCGTATGTATGTGGTCTACGGTGCTAAAGCCTTTTCGGAATCCGGCTTGTTCGGGAGGCTGGAAATCGTCAAACCTGCGCGCGAGACGATTCGTGATGACTCTTGAAAACAACTTGTAGACATGGCTAAGAAGTGAGATAGGCCTATAGTTCTTCAGCCGGGCATTGTCATCCTTTTTGAAGAAGAGGACCACCACACCCCTGCACCATGCCTGTGGCGTTTTGCCCTCGAGTATGACGGAATCAAACAGCTTCTGAAGGGCCTTAAGGACCGGTTTTCCACCCGCCTTCAGGAGTTCAGCCGTGATTCCGTCGTCACCCGGCGCCTTGTTGTTTTTGAGCTGTTTCAGAGCCATCCTAATCTCGTACAGGCTGACGTCCGGAATATCTTCGGTATAGTCGTAATTTATTGGAAAAATATATTTTATATTAGACCATTTTCTTAATAATTTCATTTGTGCAAATTTTGAGTTTTATTCGTATAACATAGTGTAATTAATTTGTAAAGTTATGTCTAAAACGGACAAAAACACGACAATCACAACAAAACCGCTGGGCGTATTTTAATGAAATCGACACCATATTAAAGACAATTTAATTATATACATTTTGATTTGAAGCTTTTTTTTTAAGTCATAGAATAATAAGAAAAGTACAAAAAACTACTAAATTTCGGGTCGCGCGGGTGAGAAACGAGGGCGCGTTTTGTTCCCTCAAGGTCATTGGCGTTAGTCGTCGTCTTAAGAAGCTGTGATGAGGTAAGTATAGGTTCTATGAAGACTTTAACTTCAACATATTTTACCGTATTTGCTATTACAAAAACAAATTAATTAAAAATCTTTTTTTTAAACAAGCTTTTTTCGTACTTTTCTCAGCGAACCCTTTCATTTGATACCCATATCATGGCAGTGCACAAAAAAGAACTAGTCCGCCATCTTGGGCCGTCCGCCATATTGGATTTAGAATATCGTCACTTAGTAAACCATGCATTTTCATCCAAACTAAACGTGTATGCAAAATTTCATCTTAATCGGTGAAGGATAACTGCTTTAAAATTTAGTTTAAAGATTTGACCCGAACACACTTACATACATACATTGCAAGTTAAAATAAAAGCTTGTAAAAATTAACTTATTTTTTCAACAATATTCTATAATCAAAATGTATGTTCAGTGTCATTTATTGCTATACTAAGCCGAGAAACAACGCCTAAGACAGGCGTTCTTTCTCGGCGTCCTCCTTTCATTTATCATCGATTTCTCATTCAACAATAAGTTATGATATAATACCCAACTGCTTTCCACCTACTTCGAACACAGTCATCCACCCGAACATGTTAATCGCCATTTCTCGAACGTCCCCTCTCAAAGTCGACTACCACAAAGATGGGATCCTAAAAACTACAGAAGCACGCAAAAAACGTAGCTCCAAGCGGGCAATTCATTCGTTCATTCGTTCTCATATCCGGTTATCGCCGGTTTATCATACGCCCCGGGCCCAGTGTAACTCCTCCCGAGATTATTTTAAGCTTCAACCCTAAACGTTTGATTAAAGTGCCATTCTATGTGGAATTGGCCCTTTTCTGGTCGGTAAGTAGGTTGACAATCGAGTTATTATTTTTAGTGTCATTACGTCATTTTGTTATAATGATAGAGAGGGGATATTGCTGATTCTTTTGTTTTACTGGTCAATGGTTGTAATAAAGAAAGAAAGAAAAATATTTATTTGTGACCCGCACAGGAGACACGAGAATAATAGGTCTAACTGAACGTTATTTAGTCAAACTTATCCATGTTTGATATCGAAATTGTTTTCGTTTTCTAAGAAACCCTGTAGTGCAAGCTCATCTTGCCCATCCTAACCTACGGAGCTCAAACTTGATCTTTGACCGAGTTTCAAAAGTCCAAAATCAAGGTATGCCAAAGGGCGATGGAGCGTAGCGTATTGGGTATTAAGCTCAGCGACCGAATACGCAATACTACGATACGCTCCAAAACAGGAATCGCCGATATGGGCAGCAAGTCTGCTGGGCTGAAGTGGGTCATATATGCAGAATGCTTTATGATAGATGGGCCAGAATCTTCACGCAGTGGGAGCCGGAAGATGGGCGTCGTCACCGTTTACGGGAGATTAACAGGAGATGGCAAAAATCGGAAAGAGTGGAAAGCTATGGGGGATAACTTTGCCCAGCAGTGGGCAAATAGGTTAAAAAAACTGGGCTTTTGTTTAAATTACTGTACTGTATTAGTACTTCGCCCAATATCTTTATAAATTATAGCCTATGTGTTATTCTGATGATATTTTTCTGTGAAGTTTCATCAAAATCCGTTCAGTAGTTTTCATCCATCCTCACAAACTTTAACTTTTAATATTATGTAGTAGTAGGTTTTCCAAAGGACTTCTTAGTATAATCAATCAATTGACTAATTAAAGTAACAGAGCTTCTATTGCGTAACACGCCTTCTATCACGATCCGAAAAAGTTTGAAAGAAACTCCTAATTCATTGCTTGATAAGTCTCATAATAAAAAAATTGTTTGCTCGACTGCGAAAATAACGCAATGAATACGGCTGAGTTTTAAAATAACAAGTAAAATTAAAATTCAAAAACCTTCAACACATTTTTATTTCATGCGACATAATTTATCTAGTACACGTAATTATGACACGATATCTTGCGAAAAACGTCCGATTCAAACAGTAAAATGCCCAAAATTTTCATAAAACATAGCTAAAAACACTCTCGATAAAGTCATGATTCAAACAAAAAAAAAACGTTATCAAAATCGGTTCATCCGTTATGGAGCGTTTAGATGCCACATACAGATACACAAACACACAGGTAGTACACACGTCAAACTCAAAACACACTTCTTTTTCCGTCGGGGGTTAAAAAACATTGTCTTGTTTTACGAAAATAACACGTTTGTAGATGCGAATAATTTCATAAAAAAAAGTGTGCTTTAAATAGGGAAATCCGATTTAAATTCAAATTTAATTTATTGCATCCATAATGTACATACAGGCGGTAAATATAAGTTACAGAAACAATTATGGACCCTGTCGGGCACAGCAAAATTCTCGATACAGTCAGTGTCTAGGAGAGAGGAATAGAGGACAATATTTTAGTTACAATGGTCCTGAGATATTTTAGTTTGTAGCAGATTAGTCAGTGGATTTCCTAGAAGTTTCCGCTACTCATAAACTTTTAAAACATTAAACTGAGATTAGTTGAACCAAAGATTCTAAATTCTCAAACAACAGCACAAAATCAGAACCTACTAATCCACCCAACATCAAAGGACATAAAAACCATTGGAAAACACAAGAAAAAACCCACTTTAAATACAGCCCCGATAAAATTAATAGCATCTCTTCGTCTGCCCTTTGGGAAGTGCAATCACGCGTGTAGAGGCTGCGTCGCTTTGTCCCATTCTCCCCTTTTCTTTTATAATTTTCTCGCCTGAGGCAGAACTCGGACCGCGGGAAAAATGCAAAGCTTGAAAGGTTTTCCTACCTACAGTGTTGCAATTTTGGATGTCGTGAGATAGATGTGTATGTACCTCAACCTCCCCTAAGTTTGAAAAACGTGAAGTGGGTTTTAAATGTTTAAGAGCTTTGAATATAGGGTGTGGTTAATGAGTTTCTTTGAATTTTTGTACAGTTTCAAAGTGAGGCGACTTCATGGATTATCTGTATTTGAGGAAAATACGCTGTAAAAAACGGGGAAAACATCGTGAGAACACCGGCATGTCCTAGAACCAAAAATTCGAAGACATGTGACATCCACCAACCCGCACTGGGCCCGCGTGGATTACGGCCCATTCCCTCTCACAGAGACGAGGCCTGTGTCCCAGCAGTGGGAACATTAACAGTCTGATGATGTGATGTGTGATGTGAGAAAAATGCTAAAATTGTGCCTTGATAGTTAATTATAACACTAAATAAGGATAAAGGAGACCCTTTCTCGGTAGAGAACTTGTATGATACTTGATCTCCGGCACAGAGAAAAATTTATTGGCTGCAAAATTTAAACATTCTGTGATCTCCAGTCACTTTAAACCCTGCTGTAATAATTTAATTAAACTCTCACAGTCAACAGGTAACATTCTCCTGAAAATGCTGAACAGTTTTTTAGAACTATGAATTGATAAAAAACGTTAACATGAAGAAAGATGGGAAAACTATCCGTAATTACTAAATGGATCATAAATCCTCTCATATATGTTTTTCTCCAAAGTAACTTACCAACCAAAGAGATTTATTTATAAAACTAAGGTTTATTAAGGTATAATGATCCCAAACGTCCCATAAAGTACAGCCATTGATTTACAACTCCAACACATTTCAGCTGAATCCATTTGCAATCCGCTCCCACAACTATTCCAAATAAAAGGAATTCCTCGTACAAAAGGGAAACCTGGGAAAAAGAAATAAAAAATATAATAATTCAAAATGGCGTCTGGCCACTTAATAACTGGCTGACACCATTGGGAAATATAATTTAATTTTTCTTTAGCGCCGTACTGTTCGTTCGTAATTCAAATGTGTATTTCTGTCCTTGTCTGGCGTTTCCTCGGTTGTGTCCCCCTCGCCCGCCCCCCCTCAAACTTCCGTTTGTTCGGGTGCCCCGTGTCACCCAGTGTTCTGGACAAGAAATATTTGCGATATTGTGTATTAGATGATTTGTGTATTCGCATGTACGTGGTGCGAATTTATAGAACGTACAGTCGTGTAGAAATTGTTCGATGGTTACTCGTAGTTAATGGTACTCTCATCAAAAGTTTTTAACAAGCTCCAGAGCGATGTTGTCTGTTTATTCAGCCTCTGATGTATTCCATATTATTAGTATAAGTTTGAGATATATACAAAGTTAAATTATTTTGCTTCTTTGCTCGTTTGGAATAAAGAGTTCTATAAAGTCATTATAGTTAGCGAGTTGAAAGGTAATATAATAATTCAACTTTGTAAATTTGAATTGAGTACGTAACAATAATATTAGTTACTAGCCGACGCTTCGTGGTTTCACCCGCGTAGTTCCCGTTCCGTGGGAATACAAGGATAAAAATTAGCCTATGTCACCCGGGGATAGTGTAGCTTCCCAACGGTGAAAGAATTTTTGAAATCGGTCCTTTAGTTTTTATGTTTATTTGTTAAAAAAATACAAATCTGACCTTTTTATAATATTATTAAGTATAGATATAGAAGTATAGATACAGATAGTATATATAATGATCGGTACATGGTTATTTTTCCTGGAGCCATTATTTTATGCACTTTAAGACGACGACTAACGCCAACGAGCTGGAGGGAACAAAACGCGCCCTCGTTTCTCACCCGCGCGACCCGAAATTTAGTAGTTTTTTGTACTTTTCTTATTATTCGATGACTTTAAAAAAAAAGCTTCTGATCAAAATGTAGATAATTAAATTGTCTTTGATATGGTGTCGATTTCATTAAAATACGCCCAGCGGTTTTGTTGTGATTGTCGTGTTTTTGTCCGTTTTAGACATAACTTTACAAATTAATTACAATATGTTATACGAATAAAACTCAAAATTTGCTCAGATGAAATTATTAAGAAAATGGTCTGATATAACATATATTTTTTTCGAATAAATTACGATTAGCCTTTTAGACGTGATTCTCATTTTAAAATCAGCTACTCAAGGGAATCGGCGCCTTAAAAGTAAATATCACCGGGAAAACTGCTATGAAGCAGACGATTGCTTCTGTGTGGCTTAACAAAACTGTTTTTCATGTCTTTCTTGTGCAAATTAATCTCTAAATTTACTCGTACATTCTAAACAAAATAAAGTACTAATTGGACTGCCTTTAGGTGTCTCGAATTCATAATACTTTATCCCGAACAAAGCAGGAGTAGATAAAAGTATACTACCGAACATTACACTACAAATTGTAACATACAGCTCACACATTACCATAAATTATTTCCTAAAAATCAGCATGCAAAGAAACCTCTCGACACCTATAAAACTATATAAAAAAACTGTATTTACGGATGTCACCTAGAGGGCTTGTCACAGAGCAGGTGTGCGAGTAATATTCTAATGGTGGTAAGAGCGTCCCTTCATCCATAATAATATCCCCCCTCCTCCCACGGCTTTTTATATAAAACTACGTGATATAGTGGGTAGGAAATGTTATAGATAAGTGGGACGATCTTTAAATTGAGTTAGATGATTAAGCTTAGAGAAGGTATGGAATTTTCGGTTTCGTTTCGGCCTTTGCTCGTGGCTTTGCCTTTATCGACAACTTTGTGAAGGTTTACCTTAATACTTGCTATTAGGGCGTAATGATAAGAATAAGAATAATTTTATTTGATAAGTTTACATTCAAGTTCATTAAATTCCTAGACCTCACACTAGGAGTCCCTGTGTCGTGAGATCCAGGCTCCTTCGTTCCGTTAACAATTTTTATAAAATACATACATAATTTTAAATATTAAAACTAGTTAAAGAAGAGTGTATGCATGGTGCTGTGATTTGTGTCAGTTGTGTTGGTGTTTTAAGAGAGTGTCTGTATGTTATCAGTATGTTAGCGAATGCATGTGTATATATGTGAATTGTGTGTACTGTGAGTTTTAACTAAGCCAAGAGACCTTCCTTCATATCGTAGTCCAATGTAAGAAGCCAGTTTGTTACGTTCACTCTGCATTTTTTTGTGATAGTTTTAATATTTTGTAAATATTATTGACTTTCGTGTATAAGTGTGGTAAGGACCTTCTGCCAATATTTTTGTGGTATTGGATTTTATTCCAATCTACCCTTCGACTTGATATATATAGGTGCTTGATATGATAGTAAAATGTTTAATAGAATTATGACACTGTGTTAACTCTAGCAATTTCTAGTGTCCTCAGTAATAGGTTTATGGTGGTATCTTACTCGTACAACCATAGAACTTAATAGAAAATTTGAAATTAATTATTTGCTTCATTATAATAATTCAAATAACAAGAAAAGGTGACTGACGGCAAAAAAAAACATTTTACAGGATTTCAAAATGCGCCATCTCGATATTGTTGGCCCAAGTATTTAGTTGTAGCACTTTGTAGTAGGATTATTCTTCGCTCTACGAGCGAGATACTCGAAGCCGCGTAGCGCATCGCTACGGATCATGGTACTCTACTCTTCGAACTACAACTCTGAGATAGAAAGTTCAACTGATAGCTACTAGATGGCGCTGTCCGCAATAACAATACATCTTTTAGAATCTTTTTTTGTTTGTTACTCTCTTTTTGGCCTAAATAAGGTTGGTGTGAGGTGTCCAAGATCCCTGAGAAAATAGATATCTACCAAGTTAATGTCACATTGGTGGGGCATGTAAGGTCCTGAATCTGTAACCTTATTTTATTTATACACTAAAATACAATCCAAATAATGCGTCATCTACAAATCCCATTTAAGATGTGTACTACTAAAAAATAATGACTTATATCACCAGTTATTGAGTTATTGTTCGTTTACTATTTAATCAACTTAAAGTATTATTTGCCTTTGTTATTTACCGAGAGATATAACGTCTGCGGGTAATTGAACGCCTGTGTGTTTAACATTGTAAAATACTTTGATAGTGATACAATAATTGCTTGGTCAGGTACAGTCAACAAAAGAGATCAGTAAACATATAGACAACTACATAACACTCTCATAAACTTGAATTCTTCCACAGGCTTGTCTATGGAATCTTGGTTTTAATCCCGGGTCGCGTTTCCATCTCGAGTTTTCAGTAGAAACCCGGATTCTGGACTTTCAATGAAGACAAGGGCTTATATTTCCTGCTGCTGAAATTGCACGGAAAATAACAACAGATATGGTAATTATTAGGTATGCGTCTGTTATGTTCCGATGATGAAAATATAATAGTTATCTCATATAATGACTGTACTTCAGTAGGAGTTTTATATTTTTATTTATTTTTTTACATTAGGAAGTGTTTCATCTATTTTTGGCAAACAAATCTAATACCTTTGAACGAGCAATTCTTGTATATGTATATATATAATCTGAATCTCGGAAATGGCTCGAACGATTTTCATGAAATTTAGTGTGCATAGGGTTTCGGGGACGATAAATCGATCTAGTTATGTTTCATTTTAGAAAACGTCGTTTTCTCTTTTTTCACCCGAACAGAGCTCGGTCGCCCAGGAACTATCTACCTTATATACCGATAAATATGAATAGCATAATCAGCGTATGATGTTCCCACTGATGGGATACAAGCCTCCTGTGAGAGGGAAATTACCACGCAGGCCCAGTGCAGCAGGCTTATTAAGTATCTTTTGCAAGAGTAAAACGAAACGAAAAAAAACGAAGAGTAAAAGGAATTACCTGCAGTGCAGGTATGGTAGGTCCTACACAATCGTTTGCTAATCGTTCGCTGTTTGTCAATAGCACTTATTTAAAAAAAAAACCGCCAACTTTCTAAAAGTTCTGTATGGAAGAGCAATTGTTGCTCAAAAATCGCTATCGGATTGCTGTTGCAAAAGATACGTAATAAGCCTGCGGATTGTTAGATGTCACATGGCTTCGAATTTTGAGTTCGCAGACATACCGGTTTGCTCACAATGAAAATAGGAATGATGGTATCGAAACAAGGCAGCCCAAATACACCAACCATGTCACTTACAAGTGCAAATGCACCAATATAAAAGCTTACCTACGTGTAGCCCATGGTAAAAGGTAGTCTCCTCCCGTGACAGCTGGGTCACGTCATTGGCCTAAGACTACGTCATCGATTGCGTTGCGGTTCTCAAACTTTTTTAGGGGGGAAAGATACAAATATTACAATAGGTACAAAATATTTATAATTTTTAATAAATCGTCATATTTGATACTTTTTGTATTTATTTACTTAAAAAAAAACCTGATTAGACCGCCTTTTATACTTCTGTTTTTATATTTTACGCTACAATTAATAATTTTTCTTGTGTATCTTTCAAAGTTCACGGGTTCACCAAAAACGTTTGGGAGCCACAGTATTTTACTCACAGAGCGAAACAACGCTATAGGTGTGAGCGACACGACAATAGCGATGAAATGGCTAGTTCTCAGTATGACACTTGTCAATTCGATATATCCTATGTGTGATTAAATTACCCGAGCAAAATGCATTTTTTATCTTAACAAAGCAATTATGAACTAATAATTCAATATACCAGGCCCCTCAGAAAGTATTGCGAAAAAAAGTTTTTATATATGGGAGACTGGCCAGTTATAATGTTTTTCGAAAATATGATTATTTATAAGTAAAAATAAGTAAGTTCCAATTTCAAAATTTCCCTCCACATTTTTTGCGAGTTAATTCAAAGTATTGTGTCTCACTGAAATATGGATCTGCGCCGGGAACATTTTAGAGCTATGATTTTATACGATTTCAAGTGTCGCCTGAAACCGGATGAATCGTACGATAGACTTCAAATGGCATTCATGGATGAAGGCCCTTCCAAGGCAACCGTGTATCGTTGGTATAACGAATTCAAGCGCGGTCGACCAACTTTGGGGGATGACGAAAGAAGCGGTCGCCCTTTGACGGCTGTTACCGAAGAAAACGTTCTAGCAGTGAAAAATTTAATCCAAGACAATAGGCGAATTACATATCAGGAGATTCAACACATATTGAAGATTGGATCGGGAAGCGTTCACGAGATTCTACACAGCCATCTTCGCGTGAGGAGGATAGTATCACGCTGGGTGCCGCACAACCTCACCGATGCTCAGAAGCAGGCCCGGGTGGAATGGTGCCGTGATATGCTTAACAAATTTGAAGCAGGCTCGTCTCGGCGTGTTTACGACATCGTTACAGGTGATGAGTCCTGGATTTATCAATACGACCCAGAAACCAAGCGCCAGTCGACTGTTTGGGTGTTTCAAAATGAGCCAACGCCTACCAAAGTGAAGCGATCTAGAAGCGGGGGTAAGATTTTGATCGCTAGCTTTTTTAATTTGACTGGCCACTTGGTATCAATTCCCTAACGGGATCAAAGAAGCATTAATGCCGAATGGTATACTACCAAATGTTTGCCAGAAGTTTTCTCTGTTATAAGCAACAAGCGACCAAACACAGGGCTCCGCGGGCTACTGCTCCACCACGACAATGCACCTGCGCACACCGCACTCAAAACGAGGGACTTCCTGGACAGCACGCCAGTCAAACTCCTGGGTCACCCTCCTTACAGCCCTGATCTAGCACCGTGTGACTTCTTTTTATTCCCAAAAATAAAAAATCAGCTCAAAGGGATACAATTTTCGTCGCCGGAAGATGCGCTGGCTGCGTTCGAGCAGGCTGTAAACGAGGTGTCTGCGGCGGACTGGAAAAAGTGTTTTGAAAACTGGTTTAGGCGCATGAATCTTTGTATAGAGGCTGGTGGAAAGTACTTTGAAAAGATTTAATAAAAATATATGTACGTATAGAACAATTTTTTTTAGTTTCGCAAAACTTTCTGAGTGTCCCACGTACAAATAAATTTAAGAATAAATAGATGAATCACATGAGTTACTAAATAGTTATTCTAGTTAGTAATTTATTTTATTTTCATTAACTACATGAGAAAGTACCTAAATTTTCTAAAAAGGACAATCAATGGTAACACTTATCGTGACGTAGTCTTAGGCCATCCTGGGAAGAGAATACCGGGCGAAGTATACGGAGTATGTTATTATTCCATGGTGTAGCCCAAATCAAACTTCAATTTTGAAAATAGAACTCAACACAATTGGCGCAAAAACTGTAAACAGTCGCAGAACAGTTCGCTCTCGTATTTGCTGAAAGATTGAAGTCAAATCCAGTTTTATCTTTAATATCTCTTATTGTTGTTAGAAGAGACTCTGATAGTAGGTAACACTTGCTATTTGCGATACGTATTCAGCACTTGAAAGACGTTCAGAATGCTGAAAGTCAGGACTGTTATTCCTGTGTCTCCGATTTATTTCAATGTGGCTGAGTATTGCCTGTTCGGTATCATATTAGGTGTTATAATAGGAATTATTGTGTATTATAATGTTATTAATAGGAAGTATAATACGGTTGCCGGGTTCCTGTTTGGTGGGAAGAATATGTCTGTTATTTCAATTACTCTGGCCCTTATTGCGAGGTGAGTGTTTTTTTGTGCAATAATTTTTGTAGTTTTTGAATTTTATTTTCTACTGGCTCGCGTTTTACGACTATCTCGCCTGATGGTAAGTGATGATGTGGTCTACGGTGAAGCACGCTTGTCTAGAAGAGACCTATTCACTCTTGATATAAAGACCCCAAGGTTGTAGTTTTCAGTAATCCGGTGTTAATCTACTAGTAATCTTATTCTATTAATTTGCTTCAAAGTAAGTATATTAATGTGATAAAAGTTTATATTTAGTCCTGAATTATCAAAATTATGGCACAGCTCTAGAATTCAGTTAGAGACGAGTGTCCCTTGTAGAAGCGTCTATGCATAGCTGCGAAAAAAATTAAGAATAATTTCTATTGATTATTTTATTTTGAAACAGTTTAAAAATGAAATCTTTAGTGTTTTAAATATAATCACTATCATCAACCTCACTCTATGACATAATTATACATCCAATTTAACATTTATAATATTTTTATTAGTTTTTTGATACATAAAGCCTTAGCCTTGAAATGCTACTTAGCCCTCTTCCTCTCTCCTAATTTTTGCTGTGCCCGACGGGGTCCATATTGATCTTTTACCATGTCTATACCATCTATGTAATACATATGGAATGCAATAAAGTATTGAGTATGATATGAAAGAACAATAAAAAATTAAAAAAGCCCCGACACATTATTATTTCATGCTACATAATTTATCTAGTACATAGTAGATACGCTTCGATAGGCAATCTATTGAACACGTAATTATGACACGATATCTTGCGAAAACACCCCGATTCAAACAGTAAAACGCCCATAACTTTTGTACGGCTGAACCGATTTTATTTAAACATGCTAAGAACAATCTCGACAAAATCACCATTCAAACAAAATAAACTAAATCTAAATCGGTTCACCCGTTTGGACGCTATAATGCCACAGACAGACATACAGATATACAGATACGCAGCAACACACGTCAAAGTTATAATACCCCTCTTTTTCCGTCGGGGGTTAAAAAGGGAGTAAGTGACATTGTGATGGGGGACAAGACAGTATGGAAGAAGAATACGTGTTGCGCCAACCCCAAATAACATGGGATAAGGGTAGGAAGATGATGATGATGATATCCCCTCAGTAGATCCTTGTTATTTTTGATTTATTATATAGTAAGCAAACGGTTAAGAACGTAATATTTGACTTGGAGGGCAAAAAGGCCATTGACATACGCCCTAATCATATTTTCTTTATAGTCGAACCAGCTGTTCCCCACGGCTTTGCTCCCGTGGACCACCCCACAGGACCCGGTTTTGGGATTAAAAAATAGCCTATGTCACTCAGGAATAATGTAGATTTCTAATGGTGAAAGATTTTTTTAAATCGGTCCGGTAGTTTCGGCGCCTATTCGGTTCAAATAAACATCATCATCATCATTTCAGCCGAAAGACGTCCACTGCTGGACATAGGCCTCCCCCAGGCGTCGCCACATTGACCGATTCCATGCGTCTCGCATCCAGTGCCTTCCTGCAACCTTAAACAGGTCATCGGTCCACCTAGTGGGAGGCCTTCCAACGTATCGTCTTCCGGTTCGCGGTCGCCATTCCAGATCTTTTCGGCCCCATCGGCCATCCGTTCTGCGAGCAATGTGTCCTGCCCACTGCCACTTAAGTTTGGCAATTCTTCGGGCTATGTCGGTAACTTTGGTTCTCCTGCGGATATCATCATTTCTGACGTGATCACGCAAGGAAATTCCGAGCACAGCCCTCTCCATTGCCCTTTGGGTGACTTTAAGCTTTCTGATAAGGCCCATTGTGAGCGACCACGTCTCGGTCCTAGACATAGACTTTTGTCTTGAGACACTGCGGTAAATACCAAATAAAATATATAACAAATAAACATAAAAACAAACAAATCTTTCCTCTTTATAATATTGGTATAGATGAATTTAAAGTCACTCTTCATTAAGTGCGTCGCTATTATGTTGGGATGGTTTGAATTCTAAGATCGAATGAATGTGTATCCTTGTTCGAAGGAATGAATGAATGACGCAAGTCTTATCTGCTTCTAACAACATTTACTATTACAACAGAGTACAATGGATAGTATGGCTTTCTACTCCAATAAACAATATTATCCTTATCTCGTGCATGTGACTTTCCATTAGTCTACTTGATCTATTTTACTACAAACGATTCCATCTTCCGCAAACTGTACAGCAAGATCAGACTGTCCACGATCTCTCTCACGAAGCTCTTTGGTCACATCGTTAGAAAGGATGAACACAACCTAGAACAGCTGATGGTTACTGGCAAGATTGAAGGGCAACGTCCTAGGGTTCGCAAATCAATAAGATTGTTAGACTAAGTCCGCACATCCTTGAACACCAAACACACGATGCTCTACACGACGTAAAAGACAGGCATAGATGGCGTAAATTAGTGAAAAATTCTCGCGTCGTGTTCCTCATTACTGAGGGCTGTGATTCCCACTTCGTGGAAACTTTTCTTTACTATCATCAACCTGTTGCTTTAGAATTCCTTCTATTGTTATCATCCTCTGGCCTTATCTAAAGTCGGTGGAATCCTTTCTCTTGATCCTCATCACCTTGAATCACAGTAATGTTCATATCACTTAAAGCTATTGGTACCAGTATACATTCATTTTCTTCTACTTGGGCTATTTTCATTACATACTAGTCATCTGGGGGAGGTCCATGTTCAGCAGTGGACGTCTTTCGGTTAAAATCATGATTATACAAGACAATTCTATAATATTTCTCAGCTAGTTTTGACGCTTTTCATATTTATTTACACTGTGGCTACAAATGTTATCTTTATGTTTGTTAATCTGCATAACTTCTGCCTATGCACCAATGTTTATCTTAAAAACATACCTTTGAAATATAACATTTTACAAGCAAAGATTCGAAGACGGTGACATCCACCAACCAGAACTGAGCCTGTGTGTCGGATTACTGCCTGTTCCCTCTCATAGGTACGACTGACACAGGCGGTCTGTATCCCAGTAGTGGGAACATCATAGGCTGATTAGTGTAAACCTAGGATAGTTGCCCCGATTGTAATTACTCTAGTTTCACGGATGAATCGCTCATGAAATAAATTGTTAATCTATCGAAAGTTTCTCCAACTACCACTAAGTTTACCGTGTCTCATGTCTCAGTGTGATTGTATATGTATATGTCCATTTTCTCGGTGGATCTATCCTAAACGTAATTTTTATGGATTAGGCAACTATCCGCTATTTGGGATAGATGTCCCAAAATATAGAGATCCTCAAGATTAGCTAATATTTTGGCAATATTAAAGATAATGTTAACAAGTTTTTTACTTTTCACTTTGTCGATAAAAAGAAGAATTTTCCAAATCAGTCCAGGCGTCTTTGAGTAATCTTGGAGCATACATAAAAAAGAAGATTCCGACGAATCGAACGCGAACCTCCTTCTTTTTTAAGGCGGTTAAAAACCGTCCACTTGACTCTAACAAAAATTTAAAGCTTAGTTTTACGCAATCGGATCCCTGAATCGAAAAATGTTTTTCACAGACCCGTAATATTTGTGTAGTGGCCTATCCTACGAAACTCTACTTTACGTGTACAGGAAGTACGCAATTTTTTTATGATTTTGTTTAACCACTTTGTCGCCATTATTAATGTATTGTACATCTAAGCCAAATTATAGTTTTCTAGTAAGAAGAGTCTCTGAGCTAAGCTGCGGACGGACAGACGGACATGGCTTATAAGGGTTCTGTTGACTACGGAACCATAAAAAAACGCAACGTTGATTGATTTCAGAAAATGTGACAACTATCCGGCTTTTTTCCTATGGTTATACTGTTCTAATCTAATACCTCATTTCAATTTAGTCATCTGACGAGCATCACTCTACTTGGTGTTCCTGTAGAGATATACCTCCGAGGCACACAGTACTGGGCGTCTGCTCTCTCTCTTATCATCGTCACTTTCCTCACTGCTGTTATTTATTTACCTGGTAAGTGATATCTTTTCATTATTGTCATTTATTTAAGATTTAGCAATGAAGTATCTTTGTAGACGTACATTTGAATCATGGTAGAGGAAGAGGTAACGTGGACCAGTGGTAACGGCGGGCACATTACTTTGTGTAAATAATTTAATCACCACTGCTCCAAAAACGGTACAAGAAAACTTCGTGAGGAAACCGGCATATCGTAAAACCAAAAATCCGAAGACATGTCACATCCACCAAACCACACTGGAAACGCGTAGTGAACTATGACCCATTCCATCTTCACAGAGAGGAGACCTGCGTCCCAGCAATGGGAAAGTTAAAGGACGGTGGTGATGAAAGGAAGAGGTCGTTAAGGGCGTAATAATAAAACAAGTTCTTAAATTCTGATGATTACTTTGAGATGAATGATAGTCGTTCCAAATGATAATACAACTCATTGTAAAGATGCATCATTGTAGTCTAGCTAATAATTTCTCAGTATACACCACCTAACGAAAAGATCTCCTTTCAAAAACATTGGATCTGAATCTCAAACGAATGAGGGCAAAGTAGTTTGCCGTGCTTTGAAGGTACATTTCATCAAATAAAATCTCTTCATCCCATTTACAGTGTTCCATAAACTTCAGCTGTCGTCAAGCTTCGAGTACTTAGAGATAAGGTTCTCAACACACACTCGGACAATAGCTGCAGTGCTGTTCGTCGTCAGCAAGCTGATGCTGCTGCCTATTGTGCCTTATGTGCCCCTCATGGCTTTCAGATTAGGTAAGCGGATTGATAAAACCTTCCTACCAATATTATCTATGTATGTATGGATGTTTGATAATCAATCAAGCCTCTACTACTGATAGGATTTGGATGAAAGTATTTTATTTTTTGTTCTGGATAAATGCAGAAGATTGCAGATGAATAGACTTAAATATTTGTGTACATTTTATTGACTAATCAATGATAGTTACTTCATAGAAACCTTTAGATTTTTGGAAATTGCTGTAAGACCTTTTGCAGCATATTTGACATGTAATATATGTTTCAAGTGTGATTACTTAGTGTTTACAAGCGACTTTATCTACTCTGTTTGCATTATTTTCAGTAACAAATCCTCTAGCGGGTCGAGTCACAGCCGTGTTATGTGTCGTATGTGCAACGTTCAGTGCAGTTGGTGGACTTCGAGCAATAGTATCCATTGGAATCATGACTACGTTCTTGGCTTTAGCTGGTACAGCTCTGCCCAGTGGTCTAGCATTATTGCCGATGGGATTCAAGAGGATGTGGGAAATAGCTAGTCAAGGTGGCAGATTAGTGCTTTATGAGTAAGTGATAATTGTATGTTTATAAAGGAGCCGTTTGTATTCAACTGAATTTATTTTCAGACGCTAAGCGTTTGAGTAATTATTAACGGTAAACAGTTGGTGGGCTATTTTTGTGGACCAACGACATTTGATTCAACTAGAGACTACAAAATAAAATAATTTATCACTGGCTTTAATTGCTAAGAAAATTCAAATGGAAGAAATCGATAAATTATTATTAACCCGCTTGGTAAAAAGTCTAGTAGCCCTGATATTGAGAAACAAATGTACGAAACAGTGTTGTTTTTCCAATAGTAAAGGGTGGTTCAACTAAAGCGCACGATGTTAATTGTAAATAAAACAAAGAGTTGAAAAACAATATATCACGGGAATTTAACGCAATGATTTGATTTGATGACGAAAAAAAAAGATATAGTTATAAATTCTTATAATCATATATTGTTTTTCAATTATGAAACGCGAAAGATTTACAGTTAATAAAACAAAGAGATTTCAGAGAATTATCTTATTTTTATATTATATTATGGTTGAAGAATCTATGACAATTATGTGTGAAACAAAATATCGCGCAAATGCTCACTACGGCTTCGATGGCATACCTCTATCCGATGGTCTATATTTTCAATGACACTGAGGCACAATTGAGGTTCAATGTCGTTATTGTGCCGAATTATCTCATCCTTTAGCTTTGAATTGTTCTTAGCTTATTGGCGTACACCTTTTCTTTTAAATATCCCCAACAAAAAGAAGTCCAACGGTGTCAAATCACATGATCGTGGCGGTAATTGAAATCGTCACGACGTGAGCCATTGAATTTCTCGCGCAATAGAGTAATTTTTCGTTGGCTGTGTTGCAAGTGGCACCGCCCTGTTGGAACCATATATCGTCCAGCTCCATACCCTCAATTTCTGGCCACTAAAAGTCCGTTATCATCTCGCGATAGCGAATACTTCACGGTAACTGCTTGGATTCAACAATCTTAACGCGCTGCTCAATTGTACTCACAATTAACATCGTGTATTATAGTTGAACTACTCATTATAAGAACTTTTACTTTGAAAGTAACCTGTACCTCCACATTATCAACTTACCTAATATATAGTTAGACAATATTCATCCCTCAACCATCCATTCAACTTACTTTTCAGCCCAGATCCCGAACTGGCTCACCACACATCATTCTTCGCCGTAACTTTAGCTCTATCCACTAACTGGCTGTGGAAGATAGCTCTAAGCCAGTCAACACTGCAGAAGCTTCTAGCTGTTCCTACAATAAGTCAAGCAAGACTCTGCCTAACGATATCTTGTGTTGGAGTGATACTTATGAAGCTGCTGTCTTGTTTTCTGGGATTGGCGCTATATGCGTGGTTTGCTGGTTGTGACCCGATGCTTACAGGACAGATAAAGAAACATGAGCAGGTATTTGGGATTTCTCAATTTATTAAGAGCACGGTCCCATTTGAGCTATTCACTAGTAGTTAGAGTAGTTTTGTAGTTCAAGAAGAGACACTTTCTGTACTGTTTATGCTTAATTTTAGTATGTTTTTACTATTTCTTATTTTAGTCGTTCTATTATTCTTGTTTAGTCCAGAAAATGTGTTGCGTTCCTCTAAGTTTGCGCCCGATAAATACCTTTCTTTTAATTATTTATTAAAACTTTAAGTACAAGTACAAAGGCGGACTTAATGCTTTAGGCATTTCCTACCAGTCGACCTTAGGGTGGTGCAGAGATAAAATACGGCAGGTGCAACTACATGAAAAAACAAATAGAGAAAATAAATATGTATAAAACAATTAGTTCTACAAGGTTAGACAGGAATTGCGATATTTTCAGTATGGGACAGTAGATAATAGCTCTCAATGGGACTGCGGCCTAACAGACCGTGTATCTTTGTTATGAATATGATTGTCCTTAATTTCAACGTAAATTGAATTATGGAAAGAGCTCACCAATATATGAATATAGATTTGCATTAAAAACAAGCGCAGTTGATCAATGCGACATAACATCATCTGTTCATCTTGTGATCTTATTGAGTTTCTCTTGTATCTGAACGATAAATTATATTTTTCTTTTACAGCTTGTGCCTCATTTCCTTAACAACTTATCTCTGATGTTTCCGGGCATATGCGGGATTTTCATCATCTCCATTTTCAGCGCAACAACTGGGTGAGACACATGAATTTTGTACTAAAACGATCCCTATTTTTATTCATCTAAAGTTTATATTAATTTACCGTTCAGATGATACTTGTTCCAGTTGCATAGCTTCATTGATAAATTCGATTGCTGGAGTGTTGTTCGAAGAATTTATAAGACCATGGATGCCTCAAAGTACCAATGAGAATGCTTGTTGTAGGATTATGAAGGTAAGCCTTGGTCATTTTCATTCTTTAAACTGAAATAAAAAACTAAATAATAATAACATGACATAGCATACAGAAGGATTCTAAGGATTCTATTCTATTCTAAAAACAAAGTGTCTTCCCTCCGTTATTCCATCTGACCCGAGTCGCATTGTAGGTAGCTTAGTTCGTTCCATCATCGGACTACAAGACGCACGGCGCGGCGATGCGTCACATTTTCGACCATATGATCGCTTACCATCAGGTAAAAAAGTGGTTAAGCGCAAGCCCTATCAACAAAAAAAAAAAGTTAGAAACAGTTTTCAATCAGTGAGGGGTGAGCTTATACTGGCAATGTTTAACTTGAAACGTCGTCGTGCGTATCATCCAAATATCAACAAAACACGCCTGTGCGAATGATATGGCGGAGTCTGGATTTTTGCAAGTTTCATTGCAATATTCCCTATTACTGAACCTTTTGACCTGAATAATGAAATGTATTTTAGTGACCTACCATCTTAATGATTATCGTTCCAGTGTCTTTGCGTACTGGTCGGCCTATACTGTGGTTCGGTTGTATGGTTTGCAAAAGAACTGGATCGTCTGCAGCATGTCGCTTCAGGGGTTACAGGGGTCACAGCAGGAACATTGCTTGGGCTGTTCACACTAGGCATCGTGTGCTCAAGAGCTAACTGTTCTGTAAGCAAACATTTTTTTATTTTATATTTATGAAGATACAGTTATAATAAAGTTTGATGTAGAATAATTTTCAATAAAAAAAAGTTCAAGTAAAATAATATCAGCGCCCTCTGTCGAACTTTGGCTGAACTTAAGTGACAAAAGTACGTAACAGTGCCAAGGCCCTTCAACTTTCCTAGATAAAACACTTGAAAAGTCATAGAGGGCTCTGCTTCAAGGAGTTCCGTACTTGTACCATAGATGGCGCTGTTTGTAGGAGTAAATATTGTTTTATTTTCACCTGAGTAAAACATTAATATTATGTATTTTTCCGTTTTATTACCTATTATTTTATTTCAGGGAGCTCTAAGTGGCTGTTTATTAAGTCTTATCCTCTGTGGTTGGCTACTTATTGGTGCAGAAAATGCACTCGCCACTGGAGCACTGACCTTTCAGGGTAAACCACTGGCCACTTCAGGCTGCGGAAAAGCTAATTACACCCATGTACCGGCCAACATCAGCATAGTAACTCCTAATGCTGCGTAAGTATTAAATACTTTTAATTTGTTAGCTTTATTTACTGTCTATGTGCTTAAAATTTGTTTGTTACTTAACTGTACTATTTTTCTACAGAGGTTTTATTAGTGTCTGCAGAACCTGAAAAAGAGCAAGATTTTCAAAACTAATATTTTTCCGTATTATAATAATTGTAACGGGTAAACTCTGGAAGAACTTAATTTATTGCGAACTACATACTTTCACTGGTAGAAAAATACACTATCATCACAGATAGGCCACAGGTGCGTAACCGCAGAAATTAACAAATACCTAGTAAAAAAAACTTGGTATTAATTTTACCTAGTATCTTGTATTGTTCCATCTATATCTCAGTTAACATTCCGTCTACGATATTATAGGGATTAGTATGAAGGCTGACAGTGCATCAGTAATGAATGGTTGAGATTGCTAATCTGTTGCATGGTTAGTGCTTAAGCTGCGTTTAAAGCGAGACAGGCCAGTTCAGTAGATTCTAGCTTTATACAAAATTAACACCTTCTCCCATACAGCTTTCCATCATCTTTCCCTAATGTCCTTTACAAATCAACTGTAGGTACCTAACTTTCTTGATGGCTTGACGTGATTCGATTTATATATAAATAAAAGAAAAGTACGTATGTATGTTCCTTATAGAATCCGAAACGGCTGGACCGATTTAAAAAAATATTTCACCGTTGGGAAGCTATACTATCCTCGGGTGACATAGGCTACTTTTTATCCCTGTATTCCCACGGGAACGGGAACTACGTGGGTGAAACCTCGAGGCATCCGCTAGTTGAATATAAGATACGTTCACACGGATGCAGTGCGTTGCAATTTGACCGGTTTGCACTTGACATTTTCTTAGACAATACATGCGTGAACTCGCCTATCGACGCAATTTAAAACTACCTCGCACCATCAGTAAGGTTCCTTAATTAGCAACAAGTAAAATTTCAAAATTTAAAAAACCCCCGACACATTTATCTTGCGAAAACATTTAAACAGTAAAACGCCCATAACTTTTGAATGGCTGAACCGATTTGATTCAATCATAGCTAAGAACACTCTCGATAAAGTCACCTTTCAAACAAAAAAAAACTAAATCAAAATCGGTTCATCCATTTAGGCCCTATGATGCCACAGACAGACACACAGATACACAGCAACACACGTGAAACTTATAACTCCCCTCTTTTTCCGGCGGGGGTTGAAAATACTTCCATTTAAATTGCAAACACAACCAGAAACGACGTTACACATATTCCTAAGAAAAAAAAAACTGTGAAAGTACTTCGAAGTGCCGAGTGGCTTATATTTTTAAAGATGAAATGTTTGATTATGATCGTTTTGATACGAGAAAAGATCATTACGAAAGTTACATTCCACTAATTAGGCAGTGAAATAAAAATCATATCAGTGACTTTATGTCATAAGAACGGTTTTATTACAACCGACTTCACACTCGGTTTGAGGTACAGCCAAACGAATGTCTATAGAAAAAAATTGACAAAGACAGCGCCTCTATTTCGTGACGGTAAGGCTGGTTTTCGTAGCACAAGTGTGTGTTGATCGTACGAGTACCTAAGCAGAAGTTTTAATCTTCGCCCGTAAGTTGGATGCGGGCTGACTCAGTTTTATTCCCCCCTTATTAAAACTTTACCCATATTACTATTACTCGATTCCCTGTTCTTTTATGAGTTTTCTTCGTAGAAGTAGTTTTTTTTAAACCACTAGTCTTGGTGGTGTTGGTTTCTTGTGTAGAAGTTTTTTTTCCATTAAGCTCATTTCCTTGAAGTTTTAAATTGTAAACTAGAACTTTTTTCAGACTCCTGATAAGAAGGAATCCACCAGAATTAGGTATATGTTTAAAAAAAACTAAAGCTGTTTTTAGTGAAATAACTGCCTTATATTATTCAGAAACTTATTCGAAAGTCGTGAAAAGTTCAAAATAGTCTCGTTGACCAATTTTATTAAAGGGAATTAATTTATTGTTAAAACCTGCAATGTAGTTACAGAACTTATGAAAATATATTGCCAAAGCATACAACTGGCACTTTCTATGATTTCTCTTGTAATATTTTAATGACATACATACCAATAGGTACCATTCAAAATGTTGTGGCAAGCTGGAATTTCCAATAAAATAAACTCCATTTGGTTGCAATTACCTGCAAACATTTTCAGTTCAACGTTTTGTTTATAATACACACTAAATTCATTGAATTGATGGATTTGAACCACTGTTTTATTGCATTAGTCGATATAACAATAATGGTATATTCTATATTTGTTCCTATTTGTATATTGATGCTAAGTATTTAATTTTTATGACGCAGGGTAGTTGGCAAAATTGATTTGTTAGGAAAACTCTGGAGGATTTCTGCAAACGAAAGTTGTTTTACAGTTATTAGAAACTAAAAATGAAAAAAGTATGTGTAAATAGGAACGATTAACGACTTGAATGTTGGTCGCAATCTCATCGCAGCATTATCGAAAAGTCAAAAACTCTTTTCTACATTTCTCTAAATACATTTCGACAAATATTGCAACCGTTTCTTAAAACACGGGAAACGCCCCTTATATGTTCTATGAATATGAAAATCTTTCTTACCCATTTATCCGACCTCTTTGCAAAAAACGATTTTTCCAACTGAAGACAACAAGCCCCTCAGGATTGTTGTCTTCTGTTAGACAAATCGTTGGACATCTACATAAAAGCTTTTCGCCCTCATACCCTTTATTCATTGATGAATACCATCGATTGTCTCAATTCCAAAAAAATATGAAAATCTTATATCCACATCAATAAAAAATTTGAGCCTGCTAATTTCCTACACAATGCAGTTCAAACTTTAATAAATTATCAAACAATTTTTGTCTTCTTTCCAGTAACCAGTTTCCAACGAAGCCGCTACAATCTCTCTTCCGAATCTCCTTCACCTACTGTCCCTTCGCCGGAGCCGTCTCCGTTCTCCTCATCGGGATCCTAATGAGCTATCTCACGGGAAAATCCAAGTCGGAATCAATGAACCCGGATGTGTTCTGCCCATTAACACAGAGTTATCTCCACAAGTCGCTGATTAGGAGTCCCACAGCATCTTTGGAGGCAAGACCGAATACACAAGAAGTTTATGTGGCGTTGGATGAAGCTCTGAAACATTTGAAAGAGGTTATTGATCGATAAATATATGTTTTTGAAGTGATTTGTGATTTTATTGCGAGTTATAGTTATAGAGTACATTACGTATGAATTTATCATAGTGGTAGCAGCACGGAGTTTGAACTTCTTTTCATATGGGACAGTCCACCGTACTATTCCCAAACCACTGAAACTCCTGAAAGCCAGAATCAGTAGTGGCAACCACCAGAAAAGGGCCGAGGCAATGAAGCTCCACGAAGTCCCGGAGAATGAATTTAACTGTCTTGGATCCCGCAACTAAATCAATCAGAAAAGAGTAGGCAAGAGTAGAAAAAAAAAACAAATTTCTACTTCCCTCCACATCAAGCAGGATGTTCTCCTATTACCCTTGTGCCTGTGACCATTTGTTTCAACAGAACAAACAAGACCAATAGGCACAAAGGATCGTTTACAACTGGGATAACCCCATTTGCCTAGCAGCACGCATAAAAATTACCATTATTATTAATAGGTCCTAACATTCTGAGCTGTTATATTTGATTCCAATAACAGGTACGGAAAAAACAGTTGAATGTACGGAAATGTGTTTTAGTTTCTACAAGGTCCGTATAGTAAACAACTCTAGATGCAGTCTGTACATTGTCTAAGATAATATTGCGTTCATTCTGCCAAAGAATACACTCCCATAAGTAAATAGAGAAAACGACGTTTTATAAAAATGAAACCTAGCTACATCGAATTATCACCCCCGAAACCCACTGAAAACTAAATTTCATGAAAATCGTTAGAGCCGTTTCTGAGATTCAGATTATATAAATACATATATACAAGAATTTCCCGTTTAAAGGCATTAGATAGATTAGATAGATAGTACACCAAATCCTTATAAAGTGGATTTGATAGGTCATGTAAAAAACCGGCCAAGTGCGAGTCGGACTCGCGCACGAAGGGTTCCGTACCATTATCGAAAACAACGGCAAAAAAATCACGTTTTTTGTATGGTAGCCCACTTAAATATTTATTTTATTATGTTTTTAGTATTTGTTGTTATAGCGGCCACAGAAATACATCATCTGTGAAAATTTCAACTGTCTAGCTATCACGATTCATGAGTTACAGCCTGGTGACAGACAGACAGACAGACGGACCGCGGAGTCTCAGTAATAGGGTCCCGTTTTTACCCTTTGGGTACGGAACCCTAAAAAAAGAAAGGCAGAAAACACATTTATTTGTCACAAGACACTAGAGAAAACAACATAAGAAAACTTAAAAGTAAACAAGAATACAAAAGAGAGAAAACAATATACCAACCCAGCGACCCTTTTACATTTATTAAGACTATTGTGTTCAAAAACACAACTAAAGACCTAAACCCGAGTATATATACTTAATGACTCTCAAATAAAAATTCTACTAAAAACGATACATTGTAGATGGTTCGGGTTCCTAAAAAGATATATTAGGAAAATAATTAATTGATTAATTGCCATGCTAAAACAAAACAACTCCGTCTACCCCAATAAAATTTGTCCATTTACGTTTCCAGAAATCCATTATTTCTTATAAAAACAAATGTTTACTAAGTATTTAAGTCATTTGATGGTTTTAGGACGAAATCCTGGCAATCTCATAGCCTTCTATGTTACAACGTAAATCAGCTTAGGTAAATAATTATTTTGGATACTTTCCTTAAATTTTTTAGCAGTGGACATTTTTAGTAGCAATTTAACCCACGCGAATTGAAAGTGTCAAAGGGTATGTTTCCTGGGTAGAAAAATGTTGATTCTATTCAGTCCGCCAGTGAGATTATCAAATAATATTGGACCTGTATTTTTTGCTATAGTAAATAAATAAAAATTGACAAAGATAAAGCGCATCGAAGTTTAGGAGTACGGGCTTGTGACGTCACTTAGTCTGTATAAAGTGTAGCACAACGTGACGTCACATGATATTTCAACCAACGCACTATATCATCGTTATTTTTTGTTTACGTGGCTAAAGAAAAATACGTTTCCAATATTTTTAGGTCAAAACTTTTTTTTTTTCATTTTGTGGTATTGATACTTCCAGAGATTTATTTACATAGATAAAAGCTTATACAGTATTTAAAATGCTGAATTAACTAAAACTACAAACATACACTTAAACCGAAAACTACACACTTACTAAACCTAAAAATATACTAAACTAAAATATGGCGTCGAAAAACTCCTCTACATCGTTGTCCACTGCTAATGTGCCCAAAAGACTGGCATCATTGCCACGTTGTATGGCAATGCTTATTCTATGACCAAGGTAAAAGCCAGCCCTTGGGTTGCGCGAAGTGTAAACTAGGCGTTTGGAAAGATCATTAAACAAAGCGGTTATAACTGACAGAATAAATACATATTTTTGTCAACTACCCTATTTTCATTTTGTGGTATTGATACTTCCAGAGATTTATTTACATAGATAAAAGCTTATACAGTATTTAAAATGCTGAATTAACTAAAACTACAAACATATACACTTAAACCGAAAACTACGCACTTACTAAACCTAAAAATATACTAAACTAAAATATGGCGTCGAAAAACTCCTCTACATCGTTGTCCACTGCTAATGTGCCCAAAAGACTGGCATCATTGCCACGTTGTATGGCAATGCTTATTCTATGACCAAGGTAAAAGCCAGCCCTTGGGTTGCGCGAAGTGTAAACTAGGCGTTTGGAAAGATCATTAAACAAAGCGGTTATAACTGACAGAATAAATACATATTTTAGTCAACTACCCTATTATAGCAAAATAAATGAGACTAAGAATATTAAAAAAATATCTACGGTGTCAGATACATCAACTTAAATAATATCGACAAAAAAGTTTGACATAAAAATAAGAAGAGAAGACTTGAGCAATATGGGTACCTATATGGGTACCTATATGGTTAAGATTTAAAATGAAACTGGAAAAAAAAACAACAAGACAGATTTAATTGTTGTTTATCTACAAATAAAACAGGAAAACCTGTGAATACAAAACTTATCTTGGATTTTAATTCAAGAAACAAATTAATGCTTAGATAGATGATACACACGTTGAAGCAACATGATATTTGGAAATCTACTCAAATTATTCCCAAAAAAATATTGTAACAAAAGACGCCAAAAGGCCTAATGGTAACAATTCCTACAAAAATGTTGGATTTGGGCGAAAGCCTTCGAAGACATGTTCGATTAATGGCTTCCAGTGTGAATGCGATTTCACGATCGAGTGCCCACGGCAAATTTTCGCCATTTCCTTCCATTATTCATGATGTTTCGATGACATATTGAATGTCATTATGTCAATGAGGATTCTTTGTAAATATTTCCATCATGGATTTTATGATTATTTGGTGGCAGGTAATTATGGCGCTTGGTTGGGGCGTAAGGAATGTTTATGGCTGTACCTACCTACTCATAAGTAATCCGCATATATGTATATATAGAATCTATGCGGCCTATTTTCGAGTTGGCTTACTTTATATCAGAAACCAATTAATATTTCCACTGTTCATGATAAAAAATCTCCTAATGCCAATTATCTTGTACATAGGATAGGGAGCGAAAGGGTTATGGTATATTTGTCTTATCAGTATAAGTTACCGGTTTTCCGTTATTCTTTAATGAATCTGAGTATATGTAATAATATATTTATTTAAAATCATAAGGCAGAACAATCAATAAAATTTTGGCTTAAGACTATACAAGTTTACATGTGTTTTGTGCCTGAACTAGGTAATCCGATTTTCAGGCGAGAAGACGTATAGTTGTTCTATCATACGATGACATGTGAATCGTAGCAAAATTAATCTTTTTTCATCGTCATATAAGTCACGTAACATGTCTCTGTGAGATATAACAACTACTCGTATACAATATATATATGTCGCATCAAGCCTGGCCGATAGATGCAAACCGAATATTACGGACCGACACTGATTCTACGACGTGTTAGCTCTAAGGCTGTCAGTACTCAACTGCCATATTCTGCTGTCCCCACTACGCAAGCGGTTAGAATAAGCGCGCCAATGCGTAGTTCTTGCTTTGCCGCCAGATGGCGTGCTTGCGATTTGTTTTAACGTCCGTACTATTGACTAAACCCGACATATATATATTTTATTTTTATAATTACAATTAATCAAACATAAGATTTATAGTAATACTAGCTGACCCAGCAAACTTTGTTTTGCCATAAAAAGACCAAACATTTATCTACCCTACCTACCCGACCCTACACTACCCTACCCTACCCGACCATACACTACCCTACCCTACCCTACACTACCCTACCCTACCCTACCCTACACTACCCTACCCGACCCTACCCTACCCTACCCTACCCTACCCTACCCTACCCTACTCTACCCTACCCTACCCTACACTACCCTACCCTACCCTACCCTAACCTACCCGACCCTACACTACCCTACGCTACCCTACACTACCCTACGCTACCCTACACTACCCTACCCTACACTACCCTACCCTACCCGACCCTACACTACCCTACACTACCCTACCCTACACTACCCTACCCTACACTACACTACCCTACACTACACTACACTACCCTACACTACCCTACACTACCCTACACTACCCTACCCTACCCTACCCTACCCTACCCTACCCTACCCTATGTCCTTCTCCTGGTTCTAAGCTACCTCCCTGCCAATTTTCAGCTAAATCTATTCAGCCGTTCTTGAGTTATAAGTGAAGTAACTAACACGACTTTCTTTTATATATATAGATTAAGTTATTTTTTAAGGGTGTAAATAATATAACAAATTTCTTATTTACTAACATCCTAGATTCTTAAAATAAATAATATACGTACAATATCTATTTTAGCACAAATAGTAACGTTCTTCTCTGTATTTTCAGTAGGACATACTTTGAAGAGCTTCTTTGAGTATTTTCTTACAGTTACAATAATTTAGGGGAAAAACATTTGTTGTTGCAATTAGTCTGTTGTAAAGAAGTGGTCCGAGGAACACTTAAAATGTTGAGTGAATTTCAGACCTGAATGTGTGCTTAAAATTTTGTTTGACTTTATACTTTACAATTAGGAACATAAACTTGGTGTAAGTAGGATTACTATGACTACAGAAGCTCTACAAAATGACGTCTTGAAACCAAACACGCGCGCAAAGACAAGAACCAACCAAGCCTTTTAGTCCTAAAACCATATCATGAGCTATTTGCAACGTCACTCACAAAGCAAGTCTCGTCTTTTTCTCAGTTCAAAACGATATTTCAGATTTTTTGGGATATTTTTGTTTCAATAAAATTATTCACTAAAAATCTTTTTTTAAACATGCTTTTTCGTTATTTTCTCAGCAAACCCTTTCATTTTATACCCATACCATGGCAGTGCACAAAAAATAACAACAACATAGTCCGTGGTATTGGGGCGTCCGCCATATTGGATTTAGAATGACGTCACTTAGCTATCCATGCATCGGTCTAGTGAGGACCGTAAAGCGTTGTGTGGATGTGGTATGATTTTTTAAATCGAGTGTTGAGAGAGATTTTGTGAAGTATATAAATACAAGAACAAGAACAGTGGTAGTAGATTTTACAAAATAAACTCGTAACGAAAGTTTTAGTAATTCTTAAATTATGTTAGTAAAGAAAAGTACAAAAAAATAATGCGAGTATAAATAAAAGCAGATGCATGTCGTGGTTGTGGCAAGACGGCTTCCACTCAGCACAATGCTGTGCTGTGGGGGACCTACAACACGGCGCTGATTTTCAGTGGTCGCCTTATATTATCTATAGAAGTTTTTGCCCACAAAGTGAGAGTACGTAAAGTGATTATTTATTTCAAACACTGTAATTTTGTAATTAATCTTGCGAGATTATAAATTTTTGATTTATATACCGTGAACAAATCATTTTAAATATCATAAATTCCATTCCAATTCGATAGTTTAAAATATACTCGTGCTTTATTGAGGAGAAAGAGTTTACAATACCACGCGATTTATTATTAACTTACGGTGCTAACAATAATCCAGTGACACTTGATCTATTTGACATTAGTAATTGTGAACGTCCTGTATCAATACCAATCCAATACCCATCCATAATCCGGTATCAGCCAATAAGAAGGTTGCAATAGACTGTAGCTTCAAATGGATCAGTTTGCTACGATTGTTTCTTTCTGTTGCTTTTTTATGAAGAGTGTTGAAATCTTAGAACTGTATACTCAAATTCGTTATTACAAAAAAAATAGATTAACAAGGCACGAGAAAAAATAGCTTTGATTTTTCCGAATTTCAGAACGGGTGTACATCAAAACGACAAAAATAAAAAAAGCAATAAAAACATTCATATTTTATGGGCACAGGCAAAAGAAGGCTTTTATAATAAAACTCGACAAAGTTAATAAGCAACAATGTTCCTTAAACGAGCCAAGTGTTGGATACTCGACGCAGAAAATGGAAACACGAATACAAAGGGAAGTCAACGAAATTAGCCCCGAGTCTCTTCTAAACACTGCCGAGTTCTCACGTCTGCCGGCACTTTTTTACTTATTTTGACGGATAAAATGCCATTTACGAAAAAACCTTTAAAAGCAACGATTCCACGGTACTTTAAAGTGCCTAAGAGAGTAATTGGGCATATCAACCGTATAAATTCTGCACGGTATTTGCATAAAATTTTACTGCGATGAAAGCTGTTTGGACTATTTCGTTTAATGTTCTGTTAGTAAGGGAAATTGAGCGTTGGGAAAGTGCTTTTAAGCATTAAAGTCGTATATGGTGATGTTGCTGTGATTAAAATGTATGTGGCACACGTGGTTTACATGATTTGGTCTTGTAAAAAATCTATTTCGTATCTGATAACTATGCAGATAGCACCTTATACTGTTACGACAGGTATTAAAATAAATTGATGCCTAATCGAAGAGTTCTATATATTAAATTTAGGGTTTGATTCATCTCTAGTAACGCAATTTACGAAAACTATTCAAGTATCTCCTCGTATATCAACCTTTTAATTTATTGTTAAAATGCAAGAAAATACTCCACAAGAAATTAATAACAAACTTAATTAAATCTTTGCTAATGGATAACGACATGATATCAACATAGAAAAAACTTCATCCAAAGAAAAACCAAGACAAGTATAAAATAAATTAGATTTCGAAAGCAAACATATCGGACAGAGACCTCTAAGATAGAATATCGAGAAGGACATAGCCATAGAGCACTGAGTCATCTCGGCGGTCACTGCTAGAGACAAGATTATCAACGCTTTACATACAAACCAAAAGTGTCCGTGAGTGTCACTGTTTACTAATATAAATTTACGGCCCGTGACAATTGAGACTATGACTAAGTCCCCAGCAAGGGTAAAGAGCTAGCATGGCTCGGATGCCAAGCCAGGTGAAGAATTGTCTTCCGTTGTAGAAAGCGTTTGCGTCTACCATGGCGAATTTGCTTGGCAGCGATCTTCCTGATATTATATATATTCATATATTATTTCCAGATATATTATACATATATTCCCAGATATGTCCTCATATCTACTTGTACATACTTAAATTTATATATATATATATTTTTGTTCTTTTATTATTTGATTTTTGTACCAATTTATGTATTATTATGTTTGTTAATAGATTAATTATATTCAATAATTTAACTGGCCCAATTATTGCTCTAAGTAAAGTGATGGCCTGAAACACAGGTTTGAAAGAACCTAAATCGGGCAGGTCCTTACCAAAAAAAAATTACATTCTTTTTTTTAATAAGCTTGTAGTTGTAATAAAAAAAAATAGAAATAGTTTACATATAAGCTCTATTTATACAATTGTTTTAGAAATTAAACTACGGCACCTTATGCACACTTTTGTGAACGTACTTACTTTTTAATAAATTATTCTTATTCTTATTATTCTATTGTTGTACTCTAAAGAAACACGTCTATTAACCACTACAACAACTCGCGATGCAATGTGGTACTGCATCGCAAGTTGTTGTAGTGGTTAGGTTATAGGCTATAAGTTGTTTGTTTACTATACGGACCTTGTGGAAACTAGAACAAATTGCCGTGCGTTCAAGCGCATTTGGAAACAAATATAGCAGCTCACAATATTAGGACCTATTAATATTAATGCAAATTTTTATCCATAGTGTTAGGCAACTGAGCTATTCCCAGTTGTAAACGACCCTTTGTGCCTATTGGCCTTGTTTGTTCTGTCTCCTGCTTGATATGGAGGGAAGAGGATTTTTTTTTTTTCTCCTCCTCCGTTATTCTTTTCTGATTAATGCGGGATCCAAGACAGTAAAATTCATTCTCCGGGACTTCGTCGAGCTTCATTGCCTCAGCGCTTTTCTGGTGGTCGCCACCGTTGATTCTGGCTTTCAGGAGTTGCAGTAGTTTGGAAATAGTGCGGTGGGACTGAACCAAAAAAAAAGAAAAGCGCTATAATTTATTAAGATATTATGGGAACTCATTCCACGCAGATGGGGTGCGGACTGCAGCTAGTAAGTATTAGTAATGATGTTCCTAGTCGCAACCATTAGCCATTCCGGGCTCTGTGGACATAGGTAACTAAATCAATTACTAGGATCAATTCGATTCCTTTAGTCTCGCGCAACGAATCCCGTCCGAATGGAAGTTTTTCAGGGGAAAACTTTTCAGAAGGTTTTCTTTCAGGAATATTCAGTTTGGCTTACAGAAACAATTAGTTTGGTAAGTCGAATGCTTTGGGAGTTTAGTAATATGATTTGGGTTAGGTAAGGATATTGAACTTATGACTGTCTCGTAGGTGTAGTGGTCTCAAGCGCTATTGTTGAGGTCCTGGGTTCGATGCTCGGGTCAAGCAAAGTGTTATTGGATTTTTCCAAGAGTTTGGACTTCTGCCCAGTTGATAGCAATAAGCTCGCTTAAAGTTACGGCCCTGACTTACGAATTGTAGGGCGTGGGTTCGAACCCAGACAGGTGCATTGCTTTGTGTAATTTATTTCATTACCGCTGCCCTCCAAACGGTGAAGGAAAACATCGTGAGGAAACCGGCATGTCCTAGATCCAAAAATTCGAAGACATTTGACATCTACCAATCCGTACTGGGCCCGCGTGGTAGATTATAGCCCACTCCCTCTCACAGAGAGGAGGCCTGTGTCCAAGCAGTGGAAATATTAAAAGGCTGATGGTGATGATGATAAAACATATCTGCTCAAAAGTGGGTCTAGGTACCTCTGTCTAACTCTTTGGGAATTACAGGATTATTATTAGTAGGTGTAGTGCTATGTTATGAAAAACTAGATTCTGCCAGCAGTTCGCTCGCGTGAATGTCGAAAATTATTCCACAGAAACATATTTCCAGAACAATAAGTATCCTATCTGCTATTCCAGACTATAATCTATCTCTGTGCCACATTTCATCCAGATCCGTTCTGTAGTTTTTGCGTGAAAGAGGAAAAAACATACAAACAGACTCACAAAGTTTCGCCTTTATAATATTAGTGTGACTAGCTTCGCCTGCTGCTTCCCGGAATAAGAGTATCCTCTATGTGCTGTTCCAGTCTATAATCTATCTCTGTGCCAAAGTACATCCAGATCCGTCCAGCCGTTTGAACGTGAAGAAGTAACAAACATACAAACGGATCCACAAACTATCGCCTTTATTCTATTAGTATGATGAGATGTGATAAAATTAAATAAACTATAGGTAGGTACTTGTCAATCATAATTATCTGAAAAGTTATATCTAGCCAGATTGGATAGTATCAAGGACTTAATTAATTAGGTATTGAACAGAGCAAGTAAAGTAAGTTAATTTAATAACCAAATAATTCATAAACGGTGTCTAAAACTTTCTTCTTCAAAGACAAATAAAGCAACTAATTACTAAAGGTAGCATTAAGCCTCTAAAGTAATTGTTAAGGGTTACTGACAAAAACAATTCAGACAGTAACGAGGGTCCAACAGAACGTAAAAAGTAGAATAAATCGAAAGGAAGTTTTTAAAGGCATATTAAAGATAAAGCAAATAAACGAATTTAGATAGCTCATTTATATATGTCGCCGCGTAGGCGTGAATTTGCTAATTTATTATCCTAATTAATCATTTTAAGTGTCTAATGTCTATTTAAGTTGGGTTTTGAGTTCAGCGCCATCTATTGGCTCACTGTGGAATCAGTATTGATTCATAATTCGTATGCTAATTTCAATGTTTAATTAATACGAGATGTTTAAATAAAACAGGAACACTTATTGTAGTACTTTTGGATTTGTTCCCATCTTAACTATTGCACATTTGACGAAGTAAATGTGTTTCATTATGTTATTCTTATTAAGTTGTCAAACAATGGCGGATGTTATAATTTCTATGACCAATAACCAGATTTAATAATTTAATACGAGAACTAAACAAATTTGAGTAAATGATTAAATACTAAGAAGTCATAAGACTATTTTACACAGCTATGTAATAATGAGAAACTTTCTAATTAGTAAGATTGTTAGATCACCGGAAACTTGAATAGTTTTGTTATTAGATGACTATTTCAATAATAAACTACAAACCACTTTGTATTTGTGAGTATTGAGGTTGTTTAATGTTAAAATAATTAACTGATCAGCATTTTAGTATTGTTTGCTAACTTTACTCAACTATCCAAGTAATTAGTGTCTAAACAAAAACAATATGGAAGTCCCGCCCATTGTTGAGTACGTGCATGGCGCGTACGGTGCATGGTGTGTAAAAAATAATAACTGTAAAACTGTTTAATAAATCTGCTAATTGAATAGATGTTTGAAAACCTAATAAACATGTAACGTTAATTGTCATAAAGTGATTGTGTAATCTATAAAAACATTTAAAAAGAGTATCCTGGAGTTTCTGGCTAGGTCTTCTCCAGCGACCGACAAAAGCTTTGGACCTAGCAGGCCACACGAATTCACGATGTGGTTTTAGCTTCAAGTTCATTTGAAAACTCAAAGTGCCTGTAACTAAATCAAATAAACACTCTTGAGTTTCAATCCAGTGTTGTGTGTTATTGAAGTAACCCGCTCCAGTCAAGAATAAAGGAATTGCCTCTAGACATTGGGGTTAAAGATGGCGGTCCTACGATACATAGGTACTTCGACGTGACATATACAAAAGACTTGCTATAAAGGTTGAGTTCGTCCGCTATCAATCTGCCAAGCCTTTTCAGAAGTATGCCGGTTTCGACTGCCAGATTTATCGGATACAGCTAGTTAACAGTATTTTACATGGAGTGACGGCCTTTCTGACTTCTAGGTGGTGGGAATCAAATAGATAGGCAGTCACTGGAAAACACGATACCGCTTGGCTAGACTGGTGTCGTTCACGTTTTCCTATAGATAAAGAAAAACAATGTTTTCAATTTGGTATCGGCTATTATAAGTTGTAAGTCATGGGTATATGGCCCAGGCAGGCGCTTTACTTTGTGTAAATTATTTCACCACCACTGCTCTCAAAACGGTGAAGGAAAACATCGTGAGGAAACCGGCATGTCCTAGGAACAAAAATTCAAATACTTGTGACATCCACCAACCCGCACTGGGCCAGCGTATTGGATTACTGCCCATCCCTTCTCTCAGAGAGGAGGCCTGTGTCCCAGCAGTGGGAACATTGAAAAGGCTTATGATGAATGTGTTAACTATTTTTACTAGCATTTCAACTAGTTTTTGTAAAGTTATTTTTTATGTTTTTTATTGGATTTAAGGTTTCTGACTTCAAGTGACAACCTAGAGCAACAGCTTTTCCTGCTTTTCAAAGCTCGGAGGATTCTCGGTTTTAACGAATGGTTCAGCCATCCACGGACCGAACTCGGCAAACGTCGCTTACATCACCAAACTGAGCAGAACTACTATGTTTTGGTTCAAAGAGTACGAATACCAATGTAGTTACAGGCATCTCAGACGTTGTAACTTTATCTTTGGGATGGCACATGTTTGTAATGTCTTTATTTGAAATATTCAGTAGGAGAAGACTACAAATAAATGTATGGATCTATTGTTTGTTTGCAAGTCATTATCAAAGGGCAATGGAGAGGGCTATGCTCGGCGTTTCCTTGCGTGATCGAATCAGAAATGACGAGATCCGCAAGAGAACCAAGGTTTTCGACATAGCCCGAAGAATTGTCAAACTTAAGTGGCAATGGGCAGGGCACATTGCTCGCAGAACGGATGGCCGTTGGGGCCGAAAAGTTCTAAAGTGGCAAACGCGTACCGGAAGACGCAGCGTTGGAAGGCCTTTCTGTAGATGGTGCTACCACCTGGTCAAGGCTGCGGGCGTCCGGTGGATGCAAAATGATGATGATGATGATGAAGTCATTATCAAAGCCGACTTCTTCTGGATAGTTCGCAACTAAAGAAGTCGGATGACATTATTTTAGAGCTCTACTCATACAACTTCTAGCAGCCATCCTGCGAAGATTGTTGCTCTTGCCTTACGTTTAACATGTAAAACAAAAAAAATAACGTTTAAAAAGCTAGTTACTAAATAGATTTAGATGGTTGGTTTAGATTAAAGATCATTTCCTTGAGCAATGACTTGACATTAGTATCTAGGTATATGAAGATATGTATTTATGTAAGTATATTTAATTTAATTCGTAATTAGTTATTTTAAAATTGTACACTGGATACTCTTTAGGGTTTGCTGTAAGAGAACTCAACATTGAGTCAAGCTCGCCTTTGTACATGTACTTTATTATCATTGTTTTTGGTGTACAATAAAGAATTGAGAATGAAATGCTAGTAAAAATATTAAACAAATTGTTTTTCTTTTTCCATCGAAAAAACGTACATTATCTAGGCAATTTTCTTGGGAAATGAAGTGCGCTGACAGTCGTATAGTTAACAAGGTTGGTTCGTGTCTAGAATCCCTGATTCGTACCTCTCGCAGCCTGATGTGTTTCATTAAGTTGGCTCGTGACGGGCAACACAATGATTTCACAGACGTTTTTATTGCCTTCAGGGTTGTATGAGTTTTTAATGTTGACAACATTTTTATTTGGTTTGTTTTTGTTGGCGTCGTAAGTTATTCCAGGTCAAAGAGCCCAAAAATCTGTTTTTTGCTTAATACTGGGCAAGTTATGATTTTACTGCAATTGAAAACAAAAACCTGATGTTGGGGCCCTTTGACCTTGAATAACTTACGACGCAGGAACGAGATTTTATGAGACTTGAGACAGCTTTTACCATGCCAAAATGAAGGTGTATACGAGTTTTCAGCTTATTATCTCTCATTCCGAGATTGATTGCAAATTTTACTGGACTATCAGTTTTGTTCTGTAGTTGAAATAATTCCTGATATTTGGGTGGGGGCCCAAATTTTTTTTTCTTCCAAACCCATCGTGTGGGGTATCAAAATAAAGGGTTTTAAGAGGTGATTTCAAAAATATATAACACTTATATGTTTAAATGTATCTAATTCGAAAAAACTAACTAAAAGTTATAAATAAAAAAACTTATTTAAAAAAATCAAAAAACCCGACTGCTTCAAAAGCGAGCTAAAAAGTCGTAAACAAGGAAAAAATCATGCTGTGCAGGCGGAGGATACACCAGATTTTGGTCAGCCAGCCCGCGACTATGTATCCTCCGACTGCACAGCATGATTTTTTCCTTGTTTACGTCTTTTTAGTTCGCTTTTGAAGCAGTCGGGTTTTTTGATTTTTTGATTTAACTTTTTTTTTTATTGATGCTTCATTAATTCACTTACTAACTTTAAAGCATATTAAAAAATATTCTGTTTAGAATGCCTCAAACGATTTGACGCCCTAGATTCTTCACAGAGTTTTTGATTAGAAAACTTTCACAAAGTTTCACTATCCCTGTCAAAACTTTCCAACGCGTACTTTTTTCTATTTCAGACTTCTCAGCATTCAAAACACGTATAATCGCATCGAGATCAAGAAACCTTATGTAGATAATAATTATCTGCATGAAAATTTCGAATCTCCTCGACTAGACAGCGAGTACTCGAAATCTATCACCCTTTATTACATCCGTGGGAAATGTAAAAAGCACTTAAAACTACTGTGAGAGGGCTAAGAAATTCTTCTAGTTAAATGTGAGAACACTTTATAACTGCGATGGCTGTTAGCACTTGAGAAATTGAATTTCGTTCGCGTGGCTCGCCTACTGATTGCTTTCGGCTGAATCAGCTGTAATGCTCGGACCTGACTTGTCATATCATTGAGCTGTTTGAGTATTTCAATTTTCACTTTATTGGAATATAAGCAATATTTTGTGTGGAGAGTTCTATATAAAATAAGGGAGAAAGTTTTTTGATGAGTGACAATTTTTACCCGAATGCCCAAGAAGGGTATTGTGATAATCATTCCATGTATGTATGTATGTTTGTTCCTATGTGGCGTTCTAGAGACCAAAAGCGTTGGCCGATTTTGATGACTCGTCAATCGATTCGTCTTAACCTTGCGAGTGTTATTGGCTACTTAAAAAATTGAAAATAGCAAAATGGCGGTTTTCGTGCGCCATATCGCTGGGTCCCAATATTTTTTTCTTCCAAGTTCATCGTGTGGGGTATCAAAATAAAGGGTTTTAAGAGGTGATTGATTATTATTGAGACATCTGGTTTTGGACAGCCAGCTCGGGAATATGTATCCTCCAACTGCACAGCATGATTTTCTGCTTGTTTTCGTCTTTTTAATTTGCATCTTGAGAAGTCGAGTTTTTAGATTTTTGATTGTTTTTAATTTTTTGATCGGGTACGAGTACAAAGTGGAACAAGCTATATTAGACGTAATCTCAATATATTTCTAATATAAGTTTCGTAAAAGTAGTTACTAAATACATAAAATGAGCCTATTATGACCCCACTATTGAGACAAAGGCCTCCTTTCATTAAGAGGGAGTGGACTGCAATACACCACGCGAGTCCATAGCTGGCTGATTAAGTATGTAGATAGATTAATACTAGGTAGTACCTAGGTTAATATGCTACAGTATCAATCAAATCGACCATATTGTGTCACTGTAAACTAGTCTATAAATCTCACAGCATTGGCTCTATTTACAAATGGCATAAAACCGGGATAGGAAAGGCCTTTTTCCAAGATGAGTTAAACCCGTGAGATATAGTATGAAACAGTACCTTACCTTACTCTATATTTCACTGGCTGTGATAAATTTGGCCTCACTGAATTAGGCTGCAGAGAAATATTTCTACTTGGCCGCCAAGATAAAATGTGGCTTGGCTAGGTCGTACACGTGACGTTTTTCTGAATATTAAATGAGGAACAGACCTTCATGGACCGAAAGTAACTGCGAGTTTACATGTTTGCCGAAAAAGGATGTTTTCTGCTACTGTTTTTTTATCATTTAACAGGAATTTATTAATAAACTACCTTTTTGCCGCAGTATCAGATACTTAGCCTGTCTCACAAAAAACGAATGGTCCAAGACAGAAATTAGTATTTGTTAGCCAGCGATTGTGCAGCTTGTCGCAATTTGCTGCAACTGCGATCAATAAAATAATTTTTGGATTTTACATCATTATCACCAGAGATTACGAAAAAATTAAAATATTATAATTTTTAAAGCCAGGCTTTGTCATTTTCCAGCTCCTGTGAACTAATTTGTCACAACTTGGTCTTCCAACAAGTTATCTTCTAATTTGTCAGAGTGATCTGATTCGATGTTTTTTTATTGTTTTTAATTGATAGATCGAGCTAGAGCTAGCCACTATCTTACCTGATGGTTAGCGATGATGTGGTCAACGGTGAAGCACGCCTGCCTAAAAATAACCTTTTCACCCTTGACACACTGTTGCATTTGCGACAACCTAGGACTATAGTCCTAGGTTGGAGCATTCAACTCCTTAGTTGTACGCACAATTAAAGTATTCCCAAAACGTTTTGTGCGTATGGGTATAGCTGTAAAGCCTTTATTTGATGTGATTGGGACCCAGGTTAGTCTATCCCACTAAAAATAAATTGTTCCGTGTGTCGAAATGGAATGTTGAAACTCTTGGCATCTGCCCCATAGACTAATATATTTTAGAATGTCTGCCTTTTTTGGCGTAGCTGCGCGGCGTGACTGAGCGAACGGCTCCGGCGTGTGAATTTCGGTTGAAAGTTTTGGCAAAGCCCCGCTAAATGGAATTAGCTAAAAGCATAGCTTGAGTATCATGCTCTGTGCTGCTTACTGCTTTCTGTCTGTACGGCCACTGGTGAATGGAGCTTGTGGCTGTTGGAAGTAGCCGGTATGCTTGTGGCCACGTGGTTGTAGACAGGCGACCTGCAAGCTGCATGTAGCTGACGTGAATTGACGCTGATGGAAATTTGTGTCTCCCTTAACTTAAACAAATATATTTTTTCAGGCCTACGTTTTTTTATTTTAAATACATGTATTTAAAATGAAAATACCTATTATCTATTTAAATACCCATTTTTAAGTATATTATTTGAAATGCTTTTCGAGACGTATTTTCCATTTGCAAAGTGCGAAATACTAATGAAAGGGCAGCTGAGCCTTTGCCTCAATATATGGACCAAAATTGAAGGTCAACGTAACGCCAAGAAGTTCAAGATGCTCTGTCATTGACACGGTTACACCTCAGAAGGAAGGTGACGGACGGAATTGGCAATTTTTGCGGAGAAAAGACTCGCCTGGGTTTTAGCAGCATTGACAGACCAGATTGGCATCATCCCACTCGGGTACTGTCTTCAAGGACAGGTTACAGCGCTCCACCGTACCCTCATGGAGAGACCAGATCTGAGGCCCAGTAGGCCGTACATTGGACAAGTACCTCTCAGCAATAGTGCTGTCACCTGCATACCGAAAGATTTTAGCAGATCGTTTATGTGCAGCAAAAATAATGTTGCTGAGAGTACCGAGGGACCCCGGAATTAATATCCGATTGACCGATGAGTAGCCATCGATAACCACTCAAAAGGAAATGCATCGGTACATCAAGTAAATCAATAGCTTTTCAAAGCATCTGATCGATTCGATGCAACGATGAACATGAAATGAATTTGACATATATCGAATATCCCTATTGGCCACTGCAATACTTTACCCGGTAACTAGGTACAGGTTTTCCTGCATACTTCTCCATGGTGGATGAAAGATTTGATTATTGAGAAGATTTCAAACCCTGAAATAATCACAATGGTATTAACAATGCTCAGGAGCCAACACACTTTGAAAATATAAAAATAATCACAATAACCATCTGTACTTTATAAAGCCATTCTTCAAAATAATAATTTCGCGCTGAAAGCTGATTATATTTATGAAAGAATCGCCTTCGGTGTTTTTGAATAGAGGTCGTTTTTAAAAGAAGATTTTCTCCCTGATATCTTTGTGTTTGATATTTTCGTCTTATTCTCTTTTGTATTCTAGATAATTAATCGGCCGTGTATTAAATAAGTTGTCAGAAACAGAGATTATGATTAAACGAGACAAAATTTAATTTATTCTAGCTCGGGATAAATTCAGAGAATGGATAAAAATACGCTTTAGGATTTTCTCGTCGAGCTCAAAGATAAATAGCTCTTTTGAGAACTTAATGATGTCATATTTTAGAAGGATGCTTAAATGTGTATAGCAGATACTTAAATATTGTTGTGCTTGCAATATATTTATTTGTACTTACGACATGATACAGTTAATCTTATTTTTTTTTGTATTCAGGTGATAATCAGAAATGTGAGAGAAATTATTTAAAAATAGCAGCATGGCTTCTAAACCAAAAACACAGTAGATAATGATGACTTCAAAAGGAATTATTAATCCACTCTTGCACGGCACAGGGTATTCTCGTCAGGATTCAGTGTTAAATAAAAGTAGAATGTTAGATTATCTCAATCCGCCTAGCCTTTTCCCAACTATGTTGGGGTCGGCTTCCAGTCTAACCAGATTCACCTGAGTACCAGTGTTTTACATGGAGCGACTGCCTATATGACCTCCACAACCCAGTATTTGGGTAACATGATACCTCTTGGCTAGACTGGTTTCAGATGTCAAGCTTCTGACTACTCGTAACGACTATCAAAGATCTTCAAATGACAGCCGGGACCAACGGCTTAACGTGCTTCCTGAGGAACGGAGGAAACTCGGTATGTTGTAATGTAAGATTATCTGAAATCTATTAAATTAATATTAATTCGTTTATTCCTTGATCATACATATCGATTATATTGTTAAATGATAGTTTTAAAAACATTTAAAATTATAAAAAAATGGATAACCCACGGTATCGGAAACAGAGTATAAGCTACCGGTACGTGGCCAGAGCTCCTGAGAGAGGAACCTCCTAACGATACGGTGAGATAGTGGTCAAGCGAGAGCCTATTAAATATATATAAAAAAAGATACGCGCCGTGTCCAAGAGTACCGCTTTCTGGAACAAACTCTAGATCCAACGATCCAACTACCCAACGAAAGCCTCCTCAGCAGTTCGTCGAGGCTCTTGGCAGTTATACTATTGACCGTCACGATTATTGGGACAGTGACCTCTATTATAATAATATATTACTAATTCTTATTGCCGAAGTTTCATGAATTATCTAATAAGTCAAACACACTTATAAACATTAAAGTACCTACTTAGAAAGAAAAACATGATACCAACATTATAACCTTGCGAGGTCAAGTTCATACAAACTCGCGAGTTCAGTGACAGAGAAACACGATCACGGCTGATTTATTCCAAAGATTACGAATGTCAATTGTCAGACTCAGTTCAGTTACTTACGAGGCAACGCCGCGTGCGCACGTTCTTTATTCAAACTAAGTTTTTGACGTTTGAGTGTGATATTGTTTTGTTTATATTTTGAAAATGGAGTGGCTAACCACGGAAGACGGTTAGTATTGTGATAAGTGTTGTCTTTAAAACTATTTCTGTTGATATTATAAGTGTTTAAAAGTACAGTGTTATTAGGTACTTACTTATCAAAACCGGTTTCCACAGTAGAAACAGACAAAACTACTTATTTCATACGTATGTCTTGTTTACCTTCGTTGCCATATCAATGTGGTCTGGGTTATTGTAGTGCTTCAATAAGCACATTCTTAAAGTATATTTTTTAAATCTTATTTTTGGGTAAAAGGCTCAACCTAGGTTACCCTAAGTAATGAGTTGGGTAGCTTTAGTAAAACTGTTTTCCAAAACTGCTTTTTCATATTCACAAATAAAATGAAATGACCTATATTTATAATCGCTAAGCTGCTTAGGCTATAATTATTCTTATTTGAACTCAGAATCAGATTAGTTTTTTATTTCAGACTGATAAGGTCGAGTCTTTATCTAAAATGTAGCACGATAAAGTACAATTTAATCCTCTTGTCTAAAATATTCCCACACACTCTGTTCAAAAATGCTTGCATTCATAGAAATCTGCCGGTTTTAAAAAGGAACGCTAAAGTCTGACATTCCGGGAATCTGTGTGGTTTTTTGTCTTATTTGCGGCTATATGAAACGACAATGTTACATTTTTCGGGCTTTGGAAACTATCCGCTCAAAGCAAACGAAGCACTTTATTCTGTCCACTCTACCAGTAGGAAGATAGTCTGTAGTTTTTTCTATAGTTTATTTTTTGTGGTTACTATCTGCGTTTCGTTTTTCTATAGCTTTAAAATACTTATCTGTTTTTGTACGATTAAAATTGCCTCTTCCTTATTTCTACATTATACTTCATAAAAGATAGCTTGATCTTTGCGACATATGTCAAACTGACGTTATTGTAACGTTAATGTTAGCGTGTCAAGCGCTATTGTTACTGTATTGATACTGACAGCTGTCGCAGAGATCAAGCTATCTTTTATGAAGTATAAGGTCATATTGTTTGGTCTTTATATTAAAAGTATTGAGACAGTGGGTAACTTATTAAGGCGGTACCCCGAGCAAAACGCCGCGCAAGCCGTTTTTTGTGCTGTTTTTAGGAGCTATCTACTCGTTATTTAAAAAGAAATATTAACTAATAAAAATACATTAAATTTCTACATAATATTGATTCTAAAATGGTAGATTTAGTTTTTTTTTTAATGTTGTAAATATTTCACTAATCTACTTCCAAAAAAACATGAAAATGAGAAATAATTATTGATATTATGCATCTCCTCGTAAAGTGTTCATTGATTATTTTTTGTACTAATACTAATGGATAGACAATTTAATAACGAACATTTTTGTAGAATTATTTTTTTCAAAAGACCAAAATTCGATTTTATAAAGATTTTATTCTAAAATCTGGGCGTATTCACTACTGTAATTCATGCGCCACCAGTGCCGCTAGGCCAATAGGAACGCTCATAGCGCATGCCGATTTTTTGGTCAGGGTACCGTCTTAAAATACTTACTTATTATTTACACACTACAGCGAGTGAATTTCACAAATAGTATTGACCCACAAACGATGAGACCCAAGTGTAAAAAAACTTTAAACAAACTTTATCCTTTTCAATTTGAATCCCTTTTTCAAACCGAAAAATCCAATCGTAGTTTTTGCTCACTCCTGAAGCAACCATCTCGGTACTAAACCAATCTATGGATACCTAAAAAAGTACGTTTCCTTTATGACGTAATAAAAGATGGACGAAGCGAAAGACAACTAGAAAAAGTTTAATAGGTAAATTTTTTTTTTTTTATACGGTTTCTATTTTCTCTTCTTTCCAGGAAAATACAGAATAGAATCTCTGTCAGCTGCTACTTTTCCTGGTGCATTAAAAGTGAGTATTTTCCGTAAATACAATAAGGCTATTTAGTTTTGTTCCGAAGTTTCATTCAACTACTTCCTCTCTCGACGTTGTTCTGAAATACTTTAGTTCCTGCATAAATATGACATCAAACAATGGCGCAATGTTATTGCTTAATTTTCTAGTCCGTTGAATGTTGAATGGAGAAATAAATCAAAGGTTTACTATTAGATATATATGGTAGTGAAAACATTTGGAGCATTAAATCAAAAAAACCTGCAACAGTTTAAAAAAAGATTTTACTAACAGTGATATTACAGAATATGTATTGATTACTTGCTTAGCTTCAATGAAACAAACAAATAAAATAATTACTTCTGTAATTATAAAATTAGTATGGACTCATTAAGTTAAATCTGGTGAATTGAACTACAAACATACAAGAAGATTGACTTACCTACAAGGGATATCCGACTCAAAACGTTCCAAATAAATCGTAGTTCCCATCCGACAATGCGCACCCTTCTTCATAATCTCCCCTCGCCACCTACTTGAAATGATACTTTTATCCGCTTAAAGGGCACTCACACTACCTTTGTTAATAACACTTGAAAACTTATGGTTCTCGTATTTTATTTTAAATCCTCCAGAAAGCCAGTAAATGTGGCGACAAAAATACTTTTTGCGGAATGCAAATAAACTAATCCAGTGAATACCAGATCTAGGTTTGGGCAGAATGCTTACCTGTAACGACTGTCAAAGATCATTTGATGAAAGCTGGGGCTCACGGTTGAACGTACTTTCCTTGGCATAAAAAGATCTTGGTATTAATAGATGATCAGACATTCATGGACCGACCTTGGCAAGCCTTGAAAAATATTGATTTAAGACCGCCTTTTTTTTTGCTTGGAGAAATACTCATGCATACTGCACCTACCACGAGGAGAGAGAGTAGTTATGCGGGAGTCCAACCCACTAAAACGCCACCCGTAGCCGTGCACCCGCCGCGGCTGTCCATCACTGGACCTTCCCATCACCGGTGCACCAGAACCCATGACTAAAAAAGTTCTTGCTATCATTTTAAATGTTGCAGGTTATAAGAGAAGCCTTCTGTCAAGATGAATCAGTGTGCATCGGTACAGAAGTAAACAAGAACCCAGTAGCAGCTGAAGAACTACTAGAACTATGCGCAGACGCAGCATTGGACGGTGTTTCGCTGGTAGCAGTCGCAACCGATACTGGAGAAGTTGCTTCAGCTGCTTTTAATAAATTACAGGTCAGTGATTCTGAATTTGATCAATGATATTGGGTTTCAGAACCAAAATAGAAGGTAAAGTTTTGAGTAAAGTTTCTGTTAGAAACTAATAAAATTAATTACGTAAAGTTTAAGTTGTTGTAAAAGAGTACTTTCATTTATACACAAGATTTTTAAGATATACCACCTACTTTGACACTATTATTCATAAGAAAATAACCGTTTTCCGAGAGTCAGTTATTACAAAGTAAATATTAATAAAAAAATAACAAAATGTATGATCGCGCTTGACCTCTATCTCACCTGTTGGTAAGCGATGATGTGGTTGACGATGAGACACGCTTGCTTAGAAATAACCTATTCACTCTTGACTTAAAGACTCCTAGATTGTAGCTCTCGGAAACACACTCCGGCAGGGCATTCCACTCCTTAGCTGTACGAATAATAAAATTGTTTCCAAAACATTTAGTGCGTACAGGTGGGATGTCCAATTTTCTACCATGTACCGATGGCGCATCGCCGAACGTTTGGTAGTCCGATGATGAAACGGGCTAGGTAGAATTAGATCGTGCAATTCCAACGCACACTCCCCGAAATGAAACCGATAAAAAATCGACAAGCTGGCCACTCGGCGACGGAGTTCAAGTCTCTGGAGTTTTGAATTGACCAGTGCCTCATCACCGATGAGCCTCTTGGTCTGCTTTTCGATCGACTCCGTGCGTCAAGCTGGTATTTGGCAGACTCCATGCATGATCGAACTTGCACTTGAAACAAATTGAGTAGCAGTTCCGGCGTGAAGTACCTTCTCACCTTTGCATGGATCCCCAACTTTTTGGCAGGCAACTGAGCCTTTGCCTCAAGGTAAGGGCCAAAATTGAGAGTCGATGATACAGATACACTTAATAAGTCTTACCAATGGGTACCGTATTACCCTAACCTGGGTTATGGAGGACAAATTAACAGTCGCTCGATGCTTATTCCAATTAGATTGGAAGCCACACTCAACATATTTGGACAAAATCTTGACAGATTATGAAAATTTTCAAATTGAACTTACCTTTAAAGGAAGAAGAATATTTATTTAGATGGATAATAATATGCACATTGTATAAAATACTTAACGAGCTTTTACTAACTAAGCCTAAAAATATCGTATCTTAACTAAAATATGGCGTCGAAAAACTCATCCGCATCGCTGTCCACTGGAATGTGCCCACAAGACTTACCTGGCACAAAAATATATACACATAAAATACAACAGCCGTTTCAGTTACGAGACAGATCTAATAAGAAAATGAATTATTAAACAGTTCAGATTTTACATAATTTCAGCTTACTTATTGACTTTTTTGTTATCAAGGAAAACTCGAAACCTCATTATTCCGCTTGTCACTAATTAACAAAAGTAATGAATGCTAAGCGACTACTTTGTTATTTTAATTCCTTTCCGTGACTCTTGAGCAGGTATCGATTTTTACGGAGTATAGACACTTTAAGATAAAATATTTTTGAAGCATGGACTATTAAAAAGAATACAGATGAAATAATATTCTTTGCAACAGAGAAAAAACCAAAGGATCTTTCAGGTTTACAATTTGCGTTTTAGCATGACAATAGGAGTCTTTACGCAAGTACGTTATATCATCTGGTATATATACTTCATTTAAAAAAATAAAGCCTGCTGATTAGTTATTTACAAATACGAAACAGTGTTTTATTTTGGGTCTTACGAAGAGATAAAATGGAAGGGCATTGACCGTTGTTGTCGTGCTAAAACGGCAGTATTTGCATAGTAGTATGCGAAGTTTGAAAATTAAAACTATACTAAGTCATACATTATAATTTAAGTAGACCATAGCAACCTTCGATTATTTATACCAACTAGATGGAGGGTTGACGCAAAAATACGTCTCGGTAAATAACAGCTCATTTGAGACGTTAGCTCCTATTTTTACCCGACTGCAGAATGCGGGTTATGTGTTTATCAGTCTATGTATGTAGCTATGTATGTATGTTTGTTCCTATGTGGCATTCTAGAGACCAAACGCGTGGGTCCATGTTGATGATTCTTACGTCAATCGATTCGTCTTAACCCTGCGAGTGTCACTGACTACAATAAAACTTGGATTTTGGGCGCCATATTGTGGCGGACCAATTTTGTTATTTTTTAAACTTTTGTTCAGTTTGTCATAGTAAAGTATTGTAAATGTAGGGTAGTAAGTAAAATATATTCACGTGGACAGAATTTAGCATTGCTTTTGTACGTGACCGTTATCTACAAAGTTGGTTATTGTTGATCGAAGATAACAACAGCATAATAGCACTTTATGAGTACTACAGAAACTCATTAAATGATTTCAGGTAGCCACATCAGATTCATCAGAGAAGCCATTCTTCGAAATATTTGCTGAAGAACGCTGCACACAGCCTTCATCACGAGCGCTCATAGAATGGATGGCGGAGGTCGACGGAAGGTGTAATTTTTTTGAGAAGTAAGGACAATCACTATCCAACACTCACAGATTCTCTTCACGACGTTGACGACGAAGGGCGAATTTCACGACGTTCGAGTAGCACTAATTATAAGATTATCTGACCCATATATCTTACTTGCCACTGTATAATAGGTTATTATAACATATTAAAACCACATGCATACCAAAGCAGACGGAAACATACCATAAATATAAAAAAAATAAGATAGAAAACGTGTTTATATGCGCCAGGCACGACGCATACCCTAAAAAAAAAGTACAAATGACTATTGACATCTGGCAATGGCATTTGACGAGTAATACTGACGTATTATTTAACGAATGTAACGCAAGTTTTGTTAAGGCGTTTGCTTAACCAGTACGTTGTTACTCGAACTTATAATTCAGTTGGTGAAATTGACAAAAGATACTCGCAACTTTTACGTGCCACATAACGTTATCCTGGACATAACTAATCAACGCTTTACTTGAAGATGGTGAACGAGGCCCTTAGTCTTTTACCTGTTGGTACTTTGACGATCTTCGAGGATAATCAAGGTCGGTCCATGGAAGGTCGTGGGGTGACAATACATTTCATTCCTCCGTGCCTCGGAAACCTCGTTAAGCTGTTTGTCCTAGCTGTCATTTGTATAAATGGTATTGTGTTACTCCGCTACTGGGTTCTGGAGATCAGATAGATAGTCCTCCTTGTTAAATACTGGCATTCAACATCTTGGTGAACTAGAAGCCGACCATCATCTTCATCCTTTTAATGTGCCCACTGCTGGGGCACAGGCCTCCTCTCTATGAGAGAGTGGATGGGTCTTAATCCACCACGCAGTCCCTGTGTGGGTTGGTGGATGTCACATATCTTCGAATTTTTGGTTTTTGGTCATGCCGGTTTCCTCACGATGTTTTCTTTCACCGTTTTTAGAGCAGTGGTGATGAAATGGCGTGTTAGTTTCTTGGTAATGCTTGTTGCCGTTTCAGCCATGTTTTCAACCTTATGATCTTATATAATCTCTTATCCCATTAAATTTTCCAGCTATTACTGGAAGAATATTTCGGAGACATTTTATCTTAGAAGTAACATTCTCGTTACCAGTCCTTAAACCGCCTGTACTTTCCTCTGTCTAATTTTCTTCATACGAGTCTGTCTCATCATCTTCTAATTTGAACACACATATAAGTGGTCGACGCCTTTACGACTAAACGTAAAACTGTGAGGCTCTCAGTAAATTTATCTCTCGTATAACAGCTACCATAATGCATGAGTCTCATTAATTCTAGTAATCTTGTTTGACAGACATAATGAAACCAGCGAGTTAATAAGTCTTATGCATAAGCAAATTTTGGTTTTGTGATACCTTAGGCGATATGTTTATTTTCTTGTTTTTAAGGAGTGTCCTAGTTAAGCTACTTGATTTTGTCATTTGGCATATGACGATTTAGCCTTAACGAAGGTACTTACCTTGTGTTCCATCAGGGACGGGAACCCGGAAATGTTTGGACAGCGCTTTAGACGTGAAAGCCAAATAAACAGGCATAATTACCTTCGCATTTATAATATTAGTATGGCAAATATAGATTAGGTTATTTACACCTATATAAATAATCATAACACGTAAGGACAGTAACAGGAATACAATGTAGAATACAGTAGACTTTACTACAACTAAATCAGCAGCGGTTGGCTTTCTTTCATATTGAAAGCACGTGAGCACATTCGCAAGAAGTTTTGCAGAATCATCACAAAATTGATTTGTACGTTTCGGATTATCTATTACATTGTATAAATGTATGTATGTATCTAAGTATATATTAATTATTACTTTGTTTTTGTATATTTTCTCTTTTCATCCTATCATTTAGTTGCATCTGCGATGTTTTATCTCTGAACCACCCCTAAGGTCGCCTGGTAGAAAATGCTTAAGGCGTTAAGTCCACCTTTGTACTTATGCATAAAGTTTTAATAAATAAATAGATATGGTACGTTAACTATTTATGCTGTGCGCGGATGCCAGTCATTGTCATTGCCGAGTTAATAGCACACAAGTAAGTACTTACCTACTGCATAGTCGATCACGCAAGCCTGCCTTTTAATGATCACAAGTTACACTGACAGAATATCATATTAATGTGTACGCTCAAGTTATCTATACACATTGGAGTCAACTATGTTGAGGTAAAACCATTACCTGTATTGACTAGATGACAATAAAAATCGGTTTCTAAATTTAAATGTGAGGAATTGAGTAGTTCTTGAAATTCTTACGCTGTTTCTTATGGAAATAAATTATAGACCTGTCTCAAATGAAACGCAAGACAAATGCTGCGTTTGAAAATTTATTAGTTATTCATTTTGCGAAAATTCAGTGTTATTAGTTCTTTGAACTCGACCGCTGTTTAGACGATCGATTGAAGAATGTATGGCAATATGTACAACATTCAAACTTTTCTTCTTTATGAAACAAGTTTCGCATTGCCTTAACCGTCCTTTGTTGCACAATATATTACCGCGAAAACCATTTCATGGAGAACTTCACTAAAATAACAACAAAAAGAACTACTGTAATTTAAATGGACTTATCTAAGCTAACATTGAAGAGATACAATATTTTTTTCATTCTACGTTTCTAAAAGATAATTTAGAAAACTGTGGGTCCGGTTACTCAGCAAATCTTTCACTGATATGAAGGTCCACTACCGGTTAGTGTCAAAGGTAACTTTTCCGGAAAAATTGCATGGAGAACGGCAAAAAACCGCAGGAAAAAAGCATGTACCTTAACGGTAAATCTGGCTTATAACGTGTTAATATATATAATATACTAATATATACTATTACTTATAAAATAAACTAATATATATTAATGTTATAATTGTCTGTTACCTTTAGATGAAAATAGATATGGAGATAGTTTGAGACCCTGGAAAGGATATATAATAGTTTTTATCCTGAAAATCTACTTTGAGGAGGTGGAAAAAGGGGTGGCAGTTTGTATAGTGAACTAATAATCTCTCAAGTAAAGTGGATTACACACCTTCAATATTATTGCACGGTATAAAAATAAGCTATTCCAAGCACTAAAGCTACGCAGACGTAGTCGCGGGCAACAGCTAGTTGTGTAATAATTTTGCTCCGAGAGTACTTATATCATTTGTTTTAAAGTATAAATGCCAGTAGCTTTAATTGTTTGAGGGATAACTACCTATTTCATACAGCTGCAGAGCAGAACGTTAACAAAGAACATCCAGTCTGATTGCCAGTTGAGATCCATTAAGATCTCTCTATTGTCTCTCTAGAAACTATCTTGGAACTGTGCTGAGAGTTTGGTATTAACAACAAAGATGACTTTACGAGAGTAATGCTGGCCCAGTGGTAACGACTGCGACTATCAAGTTTTAGGTCGTGGGGGTTCAAACTCAGGCGGGCGTTTTACTTTCTAAAATTAATTCAACACCATTGCTCTCAAAACGGTGAAGGAAAACATCGTGAGGTAACCGGCATGTCCTAGAACCAAAATTCGAAGACGTGACATCCACCAAACCAAACTGGACCAGCGTGTTGGATTACGGCCCATTCCCTCTCACAGAGCGGAGGTCTATGCCCCAGCAGTGGAAACATTTAAAAAAGCCGATGATGATAAAGACGACTCTATAGGAAATGTATATTTGTTGTTAGTCGCAAGGATTGTAGGCGAAAATTTACTGTGATTGATAAATTTATTTTGATAATGCTGTTTGAATTGTTCTACATGAATGTATTTATATTCATCAGACCGAAGATTTATATGAAGAGGTTATATTAGGTCCTTACTGTCTTAGTAAGCGTGTTATGTTAAAACATGGTGCAAAAAGCGTAGATGTAATTGCCGTCGTAAAAGTACCAACTCGAGAGAGTACCGCACGATTTTCCTCTTTACTGAGAATTTCATATGCATATAGATTGCCTTTTTGTACAATAAAGTATATGATTATGAAATATTCAAGAAGGCCGAAGCAAGCACAATTAAATTAAATAAAGGTACTCCAATGACCATCAGTGCATTTTAAGCAACGTCGAAAAAAAACAAACAATGCAGTTTCAGTTATGAGTAAAATAGAAAACCTAATTGGAAGCGTAACTTGAATTGCCAATCAGTTACATTATGCACTACAGACCCACTCGGGGTGAGTGGCACACTCTATCCTGTTAATTTAAATGCAATGTTTTATTCTAATTTAATACAATGTTAATTAATAATTATAATGTATTAAACGCTAATTATTTCTAATTTATTTAATATCATATTTTAATTTCTTTACTTTTATTTTTTTATTTTTAATCTATGTTTTAATTTTAAGGATATCAATTGCCCTTTTTAATCTTAGTTTGTATACATTATGATGTGTGCATGCTATAACTGTCATATTATTATTTTTATTATTTCTGTCTCTCATGCTCCTTTTATATAATATTCCCTGTTTTTGGAGAGGTCTGTCTCTTGTGACACAGGACTTCCTAGTACAAGAGCCAGGGCTGCACTGATGTTTGGACATAAAGTGTGTTAATAAATAAATGCAGGCAGGCAAATAAGAATAAGAATAAATTTATTAAGCCATTGTTACAATCATTTTCTTAATCTAACTTAGCGCTATTAGTAATCGTAACAAGTTATATTTTAATAAAGTAAAGAAAAAACAAAGGTACCCAAACTAGGCTGCGCCTGTATCTTGGGGCCCAGAGTTGCGATATCTTAAAGTTAAAACACAATTTGTTGATGTGGTAACAAGGCAGGTAATATCTTGAAAGTAATTCTGGATTACCTACAAGAAATAAAATTATATTACAAAAAGAAATACGACATAAGTAGGTCATTAGATGACCTTTAAACAAGAAATAAAATGATATTACATAAAGAAATAAAAAGTACTCTAAAGTTTAATAATGTTGAGAGTGTGTGTGTATGAGTGTGTGCGTGTGTGTGCAGATGTGTATATTATTTTCAGTTATTTTATGTTTTTTAGTTTAATTGTATTAAGATTTCTTCAGTCTCTTCATATGTTAGTTTGGCAAACCATTTTATTAGAGTTTTCTTGCATGAAAAGTTGTTCATGTCTTTAATGTCGCAGCTTTTGCTGATTTTATTATAAATATGGATATGCGAGTAAAACGGGCATCGTCTGGCTAAGAGGCTCTTTGCTTTGGGAATGGAAATGTTAAATACGCGTTTAGAGACAAGTTTGTTATAGTCGGATCTATTTTTTAGGGTTTTGTGAACATGTAATGTTGCGTTTAAGATAAATAATTGCCGCACTCTTAAGACAGCGAATTCCTTATGGATAAGATCTGTTGGGTAGCGAAAAGGTTTTCTTAAAGCTACTTTTATAACAGCTCTTTGAGCTCTTTCTATTTCAATAACAGTGCTTTACCCTGCTGCACCCCAAACAGAAATCCCGTATTGAAGTACTGACTGACACAGTCCAAGGTAAATTGCACGTAGAATTTCAATGGGAGTACAGTCACGCAGTTTTTTCATCACGTATATCAGCTTCCTAACGCGGCCAGAGAGCAGCTATATATGTGATTTGTATGACAGGTTTTCGTCTAATGTGAAACCAAGGTATTTAATAGAGGCAGTGTGATCTATAACTTGACAGGTACAGTGAGTAAGTGGCGATGTCTGGTAGCTGCAGCATGTATGGTATTTAAGTATAAGATGAGGAGGAGGTCGAGAAGCTATTGTTTTGAAGAAGGTTATGAACTTAGTTTTCTTTATATTCAGAGTCAGGAGATTTGTGTCAAGACACTCGGAAACAGTTAATAGTCCGTTCTCTGCAAGACGGTACACTTGTTCCCAGGTTTTAGCGTGGACAATTATGACAGTGTCATCAGCATAGGATATTATTTCTGCGTTTAGTCGTGAGTTTAAAATATCATTCATGTAGAAGGTGAAAAGAGTTGGGCCGAGTGTGCTCCCTTGTGGAATTCCAAAGTCGATGGGAAGCACGTCACTAGAGTGTTCATCTACTTTGACTAGCTGTTTGCGATTAGATAGGTAACTCGTGAACCAATCAAGTGCAGCCCCTCGGATACCTGCACATTCTAGTTTTCTCAGAAGACAATGATAATGCTGTCGTCTTGGTTGAATTCTAGTACATTATATTTAATTTTAGAATCATTGATACGACGAAGGTTCTGAATAATCGTTTAAATAAATTAATATTTTCTTCTCATTCCAGATACAACGTGGACTGTAGTCTTGAGATAATGTTCCTAGCAACACTTCGCGAACACAGATTCAACAAACTAGGCACAATTCTATGCAGAACGTCAACAGAACTGGGAAAGAAGTTGAAATACGGCCCTGTATCCCAGATGACGGTACAAGACTTAGGTCCAAGCTATTCAAATATGGCGCCGAGAAAACCTGTAGCTAAAGTACCAAAGATCTGTCAAGCGCTGTGGACAGCTGAACCGACGCAAAAGATAGGGAAGGTTTTAAATTTTGATGTAGGTCTAAGGGTGTCTTTCAACGATTTTTATTACAATGGGAAGTCTTATGCGGAAAGATTAGGAGGAGAAGTTTTTGCTGAAGCTGCTGCTATTAGAATTGATTAATTTTAAAGAAATGTATGTAGTACTAAAATAGTGATTTTATAATAAGGTATGAAATGCTTAGTGCTAAAGGTGCTAAATGCTACAACTAGTATATGTTAATAAATTTGTTATGAAGATGTAAATGATACAATCTTATGCAAAATAAATTATATTTTATAACAAATAAGTGTATATATTTATAAACTCTATACAATTATTAACACTTAAAATTGTATTCAGTCTACCCGGGACCACGGTCGTTGCAACACGGCCGAAACGTCGGGCGAAATAGGTAAACAAACAATCGAAATCATCGCGTTAAATTTCCCGTGATAATTATAATAATTTCACTTAAAATTGGTTCCCGCAGGCTTATTATGAATAATAATTTGCAAGAGCAAAACGATAGCTATCAAACGCTTTATGTCATAAAAGTCGGCATTACCTGCAGTTTAATTATGGTAGGTCCTACACAATCGTTTACTAATCGCTCGCTGTTTGTCTAATGCACTTATTTAAAAAAAAACCGCCAACAACTCTAAGACTTCTGTATGGAGAGCAATAATTGCGCAAAAGTCGCTATCGTTTTGCTCTTACAAAAGATAAATAATAAGCCTGCCGGTCTAATAATGTTACAAGGCCAATCCTACTCATGAGAACCAGTCGTAACAGGGAAGGCAAGTCTTTGTCCTAGAACCTACCGACATTGATTTTTAATTTTTATTTATAGGGATAAACATGGAGTTCTTGCCGGTTCTTCTTCAAAAGCAACGACTAATATGAACCGTGCACGGCGTTCAGATGTTTCATGAGTGATATAGGATTATTTGAAATAGAATATTTAAATTTGCATAGACATATTACACCGGCCTTCAAACATAAGAAAAGTTTCGTAAAAATATAAATATAAATAGGTCTAATAAATAAAATAATGGTTAATGTGGATAAAAAAATACCAATTTGTGCCATTTTTACCGATATGACCAAAGTTATGTTTACGTGAACCATGAAACGCTTTTGGCCAAACTTTATGCTTACGGTATACGAGGCAATGCTCTACGTCTAATAAAATCGTATCTAAGTGGACGTCTTCAATATACAGAAATCTCCAAAATATGCGTCAAATCAAAACGTGAGGTTAAATATTTATCTGTTCCTAGGGAAATTAAACATGGCGTTCTGCAGGGCAGCGTTCTTGGGCCATTACTATTCTTGCTGTGTATAAATCTACCCCGACACATCCCATATATTTGCCAATGACAGTACAATCCTAATAGACTGCCTCAACAAGAGCTTTATGAAAATGAAATAAATATTTCTCTAAAATTAATAATAAACTGGCTCAACGACAATAATCTAATCATAAACCTCAATTAAACAAATATAATGGATTTCTATCAAAAAATTCTTCCTTTAAACCTAAAATAATAATAAATGGACAGTTGAAGGTGTATATTGATAGACAGTCAATTAACTTGGAAACCGCAGGCTGAAGAAGTTTGCACGTCTGCGTATGCTCTCTACAATCTGTCCAAGAAGGTTGGCGTTGATACATTAAAGGTTGCATATCACGGTTTGGTGGTCTCTGTTCTAAGGTTTGGTGTAGTATTCTTGGGTAATTCTATCAAGAGTGATTCTATATTTAAAGCCCAAAAACGGTGCGTAAGATCCAAGATCTCAAGGTTACAGATAGTTCATTCCTATTTTCAAGAAACACAAAATGCTAACGTTTCCTAATATATAGATTATCAAAGTAGCTACATTCGTTAAAACTAACAAACACCTATTTCCCGCATTGAATGATACGAGGATGCGAACCACTGCCCTGAGATCGTCGATCGATCTGTACTGGTAGATATAACACTGCTTAGCTTAAAAAAAAAACATTATTGGTATGGCACCTGTTATATTTAACAAATTGCCAAACTGTATTAAGTATCAGCCCTTAATAAAATTCAAGAAACTCCTATCGTTGTTGCTGACAGAGAAATGTTATTATTATTATTATTATATACTTTATTGTACACCACAAAACATACAGGAAAAACATTTACATATACAAGTGTACAATGGGCGGTCTTATCGCACAGGGCAATCTCTTACAGACAACCTTTGGATGGACTGAACAATAGGAGATGAATTTAGGGTTGTCAGTGTACCAAATATCATAAATAATATTACTTACACATAATAAAATAAAATACATATATACAATACTACATAATATACTAATAAATATATGACAGAGAAAGGAGAAGAATACAAATTATAGTGAAAGGTAATGCTCCTTAACCATTTTCTTGAATGTTAGCAGTGTTTGAGCACGTCTTATTTCAATAAGTAATGCATTCCACAACCGAGCAGCTTGAATCGTAAAATATTTGTCAAAGAAGGAAGTAGAATGCATACGAATACTCAATTTTAGATTCTACGATGATCTCAAGGACCTAGAATGTGTGTCACAGAGGAACTGAAAGCGTTCTTTAAGATAAAAAGGAGTTAGAGGATAGAAGAGCACATTATAAAGCAAAGAAAGTATGTGAGCATTCCGGCGAAGGCGAATAGGAAGCCATTTGAGCTTAATACGGAATTCAGAAACGTGATCATACTTGCGCAAGCAAAATATGAACCTGATACAGAGATTTTGAAGTCGCTCAAAATTGTCCAATTGGTCTTAGGTGAGATCAAGATAGCTGGCATCAGCATAGTCCAGGATAGGAAGAAGAAGTGATTGTGCAATTGCAATGTTAGTGGTTATGGGAAGAAAATTACGAAGTCGTCTCAGGGAGCCTGCAGATGCAAACAGTTTACGGCTGACTTCCTGCAGTTGTTTGGTCCAGGAAAGAGTGCTGTCGATATAAATCCCCAAGTTCTTCACAGTGTGAGTTATAGGAATACTGGTGTTGTTAAAAGAAACCTGGGGAAGTGTCGACCAATCAATCTTAGAGATAGTCCGAGAACTACCAACTACAGTCACCTGAGTCTTCGTCGGATTGATCTTCAGCCCAAACTCAGAGCTCCAGTCACCTATACGAGCCAGGTCGTTATTAATCGTCTCAATGGCATCAGGTAACTCTCCAAGAGGGGCTTGGGTATAAATTTGGAGATCATCAGCATACAGGTGGTAGAAAGAAGAAAATCGTTGAGTGATAGCATTAATAAAGAGTGCGAAGAGAAGAGGAGATAAAACGCCACCCTGCGGCACACCGGCAGATGTGTGACACCAAAAAGAGAAAGATTCATCAGTGCAAATACGCTGCCGGCGGCCAAACAGGTAACTGCGAAACCAGTCAATAACCGGAGGAGATATGTTAAAAGAGCATAGGACACCAAGCAAAATATCGAAGTCAACCGTATTGAAGACATTGCTAAAATCAAGCAAAGCAAGTACCGTTAACTTTCCCATCTCCATGCCTGCCCTGATATCGTCCGTAACATTTACAAGTGCTGAGGTAGTGCTGTGTCCCCGTCGAAAACCAGATTGAAAAGGATTTAGCAGATTGTGTTTGAAAAGGAACGTGCTGAGTTGATGGTGGACAAGCTTTTCAAGGACTTTGGATAGAAAAGGAAGGATAGAAATGGGACGGTAGTCAGAAAAAGATGCAGGATGAGATTTTTTGGGTAAAGGAATAATTTGGGCATCTTTCCAGGCTTGTGGGAAGACACCACTGGAAACAGAGAAGTTGAGGATGTAAAGGATGACTGGAATAATATTGTCAAGGATGGGGATGATCATCATACGGCTGACACAGTCACTACCAACAGCATTGGATGTAATCGAAATAATACTCCTTTTAACATCACAAGCAGAGAATTGACTTATGACAAAAGGGGAATAATCAGGTATCGGAATATTTGAAAGATAACTAAGCGTAGTAGCTTTAGTGGCCCTATCCAATAAGGGTGAAGTAGAAAAATGACTGTTAAGTAAATTTAAGTCCAAGTCTTTAGGAATCGTGTCGTGAGACTTCTTTCCGATACGCAATGTATTGAGAAATTTCCAGATCTTGGCTGGATCACCGTTTTGAACTGAATTATGGTTATTACTCTGTTCCCGATTTTATAAATGATGAATATATCACATATATTCATATATTCGTCATATTTGCTTCACTTTGTCTCATTTATTATGTAAATTAATTTTTGTCTAAAATTTAGAAAAAAATATCATTATAAGATTGTTCAGATATCTGGCGGATAAATCAATTACATCCAAGCACCAGTTTGAATTTAGCCCTAAAGTCTCAACCGCCGATGCCGTACATCATCTGACTGACTACCTAGCACAAGAACTTGACAAGGGTAATCACACAGTAGAAATTTTCCTGGACCTCGCAAAAACTTTTGACACAGTTTCCATTCCCACACTGTTGCACAAGCTTGAGACCATTGGTGTAAGAATAACCTCTTTAAAAGTTATTTGGAGGACCTTCAAACTTTTAAACTAAGATTTTTTAAATTTTATTGTAGGGTTTAATCATTTTAAAACTGAGGCAAAATGCATTTTTATGTTTTAATTTAGGAGGAGTAGAGGAGAAAGAAACATTATAATTATTAGGGTTCTATACCCGAAGGGTCTCAATGGAGCCCTGTTGTGATCTCTCACGCGTCTGTCTGTCTGTCCATCATCTGTCACACAGATTTTACAGCCAAACGGTTGGACCACGATTTGTGATAATTTCTAACAAAAAAAGTTGGGCATTTTCACAGTTTATGCATCTCATTATGGTCTATTCACCATACACCTAAAGGGGGGGCCTGAAAAAGTTTAGACCTACCCCATCGAGGGGGTATCTTCGTTTAGAACTTCTTGAGTGGATAAATACTGTATTTTTTATTTCATCAATTATTGGAAAGCAAATAAATGAGATGCCACCAGAGTCAGCTTTTTTTACAAAATTTTGTTGCGAAGAATTTCTTAACTTCCCATTGACCTATGAACTAGAAATTTGGTGATAATATTTATTATTACTTATATCTAACTAAAAAATACCAATATATTCTACATTTGGTGTGAAACCCTAAATGTGCCAAGTCCGACACGCACTTGGACAGTTTTTAAATACATATTATTCTAGATCACTTTCTTAAAAATTTGATTAACAATTTGATTACTGCTTTTTTTTTTAATTATATTTATTTAAAACTATGTAATTGATTTGAAAAGTTATGCCTAACGCGGCCAAAAAACGACAACCGCACGACATCTACATGTTCGTCTACGGCTTTTTATTTTGAAGTCAAAGAATACTAAGGTAAGTACTAAAAACGACTAAATTTTTTCGTGCGGTTCATGTGCGAATTTGTGTTTTGTTCTCTCAAGGTCATTGGCAGATGGTGTTGGTGTCATTTTAATAGGATAATTAGGATAAATAGGATTCCAGTTATATTTTCATTCATTGTGTTGTTTCGGTGATTTAATGTTTTGCTAACTAGGTTTATTTTTTGTGACCAAAATATACTATCCTTACGTACCCCATTATCCCAGATGATATAAGGTGGGCCACTGTAGGCTTAACCTAGTCAGATGGAAGTTCTCCGATCAGCCACAGTATGAGTGATCGGATGGTAATAAATCAGGCAATCCTATTTTCGTTGCATTTTTTTTTCTGAATTTGTATAAAACCGTACCGTACTAAAAAAAAACATCAAAATCAGACATGTCCAACAATGTATTCCGCACGAACGTGCGGAATACTCATTATAAAATCAACTCGCACTTACCGGTACATTTTTTTCGACGGAATCTATTCATATATGACAACTCATTTAATACGCTTTGCAGATATAGATTAGCTTCGGTTATTATAACCCTCAGTTAAAAACTCTGTCAGTTACTAATAGATCTTACTCTCGGTGCTACGGAGTGCCCTTTTTTATCTATTTTTACGATTATTAAAAAAAAAACAAAACAAAAATGGCGTGGTATACTACAGAAGACGGTAAGTTATTTTTTTTTTGTAATTTTATTAATTTATGTCTATTTTAATTCAGGATACATTATTAGATATATCTACTTAAATTTATTAATTTTTTTTTTATTCTAATAATCATTATTTAAATGATGTTGCTGCTAAAAGCCTGAATATCAATCCAATTCCAGTATATAGGTTAGTTTAAAACGGGCTGATTTCTGGGCTTATAGAGGATAAAAAACTAAGAATAATCTCAGCCGTCATAAATTTGAAATAATTCGTCAAATGGCATCATATGATAACGATGTTGATGATACTGATGACAATAATGACGATGAAAATAGTGATAAATGCGCAAGAAACAGTTTGTCATCGAGTATTCAGCATAGAGTAAGTGAGATAGGACGATGCGACAAACGTAAGCGAGTAAAAGAGACAGTTATACAATGCTATCTTCTACTTTAACATTTACACAAAAACAGCAACTGCGCAGGTTTTTGCAGCCAACTTCAGAGACACAAAGATCCACTGTGACTGACTGCTATACTTACATTAAAGATAATAATTATAATGTGATACTGACAAAATAAAAAAAGCTTAACCTAACCAATAGGACGACGAAATGTAACAACCCCCAATTGGGAACCCACTCCTTAATTTGATATTCTCAAACTGGTGGTAAACTTACTTGCTTTGATTTTGCTCCGCCTTTTCCAACTATGGTACCTCAAGATAGGCTTCACAGTCATGCTGCACATCGTAATGAAACAAAATTTATCATTCAATTCAGGAAAATACAGAATCGAGTCAATTTCAGCTGCAACTTTTCCTGGTTCTTTACAAGTGAGTCTTTCGTTAACCAGTTGTTTAACGCATTATAATCATCAATTCTACGTTTTTTAACATTAAAATTCGATTTTTTTCTTATTCTGTAGTTACTTAGAGAAGCCTTCATCCCCAATGAAGCCACTTGTATCGGACTAGAAGTGGATAAGGATCCCTTGGCAGCAGAAGAGCTGTTAGAACTATGCGCAGACGCAGCTCTAGATGGCCTGTCGCTGGTAGCAATCGCTACTGACACTGGAGAAGTGGTCGCAACCGTTTTTAGTGTACTACAGGTTGGTACTATTTATATTGACCGTTTTACATGCCGCACAAGAGTCCCCTTAAAAAAGGGCTTACCTAGAGATATCAATAAAGTGAAAGAAGTGTTGTGTCAAAAGAAAAGAAAAAACAAAACTAAAAAAAATATTTTCAAAATATAGGTTAGCCCTTGATATGCTACCGCATGAAAATGCGTTCATGATTTTTTACAAATATTATGAAGTGGGTTAAATAAGATATTAAGAGCGTAATAGTGGGAATGAAACTAGTGATGTCACAGACAGCCGTGTAATCGTGTTAATATTTTACAAAACAAATACAGATTTGTCGTCACAAAAGTATAATAAAGTGCCTTATAGTACTGGAACGATGTTTGGATGAATTTAGGTTCGGACATCTGTAAGACTGTAATTATCCACATTAGTGAGGCATATAATGGAATGAATATAGCAATCAGTTTGAGAATGAGAGGCCATTCAAAATTAGAAACTTGTTATAATTTTGTTATGGTAATGAAAAACCGAATTACCATAAATTTACAATAGCTCTAATAACGCCATTGAGCATCTTATGGACTAACGTTGAGGCATCTGACAAAATATCTTTATAATAGTAGCTACAATTAGAAAGACAAAAATATTAGCACTGCTATCAGTTCCTTTTGACAAATAAATTATTATCAAATCTATTTCTACTAGTAAACATCGTATCGATACATTCTGGTTTATATAATTGTTAGGGCGGACGTAGTCACAGGAATATAAACATTTTAATAATGAAGAATTTACATCTTTTTAGTAAAAACAGCGATAGACATAGTTATGTAGTAGAAATAGGGACCAATTAATTCAACCAGGTTTCAGGCTGGCTAAATTAGCTTCATCTTTTACGGGGCCCACATTCAATTCAAAACTTGTATAAACGTTACTTGTTAAACACATTTTTTTTAAAAGAGTAAGTTTGGAGTTTCTTGTCCATTCTTCTCCACAACAAGCTAGATTTCCGAATGGACGGTAGAATCAATTATTATTATTTTGAATTTTTTTTTGTCGTTCGAAAGTGCCGCTTAATGGCCTAATTGAATAAGGAAATTTTGATTTTGATTTTAGCTTTGTAATTGAAATGATAAAGCATCTACAATGCCTCTATGCGGAAGTCCATAAGCAGTGTTTAACCTCTTATTATGATTATAATCGTATGCTAACGAATTATTTAAATGATACTTTATAAAACGTTTGTATTTTTACTTTTTAGGAAAAGCCAACGCCAGGTAAAACAGAAAAGTCATTTTTCGAAATATTTACCGAGGAGCGCTGCAAACGACCATCGTCCCGTGCTATGATTGACTTCGTGGCCGACCTTGACGCGAAGTGCAATTATTATGACAGGTAAAAATAACGCCATTATATTCTTGTTCTAAAAATAAACGATTTATATAACGTATACTATTTATTTAGTAACTCTTTTTATATCGAGAGAAGTCGGTTAAATCTTTTTGATTTTTTCTTTTTTGTTTTAGTACCAGATATTACCATTAATATACGCAATATTGAGGATAACTTAAAAACTACTTGTCAGATCATAATCAATTTGCTGCAACAACATATTATCGAATTCGGTTTATAATTGGCGGAGTAATCGCTTAACAAACGTACAAATAAACATATAGTTGAATTTAGAACCTCCTCCTTTTTGAAGTCGCTTGAAAAGAGGCTTGCTTTGCCTAAAATACAAAACTGTGGAAAAACGTAGTTTGCCCTATAGTGAGTCATTCTCTGGATAGACAAATATATTTTCAAATATATTTAATGATGATTGATGAATTATTTTACAAATCATTTGTTAATGAAATTGATAAACCTACCTAACTCAATTGAGTCCGCTAAAAAATAGCTAAGATCTCAATCTCAACCCTTGCCTTCGACAAACTGAACTTACTCATAAGTATAGTATAAAAGCTAGTAGTTTACTATACCTACCTATCTCCAATAATTACCCACCTATTTTTCTATATAAGCAGGATAGGTGACAAAATATTGTTTAAAACTGTATATATGTCAAATATAATTATATAACATATATATTTTTTCAGGTACGGTGTTGATTGCCTCGTTGAAATAAGATTTCTGGGTACCAAACCACAACATAGACAGAAAGGCCTTGCAAAGGCTCTTGTCAAAACAGCTGTGGACCTCGCGAAGAAATTCAAGGATGGTCCCATTGCCCCACTAACTATTGCAGACTTAGGGCCAACATACGCGTTAATGAAGCCAAGAAAATCATTCACGAACCCACCGCAGTTAGTAACCGCGTTGTGGTCAGCAGTTGGCTCAAAGCGATGTGGCGAAATCTTGGGTTTCGACGTACTTGAGGTCATTTCCTTTGCCGACTTGATTTATGATGGAAAACCATGGTCTGACAGAATAGGTGCTGTTACTACTTGTGAGGCGGCTGCGTTGAAGATTTAAAATGTTATGAAAGGAGATTGCCCATACACAGGCCTCTTATGAGGTATCGTGTCTGTGATTTCAATAATATACAATACTAGGGTTCATATTTTGTGTTATTTTCCATCCGTGTCCTTAACTTTATATGTACAGACAACAACAGATCAGGTTCCTTCACTTTTGTATTCACCTTATTGCATTGTAATAAGGGTTCATTTCAAGAACAGAAAAATCTCGTGAACCCCACAAATTAAATTAAAAATGTTTTCTAATTATGAATATAACATGTTTTTTCTACAATATACAGCCAAATTCATCAAGATACAACCATTTTTTCAAAGGGGCCCAAGATCCCTTACAAAATGGGCATTCTCCTTTACCCATTTTTCTTCGTCTTGTTTAATAATTAATTTTTTTAAGTTTTATTTGCGTGTGATCAGTTGTATCTAATTTGTTGAATAAAACATATAATATTAAAACACATTGTTTCATTTGAATTACAAGTATGCAGGCATAAATATAGGCAGGGACCGAAAACCGTTATAAATTACGGTACCGGTCGAAGATTTTCGTTTACCTCTACGATTTAGGTAACCGCTATCTGGGTAACCCAAGAAGAAGAAACAGGTTACCTTTATTGAGGTTACCGTTTTAATACCGGTTACCTAAAAAGGACCTTGATTATAAAGAAATATAATATCGCAATTGCGAAAGTTTTTTGGCATTAGAAAATAAATTACCAGGAAGATCGTCGTGCACGCTGTAGTACGTGTGTGTGCGTCTGCACGCAAGTACTGTTTACGTTTATTTAGTTCGCCTTTTGGCGGCGTATTTGAGTTAAAGTAAAAAAAAGTAGAACAAAGTTAAGTAAGATAATATTACATTGTAAATTGGTAATATACCATTTGATTATCTTTTTCTCTCAACATAGAAATGAACTCGGTAGTTTGTTTATTTAACTTGCAGATAAACGTACACGCCAGTTTTTCTAATAGAGGGCAGCACTTCCTCGTAAACAAAGCGCTTATTTTTTTGTTTGAAACTTGTTTGAGCGAGCTAGTACAGTACCTACACTTTTTTATTAAAACACTGTCCTGAAATGTTCGACTATTTCATGAAATGGTTATGTCATGATGTGGTCAGCATAGGCACCCTCATTGCGTGATACACGATCAATCACAATCTGTTTCATTTCGACAGTTCAACAAATTTCATTGCGTTATTTTAGTTATTTACGATGTTGAGAAGACAAATTTTTCGAACTTATGAAGCAATAGAATATAGATTCAGAATTGTTTTGATTGATCGTGTGTTACGCAATTAAGGTGCTGGCCAGATTATTGAATACTCAACGTTGGACGATATGGACAGTTGTAAAGGCACGACTAATTCATAATGTGGCCAAACATTAGTGATCAGTTCGTAGGTAGAGGAGTTGATGTCAATTTGTTTTTGTTGTGCATCATGGCGGCGAAAAAAAGTCGATGGACTTTTATTGAATTTCCAAATATCATAATTGTTATGGAAAGCGACCAATTTGGAAGTAGCACTCTCTCGGCGCACTCGCAGGTGGTCACACTTCTTACCTAACCCATTTGGTCGGGGTGCCACAAGCAGCGTTTTTTTTTCTATCTTATTTTAAGTGTTATGTTGCATTTCACGGAGCATATGGTACCCCAACCAAATGGGATAGGTTACGGTTTTTTGTGAATACAGTGCGTCCATTATAACTTGTCCTGTGAAGCGATTGATAGCACTGTGACTATTCATATTATTAGTTTTAATATTGAAACTAAGGCGTCAAATAGACGAACAGCACTTTATAGTCGACTAAGCGAACTTTAACTGTCGACAGAGGCAACTGCAGATGTCGACAGAAGAACAACTGCTGTACTCTGTCTTAGCTTAGCAAGGCATGGTGCCAACATGACGGCAAGGGAAAGTTATAGTGAACGGTCTGAACTACGCGGACAGTATTGTCAAAAAACGCCAACTAAAAAGGTATAAATATAAAATTAAGTGTGACTCCGGTTATACGAAAACTGATGTTATTTTGTTATCCATTCTGCTGATGAAGTAAATAATATGGAAACTTCAAATAAACCACTGATAGAGGTATCTACTACGTTGGATCCAGAAGCATTTACTCCAATTAGATTCAAATGCCTCTACCCCCGATTTATCTTCTGATAATTCATCAAAACAATTGGAAGACAATGCATGGGAAGATAAGTGCGATGCCCTGGGTTTTTTTTGTGATTTGTCCAAGGCATTTGATTGTGTTTTTTATGAAACGCTAATCAGGAAACTGCGCCACTACGGGATCCGGAACAGCGCTCTGGATCTTCTTACTTCTTACTTGAGTAATATGATTCAGACTGTTGACGTTAATGAAAAAAGATCACCCGGATCTATAGTAACAATGGGAGTCCCGCAGGGCTCAATTCTTGGTCCTTTCTTGTTTCTTATTTATATTAATGACTTGCCTTACCTCATAAAGGATAACCACGATATATTGTTGTTTGCAGATGATACTTCACTTTTGTTTAAACTTAAACGTCAGCAGCTGGTTACTGACAAAGTAAATAGCGCGATCTCAAAAGTAGTTCACTGGTTCAATGTTAACAATTTACTCCTTAATGAAAAAAAAACCAAATGCATTAAGTTTACCCTACCTCACGTTAGGCAGGTGAAAACTGATGTGTTGATAAAGGGCGAAGAATTGAATCCTGAAAATAGCACAGTATTTTTAGGCTTAACTTTGTATGCTAAGCCTCAGTGGGGCCCACATATAGATAAATTGTCAAAGAAGCTAAGCTCCGCAGCATATGCTGTTAGAAAAATTCGTAATTTAACGGACATAGAGACAGCCCGTTTAGTATACTTTAGCTATTTGCATAGTGTAATGTCGTACGGTATTCTGATGTGGGGAAATGCCGCCGACATCCAGACTATCTTTGTTTTGCAGAAAAGAGCTGTTCGATCAATTTATAAATTAAGCCCGAGACACTCTCTCAGAGAGAAATTTAAGGAGATTAATGTAATGATTGTGCCCTCTCAGTCTATTCATAAAAATATAAAATGGTTTAAAAAATACAGTGATATCCATAACATAAATACTAGGAACAAACACAAATTTGTAGTACCTACAACAAGGCTCAAGAAGATAGGTGGCTCGTTTAGATGTCAATGTGTACGCTTCTATAATAAGCTTCCAAGCCACGTACAAGATCTAAGTCTAAATTAATTCAAATCATTCATTAAACGTAAGTTGTGCCAGAAAGCGTTTTATACTATTAAAGATTGCGTTGAGGACAAAAGGGCTTGGGATTGAGCTGCTTCATTTAATTTTGATTTTTTATATTTTGCACCGTGAATTTTGTTTTTAATTTTGTTATTTTGTTTTTTTTGGTTTCTTGCAATGACAAGAATTTTTAATTTTTGAAGTTTTTTTTTTTTTTTTAATTATTGTGAATGTGAAGACTATGTGGTTTTTTTTTTGTTTTTTATTTTATCTTAGTTAGTTTTTAATCATGGTCTGGCAGTTTGAGTAGTTTATGCGGCCTACCCGAATGTCCTTTCTTTGGTATTGGTCGTCGAATCGTTGAGCTCCTTAAATTCTGAGTTGAGCTGCTCGGTTATTCCACACAATCCACACACCACTCAACCACCACCCAATCACCACTCAATCTGGCTGGTTCTTTCCTCAAAAGACCATTTCAGACATCTGTCTACATGGTCTTCACATGATCTAACCAAGATCTTGTCAGAACTTTAAAAGAGACTGTGACCCCTGAGTTTGTTTGCCTTTCTTCTCAGAGAAGTCAGATAGGAAACGCCGACCTCATCTAGTTTTAAATAATATGATCGACATGTAAAATTGTTTGAACAAACCAACTTACAGAAATAAAATCATTTATCATTTAACGAAAACCTGCCAAACTCAGTACAAAGTATGGAAGATAACAAGTTGGCAAAACCTTTGTGCAAATTAGTCATAATATGTTTCTTAGACACGCGGCAGCTGATCCTACTCTTAAGCTCATGAAAAAGAGGCGTGAGATGGCGTCTTCAGACGATGCGTTGAAATACTGGCAGCTAAATAGACGGATCTCAAAGTCGTTAATAAACGACCTCCATTTCTTTAATACCGAAAGTATTAAAGACGCGATTGAGTGGAATAAGGGCTCCAAGGTCTTTGTAAGAGATCTGTCTATTGGGTAATTGGGCAGAGCCAGCTCATGAAACTGAAGACAAATGATTGCAGTATCCGCCAAACCGGAGCTTCTGAGGGAAATCGAGAGATTCTATGCGCAGTTGTACACGTCAACCAGTAAACCCGTCGCGAATCTAGCAAATGACCCTAGAGCTAGATTGACCCGATACTATACCGAAGACATTCCGGACTTCAGCCTACATGAGATAAGTATGGCTCTGAAACAGCTTAAGAACAACAAGGCACCGGGTGATGACGGAATTAATTTTTTAATAAAGCAGCACACGTCACCATTCGTTTTTGTATTCAGAAAGTTTCCCAGACGATACAGGCATCGCAAGTTCTCGTTAACTCTTTGACTGAGGCTAGAACGACTAAGCCAGCTAAGCGTCTAATCAAGATGTATGTATCTCCATAGATAAATAAAACATAATTTGCATCATTAACATGTCATCATATACTTAGTCGCAAATCTAATTGTTTTGTCTATAAAACAATATAATTATGATAAAGTGGGTAGATTTAAGGTATTTGAGATATTAGTATAAATTGTTATGGGTAAAAAAATGCTCGTTGATATATAACGATAAAACATATTAATTTTTATCTACTCATGATATCAAGCCTCATGTTGGAAAACTTATAATAAACGTTGGTAATCAAGTTACCTTAGATGTACCAATTTGTGTTCTTTATTTTTAGAGTACTAACGTTGGGAGAGTAATAAAATAGATAAATGATTGCACATGTTCCCACCACATCTGTGGTAACAGAACAAACATGAGCCCTGTCATTACTTGTGTATCAAAAAATCTTGTATACTTATTTAAATTCAACTTAATACAGTACCGTATCAGTACCTTATATTTATTTTATGTTTATCCTCACTCAAAGTAAAAATATAACTCACCGTCTTCTGTAGTATGCCACAATGACATCTTTTTTATAATATGTGTAAAATACTCCTCGTAAATTTATGTGATATAATAACAGAATAGAAACGTGCACGCTCCGAACTCAGCAAGTACTAACAACTGACTGTTGTCGATTACGCCGACGCGGGGACACCAATCTGCATAATAGAAAAAATCAAAAAACCCGACTGCTTCAAAGCGAACTAAAAAGACTTGTTTACCAAGTAGAAAATCAAGCTGTGCAGTCGGAGGATACATATTCGCGGGCTGGCTGACCAAAATCTGGTGTATCCTCAGAATCCTTTTTCTGTTCTGTGGTATCCTCCGCCTGCATGATTTTCTCCTTGTTTACGTCTTTTTAGTTCGCTTTTGAAGCAGTCGGGTTTTTTTTTTTTTTCATTTTTATTTATAACTTTTTAGTTACTTTTTTTCGAATGAGGTAGGAATTAGGTACATTTAAACATATAAGTATTATATATTTTTGAAATCACCCTCATAACCACCCATCGTGTGGGATGGGTTTAGAAGGAAAACAAATTTGGGCCCTCACAATATGGCGCCCAAAATCCGCCATTTTTCTATTGTCCAATTTTAATGTAGCCAGTGACACTCGCAGGGTTAAAACGAATCGATTAACGTAAGAATCATCAAAATCGGCCAACGCCTTAGGTCTTTGGAACGCCATAAAGGAGCAAACATACATATATACATACATACATACATATATAAATACATACCTAGACTGATTAACACATTACCCTTCTTTGGCAGTCGGGTAAAAATAGGTAAAAACCACAGATATAAATCTAACTAGATTACGCGATTGTATGTACTTAGCGTGTCAAAAAACGGAGTAAAATTACGATCAATGATCGAAATTTGAGCTTTTTATTTAGAATTATCGGCACCAAAAATCCACCGAAATCTAGAACAATGCCTTTTTATGCCATATTAAGCTGTAAAGCCTACATAGAAAAAGTTGGCCGAGGCATTAGAAATGTTTTCTTCCCTATGTAAGTAAATTTGTTTTTAAATTGTGGGTGAAAAATTGGCACGCTTGGTTTTTCATACAGACGGAGGGACTTGCGTTATCTAGTTAGATTGATGTCTGTGATACAAACAGTCAAACACAAACATTAAAATAGTATTTATAGCAGGAAAAATATTCTATATTTTATACAGGCAAGTGGAGCCTTACTACAAGGAAAATAAACTGACAAGATGTTGGTTTTTTCTAGTATCAAGGTAACGCATGTATTACATGTACTTTAATCAGTAGGTGCATTGGATAAGTAGGTAGATTTTATAGTTTCCTCGGTGAGGAAAGTTACACTAGTCAAACGTATACAGTGTGTTCGGACCTGTAGTAATAAAACTGTAAAATACACTTAATGCATTTTAGCCTCAATTAGGCCTTAATAAGTAAAATCATGAACCATTAAAACCTCTCTAACTCAAACCCTTAGTAAGTTAAAAACTCAATCACTCAAATTATTTTACATTTCCCCTGGTCTTTAAGTTATGTATTATAAATGTGATATTTTGGATTGACGTGTTTGTGGATGTGTGGATGTGTTTGTTACTCAATCACGCTAGTACCATAGGCTACTTTGCATCCCGGCATAATGTTCCCTGGAGTTAAGAAAACAATTGACACGCGGTCGAAGCCACTGGCAGAACCTATTCAAACAATAAGTTTTAATATCACAAGTTTTATTGAACAAATTACACAAACTTAACTGATCACATACAAATAAATCTAAATTAAAACATAAAAAATAGAGTGGAGTTCATAACAATTTAAATCCTCAACGCAGCCCCCTCACAAGTAGTAACAGCGCCTATTCTTTCAGAACAAGGTTTTCCATCATAAATCAAGTCGGCAAACGAAAAGACTTCAATTACGTCGAAACCCAAAATTTCTCCACATCGCTTCGAGCCAACTGCTGACCACAAAGCGGTAGCTAACTGCGGTGGCTTCGTGACTACTTTCCTCGGCTTCATGAACGCGTATGTTGGCCCTAGGTCTGCAATAGTTAGTGGGGCAATGGGACCATCCTTGAATTTCTTCGAGAGGTCCACGGCTGTTTTGACTAGAGCCTTTGCAAGGCCTTTCTGTCTATGTTGAGGCTTGGTACCCAGAAACATTATTTCAACGAGGCAATCAACACCATACCTGTAAAAATATAAATGATAAATATAACTTTAAATATATTTGTCTATTGTAATTGCAGTTTGCTTTATATATCTGTCTAAAAAGTCTCTCAAGCTGACTGCATGGTGCTCGTTTTCACGCACATGACTATGACAATGTACGTTAGTTTTTCTCATGGTTTTGGTCTTAACTCTAGTCTAGATCAGAGGTGGCAAAGACAAAGTTGACAATGGAATGAGTTTACCCAGAAGAATCCTGTTCACTCTAACTTTGAAGAGATTCGGGTTGAATGCGTTCGGTAACACAGACGCAAGCAGTGAATTCCACTCATTACATATCATCATAATTTCTCATTTCATTTAACTATGTATCAGTACTATGGTATTCTGAGTATAGATATATATTGGTATTATGAGGAGCTCGTGGCTAAATAATAACAGCCGCACTGGTCGATCATCAAGGTTAAGCAACGCTTGACGAGGTCGGTCTGTGGATGGGTGACCATTTCAAAATACCGAGTTTCGTCCGTGCCTCGGAAAGCACGTCAAGCTGTTGGTCCCGGCTGTCATTTAAATATATTTAACAGTCGTGCCAATAGGTATCGTGTTACCCAGTTACTGGGTTGTGGAGGTCAGATAGGTAGTCGCTCCATGAAAAACACTCGTACTTAGCTGAATCCGGTTAGACTAGAAGCCGACCCCAATGAAGTTGGGAAAAGGCTAGGCAGATTCATTGACTATGGTATTGTGAATTATTAATATACAGAACAAAAAAAAGGGGTTATAACATACCTCTCAAAATAATTGCACTTTGCATCTAGTTCGACCATGAAGTCCATCATAGCACGGGATGATGGTCGTTTGCAGCGCTCCTCGGTAAATATTTCGAAAAATGACTTTTCTGTTGAACCTGGTGTTGGTTTTTCCTAAAAAGTAAAAGATACATTTTTTTTTAAAGTATTGTCAAAATAATGTGGAAGCATACAGCCCTTCCTATATCAAGAGGTAACCACCGCCTACAGACATCTGCAGATGAGGTGTAGATGCTTTATTATTTCCTTTTCCTATACAAAAGACAAAACTGAAATATAGCATATGTAGGCAGGCCGAAGAGAAGGAGTTGGATGAGGCCTTCACCCGAAGAGGGGTCCATACCTAAAAACTAATCCGTACTAATAGAGAAACTACAACCAAAATTTGTAAAATGAAAGGATGGCAAAAAGGCTTTTTTTAAATTATTTTTATAGCGTATATAATATAAATGCTGTTTACTGGCATTATGGTGATGATGATGGTTTCTGATTTGTCAGACGGAACTTACGTGTTTATGGTGCAAGTATCTCTTTCTAAATATAGCTACTATTATAGCCATAATTTTTCTTATACTTCGAAGTTGGCCCATAAGATACTCTAAGGTATTACTGAAACTTCATATTGTAAAAATGGTCTTGCATTTAAAGAAATTGGTATCTCAAACCATAACAATATTTATGCCAGGAGACATATTTTTAGCGGCGTCTCGCGCTGAAGCTGAGTGATATAATCAAAATCATTGTCCATTTTATATCCAATTATGGATGTGGATAGTTGTCTGAGAGACGTCCACGTTCTGATACACAACTACATATCTACATCCGTATATGTCTCCACGCCGTGTATCAATAGGCCCATTTTAATACTATTGTGACGAGTCACAGATATACGAGTACCATTATTTTGGTAAAGTCATTCTTTGTGACGAAAAAAAGCTTTTATTAGATACGTTATAAAATAACACAGCAGTTTGTTATATCACTAGTTTTATGTCCAGTTTTATGATTACTATCGCTATTTAATGATGATAAACCTCACTACTCTTACAACCTTATCTTAACATCTCCATAATATTTATAAAAAAAAAAATAGTGTAGTTTTCATGTGGTAACAAACGCCCTTTTTTGTTTATGATCACCGATATCTCCGTCAGTTATTTTTTGTTTGAAAGAGTATTTTTTTAAATAGGTCCCATTTTAATTTGGTGAAGATCTGATGAAGAACTTCGAGGATATATAAAAGATGTCTTGAATAAATAACGGAAAATCTCTCAGGACTGCTGCAATCGCATGTCTGTTTATTGTTTATACCATATATATATACCATATATATATATTTCATAACATAACATTACGCCCCAGCACGCTCTTAAGGGGTACGTAGATTTTTCATTTGACCAGTTATGTTCAAGTTTCATGATATTTGGGTTATCTATTCTGGCGTTATAGGAAACTTACTAAACAACTTACCTATTAGGTAGGTACAACTAAAAAGTTCAAAAGAAAAAAACTATTTTACAATAAAATACTACCGAATTCCAAATAAGCAAACTAAAAAATGGTATTATGAAAGTCACCAAAAATAAAGTTTTTTACACTTTGTAGTTTACTTATTTGGAAGTCAGTAGTATTTTGATGTGAAAAGTTTTTCTTTGAAACTTTAAATTTTACATACAAGACTTCTTTCACATTCTTCTTATTTCTAGGTAAAATATTAGTCAGTTAACAAGATGGGGTTGAGGCTAACAGTCGAGTATATCGTCTTTTTTATTTCCACGTGAAAGCTACTGTAATAGAACTTTTTTGCAGCATAAAAACGGTAAATAATAATTGTACCAACCTGCAGTTTACAAAAAACGGTAGCAACTACTTCTCCAGTGTCAGAAGCGACTGCTACCAGTGACAAGCCATCAAGAGCTGCATCTGCACATAGTTCTAACATCTCTTCCGCAGCCAAGGGATCCTTGTCCACCTCTAATCCGACACAAGCGGCTTCATTTGGGATGAAGCCTTCTCTAAGTACCTGAAGCGTAAGAAAAAGTAATATATAATATTGTTACTGTTCAAAAGTTATAAAATTGGTGATGATACAAAAACAGGTGGTTAACTAAAAACTTACTTGTAAAGATCCAGGAAACGTGGCACGTGAAATTGATTCAATTCTGTATTTTCCTGAAATAAAAAATAAGCTTCCATTAGATGTTCAGCATGACTGCGAAGCATACATATTCATAAATATTCAAAAACTAACGCAAATAAAAGCATAGAAATGTATTAAGTTCATCCACCAGTTTTTGAGAACATCCAATTATTAAGTTCCTAATTGAGTGTTGTCAAATTTCGTCATCATATTGTTTAGGTAAAGCAATTTTTTTAATGTATATATGAAGTCTTCACTGTCGATAAATATAGCGATTTCGTCATAAACTCACAAAGATGTTGTTATTTTTTTAAGACGACCTTGAGTAATCTCAGCCGTCATAAACTCAAATCAAATCGTCAATTGGTACCTTAATATCGTCATATTATGATACAAATTGACGATTTGATTTGAGTTTATGACAGCTGATATTATGATACCAATTGACGATTTAATTTGAGTTTATGACGGCTAAGATTACTCCTATAATATTTTCTTTTCGTGTGAAGATGTGGCCACCTCCGGTGTCAGAGTTAATTAAGCCACCTCTGAGAATCCCACAGGACTCTGACTTGGATATTTCAAACTTCCATTAGGTACTTATGCAACAACTTGGTCAACAACAACGGGTCTGACTCTTATAGGTCGTGGTTTCGAACCCAGACGGGTGCATTACTTTATGTAAATTATTTCATCACCACTTCTCTAAGACGGTGGAACAAAACATCGTGAGGTGACTGGCATATCTTAGAACCAAATATTCGAAGACATGTGTTATCCAACAACCCGTACTGGGCCCGCGTGGTGGTTTATGGCCCATTTCCTCTTCACAGAGAGGAGGCCTGCGTCCCAGCCGTGGGTACGTTAAAAGACTGACGGTGATGACGATGATGATTAGGTACAGTGCGTTGGTTTCTGTATATACGAGTCAAATTGTCAATTGGTATCTTAATATCGTCTTAATATGACACAAATTGACAATTTGATTTGAGTTTATGACGGCTGATATTATTGTACCAATTGACGATTTGATTTGAGATATAAACCAATAAAAGCGGTCTAAACTTAATAAAATATTATTACAAAGATTTTACTTACCGTCTTCTGTAGTATACAACGCCATTTTTATTAAAGAAAAATTATTAAATAATCGTAAATAAAAGGCTAAATGGGACACTGCACCACGATTAAGGTCTGTGAATGATTGTCAGACTTTCTGGCTGTAGGTTATATGTGGACGCTTATCGTTATCAGCAAAACGTTTTGAGTGAGTTGTCATAAATGAATAGATACCAACAAAAAAATACAGGCTAAGTGCGAGTTGGTTTCAAAATGAGCGTTCCGTACAAAGGAAGATCAGTCGTATCATTAGACTTCACATATTTACTGTAAGAATCAATGTTGTTAATTTATATATTATGAACTGACGCATAGGAGGAGAACTAAAAACCGAAAAATAAAATGGGTATTATTTTTTAATATTTTTTGAGTCAGCGCAAACTAAGAGATAAGCAAATTTATTACGTAGAGTGAAACGTGTGTGTTGTGTAGTGTTACGTGAACGTCTTTTTTCTATTATCCGCAAAAAATAGTTTTCCCATCGATGCACACTTTTGCATATAATCCTTACATAAAACTTCTGTAGATGACTGTAAAATTTCTGTCTTATCAAGAATCTGTCTAAAAAAGAATCTGCCGTAACAAGAATCTGCCCAAACCAGAATCTGTCCTAAACCGAATAATCCGTCTTTTTCAAGCCCCACAAATCACGTAATTTATTTGTTGTTAAGATCAATTAAAACATATAATATATTTTTTTTATTATTTTAATCACTGAGTTAATCATAAGTGGATATTAAATAAATGGAAAAAATGGTGATACACTCAAAAATAAAAGAAAATTTTAATTAAGGAAGAGTTTCAAAGAAACATTAATAACATTAATATACAAAAATAAAAAAAAGCATTAATTTTTATTACACTCTTTAAACTATTTAAAAAACTTAATTTAAAAGTTTAGTACGCATCCCGTGTTTAATAAATGATTGGCAGATTATATAAATATTTTTAGAATGATAAGATAGTGATTTTTCAGTAAGTAGGTACGGATTATCAAAATTGAAGCGTAATAATCGTGGTATCAGCATTGATAAAATCAACATATGACCACCTGCTATGTAATATATGCTGCGTTATTGCTATTACCTAATGATTTCTGTGGGTTTCGTCATAAATGTCAATTTTGTTAAAGCGATAACTGACATCAGTGACTCGTCACAACTGCATAATAATGCGTTGGTAGTCAGAGATATACATAGTGTCGACAGTGACACTATATCTCATTAGGTATTGTACGTCTCGTATATTAATATTTTGTATGTAATAATATCTATTTAGATTTTTTAGATCCCATGCAAGCGCTTTTCTTCGGGTAAATTATTTAATCACCACTGATCTTTTTCTTTCTTTCTTTTTTTTTTTCTTTATCGAAGAAATGTTACATTGGACCCGCACTGGGCCTGCGTGAAAAATCCCAGCAGTGCGAACATTAAAAAGCAGTTGATGATGATGAAGATATTAGGGTATTTAATATAATACTTAAAATCCGTGACTTAAGGCATTGAAATATACCTAACCACCACCAACTATAATTTCTTGAGCAAAATATATAATTTGACTAGGCTAGGCTATAATTATCTTTACGGCTGTGTCTGTAATGGAAACAAAGGTAGCGGAGGTGATGAATTATTTTATAAATTGTTTGTTTATGAAAATCAAATACGGTAGGTATTTGATTTTCATAACTCAATTCAGTCCGCTACAAAATAGCTAAGATCTCAATCTCATCCCTTGCCTTCGACAAACTGCGCCTACTCATAAGTATAGTATAAAAGTTAGTTGTTAGTTTACTATACCTACCTATCTCCAATAATTACCTACCTATTTTTTCTATTTAAGCAGGATAAGTGACGAAAAATTGTATCAACTGTAAAAGTTACTTTGTAAACGCATATATCGTATGTCTATTTGTATAGGATTACAAAGTTACTTATGCAGTATCAATAACTAGAAAACGGGACTGTAATGCCGGGATTTCTTAATTTGTTCTTGCTTTGTAGGCTAAACACCTATATTTGAGGTACGTGTGACATCTAGAAGTACCTTAAATTTTTGATGATCGGTGAGTGACAAAATTAAAGAACTTTGACCTGTGTCAGTTCTCATTTTCATTTTTAGTTAAGATTTTTCAAATTGTATATGATTTGGTAATATGCCTAGTTATATAATGTTCTGTTTGTCACTAAAAATTTAGTCTTCTAGCTTTATCCGTAACGAAGTTATAGGGAGGTAGAAAATGTCCTGAATAGCATAGTGAAAAGGACGGTACGGCTGTCTTTGTTTGCTCGACTTGTTCGGGGCACTGCCGTGTTCCAGGATGTACAAAAATGCAGATGAATTTTGAGTATCTTTTAGGTACCTATATTTATGCCTGAATATTTGTATCTAATTCAAACGAAACAATGTGTTTAAATATTACAAGTTTTATTCAACAAATTAGAAAAAAACAACTTATCACACACAAATAAAACTAAAAAATTAAAACATTGAACAAGAGGAAGAAGAGAGGGTAGATTTTGTAATATTTTAAATCTTCAAAGCAGCCCCCTCACAAGTAGTAACAGCGCCTATTCGGTCAGAACAAGGTTTTCCATCATAAATCAAGTCGGCAAAGGAAATAACCTCAAGTACGTCAAAACCCAAAATTTCGCCACATCGCTTTGAGCCAACTGCTGACCACAACGCGGTAGCTAGCTGCGGAGGCTTTGTGAATGATTTCCTTGGCTTCATGAACGCGTACGTTGGCCCTAAGTCTGCAATAGTTAGTGGGGCAATAGGACCATTCTTGAATTTCTTCGCGAGGTCCACAGCTGTTTTGACAAGAGCCTTTGCAAGGCCTTTCTGTCTATGTTGAGGCTTGGTACCCAGGAACATTATTTCAACGAGGCAATCAACACCGTACCTGGAAAATAGAAAATGTTAAATATATCTGAAAAAATATTTGTCTAGTCAGAGAATGAGTCACTGTAGGGCAAAGAACGTTTTTCCACAGTTCTGTATTTTAAGCAATGCGCGCCCCTTTTGAACCGACTTCAAAAAGGAGGAGATTTTTTTTGTACGTTTGTTAAGCGATTACTCCGCCAATTATAAACCGATTTCGATAATATTTTTTATTTATAGCTGGTGTTTCTCATGTGGTTGCATAAGATTGGATCAAGATTTGACGAATAATTTTAAGTTATTCTTAATAATGCGTATATTCATGGTAATATAAGGTACCAAAAGTAAAAAGTGAAAAAGAAAATATATAATATATCGATATAAAAATAGCCATATACGTTATATAAATCGTTTATCTTTAGAACAAGAAAATAATGGCGCTATTACATACATACATACATAAACTCACGGCGTTATTACATACCTGTCATAATAATTGCACTTCGCGTCAAGGTCGACCATGAAGTCCATCATAGCACGGGACGACGGTCGTTTGCAGCGCTCCTGGGTAAATATCTCGAAAAATGACTTTTCTGTTGAACCTGGCGTTGGCTTTTCCTAACAAGTAAAAGATACGAAAGTTTTATAAAGTATCATTTAAATAATTCGTTAGCATACGACCGTACTCATAAATAAGAGGTAACCACCGCCTATGGACATCTGCAGATAGCCATTGTAGATGCCTTATCATTTCAATTACAAAGCTAAAATGTTTATATTCCTGTGACTACGTCCGCCCTTACAATTTTGGTAATATTTTATTTGTCAAAAGGAACTGATAGCAGTGCCACCATTTTTGTCTGTCTAATTATAGCTACTATTATAACGATAATTTTTCAAATTGTCCAACGTTAGTCCATAGGATGATCAATGGCGTTATTAGAGCTATTGTAAATTTATGGTAATTCGGTTTTTCATTACAATAACAATATTGTAACAAGTGTCTTATTTTTTGTGGCCTCTCATTCTCAAGCTGCTTGCTATGTTCAGCACAATTGTCCATTTTATGCCTAAGTAATGTGGATATTTTAAGTCTGACAGATGTCCGAACCTATATTCATCCGAAAATGGCACCGTTCAAGTATTAATAGACACTTTATTACACTTTTGCGATGACAAATCTGTATTAATTTTATAAAATATTAAGTTTAAAAAATTACACGGATGTCTGTGACATCACCAGTTTCATTCCCACTATTAGGCTCTTTATATCTTAACTACCCCACTTCATAATATTTGTAAAAAATCATAAACTCATTTTCATGCATTAACAAGCGGACAGGCTAACCTATCTTTTGAAAATCATTTGTATTTGTTTTCTTTTGACACACAAAACTTCGTCCGCATTATGTTATCTTTAGGTAAGCTTTTTTTTAAGGGTATTCTTTTATGGCATGAAAACGGTCAATATTAATATTACCAACCTGTAGTTTACTAAAAACGGTTGCGACCACTTCTCTAGTGTCAGTAGCGATCGCTACCAGTGACAGACCATCCAGAGCTGCGTCTGCGCATAGTTCTAACAGCTCTTCTGCTGCCAAGGGATCCTTATCCACTTCCAATCCGATACAAGTGGCTTCATGGGGGATGAAACCTTCTCTAAGTACCTAGAGAATAAGGAAAAAAAGGAATTTTTACTAATAAAAAATTTAGAATTGATGATTTTAATGCGTTAAACAACTGGATAACGAATGACTCACTTGTAAAGAACCAGGAAAAGTTGTAGCTGAAATTGACTCGATTCTGTATTTTCCTGAAATAAAAATAAAATTTTATATCTTAAGGATGTGCAGCATGACTATGAACCATATCTTGAGGTAGCATAGTTGGAAAAGGCGGAGCAAAATCAATGCAAGTAAGTTTACCACCAGCTTGAGAATATCCAACTATGGAGTGGGTACTTAATTGGGTGTTGTCATACTTCGTCGTACTATTGTTTAGGTTAAGCTTTTTTTATTTTGTTTGCATCAAATTATAATTATAATCTTTAATGGTGTTATCACTATTTTCATCCTCATTATTGTCATCAGCAACATCAATATCGTTATCATATGATGCCATTTGACGAATTATTTTTATAATTTATGATGACTAAGATTATTCTTAGTAACATAAATATAAGCTTTAATATAAGCTTCCTCATCGAGTGCGCCAGACCATTTATAACTCATTAGTGAAACCACCTTTGATGTACCTTATTGAAATCTGGGACATCGCGTCAAAAACTAATCTAAAGGACCTGCAGATAGCTCGAAATAAAATCGTAAAGCTATTATTTCACTATGATAACCTTACACCAACAATTTAAATCTACAGGGAAATTAAACTCATGAGTATTAAACAACTCTATGCATACTGTACCAGCATACTCATAAGAAAAAATTTGGACAAGTCCACTCACACACAAATACACTTCACAAAATACATCAAGTACATAATCGTAGCAGTCGTAGGAAGGATCACATTTTGCTACCACGAGTGCGTACAGTCAATGGCGAGAGAACAATTATTTTTACGGGAGTACAACAATATAATAAACTACCTAAAGAGATAAAGAATGCGAACTAGTTTAATATTTTCAAAACTATATTAAATAATCACATTCTTAATAATCAAGTACTACTTCCATAAGTAGTCTTGCTCTGCTGTTGCGGTGCTTTACTGTGGCACCGGGATCGCATTCATTATCTATTTTTTATGAATACTTGCGACCGCGGTAATTATTTATTTTGCGGGTGGATTGAAAAGTTTTGAGTTTTGTGTTTGTTAATGTTGTTTGCATACGAAGTGTAATGTTATTTCGTAAATGATATTGTTATAAAGAAAATCAATAGCTGCTTAGTTTGAGGGTCAAAGTACTTATAATATAAGTTCAAGAAATGTCCCCAAGTAAGTGAAATATTTGTAATTTCCTATTGAGAAATAAATTTCTTTAACCATAAACCGAAGTCGAACATGATAATATCAAAATTACATTATTGACAGTTTTTTTTGGAAATCCTAAGATATATACTGGCATTGTATTAATATTCAGACTTTTAGCAATCAATCAATCATTTATTTTGTAAAACATAAGTAAGGTTACAGTTGGTATATTGTTAAAATATGTGCACTATGTTTTGCCAATATCTGGCGTACAAAATTAGCATAAGCAAGCAACAATAAATAATAAATAAAATAATACCATTAAGGTGGCATGTCAATAGATCACAAACATCATTAAAATAATGATTATTAGAATCAATAAAATTGTTAAAAAAAGGATGTCTAATAATTTAACCTGAATTAATTACCAATTAAAACAATCTTAAATGAATACAATTACAAAAAAATATCACTTACCGTCTTCCGTGGTATACCACGCCATTTTTGTTTTGTTTTTCTTTAATAATCGTAAAAATAGACTAAAGAGGACACTCCGTAGCACCGAGAGTAAGATCTATTAGTGACTGACAGAGTTTTTAACTGTGGGTTATAATGGCCGAAGCTAATCTATTTCTGCAAAACGTATTAAATGAGTATAGATGCCGACCAAAATAGTGTACCGGCTAAGTGCGATTTCGTTTTATAATGAGTATTCCGTACCGAAATCGGTAGTATGATTATTAGGAGCAATAACAAGTGTTATGTATTCCCTCTGCATATCTATCTGTTAGGTTCATAGTCCACTATTGTTAAGTTTTTTACTTATCATTATTCATAGTTTATACCATTAGTATAAGTATCACACTTCACACTAATATTAAAAAACCGGCCAAGTGCGAGTTGGACTCGCGCACGAAGGGTTCCGTACTTGGTAAATTGCGGTTTACGATTTATGACGTATTAAAAAAAAACTACTGACGAGATCTCGTTCAAACTAATTTTCGCTGGCAGTTTACAAAGTAATGTACATCATATATTTTTTTTCAGTTTTATCTTTCTCTTATTTCAGAAGTTACAGGGGGGGACACACATTTTACCACTTTGGAAGAGTCTCTCGCGCAAACTATTCAGTTTAGAAAAAAATGAAATTAGAAACCATTATATCATTTTTGAAGACCTATCCATAGATACTTCACACGTATGGGTTTAATGAAAAAAAATATTTTTGGTTTTAGTTTCAAGTATGGGAACCCCCAAAATGTATTGTTTTATTTTTATTTTTGTGTGAAAATCTTAATGCGGTTCACAAAATACATCTACTTACCAAGTTTCAATAGCATAGTTCTTATAGTTTCGGAAAAAAGTGGCTGTGACATACGGACGGACAGACAGACAGACAGACAGACATGACGAATCTATAAGGGTTCCGTTTTTTGCCATTTGGCTACGGAACCCTAAAAAGCGAAAGTTTTCTGGGTGAATCTTGATGAAATTTGGCACAGAAATAGATTATAGTCTGGAATAGTAGCATATGATACTATTTAACCCGGGAATATGTTTCCTTGGGATTATTTTCGACATTCACGCGGGCGAACCTCTTTTTCATTAAGTTGTTTGTTTAATTTTGTCATTCACACTTAATACTATAATTTTCTTGTTGTTTTTTATGTTAGTTTGATGTATATTTGTTAATTAATTAGTTCACATCATTGATGTATTAAAAAGAGGAAGATGCGTTACGCGCTAACATGGCGATCAGAAAACCTGGGCTCGGCGCACGACTACATGCACCGAAACTCACACATCTGTGTTCAGTGTCATCACCAGTCCCAAACCTACAGTTACCGATAGACAAGGACAGAGATATGAGACGGCGCTGTAGTGCAAATACATCAATGGTTTACATCATTAAGATATTACTGTCAATTATTTCTAACGATGAATATTTATACCATGTCCTTTTATTATATATATATTTTTTAATAAATTGCACCACACTAGGAATTTCATCCTGCACCGTGGGTGCGTTAACAAACATTTAAACTTACATACACAAGACACCCAGATCCGGCACACCTATCTGTGGGTCATATAAATATTGGTTACATGCAGGCATCGCAACCGCGACACGCAGCGAAGTTTATTAACCAACGACAAAACAAGGAGTTTAGTTTCTAAAGTCAACCTTTATCATTTTTAGGGTTCCATCCCCGAAGGGTCCAAACGGAGCCCCATTGCTGTCACTCAAGTGTCTGTCTGTCCGTCGTCTGTCACACAGGTTTTACTGCCAAACGATTGAAGCGACAGTCTTTAACATTTCAGAGTATAAGCATTTTGTTGATCCAAATCCAGACAAATTGGATTTTTTTTTATGTTTTTAGGGGGGCTCAAGGGCCATACAGAAAAAGGGGAGCGCGAAAAATAAATATTGACCTAACCCATCAAGTGGGGTAAAATGGGCTGAATAGGCACAACTTTCAACTTTCACATTGATTTTCTCAGATATTTTCTATGCAAACTAAAGCTACTAAAATAGCCGATTCTAAATATTTTTACCACAATAAAAAAGCGAAATTTCAAAAAGCAGGTAAGGATTTAAAAAAGTTTATAAAATCATCATTTGACTAGCTGCATAGTAATAATGCTGTGCAATTTCTATTAAAAAATTAATAGTTTGGCTCTCGTCATAAATTACTATTTTATTGAAGCGATAACTGTCATCAGTGACCTGTCACAATCTTCGCTTCGCTCTTCATCTTACTACGCGGTCCGTCTGTCTGTCTGTCTGTCCACCTGTCACCAGGCTGTATCTCATGAACCGTGATAGCTAGGAAGTTAAAATTTTCACAGATGATGTATTTCTGTTGCCGCTATAACAACAAATACTAAAAACAGAATATTAATAAATATTGAAGTGGGGCTCCCATTCAACAAACGTGTTTTTTGCCGTTTTATATAATGGTACGGAACCCTTCGTGCTCGAGTCCGACTCGCACGAGAAGGGTTCTTGGTTGGTTTTTAGGGTTCCGTACCCAAAGGGTAAAAACGGGACCCTATTACTAAGACTCCGCGGTCCGTCTGTCTGTCTGTCTGTCTGTCTCTCTGTCTGTATGTCTGTCTGTCTGTCTGTCTGTCTATCACCAGGCTGTATCTCATGAACCGTGATAGCTAGATAGTAGAAATGTTCACAGATGATGTATTTCTGTTGCCGCTATAACAACAAATACTAAAAACAGAATATTAATAAATATTTAAGTGGGGCTCCCATACAACAAACGTGATTTTTTTGCCGTTATCTGCGATAATGGTACGGCACCTTCGTGCGCGAGTCCGACTCGCACATGGCCGGTTTTTACATAATAGTGTACAAGTGCTGGCCCAGGCTCCATACAAATGATAAATAAATGATAAATGATTTTATTTCTGTAAGTTGGTTTGTACAAACACTTTTACATGTCGATCATATTTTTTAAAACTAGATGAGGTCGGCGTTTCCTATCTGACTACTCTGAGAAGAGAGGCCGAAACAAACTCAGAGGTCACAGTCTCTTTTGAAGTCTTGACAAAAACTTGGTTATATCATGTGAAGACCATGTAGACATATGTCTGAAATGGTCTTTTGAGGAATGAACCAGCCAGATTGAGTGGACCTGTCCAGTCAGTGCACGCATTTGTCAATAACCGAGCAGCTCAACTCAGAATTTACGGAGCTCAACGATTCGACGAACTATACCAAAGAAAGGACATTCGGGTACGCCGCATAAACTACTCAAACTGTCAGACCATGAGTAAAAACTTACTAAGTTATAATAAAAAACCAAAATCCACATAATCTTCACATTCACAATAATAAAAATAAAATAATATAATACTTTAAAAAGTAAATATTCTTGTCATTGCAAGAAAACAAAAAAAAATATCAAAATTAAAAACAAAAACAAAATTCACGGTGCAAAATATAAAAAATCAAAATTAATTGGAGCAGCTCAATCCCAAGCCTTTTTGTCCTCAACGTAATCTTTAATAGTATAAAACGCTTTCTGACACAACTTACGTTTAATGAATGATTTGAATTTATTAAGACTTAGATCTTGTACGTGGCTTGGAAGCTTATTATAAAAGCGTACATATTGACATCTAAACGAGCCACCTATCTTCTTGAGCCTTGTTGTAGGTACTACAAATTTGTGTTTGTTCCTAGTATTTATGTTATGGATATCACTGTATTTTTTAAACAATTTTATATTTTTATGAGCATATAAAAGATTTTCATAAATATACTGAGAGGGCACAGTCATTACATTAATCTCCTTAAATTTCTCTCTGAGAGAGTGCCTCGGGCTTAATTTATATATTGATCGAACAGCTCTTTTCTGCAAAACAAAGATATTCTGGATGTCGGCGGCATTTCCCCACAACAGAATACCGTACGACATTACACTATGAAAATAGCTAAAGTATACTAAACGGGCTGTCTCTATGTCAGTTAAATTACGAATTTTTCTAACAGCATATGCTGCGGAGCTTAGCTTCTTTGACAATTTATCTATATGTGGGCCCCACTGAAGCTTAGCATCCAAAGTTAAGCCTAAAAATACTGTGCTATTCTCAGGATTCAATTCTTCGCCCTTTATCAACACATCAGTTTTCACCTGCCTATCGTGGTGAGGTAGGGTAAACTTAATGCATTTGGTTTTTTTTTCATTAAGGAGTAAATTGTTAACATTGAACCAGTGAACTACTTTTGAGATCGCGCTATTTACTTAGTCAGCAACCAGCTGCTGCCGTTTTAGTTTAAACAAAAGTGAAGTATCATCTGCAAACAACACTATGTCATGGTTATCTTTTATGAGGTAAGGCAAGTCATTAATATAGATAAGAAACAAGAAAGGACCAAGAATCGAGCCCTGCGGGACTCTCATTTTTAGGGTTCCGTACCCAAAGGGTAAAAACGGAACCCTATTACTGAGACTACGCGGTCCGTCTGTCTGTCTGTCTGTCTGTCTGTCTGTCTGTCACCAGGCTGTATCTCATGAACCGTGATAGCTAGACAGTTGAAATTTTCACAGGTGATGTATATCTGTTGCCGCTACAACAACAAATACTAAAAACAAAATAAAATAAATATTTTAGGGGGGCTTCCATACAACAAACGTCATTATTTTGCCGTTTTTTACGAAAATGGTACGGAACCCTTCGTGCGCGAGTCCGACTCGCACTGGGCCGGTTTTTACTATAGATCCGGGTGATCTTTTTCCATTAACGTCAACAGTCTGAATCCTATTACTCAGGTAAGAAGTAAGAAGATCCAGAGCGCTGTTCCGGATCCCGTAGTGGCGGAGTTTCCTGATTAGCGTTTCATGAAGAACACAATCAAATGCCTTGGACAAATCACAAAAGATTCCCAGGGCATCGCACTTATCTTCCCATGCATTATAAATATGTCCTAAAAGCTCAACACCAATCAGTAGTTAAACGACCCCTTGTAAAACCGAACTGTTTGCTATGTAATAATTTATGGTTATTAAAAAATCTTTGCAATTGCTCTAAAATTAATTTCTCAAATATCTTACTAAAAGTAGGTAGTACTGAAATAGGTCTATAATTTGTTGGGTCTGATGTACTACCTGATTTAAACAAAGGTATTATTTTACTATTCTTCATTAGGTCAGGAAACTCCCCACAGTCGATACAATTATTAAAGATAATAGCTAAACTAGGTGCGACAACATCAATAAAGACTTAGCAACTTCTACAGAATGACCCCACAGATCTGCAGTCTTTTTAACATTTAAAGTGTGAAAGGTTTTAATTATGTCTCTACAAGTAATATGTTCAAAAAGAAATTCCGTATCGCAGACATTAACATTTTCTTTTAGCAAAGACTCAGCAACAGAAGGTGATGAGTTTAGGGATTTAGTAGTTGAAATGGGAATATCCGAAAAGAAATTTTCAAAGGCCACTGCGACTTGTGAGTCTGATTTTATGATGTTGTCATTAATAGACAGGCTGTAGTCAGTATTTCGGTTACCAGATCTTCCCGTTTCACTATTAATAATATTCCAAGTCGTTTTAATAACATTACTACTGTTTTTAATCTTTGAACTCAAATAATGCGACTTGGCCAAACTACAAACTTTTTTAAATAATTTTGAATAATTTCTAACATATAAATTAAATTCAGCAGTGTTTACATACGGCCTTTCACTGTACAGCTCATAAAGCCGTGTTCTACTTTTATGAATACCAATGGTCGCCCAATCACCGAATGATGCGTTACTATTAACGGAGATATTCTTGGGAATAAAGGTTGAATTAAATTGTTTACAGTATATACTAAAAAAATCATCATATAGGTGATTAGGATCAGCATGAATTGACAAAATTGGTAATTTATTAATGAGTTTAGCCTTAAAAGCTGCCAAACGACTTACAGTTTTGGGGTTAACAGTGATATCCTTTTTAGCCACTTTGTTGTTTAGGTTTTGTATAGTAATCCTCTGCCCACAATGATCAGAATCTAGTAAATTTATCATTTCTTTGTGGACAGGTATAACATTAGTATAAATATTATCTAAGCATGTGGCACTAGTAGGGGTTATTCTTGTGGGCTCCAAAAATAGGTTTACAAGATTGTAGGACTGAAACAGACTTATTATTTTACTACAAGAACCTGAGTTTTCTAATAAATTAACATTAAAATCACCACAAGTGATTATGGATTTATTTGAGTTACAAATCTTGTGTAACACTTCATCCATTACCTTTTCAAAGCAGTCATACAATCCTGAAGGGGGTCTGTATACACTTAATACAATACACTGCTCCAATTCTATACAAGCTATTTCAACTGTCCGCTCAACAGATAGGCTCACAATATCCTTACGGTCCTTAAATTTAAGCTGGTTACTTACTAAAATCAAAGAGCCACCATGTACAGCATTAACTCTGCTAAATGAACTACCAACCTGGTGATTATTAAAATTGAACAAAAACTGGTGGCTTTTAAGCCAATGTTCTGTTATACAAAGAATATCAATGCTATTAAAATTCATAAATAAATCTACTTCTAAATCTTTGTTCAAAAATCCTTGAATATTTTGATGCACCAGGTTAATACTATTTACTGATTTTAAACTTTTATTTGATTCTTTTTTGCAATTTTCGTTATGTATAGTTTTGCAAGAGGTTGTCCCTATTGTCCTAATTTGTAATTTAAATTACTATCAATATCAATTTCTGATACCAAATTATTGGCTGAACATCTCCTTTGGTATTTCGACAATCGCCTTCATAGAAAGATTGGCACTTAGTCCAGAGCCTAGGCAGTGGGTGTACTGTTTATATGTAGAACTTAGACGTCCAAAAAAATCTGGCTCTCAGCCAATTTGAAAAATTATATTGATTTTTGTAGTGGGATAAGTTTTTTTTTTCGTTTTGTAATCTTTATTCTATGACCCAATATCTACTAAAAAAATTCAAAATCAGAATTCAAAGACGGCGGCTTATCTTAGCAGAGACTAGTCAACACAAGAGGGAGATATTGTGATATTATTAATATTTGGGATGCGCGATCTCTGTTCCCTCACTCTCATCATCAGGTACTTTCTACCATTACATTGTAATGAAGTATGTAAGTTGTAGAAATATAAGACCACTTATTTTTTCTCATCGTCCAATGGGATGCCTATCCGACACGACCGGCAACGCATCAGGCACAAGACGTAAAACTTGGAGAACTCTAAAATCATAACATGGTAAATGTTAAACGAAAGTGTGACCATGTGTGTTAGTTTGTTGTCTTAACAAGTTTTTGTGATTAGATTAGATTTTTGTTATTTCTTTACCTTTTGTGTAACAGTTATGACTGTTACATTTTAACAATATTCAGAGTCATTGTAGTCATTTTAAGTGTTAAGAATTGTTTAGGGTTTATAAAAAAAACACTTGTTTTTTCTAAATAATTTATCTATACCAATATTATAAAGAGGAAAGATTTTTTTGTTTGTGTGTTTGTTTGTAACGAATAAGCTCCGGAACTACTGGACCGATTTCAAAAATTCTTTCACCGTTGGGAAGCTACCCTATGCACGGGTGACATAGGCTACTTTTTATCCCTGTATACCTACGGGAACGGGAACTACGCGGGTGAAACCGCGAGGCGTCCGCTAGTTTAGCATAAAATTGTATCATTTACATCTTTATAACAATTTATTTATTTATACTAGTTTTAGCATTCGGCACATTAACACTAAGCATTTCATATATTGCTTATCTTATTCAATATTTTTCACTACATAAATTTTCTTTGAAGTTAATCAATACTAACAGCAGCAGCTTCAGCAAACACTGCTCCTCCTAATCTTGCCGCATAAGACTTTCCATTGTAATAAAAATCGTTGAAAGACACCCTTAGACCCACATCAAAATTTAGAACCTTTCCTATATTTTGGGTCGGTTCAGCTGTACACAGCGCTTGACAGATCTTTGGTACTTTAGCTACAAGTTTTCTCGGCGCCATATTTGAATAGCTTGGACCTAGGTCTTGTACCGTCATTTGGGATACAGGGCCGTTTATTATCTTCTTTCCCAGTTTAATTGATGTTCTGCATAGAATTGTTCCTAGTTTGTGAAATCTGTGTTCGCGAAGTGTTGCTAGGAACATAATCTCGAGACTACAGTCCACGTTGTATCTGGAATGAGAAGTAAATCTTAATTTATTTTTCTCAAACATGCAAATATTATCATTATTCTAGAAAAAAGATCACGCGAAGTAGCTAATTTACGGACAAAGATCATCAAATCCATTGCTGGAGCGTTTTTTGAATTTGGAACATTACAACGCTCCAGCAATGTTGTATGAAACGGCGTGCTGGGGTTATTAGGTACTCTTTGATTGGATCTCTTTTATCATTCTTGGCATACCAAAGTAAGTCGTTTTGCTAAGTACAAATTGCACTCACATGGCTGTATAGCCATAAATGCCTTCGCCTTTCGGCACAGATCATAAATAGAAAATCGGCGGCAAAGCTGAAAATTCGTCCTGATTTGTTATTTAAATATTTAATAAATATATATTTAATAATTAAAATGAGTTCCAACGGTTCAGAGAGTGAAAATCTAGAAAAAAGATCACGCGAAGTAGCTAATTTACGGACAAAGATCATCAAATCCATTGCTGGAGCGTTTTTTGAATTTGGAACATTACAACGCTCCAGCAATGTTGTATGAAACGGCGTGCTGGGGTTATTAGGTACTCTTTGATTGGATCTCTTTTATCATTCTTGGCATACCAAAGTAAGTCGTTTTGCTAAGTACAAATTGCACTCACATGGCTGTATAGCCATAAATGCCTTCGCCTTTCGGCACAGATCATAAATAGAAAATCGGCGGCAAAGCTGAAAATTCGTCCTGATTTGTTATTTAAATATTTAATAAATATAAATTTAATAATTAAAATGAGTTCCAACGGTTCAGAGAGTGAAATGGACATTAATTGTACTTCACCTTTTTTTTCCGTACTGGAATATCCTCATTGGATGTCCTCCGCCCTGGGGAGGGCAGAGGGGTCTGTCAGACTCCTACTGACTAAAAACCATTCCAGTGTTCCATCTCACACGTACTCTGGGGGTCGCGGGAACAACGTTCTTGCGCAACAACGATCTCGGGTTGGAGGGGAGTGAGGTGTTCTGCTTCCAGTGAAGTCAAAAGAAAAATACATGAAAGTAGGTATATGAAAATTTTATGAGTGGAAAAACGATAAAAAGTGAAAATTTTCTCCGAAACAGTATTGTTGGCGTATTTTAATGAGACTGCTAAAACTAAAAAGCCATCTACATTATAGGCAATTTATTCCATGCTGAAATGGAAATAACTTGAAAAATTATGGAAATTCAACTACTTTTTGTACAATAATGACATGGATTTAAAATCCCTTGATTGTTGTGCCAGTTGAGTAATGTAACGCAGTAGTCGACGCGCGTTTGTCGGTTTGCTGCATTCAATTCATGAGGTACCCACCTTTCAAGCTTTTTCACGTTCCCGATTTGCTAAAACAGTTTTATCACTAACACTGCAGCCAGCAGCTAACTCGGACGTGGGTTGCGATGGATCCGCTTCCACAATAGCCTTCAATTCTTTATTATCAACTTTGGTCTCCGGCCGTCCACGGGGCTTGTTCTGCAGGTCGAAATTTCCATAACGAAAACGTTGGAACCAAAAACGCACTGTGTTTTCTTTTGCGACACCGTCGCCATACACATCATTAATCCGTTGAGCCGTTTCTGCAGCACTGGTTTCACGATGGAACTCGTTCTCGTAAATAACGCGATATTTCAAGTTTTCCATTTTGTAAAGAAAAACCAAAAGATTGAAAAACAAATGAATTACGGTTTTTCAAACACAAAAGCATGAGTAAATAGCTGTCATATCTGCCTAGCCTTTTCCCAACTATGTTGGGGTCGGCTTCCAGTCTTACCGGATTCAGCTGAGTACCAGTGTTTTACATGGAGCGACTGCCTATCTGACCTCCACAACCCAGTAACTAGGTAACACGATACCCCTTGACAAGACTGGTATCAGATCTCAAGCTTCTGACTACTCGTAACGACTGACAAAGATCTTCAAATGACAGCCGGGAACAACGGCTTAACGTGCTTTTCCGAGGCACGGAGGAAACTCGGTATGTTGCAATGGTCACCTATCCACAGACCGACCTCGTCAAGCGTTGCTTAACCTTGAAGATCGACCCGTGCGGCTGTTATTATTTAGCCACGAGCTCTTCCTCCAGCATGAGTAAATAACTGTATAAAAAATTAGAATTCTAAACTAAAGAGGAGATATTTGAGATCAAAGTGGCCAGTACGACAAAACGCCAATTCCATAGGTATGGACCTAATATTATTTGATTAGATTTTTTTTTGTGTGTTTAAAAAACGTTGCCCCACACTAGGAATTTCTTCCTGTATCGTGGGTGCATTTTACAAACATATAAACTCACATACACAACACCCAGAGCCGGAACAACTATCTGTAGGTCATACAAATATTTGTTCCGTGCGGGAATCGAACCCGCGACACGCAGCGCAGCAGTCAATCGCTCAACCACTGCGCCAACCGTGCGCAATTCAACCATGACGACAGCATTATCATTTGCCTGATGCATTTTTTGATTGTTTGTCGATGTAGCTTCGCGGGCCCAGCATTGCAGGTTGGTAAATATCACATGTCTTCGAATTTTGGAATGTGGTGATGAAATAATTTACACAAAGTAAAGTGCCTGCCTGGACGAACCCACGACCTTCAACTTGTAAGTCGCGGCCGTTACCACTATGCCACCGTTGCTCTCGTAAAGACGTTTTTGTAGTAAATACGACATTCGCAGCACGATTACAAGATAATTTCTAGAGGGACAATAGAGAGGTCTTAATGGATCTGGCAATCAGACTGGATTTTCATTGTTAACATTCTGTTCAGCAGCTATATAAAATAGGTAGTTATCCTACAAACAATTAATGCAACTGGAATTTGTACTTTAAAACAAAGGACATAAGTAAGTTCTCTTGGAGCGAAATTATTACACAACTAGCTGTTGCCCGCGACATCTTCTGCGTAGCTTTAGTACTTGGAATAGCCTATTTTTTACATAGTGCAATAATATTTTAGGTGTGTAAAGCCACTTTTCTTGAGAAATTATTAGTTCAAGGATGATTTTCGGGATAAAAACTATCCTATGTCGGGTAGGGTCTCAAAATATCTCAATACCAAATTTCATCTAAATCGGTTCAGCGGTTTAAGCGTGAAAAGGTTTACAGAGACAGACAGTTATAACATTAATATACGATCTATACTAATATTATAAAGCTGAAGAGTTTGTTTGATCGCGCTAATCTCAAGAACTACTAGTTGGAATTAATAACATTTTTTTTGTGTTGGATAGTCCCTTTATCGAAGAAGGTTATAGGCTATATAACATCACGCTACGACTAATAGGAGCGGAGCATAAATGAAAAATGTTGCAAATCTATCTATAATATAAAAAATGAATCGCAAAATGTGTTGGTAAGCGCATAACTCAACAACGCCTGGACCAATTTGGCCAATTCTTTTTTTAAATGTTCGTTGAAGTTCAAAGATGGTTTTTACGGGGAGAAAAAATTCTAATAATTGCCGGAAAAAAAAATTAAAACGGCCCTTTTCTTTTTCCCATACAAAAGTTTTCTAAGTAATAAGAAATTTTTGCTTTGTGTAGGGTAGGGTAGTGTAGGGTAGGGTAGTGTAGGGTCGGGTAGGGTAGGGTAGTGTAGGATCGGGTAGGGTAGGGTAGGTAGGGTAGATAAATGTTTGGTGTTTTTATGGCAAAACAAAGTTTGCCGGGTCAGCTAGTACGGTAGTTTTAGTTACGCAACAATCATGTATGTAGGGTAGGGTATGTAGGGAAGATGGGTAGGTAGGTAGCCAGTTGACAGGAGCGAAGTCACGTGGGACAGCTATTAATATATATTAGTTTATTTTATTAGTATCTGTATATATTAGATTACTAGTATGGATTGGTTAGCTAATAACACGTTAAAAGCCAGATTTACCGTTTAGGTACATGCTTTTTGTCCAGCGGTTTTTCGCCGTTCTCCATGCAATTCGTTTCAGAAAAGTTACCTTTGACACTGGCCAGTCGCGGTGTTTTATATCAGTGAAAGATTTGCTGAGTTAACGGACCCGCAGTTTTCTAAATTATCTTTTTTAAATAACAGTCGTTCTTTTTGTTTTAATTTTAGTGAAGCTCTCCATTAAATGGGTTTTTTGCGGTAACATATTGTGCAACAAAGGACGGTTAAGACAATGCGAAACTTGTTTCATAAAGAAGAATACTCGTAGTTTGAATGTTGAACATATTGCCATACATTCTTCAATCGATCGTCTAAACGGCGGTCGAGTTCAATGGACTAATAACTCTGAATTTTCGCAAAATGAATAATTTAAAAACGCAGCACTTGTCTTGCGTTTCATTTGTGACTGGTCTATAATTTATTTCGATAAGAAACAGCGTAATAATGTCGAGAACTACTCAATTCCGGGTTTTATAATTGTATTTAATGTAACAAATATATTAACACATCACATCATCAGCCTATTAATGTTCCCACTGCTGGCACACAGGCCTCTTCGATGTGAGAGGTAATGGGCCGTAATCCACCACGCAGGCCCAGTGCGGGTTGGTGGATGTCACATGTCTTCGAATTTTTGGTTCTAGGACATGCCGGTTTCCTCACGATGTTTTCCTTCACCGTTTTGAGAGACGTGTAATGAAATAATTTACACAAAGTAAAGCGCCTGCCTGGGCTCAAACCCACGACCTACAACTTGTAAGTCGCGGCCGATACCACTGGGCCACCACTGCTGCTAAATATATTAACATTTATATACAATTGAAAATTCTAAAAAAGAAAAACTAGCCTATATACAAATACAAAGTGGAGAGGGCAAAGGGCTCATTGTGCATCAAAAAATTCGACCACATCGTTGTCAATGGGAAACGTGCGGAGAATGCTAGCAGCATTGCCTCGTTGGATGGCAATGCTGATTCTTTGGACGAAGAAAAGGCCAGCCCTCTGGTCACGTGAGTGAAGAATCGACGAGATTTGAGCTAAAAACTCGATGCGCACTCAGACCCCATGGACCTAAAGTTTCAACCCCAAACGGCTCAAACATATAACTTCCAATAAGGTTGTTATATTTGCGCCGTTTGAGGTTTTCTGCACCGGCAGCAGCTGCCCCAGCTATGAAGATGGGATAGCGCAAGGGTGTCGACACATTTTGTAGGTGAACAAAGCGGGTGGACCATGGGCAACACACGGTTGTATCCCAAATTGACAACGTGTGGAGCTCCGCTAGGAGCACTAAACACACTACCCACTCAATTCCTCACATTTAAAGAACAATGGCAGGTGCCCATACATTTTTTTAGCTGAGATTAAATTCCTACGTCTTTAAATGAAAAATATCTGGTTTAACTCAGAGTGATGTTCTGAATTAGTTTGTGCAAGAATTTCTGTACGAGAATGTCGGGAATAATAGATATTCAGTCATAAACTTTTATATCTGGGTAACTTTTTAATAATGTGTAATAGGTAATATTATTCAATTTCGTGGAAGTAAAAGGGGAATATCGCATTAGCATTTCCCTTACCTAGTTATTTCAGCATGAAATATATAATATACTCTTTGGAAAGAGTATATTTATTTAAACTAAGCGACTTTAACGTTTATCAAAAGGTCGTCGTCCTCGTCAACGTCAAGCTATATTTTTTAAACTTGGATACTAGTCTTTTTGCCAAACATTAATTAAAAGTAATTCATTTATTTCTACTGCACTACAATATTCTTACCTACTTGCGAGGAACATCTATACTTAGACATAAACTGTATTGTTAACTCATTTACTGCAATAAATACATTAATTATATTATTAATTAATATAGTTACTACTTGTCACTTAGCTGATAAAATATATAATGGCAACACTAAGCTAAAGAAATTAACAAAAAAATCAAATAACTTTTTATTTATTATGATTTTTTTATCCGTTTTGAACCAGCCCAATTATATATTTAAAAAATGTAGACAATTAATAGAACGTCTTTCGTATATAACTCACTTTCAGATGCTCAAATTTAAGTCAGCTAAAATCTCGCCATTGTTCTTTAGCAGCTGATTTTATTGTCAATACAGGTAATGGTTCTATCTCAACATAGTTGAATCCTATGTGTATAGGTATCTTGTGCGCACTAATTAATATGATTGACTCGTGTCCCTTGTGATCATTAATAGGCAGGCTTGCGTGATCGACTGTGCAGTAGGTAAAAACATACTTGTGTGCTTTGCAATGACAATGACTGGTATCCGTGACATGTTTGTGTTAGAACATAGCATAAATAGTTATCGTACCAAATCTATTTAGTTGTAGCAACCCATGATTAAGTCTACTGTATTCTACATTATATTTCCGTGACTGTCCTTACATGGCAAGCTTCAAGGGCAATGGAGAGGGCTATGCTCGGAATTTCCTTGCGTGATCACGTCAGAAATGATGATATCCGCAGGAGAACCAAAGTTACCGACATAGCCCGAAGAATTGCCAAACTTAAGTGGCAGTGGGCAGGGCACATTGCTCGCAGAACGGATGGCCGATGGGGCCGAAAAGTTCTGGAATGGCGACCGCGAACTGGAAGACGATACGTTGGAAGGCCTCCCACTAGGTGGACCGATGACCTGGTTAAGGTTGCGGGCAGGCGCTGGATGCGAGACGCACGGGATCGGTCAATGTGGCGACGCCTGGGGGAGGCCTATGTCCAGCAGTGGACGTCTTTCGGCTGAAATGATGATGATGATGATGATGATAATGTCCTTACATATTATGATTATTTCTATAGGTTTAAATAACTTAATCCATACTTTCCATACTAATATTATAAATGCGAAGGTGTAAATGCCTGTTTGTTTGGCTTTCACGTCTAAAGCGCTGTCCAAACATTTCCGGGTTCCCGTCCCTGATGGAACACAAGGTAATGGTACCTTCGTTAAGGCCAAATCGTCATACGCCAAATGACTGAACAAAATCAAGTAGTTTAACCAAGACACTCCTTAAAAACAAGAAAATAAACATATCTCATAAGGTATCACAAAACCAAAATTTGCTTATGTATAAGACTTATTAACTCACTGGTTTCATTATGTCTGTCAAACAAGATTACTAGAATTAATGAGACTCCTGCATTATGGTAGCTGTTATACGAGAGTTGAATTTACTTTAATTTAATTTTTTAATATAATTTATTTATTTAATTTATTTTTTTAATTTACAGTTTTACGTTTAGTTGTAAAGGCGTATAGACTTCATAAATGTGTGTTCAAATTAGAAGATGATGAAAGAGTCTCGTATGAAGAAAATTAGAGAGGAGAAAATACAAGTGGTTTAAGGACTAGTAACGAGAATATTATACGTTAAGATAAAAATGTCTCCAAATATTCTTCTAGTAGTAGCAGAACACAAAAGAACTTCAGAGGGAACATTTAATGGGAGAATAATGAGGGCCATGTCAAGGTAAAGCTTAATCATACAGATCAAAGATAGCAGACACGGGAACAAACATGTGCAAGGAACTAACAATCAATAGAGCGAAATAGAAAATGCTACCTTAATGGCCCATAATTCAACTGGATGAAGATAAAGTTGTATCTTTTTTTGACACTTCGATTAAAGTTAATATTAATGTAGTACCTACAGGTCAATCAATCTACCTAGACTTTTCCCATCTATGAAAAGGGCGGGAGGGTAGGGGTGAGCAGTGGTGCCCCTTGGTAACGCCACCACCTGACGTGTCATAGGTCGTGGGTCCGAACACAGGCAGGCACTTTACATTGTGTAAATTATTTCATCACCACTGCTCTAAAAACGGTGAAAGAAAACATCGTGAGGAAACCGGCATGACCAAGAACCAAAAATTCGAAGACATGTGACATTCAGCAACCCGCACTGCTGTCCGCGTAGTGGATTAATGCCCATCCCCTCTCTCACAGAGAAGAGGCCTGTGTCCCAGCTGCGGGAATTAAAAGGCTGATGATGAATATGACGATGGGGTCGGCTTCTACTTCACCCAGATGTTGAAAGTCAGTATTTTACAAGTAGTGACTATCAGTCTGACATCCAGAACCCAGAAGCTGGGTAACACGGTACCATATACAAATGGCAGATAAAACCAACGGCTTAACGAGCTTGCCGAGGCATGGAGGAATGAAATGGATTGTCACCCCACGACCTTCAATGGATCGACCTCGATAATTGTCACTAAATTTCGAAGATCGTCAAAGTACCAACAAGTAAAAGACTAAGAGAATCTATGACTGTTGGAGAAATCTCATTGACATTAAGTGATTGACCTTAATTCTCAAAAAAATTACACCTTCCGTCGACCTCCGCCATCCATTCTATGAGCGCTCGTGATGAAGGCTGTGTGCAGCGTTCTTCAGCAAATATAACGAAGAATGGCTTCTCTGATGAATCTGATGTGGCTACCTGAAAACAGTTAATGAGTTTCTGTAGTAATCATAAAGTGCTATTATGCTGTTGTTATCTTCGATCAACAATAACCAGCTATGTAGATAACGGTCACGTACAAAAGCAATGCTAAATTCTGTCCGCGTGAATATACATATATTTACTTACTACCCTACATTTACAATACTTTACTATAAACTAAACAAAAGTTAATTCTGAAAATCAAAAAACCCTGCACAGAATTATTTTCTTCTTGTTTACGTTTTTTTAGTTTGCTTTAAAGCAGTCGGGATTTTGATTTTTAGAATAAACGTTTTTTATTTATAACTTTTTTGTCATTTTTTTTTAGAATTAGGTCCATTTAAACATATGAGTGTTATATATTTTTGAAATCACCTCTTAAAATGCTTTATTTTGATACATCACACGATGGGTTTGGAAGGAAAAAATAAGTTGGTCCGCCACAATTTGGCGCCCAAAAGCCGCCCTTTTTGCTATTTTCCAGACCTAATGTAGCCAGTGACACTAGCAGGGTTAAGACAAATCGATTGACGTAAGAATCATCAAAATTGGTCCACGCGTTTAGTCTCTAGAATGCCACATAGGAACAAACATACATACATACCTACATACATAGACTGATAAACACATAACCCTCCTTAGGCAGTCGGGTAAGAATAGGAGCTCACGTCTCAAGTGAGCTGTTAATTACCGAAACGTATTTATTACGTCGACCCTCCATCTAGTTGGTATTGATAATCGAAGTCAAAGTCAAATATATTTATTCAACTAGGCCAATAAACGGCAGTTTTGAACGTCAAATAAATTAAAATTTATAAGTAATAAAAATTGATTCTACCGTGCATTCGGAAAGTAGATGTTGAAGTTAGTAGAAGCACCGATTACTTAATAGTTACTACGTAAGTAGAAGGTTGAAATGGTCTAAATAAATTGTAATGAATGACTTTCTATAGTTTAGTTTTCAAGTTTCACATACTACTATGCAAATACTGCCCTTTCAACACGACAACAGCGGCCAATGCCCTTCCATATCATCTCATCATAAGACCCAAAACAACACACTATGTTTCGTGTTTGGTAAATAACTAATCAGGAGGCTTTATTTTTTAAATGAAGTATACCAGAAAACTTAACGCAATTGCGTTAATGACTCCTATTGTCATGCTAAAACGAAAATTGTATAGCTGTAAAGTCCTTTGTTTTTTATCTGGTGCAAAGAATATTATTTCATCTACAATATTTTTTTATTTTAAAGTGTCTATACTCCGTAAAAATCGATACCTGCTCAAGAGTCACGGAAAGGAATTAAAATAACAAAGTAGTCGCTTAGCATTCATTACTTTTGTTAATGAGTGACAAGCGGAATAATGACGTTTCGAGTTTTCCTTAAAAACAAAAAGTCAAATAAGTAAGCTGAAATTGTGTAAAATCTGAACTGTTAAATAATTCATTTTCTTATTAGATCTGTCTCGTAACTGAAACGGCTGATGTATTTTATGTGCTCGTATTTTTTGTGCCAGGAAAGTCTTATGGGCACATTACTAGTGGACAGCGATGCGAAACAGTTTTTCAACTCCATATTTTAGTTAATATAAGATATTGTTAGGCTTAGTTACTAATACTCGTAGCCAGTTAAGTGTTTTGTACAATGTGCATATTATTATCCATCTAAATAAATATTCTTCTTCCTTTAAAGTTAATTTTTATTTGAAAGTTTTTATAATTGGATGAAGCATCGAGCGACTGTTAATTTGTCCTCCATAACCCAGGTTCAGGGTAAGGGGTAGTACCCATTGGTAAGATTAATTAAGTGTATCCATATCATCGACTCTCAATTTTGAACCTTACCTTGTTGCTAAATATATAAGCTGCCAAAAAGTTGGTGATCCTTGCAAGGGGTAAGAAGGTACTTCACGCCGGAACAGCTCCTCAATTTGTATAAAGTGCAAGTTCGATCATGCATGGGGTACTGTTCTCATCTCTGGGACGGATCTGCCAAATACCAGCTTGACGCACTGGAGTCAATCGAAAAGCGGGCCAAGAGACTCATCGGGATTGAGGCACTGGTAAAGTCAAAGCTTCAGAGCTTTGAACTTCGTCGCCGAGTTGCCAGCTTGTCGGTTTTTTATCGGATACATTTCGGGGAGTGTGCGATGGAATTGCATTGCGGATTACCAGACGTACGGCAATGCGTCATCGATTAATGGGGGATATCCCACCCATACGCACAAAACGTTTTGGGAAAACTTTTATTATGCGTACAGCTAAGGAGTGAAATTCCCTGCCGGATCATGTTTCCCGACAGCTATGATCTAATAATAATAATAATAATATATAGTGCCTCATACATGGCTCATGAGGGTGCTAGAATTGTATAAAATAGATACAACTCTACGCACCTTCCTGATGTCGTGTATGAGGCAATGGAGCACAGTCCTTTGCTATCCAGGATGTCGAAATATCCAGAGGAATAGCGAACCTGTAAGGATCGAGCGAGGTATATTCCAGGGCGATAGTTTGAGTCCACTTTGGTTTTGCCTAGCCCTGAATCCTCTAAGCATGCTGCTGGAGAATTCAGGACTAGGCTATCGGTTGAAGAGAGGTGGTCAGGTTATATCTCACCTCCTTTACATGGATGATCTGAAGCTCTTTGCCCCCAGCAATCTTCAGCTGATGGAGCTACTGAAGGTAACTGAAACTTTTAGTAGCGCCATCAGGATGGAGTTTGGCGTGGACAAATGTGCGGTCATGCATGTAAAGCGAGGCGAGATTGTGGAATCCGTGGGAATTCAACTCGCGGATTCCATAAACCTGAGATCCCTCTCTCCAAACGAAACCTATAAGTATTTGGGTATGTCGGAAGCGTTAGGTATCAGCACTACTGACATGAAGCAATCGTTGAAGGAACGCTTCTTTGGCCGCCTGAAAAAGGTTTTTAATAGCCTTCTTTCGGGTGGAAACAAGGTGCGCGCCTTCAACGGTTGGGTCATGCCGGTATTGATGTACTCTTTCGGCATACTCAAATGGACTCAAGCGGAACTCGACGCCCTGCATAGGCGGGTCCGTACACTGCTGACTGCATATCGAATGCATCACCCACGATCGTCGGTCATGAGATTGTATATCCCGCGGAAGTGTGGAGGCCGAGGCTTTTTAAATGCCAAGAACCTCCACAACCGCGAGATATGCAATCTCAGGGAATATTTTCTACACGCCGACGTGGGAATGCATCGAGATGTAGTAGCAGTGGACAAGGGACTCACCCCGCTCTCCTTGGCGAATGAGAACTGGCGCAAGCCTGTAGTGCTTGACACTAACGACCGCAGGGAGGTATGGCAGAGTAAGGAGCTTCACGGACGCTTTTTCCGGGCCCTACATGGGTCCGATGTAGATCAGTCAGCGTCCGTAGCCTGGCTGCGTTTCGGTGACCTCTTTGGGGAAACCGAAGGTTTTGTCTGTGCAATTATGGACGAAGTTATCATGACGAATAACTACCGGAGATTTATTGTGAAGGATGGCACGGTTGACATCTGTCGGGCATGTCACCGTCCGGGTGAATCGATCCGCCACATTATCTCTGGTTGTTCTCGTCTAGCTAACGAAGAGTACTTGCATAGGCACAACCTTGTAGCCAGGATTATCCATCAGCAACTTGCTCTGAAATACACTCTTGTGGCATCGGAGGTGCCGTACTACAGGTATGTGCCCGACCCAGTTCTCGAGAATGGCAATATCACATTGTACTGGGATCGGTCCATCATCACTGACAGGACCATTATTGCTAATAAGCCTGATATAGTGGTGGTGGACCGAATCGAGAGGCGTGCAATGATTGTTGACATTACCGTCCCGCATGACGGGAACCTCGTGAAAGCCGAGAAAGATAAGCAAATCAAGTATCTTGACTTGGCTCGCGAGGTTGTCGACATGTGGGATGTGGACACAGCGATCATTGTACCGATAGTCGTGTCAGCCAATGGCTTAATAGCCACGAGCCTCGACCAACACCTTAGGAGGCTCTCGTTAGGCGGCTGGGTCAAGGGCCTGATCCAGAAAGCAGTATTGTTGGACACGGCTCGTATTGTTAGGAGGTTCCTCTCTCTGGAGCCCTGACCGCCGGTAGCTTGGGCCCTGTTCCCGATACCGGTGAGTCTCTATTTTTTATATTTTTAAATGTTTTTTTTTTGTATGTTGTATAAAAATATTTAAAAATGTAGACAATAAGAAAGAATATGAATAAAGGAGATAATAATAAAGCTTTATTTATTCCATGCAAATTACAATCTATTAAAAGAATATATACTTAGTTTAATTATAATTACGTTACTTAAGTAATTTGTACGGACCCCCTTCGGGTAAAAGCCTCCTCCAAGGAGTGCCATTGAGTTTTGTTGCTGGCAGCGTGTAGCCAGCTTTGACCCACCATCTCCACTATCTCGTCTGCCCATCTAGCGTTAGGCCTGCCTCTGCTTCTAGTTCCTCGCGGGCCAGTCCATCTTACTGCTCTCGCCGTCCATCTATCATCTTTGAGCCTGGCCACGTGACCTGCCCACTTCCATTTCCTTTGGAGCGAGAATATTAGAGCATCGGTAACATTGGTTCTCTAGCGAATTTCAACATTTCTCACCTTGTCTTTCAGCTTTATGCCTAAGCAACTTCTCTCCATTCTTCTTTGTGTTGTCTGGATTTTGTTTCTGGTCTTACAATCGAATGTCCAAGTCTGGCACCCGTAGGTTAGACATGGTAGTATTTCTGAATCCATTACTATTTTTTTTATATGGTAGTGGAAGCTGCGATTTGAAAATTTCCTTGTGGCACCAGTATTTGTTCCAGGTAATCGCAATTCTTCTGTCCACTTCTTCTAAATTTCTTTCTTTGCTGAAAGATATTTGTTTGCCTAGGTAAACATACTTTTGGACAAACTCGATAGGTGTGTTGTCTATCAAGATGGGTGTCATTAGGTGATTAGTTGTAATTTTTGTTTTGTCGAGATTTATTTCCAGTCCAACTTTTATGCTGACTCGGTGTAATTCGTTTATCATGGTATTTTATTGTTGTGGGTTCTTCGAGAACAGGATAACGTCTTCCGCGAACCTCAGGTGACTAAGAAACTTCCCGTTTATATTGATGCCTCGCTTAGACCATGGTAATCCTTTCATTATGTGTTGTAGGACAGCAATGAACAATTTCGGTGAGAGTGGGTCTCCTTGTCTCACGCCTCTCTTAATGTTTATTTTAGTGCCTGTTCTGTCTAGCTTGACTCTACTCGAACTGTTGGCATAGATGTTTCTTATAATATTAATTTTATTTTCATGTATGTAAGAGCGGGCGTACTCAGGATTCTCAAATGATAACGATCAGACACCTTGTATACACTTTTTATTACTCACACCAACAGTAAGTCTCACAACTTAATTTTATAATGATATGTGCACAGTTCAATACAATTCAATACTGAGTTCTTTCGACTAGAACCAGCCTATTTATACGTTTAAACAAATGACAAGACGTCACACAGCAACAACATCCGGTGACATTCGTTTATCAATTAATTATAGATTTAGGTTTGTAAAAATACAGTAATTGTGTACATTATTTGTTTAGTAATTAATAATACTTTTTACAAATATTTTGAACGAATATAGTTACCAATTATTTTATTGAAATAAACTAACAGTCGGTGAATCTACCTTCCATTTTTGACTTTAAAATATTACTCAAATAAAAACAAATCTTTACAATAACAATACATAATTCGTGTTTCCGTTATGTCATCTGCCTTTTTGACGTTTTGATTTCGTCTCTGCTGCTAGTTTCATTTACCAGCGCTATCACGGCCATACTGACGAGCGGGCCTTGCTAGGCCCAGCGAATCTCTGAAAATCATGAAAAAAAAATTAAAATATGCAAAAACCTTTCAGACCAGACTCAGAGGCGACATTATTGCTTGTTCTGGTGAAACTGTCAAACTCAGAGATCGCAGATCGTGGCTTGTCCATTAAGGTTCAGAGGCCCATCTTTGACTTGTTTTGACTTAAATTTTATTGAATCATCCAACTTAAACCATAGGCATGACCAAGCCCTTTTTACACATCCATTTTGCTAACTCAAATCAAATTCAGAGGTCTCAGATCGTAGCTTGATCATAAAGATTCAGAGGCTAGTCTTACGACTTGTTTTGACTGAGTTTTATTTAACTATCAAACTCAGAGGTCGCAGATCGTTGCTTGATCATAAAGATTCAGAGGCCCCGTCTTTGACTTGTTTTGACAGAATTTTATTTATCCAACTAATTCTGAAACTCAGAGGTCGTAGTTCGTTGCTTGATCATAAAGATTCAGAGGCCAGTCTTTGACTTGTTTCGACTAAATTTTATTTAACCAAACAAAACATTCTTTTTTTTTTATCCATAAGTTAAGCTTTTCAATTCTGAATAATGTTATAAAAAGTTTTAACCCTTTTTTTTTTCATTATTATTTATTCTTGCTATCACGGTCTAGTCGTTCAAAGTTCATTGAGTGACCAAAGTCTTTTTCTAAAACCAAAACCTTTTTTATTTATTTTTTTTGCTTCCGTTTCGGCCATTCTATGCTTAGGGTCTAAACGGATATGGTATTTTCAATTGCAGGGGAGGGGCTATTTTACCTAGTTAATCAAAAGGGCCATTCAGTAGCCTTAGATTTCGTATATTTTAATGCCAATTACAATTCACCTATTTTATTAACCCAAACCCATTCAGTTTGACTGTTAGCTCTAGTACCGCGAGAAATAGCATGATGTACGAAGAAAAAGAAAATAATAATGGCTGTAATCTGTGCCATTGTAGTGGATTCCCCATTTGTAATAATTCTACATGAGGTAACAAAAGATTAATTGAAAAGTTATACTTATTCAATGATCATCAATAGGGTGAAGTTCGGAACGCAAAAGCTTCTAATCTTCGTGATTACAAAGTCCAAGTACCACTGATAGTCACTAATGTCACATTAAATGAAACAAAAGAAAAAGACACCAGGTATCTTATTCACGACCTTTAGCCATCACATAGCTCTCTTCTCAATTGCTCTACTCGCACGTCCCTACGATGTCGAGTCAACTCAACTCTCTGAACTCAGAACCTGTTCACACAGAGATTTAGTCTGTCCTATGTTACGTCTATTCATCATCTACAATCTCAATTGGTACTTCAGCTTTGTATATCTTACTAACACAATCTACGCATAGTAATAAAAAATAGAAAACCAAAATTATTTCAATTTTCGTAACGAAGGCTTGTCGATTCGAACGTCATCAACATTAACATGGTGACCTCACCTCTCGCGTGACTATGCGAGTTTACTTTATTTTAACCTCATAACTCTACAGGAATCCTCTGTAAGGTTCCTTACACAAACGTGTTTATTTTAAACCAACTTACAGGACCACAGTTGCTACAAAGACCTCCAGTTGCTACAAAGACCTCCAGTTGCCACACTGGCCTACAGTTGCCATAAAGGCCTCCAGTTGGCACACTGGCGTTTAGTTGCCACACAGGCCAACAGTTGCCATAAAGGCCAACAGTTGCCACACAGGCCAACGCACAACGCTCGGCTACTCCTGACCAAACTAGATCATTGGGTTCGTGACAATAGGGAAATTTTAGAACTTTGATCTTTAACTAAATCATTACCCTGGGCCATGTACCACCAGTCGCTCAAATCAAACTTTAAAACTTCTTCTGCAGCGAAAACTGCCAAGCTTACAGAAACCCTCGAGTAAAACCTCTAACGCCACGGCTCTGTAGCCGAACAGCAATTATATTGCTCTCACACAACGGTCTCTCAAGACCCCAACCTCCGCCAGAATCCACTGGTACGGTCAAACATAATACGGCTGATAGACTCAATTACTCGACATTTTGAGCTTGCTCATCATCATTAAAATCCTTTTAACATCAACATCGACTGGTACATGACCCGCTGGCATCTTCCTTAACCTACCGTGTCCATACTTGTAGGTTTAAGCGTATCTATTTAAAGCTTTCGGTGTATAACGATCACTATCCTGTCATAATCACCTATCGCGGACTTAATACCGGGCCTCTTCAGTTTTCGTACTAAAGTTTCCCACACAACACTATTCATTAGAAAAAGGTCCTACGATCAACAAGTTAAACTAAACAAAGTAAAGGCAATGCATACTCAACTCATAAACCCACTTTAAAAAAACCCATCGCCACATGGTACGCATGAGGTGCGGTCCAGAATTGGTCTTATGAGTAGACATGTTAATCAGATTCGGTTTCACTACCACAGTCATCAACTATGACGTCTAATTCTCAAAGAACTTGGCGATCGGGTAACCTTCCAACATGATTCGCGTTTTCTACTTAAAGATTTTGGAACATACTGATGGCTTATAAAAGGGAAACAACTAACCCTGATACTATTAAGGAGCTTCACGAATTAACTCTGATCAATATCATAAATATCAGATTATCAACATTAACCCTTTACTGTCGGTCACTAACTCAGTTTTCATGTAAGAAAAACAATCGCGTGATCTACTGTTATCATAATATTACTTTGAAAGTAAGCAAGTGAATTCAGATCTGAAGACGGTGGTTGTACATCGTTACGCAACAAGATCCGTCCTGAATACACGCAAATGACCAGTACCGTTACTAACTCGATACAATTACGATAGCCAAACGACATTACTAACTCGCTTTGCCACTGAAAACGACTAGTTATTCAGTCATTTTGGATATTTCATCTCCTTCTTATGGGATATCTCATCCTAAAGTTCGTACTGAACCAAATGTTGAAACTAGGAAAGTACTAACAACCCAATAGGTAACTTATTAGCTACTTGCTTTTTACCAGGTGTGTCTTAATTACCTAGTGATAGTGCTAGGTATAACCACTACCAACCAATTCAGTGTTCCAACATGAACACTTAAAACTCGAAATAGCATCTCATCACTAGAGAATATTCGACTTCACTATCAAAATAAAATGGAAGCGACTCACCGAGTATTCCATTCCAAACTTGCGCACGTTCGTACCGTTCGGCTAAGACCAGCGAACTGCTTGCATGCTGTTCTTCTTAACCTCTCAGATGTTGACACGTCAACCTTCGCGCTCAGCATCTGAATCGCTAGCCTTCAGCAGAAGCTTCAGGCTGTGACACAATATGGTATCTGAAACATGAAAAATATTACGAGAGTATAATGTTCACACGGTTATCTTAACCATACACAGCTTTGATGGAAATTAACCTGTGCACCGGTGTAGTAACCTAAACCAATCAATCTGCCTATCTGACCTCCACAACTCAGTAACTGGGTAGCACAGTACCCTTTGGCAAGACTGGTGTCAGATCTCAAGCTTCGGACTACCCGTAAAGACTGTCAAAGATCTTCAAATGACAGCCGGGACCAACGGCTTAACGTGCTTTCCGAGGCACGAAGGAAACTCGGTATGTTGAAATGGTCACACATCCACGGACCGACATCGTCAAGCGTTGCTTAACTTAAGTTATTATTTAGCCACGAGCTCCTCTATTAAGGGATATGAAAATAATGGGCATAACCGAAAGTTTTATTTGTATGTGTATCATATTTAGTGGCATCTAATGAAGTATTTTGATATCCAAAGTCAAAGTTTCGCCCAAATCATGTTTGTTTTGTGTTCTTGATGCTTGACCCGAGGGGTTCAGCTTGGTAAAACTATGATTTTATGCCACTGGAGCATTAGGAAAAATACTTGAAAGTAAACTTTATGACTTGGTACCATATTCAAAAAAAGATTTAGCTTGATTTGAAGTCTATTCAATACACACACAATTCCAATACACAATAAAATATCTAGTTTAGCTACTTAATATTGTGCTACGAGTGCAAAAGAATGAGCATTAGTGTCTACAAATTGCTTGGCGCGTCTTAGCAAGCATGAAAATCCCTTCATCCTAGCAATAGACTGAACTACCTCGCACGGTGGATAGACAGGTAACTTGTTCACTCAATTGTTATTTTATGCTGGTCAAGATCATAATTAGGTAAATAAATTTTACTTAGCTTGTGGGTATTGGTGTTTTGTTTTTGAAAAACATCCTTTTCTGCAACTTGATCTGGCAACGAAGTAAATTCAGCTCATCCGAATGTCCTGGTCGAGTGGTCGGTAGGCTAGGCAAGGCGACTGCGTTGATGGGTCCAGTTGAGGCTCGGGTTGATCCCTTTCTTCTGATGTAAGAGCGGGCGTACTCAGGATTCTCAAATGATAACGATCAGACACCTTGTATACACTTTTTATTACTCACACCAACAGTAAGTCTCACAACTTAATTTTATAATGATATGTGCACAGTTCAATACAATTCAATACTGAGTTCTTTCGACTAGAACCAGCCTATTTATACGTTTAAACAAATGACAAGACGTCACACAGCAACAACATCCGGTGACATTCGTTTATCAATTAATTATAGATTTAGGTTTGTAAAAATACAGTAATTGTGTACATTATTTGTTTAGTAATTAATAATACTTTTTACAAATATTTTGAACGAATATAGTTACCAATTATTTTATTGAAATAAACTAACAGTCGGTGAATCTACCTTCCATTTTTGACTTTAAAATATTACTCAAATAAAAACAAATCTTTACAATAACAATACATAATTCGTGTTTCCGTTATGTCATCTGCCTTTTTGACGTTTTGATTTCGTCTCTGCTGCTAGTTTCATTTACCAGCGCTATCACGGCCATACTGACGAGCGGGCCTTGCTAGGCCCAGCGAATCTCTGAAAATCATGAAAAAAAAATTAAAATATGCAAAAACCTTTCAGACCAGACTCAGAGGCGACATTATTGCTTGTTCTGGTGAAACTGTCAAACTCAGAGATCGCAGATCGTGGCTTGTCCATTAAGGTTCAGAGGCCCATCTTTGACTTGTTTTGACTTAAATTTTATTGAATCATCCAACTTAAACCATAGGCATGACCAAGCCCTTTTTACACATCCATTTTGCTAACTCAAATCAAATTCAGAGGTCTCAGATCGTAGCTTGATCATAAAGATTCAGAGGCTAGTCTTACGACTTGTTTTGACTGAGTTTTATTTAACTATCAAACTCAGAGGTCGCAGATCGTTGCTTGATCATAAAGATTCAGAGGCCCCGTCTTTGACTTGTTTTGACAGAATTTTATTTATCCAACTAATTCTGAAACTCAGAGGTCGTAGTTCGTTGCTTGATCATAAAGATTCAGAGGCCAGTCTTTGACTTGTTTCGACTAAATTTTATTTAACCAAACAAAACATTCTTTTTTTTTTATCCATAAGTTAAGCTTTTCAATTCTGAATAATGTTATAAAAAGTTTTAACCCTTTTTTTTTTCATTATTATTTATTCTTGCTATCACGGTCTAGTCGTTCAAAGTTCATTGAGTGACCAAAGTCTTTTTCTAAAACCAAAACCTTTTTTATTTATTTTTTTTGCTTCCGTTTCGGCCATTCTATGCTTAGGGTCTAAACGGATATGGTATTTTCAATTGCAGGGGAGGGGCTATTTTACCTAGTTAATCAAAAGGGCCATTCAGTAGCCTTAGATTTCGTATATTTTAATGCCAATTACAATTCACCTATTTTATTAACCCAAACCCATTCAGTTTGACTGTTAGCTCTAGTACCGCGAGAAATAGCATGATGTACGAAGAAAAAGAAAATAATAATGGCTGTAATCTGTGCCATTGTAGTGGATTCCCCATTTGTAATAATTCTACATGAGGTAACAAAAGATTAATTGAAAAGTTATACTTATTCAATGATCATCAATAGGGTGAAGTTCGGAACGCAAAAGCTTCTAATCTTCGTGATTACAAAGTCCAAGTACCACTGATAGTCACTAATGTCACATTAAATGAAACAAAAGAAAAAGACACCAGGTATCTTATTCACGACCTTTAGCCATCACATAGCTCTCTTCTCAATTGCTCTACTCGCACGTCCCTACGATGTCGAGTCAACTCAACTCTCTGAACTCAGAACCTGTTCACACAGAGATTTAGTCTGTCCTATGTTACGTCTATTCATCATCTACAATCTCAATTGGTACTTCAGCTTTGTATATCTTACTAACACAATCTACGCATAGTAATAAAAAATAGAAAACCAAAATTATTTCAATTTTCGTAACGAAGGCTTGTCGATTCGAACGTCATCAACATTAACATGGTGACCTCACCTCTCGCGTGACTATGCGAGTTTACTTTATTTTAACCTCATAACTCTACAGGAATCCTCTGTAAGGTTCCTTACACAAACGTGTTTATTTTAAACCAACTTACAGGACCACAGTTGCTACAAAGACCTCCAGTTGCTACAAAGACCTCCAGTTGCCACACTGGCCTACAGTTGCCATAAAGGCCTCCAGTTGGCACACTGGCGTTTAGTTGCCACACAGGCCAACAGTTGCCATAAAGGCCAACAGTTGCCACACAGGCCAACGCACAACGCTCGGCTACTCCTGACCAAACTAGATCATTGGGTTCGTGACAATAGGGAAATTTTAGAACTTTGATCTTTAACTAAATCATTACCCTGGGCCATGTACCACCAGTCGCTCAAATCAAACTTTAAAACTTCTTCTGCAGCGAAAACTGCCAAGCTTACAGAAACCCTCGAGTAAAACCTCTAACGCCACGGCTCTGTAGCCGAACAGCAATTATATTGCTCTCACACAACGGTCTCTCAAGACCCCAACCTCCGCCAGAATCCACTGGTACGGTCAAACATAATACGGCTGATAGACTCAATTACTCGACATTTTGAGCTTGCTCATCATCATTAAAATCCTTTTAACATCAACATCGACTGGTACATGACCCGCTGGCATCTTCCTTAACCTACCGTGTCCATACTTGTAGGTTTAAGCGTATCTATTTAAAGCTTTCGGTGTATAACGATCACTATCCTGTCATAATCACCTATCGCGGACTTAATACCGGGCCTCTTCAGTTTTCGTACTAAAGTTTCCCACACAACACTATTCATTAGAAAAAGGTCCTACGATCAACAAGTTAAACTAAACAAAGTAAAGGCAATGCATACTCAACTCATAAACCCACTTTAAAAAAACCCATCGCCACATGGTACGCATGAGGTGCGGTCCAGAATTGGTCTTATGAGTAGACATGTTAATCAGATTCGGTTTCACTACCACAGTCATCAACTATGACGTCTAATTCTCAAAGAACTTGGCGATCGGGTAACCTTCCAACATGATTCGCGTTTTCTACTTAAAGATTTTGGAACATACTGATGGCTTATAAAAGGGAAACAACTAACCCTGATACTATTAAGGAGCTTCACGAATTAACTCTGATCAATATCATAAATATCAGATTATCAACATTAACCCTTTACTGTCGGTCACTAACTCAGTTTTCATGTAAGAAAAACAATCGCGTGATCTACTGTTATCATAATATTACTTTGAAAGTAAGCAAGTGAATTCAGATCTGAAGACGGTGGTTGTACATCGTTACGCAACAAGATCCGTCCTGAATACACGCAAATGACCAGTACCGTTACTAACTCGATACAATTACGATAGCCAAACGACATTACTAACTCGCTTTGCCACTGAAAACGACTAGTTATTCAGTCATTTTGGATATTTCATCTCCTTCTTATGGGATATCTCATCCTAAAGTTCGTACTGAACCAAATGTTGAAACTAGGAAAGTACTAACAACCCAATAGGTAACTTATTAGCTACTTGCTTTTTACCAGGTGTGTCTTAATTACCTAGTGATAGTGCTAGGTATAACCACTACCAACCAATTCAGTGTTCCAACATGAACACTTAAAACTCGAAATAGCATCTCATCACTAGAGAATATTCGACTTCACTATCAAAATAAAATGGAAGCGACTCACCGAGTATTCCATTCCAAACTTGCGCACGTTCGTACCGTTCGGCTAAGACCAGCGAACTGCTTGCATGCTGTTCTTCTTAACCTCTCAGATGTTGACACGTCAACCTTCGCGCTCAGCATCTGAATCGCTAGCCTTCAGCAGAAGCTTCAGGCTGTGACACAATATGGTATCTGAAACATGAAAAATATTACGAGAGTATAATGTTCACACGGTTATCTTAACCATACACAGCTTTGATGGAAATTAACCTGTGCACCGGTGTAGTAACCTAAACCAATCAATCTGCCTATCTGACCTCCACAACTCAGTAACTGGGTAGCACAGTACCCTTTGGCAAGACTGGTGTCAGATCTCAAGCTTCGGACTACCCGTAAAGACTGTCAAAGATCTTCAAATGACAGCCGGGACCAACGGCTTAACGTGCTTTCCGAGGCACGAAGGAAACTCGGTATGTTGAAATGGTCACACATCCACGGACCGACATCGTCAAGCGTTGCTTAACTTAAGTTATTATTTAGCCACGAGCTCCTCTATTAAGGGATATGAAAATAATGGGCATAACCGAAAGTTTTATTTGTATGTGTATCATATTTAGTGGCATCTAATGAAGTATTTTGATATCCAAAGTCAAAGTTTCGCCCAAATCATGTTTGTTTTGTGTTCTTGATGCTTGACCCGAGGGGTTCAGCTTGGTAAAACTATGATTTTATGCCACTGGAGCATTAGGAAAAATACTTGAAAGTAAACTTTATGACTTGGTACCATATTCAAAAAAAGATTTAGCTTGATTTGAAGTCTATTCAATACACACACAATTCCAATACACAATAAAATATCTAGTTTAGCTACTTAATATTGTGCTACGAGTGCAAAAGAATGAGCATTAGTGTCTACAAATTGCTTGGCGCGTCTTAGCAAGCATGAAAATCCCTTCATCCTAGCAATAGACTGAACTACCTCGCACGGTGGATAGACAGGTAACTTGTTCACTCAATTGTTATTTTATGCTGGTCAAGATCATAATTAGGTAAATAAATTTTACTTAGCTTGTGGGTATTGGTGTTTTGTTTTTGAAAAACATCCTTTTCTGCAACTTGATCTGGCAACGAAGTAAATTCAGCTCATCCGAATGTCCTGGTCGAGTGGTCGGTAGGCTAGGCAAGGCGACTGCGTTGATGGGTCCAGTTGAGGCTCGGGTTGATCCCTTTCTTCTGATGTAAGAGCGGGCGTACTCAGGATTCTCAAATGATAACGATCAGACACCTTGTATACACTTTTTATTACTCACACCAACAGTAAGTCTCACAACTTAATTTTATAATGATATGTGCACAGTTCAATACAATTCAATACTGAGTTCTTTCGACTAGAACCAGCCTATTTATACGTTTAAACAAATGACAAGACGTCACACAGCAACAACATCCGGTGACATTCGTTTATCAATTAATTATAGATTTAGGTTTGTAAAAATACAGTAATTGTGTACATTATTTGTTTAGTAATTAATAATACTTTTTACAAATATTTTGAACGAATATAGTTACCAATTATTTTATTGAAATAAACTAACAGTCGGTGAATCTACCTTCCATTTTTGACTTTAAAATATTACTCAAATAAAAACAAATCTTTACAATAACAATACATAATTCGTGTTTCCGTTATGTCATCTGCCTTTTTGACGTTTTGATTTCGTCTCTGCTGCTAGTTTCATTTACCAGCGAGCGCTATCATGTATGTTCTGATCTTGTAATGCTTCCCAGATACTGTCGTGTGAAATAGAGTCGAAAGCTTTTTTGTAGTCAATGAAGGCTAGATATAACGGTCTATTATACTCTAAGTATTATTCTATTACTTGGTCAACTACCTGAATATGATCAACTGTACTGAATCCGCTTCTGAATCCTGCCTGTTCAATCGGTTGGTGTAAATCGATGTCAGAGGATATTCTTTCGAGCAGACAGGAGGCGAATAGTTTATAGAGACAGGACATCAGGCTTATGGGGCGATAGTTCCCTATGTCAGCTGGATCGCCTTTTTTATAGAGCAAGATTATTTCAGATTCTGTCCACGAATGTGGTACGACTTCTTCGTGTAGTATCTTGTTCCATAGTAAAGTTATAGGTGCCATTAGTAGAATCTTTGCCAGTTTGATACATTCATTCGTGAGTCCATCGGATCCTGGGCTTTTCTCTGACTTAAGCTTCGTTATTTGTAGCAGGATTTCAGATCCCGTGAACTCCTGGACCGGTACGATGTCTCTACATTGGTTGACGACTCTTGCTTGTAGTGAGTCCGGGTGGCTATATAGTTCGGCATAACATTTTGTGGCTATATTTATGATTTCTGTGCGGGACTTGCATTTGGTAGAGCCAGGTCTAAGTGACGGAATCCATTTCTTTGAACTATTAAGAGTTTTATAAGCTTTTTTGGCGGATCTAGATTTATCGAGATGACTTTGTATAGTGCTTATTCTATAGGTTTCATAGCATCTTCTTATTTCCTTGTTTGTTGCTTTATATAAATTTTTCAGGTTTTCTTTATCAGACTTGTCTAGTTTTGGCTTATTTTGTAGTTTGTTTATTTCGTTCATTAGTTTCAATGCTTTCTCTGACAAGACTGTGCGGTTTTCTTTTGATTTTGAGCCTTTTAAACTTGCTAATATTGATTGTGTAATTCTTTTGTTGTATTCATCGGCTTTGTGATTTACAGCAAAGGTAATAAGGTCTGGTATGTAATTGTTTAGTTTTTCAAGGTATGCTTCTTGTTCTTTCAATGTTTTAATCGTGGTTAATATTTTGGAAAAGTTGCGTCTGCTTTTTCTTGTTAATTGCAAGTTAATAGTGGTTCTTAGCAATCTGTGATCTGATCCAAAGCTGAATGAAGATAGTACTTCATACTTAGAAAATAAGTTGGGTTTTGTGGACATGACAAAATCAATCTCGTTTCTAGTATTTCTGTCGGGCGAAATCCATGTCCATCTGTTGGTATTTAAGTCAAGAGTGAATAGGTTATTTCTAGGCAAGCGTGTCTCACCGTCAACCAGATCATCGCTTACCAAGAGGTAAGATAGTGGTGAAGCGCGAGCCTATTATATATAAAATATGTAGTATTAATATTTACTTTGTAAAAACTGACTATCGGAAAATGGTGTTTTTCTTATGAATAATAGTGTCAAACTAAGTGATATATCATAAAAAATCTTGTATATAAATAAAAGTAATAGTTTACAACAACTTAACCTTTACGTAATTAATTTTCTTAGTTTTTAACAGAAACTTTACTCAAAACTTTAACATCTATATTGGTTTTTAGACCCAATATCTGATCAAATTCGGAACCACTAACCTGTAATTTATTAAAAGCAGCAGAAGCAATTTCTCCAGTATCGGTTGCGACTGCTACCAGCGAAACACCGTCCAATGCTGCGTCTGCGCATGGTTCTAGTAGCTCTTCAGCTGCTACTGGGTTCTTGTTTACTTCTGTACCGATGCACACTGATTCATCCTGACAGAAGGCTTCTCTTATAACCTGAAACATTTAAAATGATAGCAAGAACTTTTTGAGTCATGGGTTCTGGTGCGCCGGTGATGGAAGCTACTCCCCAGAGGAGGTTCCGGTGATGGACAGCCGCGGCGAGTTCGCGGTGAGTGCTAATGCGTGCCCGTGTGCCCGCCTTAAGTGGCACAGGAGGACATCGTGGCGTTTTAGTGGGTTCAAGTCCCACATAACTGCACTCTCATCCCGTGGTCATGCAGTATGCATGGCCATTTTTCCAAGCAAAAATAAGGTGGTCTCAAATCAATCTTCTTCAAGGCTTGCCAAGGTCGGTCTATGAATGTCTGACCATCCATTAATTCCCAGATATTTTTATGCCACGGAAAGTACGTTCAACCGTCAGCCCAAGCTGTCATCAAATGATCTTTGACAGTCGTTACAGGTAAGCATTCTGCATCCAAACCTAGTTCTGGTATTCACTGGATTAGTTTAGTTTGCATTCCGCAAAAAGTATTTTTATCGCCACATTTACTAGGTTTTTGATGGATTTTAAATAAAATACGAAAACCATTGGCTAACCATAAGTTCTCTAGTGTTATTAACAAAGGTAGTGTGAGTGCCCTTTAAGACGGTACCCTGACCAAAAAATCGGCATGAGATATGAGCGTTCCTATTGGTCTAGCGGCACTGGTGGCGCATGAATTACAGTAGTGAATACGCCCAGATTTTAGAATAAAATCTTTATAAAATCGAATTTTGGTCTTTTGAAAAAAATAATTCTACAAAAATGTTCGTTATTAAATTGTCTATCCATTAGTGTTAGTACAAAAAATAATCAATGAACACTTTACGAGGAGATGCATAATATAAATAATTATTTCTCATTTTTATGTTTTTTTGGAAGTAGATTAGTTAAATATATACAACATTTAAAAAAAAACTAAATCTACCATTTTAGAATCAATATTATGTAGAAATTTAATGTATTTTTATTAATTGATATTTCTTTTTAAATAACGAGTAGATAGCTCCTAAAAACAGCACAAAAAACGGCTTGCGCGGCGTTTTGCTCGGGGTACCGCCTTAAGCGGATAAAAGTCTCATTTCAAGTAGGTGGCGAGGGGAGACTATGAAGAAAGGTGCGCATTGTCGGATAGGAACTACGATTTATTTGGTCCTTTTTGAGTTGGATATCCCTTGTAGGTAAGTCAATGTTCTTTTATGTTTGTAGTTCAATTCACTAGATTTAACTTAATGAGTCAATACTAATTTTATAATTACGAAAGTATTTTTTGTTTGTTTCATTGAAGCTAAGCAAGTAATCAATACATATTCCGTAAAACCAGTGTAGTAAAATCTTTTTTTGAACTGTTGCAGGTTTTTTTTTGATTTAATGCTTCAAATGTTTTTACTACCATATATATCTAATAGTAAACCTTTGATCAATTTATTTCTCCATTCAACGGACTAGAAAATTAAACAACAACATTGCGCCTTTGTTTGATGTCATATTGAACTAAAGTATTTCAGAACAACGTCGAGAGAGGAAGAAACTTCGGAACAAAACTAAATAGCCTTATTGTATTTACGGAAAATACTCACTTTTAATGCACCAGGAAAAGTAGCAGCTGACAGAGATTCTATTCTGTATTTTCCTGGAAAGTAGGGAAAATGGAACCCGTTAAAAAAAAATGCTTTTTTTTACCTATTAAACTTTTTCTAGTTGCATTTTGCTTCGTCCATCTTTTATTACGTCACACAGGAAACAGACTGTTTTAGGTTTAGGTATCCATAGATTGGTTTAGTATCGAGATGGTTGCTTCAGGAGTGAGAAAAAACTATGATTGGATTTTTCGGTTTGAAAAAGGAATTCAAATTGGAAGGGATAGACTTTGGTAAGGATGAGCTTGGGTGTTATTGTGTGGAGGTCTCAATTCTGTTATTGAAATAATTCACTCGTGGACTCGTAGTTCGTAAATAATAAGCAAGTATGTTCAAATAAAAATTATTCTCATTAGTTACTTACGCAATATTTTTAATTAAAAACTAAACAATGTGATCATGAGTTATGGTGTTAAAATTCTGTATAAAAATAAGTAAAAGGCAATTTAATCGTACAAAAACAGATAAGTTTTACAGCAGCCATAGAAAAACTGCAGGTATAACCCGCAAAAAAATTAACTGTAGGAATAAGTAGAAACTGTGTCTTCCAACTGGTTATAGTGCATAGTATAAAATGCTTCGTTTGCTTTGAGCGGATAGTTGCCAAAGTCCGAAAACTGTAACATTGTCGTTTCATATAGCTGCAAATAAGACAAAAATACCACGCAGATTCCCGGAATGTCAGACTTTGGCGTTCCTTTTTAAAACCGGCAGATTTCTATGAATGCAAGCATTTTTTAAGAGTGTGTGGGAATATTTTAGACAAGAGGAGTAAATTGTAATATTGTTATCGTGCTACATTTTAGATAAAGGCTCGACCTTATCGGTTTGAAATAAAAAACTAATCTGATTCTGAGTTCAAATAAGAATAATTATAGCCTAAGCTGCTTAGTGATTATAAATATAGGTAATTTCATTGTATGTGTGAATATGAAAAAGCAGTTTTGGAAAACAGTCTACTAAAGCTACCCAACTCATTACTTAGGGTAACCTAGGTTGAGCCTTTTACCCAAAAATAAAAGTAAAAAAATATACTTACAGAATTTGCTTATTGAAGCACTACAATAACCCAGACCACATTGATATGGCAACGAAGGTAAACAAGACATACGTATGAAATAAGTAGTTTTGTTTGTTTTTACTGTGGAAACCGGTCTTGATAAGTAAGTACCTAATAACACTGTACTTTTTAATACATATAACATCAACAGAAATAGTTTTAAAGACAACACTTATCACAATACTAACCGTCTTCCGTGTTTAGCCACTCCATTTTCCAAATATAAATAAAACAATATAACACTCAAACGTCAAAAACTTAGTTTGAATAAAGAACGTGCGCACGTAACTGACAATAAACTATCCGCAAAGCTGAGCTCAGATGGCGCCACTCAAAACAAAGATATCCACAGAATATAGATACCCTAAGCCGGGAGGTTAACAACAAAGAGTATGTAACACCACACCATTACGTTGTTAACAAACTAAACTGACAAAGTCGAGCGGCAATATTTCGCAGTTTAGGCATACAAATTATAAAACTAATAGTGAAAGAAAAATGGAGGTAACTAATAATTGAGGAAATCAGACCATACTGTACCTAAAAACCCGGCTTCAAGAGCGCGGTGCATCAGTAAAAGGAAAAAGAAAACGGATTTAGTGGAAAGGTACGAATATGAATGCGAAAATTGAAAATCTTGTGTAACTTGTAGATATTATGTCAATTTACTATGTAATGAGATCAATGAACTTCCAATTAAAATTTTAAACAATACTTCCAGGTTGATTTTATATGACTTACATAATTACTGCAGTGGAACCGTCTTGCACACGGTCACATTTTGATGGTGGACAGGAGTCCAATGCACTATTTATGCCAAAAGCCTTGCCAAAGACCTAAACCCTGACTTCCTTACCACCCTGAATCATTTCGAATAAATATATATTGTGTTTAGGAAGGTGATTTGTAAAAGCATAAATTAAATATCTTTGTTTTGATAGTTCTTACTCAAAAATTAGAAATCTTGTTATTGAATCATGAATAAGTTTATTGGCACTTGATATTATTACATTTCATTTACATCCTACTGTCTTCATTCTTTCAGGTTTGATCCAAACATAGAAAAAGAACTGAAAATGTATCTGCGTATCTGCTGCACGTTAGAATGGCATTTGCAGTTAATGCTTGTTATTATGTTTTATTACACCACCCAGTCTAAGGCCTCCATGAAAATATCAGTACCTATTTTTACTACAACAAAATAGATATTATTATTTTTATGTGTCATCTGGATGAAAACTGAAATATATCTAGAACAGACACAAAACTTGTTTTTTCATTGTCATAACATAGTATCACATCTATTTTCAAGAAGGGTCAAGGGCTAGATAGTTGTGTATAAAATAAATACCTACATTTACCTAAATTTCAGTGCCGTGCTATTAAAATGTACCTACTGTGTGTTACTTAATTATAACAAGAAATAAATGTCAATTCTTTGTACTTGCATGTTATTTATTTTCCTTAGGATTACTAATACAATTCATATACAATGTTGTCTGCCAATATAATCGGAGAAATCCTGGTCCACCTGAGTAATGTGTCAAAACCATTAAAAATAGACCAACTGTTAAAGTAGACCACAATAGATCCCAATGGGTTGAAGTGTCCGAGCTGCTTCTCGGCCCCTCCATAAGATTAGATAACCATTAAAGTAAGTAACCGGTGAAACTTATTATTTCTGAGAGTAGGTACTGAATCTTTATTATTGTCCAAGTAACAAATTAAGTTAAAAATAAATATATTTCTTTATTTACAATATTTCACATCAATTAACAAGAGTTTTAGAAGGGATTGTCATAAAACTTAGGTCCAGAGTTGAGTCTAAATCTAGGCTATCTGGGTATATTACATTCTTAAGGGCCCATGTTATTCTACTTACAAACTGTTGTTTTACTTATTGTTTTACCACAAAAGAAATTAATAATGCTTTTTGAAGCACTATTTTTAAGACATTATTGTGACACTTATTCCAACAGCACCGGCAATTTAAAGTGCTGATTGTTTCTGCTCAATTTGTTCAAAGTTTCCTTCTCTGTTCATCTTTCATCAACTCTTTTTCTCCAAACAATGGTAGGTAACCCCATATTTTTCTATATAGTTTCAGTCCTGTAAGTATAAATTAGGTTTTATTAACACCATATGGTTAAACATGCGTATTTATGTAGACATTAAAACCATTTTGTTGTTGTGTTTAATTAGTACACAATGTTAGGTTCCTTCTTTTTAATGTCTACAGCATTAAACATAATCATTACTGTTATTTTTTGAATAAAGGTTGCCTTAGGATTATACACTGACCTGTAAAATACCGTCTTTATTAAATATTCCGCTTTAGAACGGTCAGGACACAGCCTTGACTTTTTTGTAAAAATTCTGCGACGAATAGTAATTTCCCATTGCTTGCGAATATTGGCGTTTTCTGGGATTATATGGCCGGTTTTATTTCTGCATCCATAAACAACACTGATGCATTCTTGACCAACAGCTAGCAATATTATTATTTGGTTTTTGAACACAAGTTATACTTAAAAACAGGAAAAATATTTCGGTAACCACAAACACAAACAGTAGTAGACGCCATGTTGTTGTTTTTGTTTACTTTTATCCTTCAAGCGCCATCTGGCGGGTGCAATTGGCATTAATGTTCCCTATTGACGTTCGTAATCATTGGAATAAATCAGTTGTGATCGTGTTTCTCTGTCACTGAACTCGCGAGTTTGTATGAACTTGACCTCGCAAGGTCATAATGTTGATATCATGTATTTTTCAATAGGTATTTTAATGCTTATAGGGTTGTTTTCAGGATGCCACTTAATAGATACTTCCTAAAAGTTCAGCAATAAAGAATTAGTAATATATTATTGTGATTACAGCGGTCATTACCCCAATAGTCGTGACGGCCAATAATATAATTGCCAAGAGCCTCGACGAACAACTGAGGAGGCTCTCGTTGGGCAGTTGTATCGTTGGATCAAGAGTTTGTTCCAGAAAGCGGTACTCTTAAACACGGCGCGTATCGTTAGGAGGTTCCTCTCTCAGGAGCCCTGACCACGTACCGGTAGTTTAGACCCTGTTTCCGATACCGTGGGTTATATATTGTATTTTTTTTTATTCTATCATTTAAAAATATAATCGATATGTATGAAAGGAATAAACGAATTAATATTAATGTATTAGATTTTAAATAATCGTACGTTCTACTTTTAATTGGAGTGGAATTCCCTTCCGGAGTCTTTGTTTCCTGATAGCTACAACCTTGGGGTCTTTAAATCAAGAGTGAACAGGTTTATTCTAGGCAAGCGTGCTTCACCGTAGGCCACATCATCGCTTACCATCAGGCGAGGTAGTGGTCAAACGCGAGCCTATCGATATAAAAAAAAATAAAAAATAAGATGAACTGTATCATGTAGTAAGTATTTCTTGCAAGCACAACAATATTCAAGTATCTGCTATACAGTTTTAAGCACCCCTCTAAAATATGACACCGTTAAGTTCTCAAAAGAGCTATTTATCTTTGAGCTCGACGAGAAAATCCTAAAGCGTATTTTTGTCCATTCTCTGAATTTATCCCGAGCTAGAATAAATTAAATTTTGTCTTGTTTAATCATAATCTCTGTTTCTGACAACTTATTTAATACACGGCCGATTAATTATCTAAAATACAAAAGAGAATAAGACGAAAATATCAAACACAAAGATATCAGGGAGAAAATCTTCTTGTAAAAACGACCTCTATTCAAAAACACCGAAGGCGATTCTTTCATAAATATAATCAGCTTTCAGCTTGAAATTATTATTTTGAAGAATGGCTTTATAAAGTACAGATGGTTATTGTGATTATTTTTATATTTTCAAAGTGTGTTGGCTCCTGAGCATTTTTAATACCATTGTGATTATTTCAGCGACTGAAATCTTCTCAATAATCAGATCTTTCATCCACAATGGAGAAGTATGCAGGAAAACCTATACCTCGTAACCGGGTAAAGTATTGTAGTGTTCAATAGGGATATTCGATATTTGTCAAATTCATTTCATATTCATCGATGCATCGAATCGATCAGATGCTTTGAAAAGCTATTGATTTACTTGATGTATCGATGCATTTTCATAAAAGTATCGGTCCCTTTGAGTGGTTATCGATGGCTACTCATCGGTCAATCGGATATTAATTCCGGGGTCCATCAGGGGTCGGTATTCTCAGCAACATTATTTTGCTGGACATAAACCTTTGAGTATGCAGGCGACAGCACTATTAAAAATGGTACTTGTCCAATATACGGGCCGTTGTGCCTCAGATCCAGTTTCTTCGTGAGGTTATGATGGAGTGCTTGAACCTATCCATGAAGATAGTCTCCGAATGGGGCGATCCCAATCTGGTCAGGATCAATGCTGTTAAAACCCAGACGTGTCTTTTCTTCGCTAAAAAGAGCCAATTCCTCTCGGTTTCTTCCGTCCGAGGTGTAACCGTGACATTAACAGAGTATCTTGAGCTTATTGGCGTTACGTTAACATTGACCTTCAATTTGGCCCATACATTGAGGTAAAGGCTCAGCTGGCTGTCAAAAAATTGGGAATACTTACAAAGGTGAGACGGTACTTCACGCCAACATCTGTTCAAGTTGTATCTAGCGCAAGTTCGATCATGTAAGTACGGTTCACATCTCTGTGACGGATCTGCCAAGTAACAGCTTAGTGCACTAGAATCGATTGAAAAACTGGCTAAGAATCTCATCGGCAATGAGGCACCATGTAACGTAGATTTGAACCTTAACTTGTGAAACCCTTAAACCTTAACCCCAAACCCCTGAACCTGACCCTGAACCCTAACCTGTGAAATGGTGCTTTAGCACAAGTTCACAGTTAACAATTAGTTTTAATGGTTAAAGTTGAACCTGAACCGAAGTATATTAAAAATAAAAATATAGGATGGGTCGTTGGTATCAGTTGGCTGGTCTAATTTTGGTTTCAAAAGAAAATTAGCTATATAGTTATATTGGTGGTGAAATCAAAAGCTGAATGCCCGTCACTTGGAAGGAGAGCAAGTAGGCCGGACAAATAATATTTGATAAAATTTCACCAGCGGCAATTCACGTCAGCTACATGCAGCTTGCAGGTCGCCTGTCTACAAGCATGTGGACACAATATAAAAATGGCCTCAAAATATTTTGTTGTCCTATAACCTTTACGCTTATAAAGAAACTATCATACAAACTGATTAATCTGATACTAAATACATCATATTCTTCAGCGGTCATCTCGTGTCCCCCGAACATACAATGTGCAATTGTTTCCTTGCGTTCCGATTTTAGGTTGAGTTTCTTCGCCAAATCGGTCCTAATGTAGGATCTTTGTGCTCCACTATCTAGCAAAATGCGAACTTGAACTTCTTGGTTATTGCCTGCAATTTTGCATACAAGTGTCTGAAGCAAAGTTGTGGCATCTTGTCCATTTGAAAGTAAGTAGATGTTAGATCTTGGTGAACTTGACGGGCTACGTTTTGTGGAAGAGTCAGTTTTCTTTTCTTCCTTTTCTTCGATTTCAGGGCACATGATAGTTAAGTGCCTACGTTTACAGACTTAACATTTGGCTGAGCTTCGACATTTCTTCGTCACGTGATTCGTTCTAAAACAAATGAGACAAGCTTTCTTACTTTTCAAAAAATCTTGCTTTTCTGACAGTGTCATTTTTGATGCTTTGTGACATTCTGAACTAGCGTGTGTTTCTTTATTGCACCATATGCAGCTTATCGTTAACTTCTTGATAAAACCGTTGGATTTGGTTGCATTACTCGTAAAACACGCTGTAGGTAGCTTCGGTTCCGCAACTGAGTCTGACATTTTCGTGAAACCTTCTCTGGCAAGCCGTATTCGCTCTTCTGATTCAACTTCTTGTTTTAAAAAGTTAATCAAATTGCTCAAGTCATCACAAACTGTCATCTGCTTTGATCTAATCCTATTCCATGTTCGTAAAAGGTCCTCTGGTAGAGATGATTCGATCATTGGGAATAGAATTGATGCGTACCTGTCCTTCGTGACTCCTAAGGTTTCAAGAGCTTTTAAGTGAGTCTGCAAGCTGTCATAAAGTTGCGATAAATTGTCCGACTCACCCCTCTGCTTTTCTAATATCAGATTCAATAGGCCTCTTACATAAGCTTCTATTAACAGGTCATCTCTCACGAAACGTGTTTTTAAGGCCTCCACAGCTTTTCGGTAGTTACCCGCAGACGGAGGGTATGATTCGACTAGTTGTCGCGCACAAGTACCGACTGTCATGGATTGTAATAAAAACTGAAACTTATCTACATCATCCATACCATTTTTTTTTTTTTTTTTTTTTTATAACCTATAGGCTCGCTTTTCATCGATCCGCTTAAACTGACCCCAGAAACCAATCCAATTTTTGATGTTTCCGTCAAACTTGGGTAGTTCTAATTTTGGTAATTTTATTTTAACGGTTTCGCTTCTATGGCTAATGGATTTCACAGTACCTGGAGCAGATGTTGATCTTGGCCGTTGCTCCGACTCAAATTTTCTGGAAATGGCATACCATTGTGAGCTGTATTTATCCTGACACTCCATCTCTTTAGGGATATCATCCTCAGTGATAGTATCCGAATCTAGCAATATTCCTAATAATTGGTTACCAATATCTACGAGCCTCTGATGTCGAACTTGTAAAGCCTCAAATATACCAACTAGATCGCCATCTGCCGTGGATCCCTTCTCCAACTTTTCTTCTATTTGCCGAATCGATTTTGTAAAAAACGATCGGAGGGCAGTTTGTTCTTTTTTTAATTTGTCCATAATTCACGCGGTCGCCATAAATGTTGGGAACAAAAACTAAGAGAGATAATTTATAATTTCGTTTTTAATAATTTTCAACCATTTTTACATATATATTTTTTTGACATCACTTGTCAGTTACTTTTTATTTCATAAAGCTATAGATACAAACAAAGAGCGAAGAGTAATCACGACAAGCAAACCAGCTACTTCCAACAGCCACAAGCTGCATTCACCAGTGGCCGTACAGACAGAAAGCAGTAAGCAGCACAGAGCATGATAATCAAGATATGCTTTTAGCCAATTCCATTTAGCAGGGCTTTGCCAAAACTTTCAACCGAAATTCACACGCCCGGAGCCGTTCGCTCAGTCACGTCGCGCAGCTACGCCAAAAAAGGCAGGCATTCTAAAATATACTAGTCTATGGGGCAGACGCCAAGTCGCGATTTGCACACAACGTACCAGAATCACAAACTTACGAATTTCAATAAACCATTTCGACACACGGGACAATTTATTTTAGTGGGATAGACTATCCTGGGTCCCAATCACATCAAATAAGGCTTTACAGCTATACCCATATGCACGAAACGTTTTGGGAATACTTTAATTGTGCGTACAGCTAAGGAGTTGAATTCTCTGCCGGAGACTGTGTTCCCTAAAAGCTCCCACCTAGGACTAGATTCCTAGGTTGTAGCAAGTGCAACAGTGTGTCAAGGGTGAATAGGTTACTTTTAGGCAAGTGTGCTTCACCGTTGACCACATCATCGCTAACCATCAGGTAAGATAGTGGCTAGCTCTAGCTCGAGCCTATCAATTAAAAAAACAATAAAAGAACATCGAATCAGATCACTCTGACAAATTAGAAGATAACTTGTTGGAAGACCAAGTTGTGACAAATTAGTTCACAAGAGCTGGCAAATGACAAAGCCTGGCTTTAAAAATTATAATATTTTAATTTTTTCGTAATCTCTGGTGATAATGATGTATAATTCGCAAATTGTTTTATTGATCGCACAATTTTGACAAATTGTAACAAGCTGCACTATCGCTGGCTAACAAATACTATAGGTGTACCAGAATCTCATGGCATTTTTTATTTTTTTTAAATTGTGATTTTCATATGGCAATGTCAATTGTCACCTGTCGAATCAAAGTACTTGATGTGTCAACCGCTGCTGAATTTTTTTGATATTATCTTGAAAGTTTGTTATTTTTGTGAAAATGTCGAAAAACCCACTTCGATCTCATGCGAGACATATTGTTTTAAATGTGTATCATAAAATAAGGGAAGAAGAAGGCGTAAATCAAACTCAATCTTTGATTTTAAAGTGCGTCGTAGAGTGGACCGGTAAGTTGGACTGACTTGTTTTGATACTTTTAGTTTAATTTATATTTTTCGTACTTAATTTTAATTTCTTTCCATTACTATTATATGATAAATCGTAGGTCAGGTCGAATGATGGCCGGAAGGAAATGGCAACAGTAATGTAACTGTTACTAATTCATCGACAAGATATTGATTTTAACGGAGATTGAGAATCTTTGACGTAAGAAAAATATTAAGTAATAATCTGCGCCCTGCAGTGGGACGTGTATATAGACGGGAGTTTTTGGTGGGATTTTGTCGAGTGAAGTTCAGTGGCTGTTAATATTATTTGCAAATTGATTCCTAGTGGATATTGTGATATATTATTGGTGTAGTTTTGTGTCTCAACTGTCTCCGCAACTGGACAATTTGTAAAATCATTGACAAAAGCGATCTCGGGATAGTGGAGCCGTGTATTTTATTGTAGTATTGACTGCCTCTGCAAAGCTTACTGGGAAGTCTGACTCGATACAATTTGCTGCCAAATACTCCAAAAAACATTAGAATCTGTTACATCCGCATTCTAATGCATACTAAAGAATAAATATAAGATCCAAAACTCTTTCCAAACACGTGGCTAAAAAGTCCTAGCAACCAGGCCATAAAACTTACATTAAAAAAAATATATAGACTGATGATGATTAATGACTTTAAGTAACATGATACATTTTATTATTTTTTACAGACTTTATACATAAAGAGATTGGTTTTGAATATGTTAAATGCCAATAAAAAAGAACCATTTTGATGGAGAGAGATGACATAAAACTACAAAGATACAAGTTTTTGAAATGCCAGTGGAGTTCATGGAATCGTATTCTAGTTTTCTAGTTCTGAATGAGGTTTTAAGTTATTAGTATGATTTAAATGCTAAATAATAAATTAGTACATAAATTAATATTCAATTGATTTATTTTTCCTATGTTAAGAACACGATATAAAACAACATTATTCATACACATACCTATAATACTCACAGTGGATCTTTGTGTCTCTGAATTGGTTGCAAGACCCCGCGCAGTAGCTATTTTTGTGTCAATGTTGAAGGTGAAGATAGCATTGTATAACTGTCTCTTTCACTCGCTTATGTATGTCACATAAGCTTACGGAGTTTCTTGTGCATTCTTCTCCATAACAAGCTACTTTCCGAATGCACGGTAGAATCAACTTTTATTCCATGTAAATTTAAATTGTGACATTCAAAATTGCCGCTTGGTGGCCCAGTTGAAATAAATATCTTTTGTCTTTTTTGTCATCGTCCTATCTCGCTTACTCTATGCAGTATACTCGATGACAAACTTTTTCTTACGCAATGGTTAGCAGGACCAAGTTCAAAGACACAAAGATCCGTTGTGACTACTTTAATATAGGTACCTCATGTTCATTAATACTAAAGACATAAATAAAAATTAAACAGTATCAAGATCGTTTGATCCAATTTCCCCAGTATTGCATACAACAAATTTTTATTTCCCCTTTTGCCATGAGATTCTGGTAGACCTATACTTTCTGTCTTGGACCGTTCGTTTTTTGTGGGAAAGGTTAAGTATTTGATAATTCGGCAAAAAGGTGTTTATTAATAAAATCCCTGTTATATGATAAAACATCAGTTGCAGAAAATATCCTTTTTCGGCAAACATGTAAACTCGCAGTTACTTTCGGTCCATAAAGGTATGTTCCTCATTTAATATTCAGAAAAACGTCACGTGTACGCCCTTGCTGCCACACATTTTATCTTGGCGGCCAAGTTAAAATATTTCTCTGTAGCCTAATTCAGTGAGGCTAAATTTATCACAGCCAGTGAAATATAGAGTAAGGTAAGGTACTGTTTCATACTATATCTCACGGGTTTAACTTATGTAGGAAAAAGTCCATTTCTATCCCGGTTTTATGCCATTTTTAATTAGAGCCAATGCTGTGCGATTTATTTAATAATTTACAGTGACACAATTGATACTGTACGATACTAACCTAGGTACTACCTAGTACTAATCTGTCTACATACTTAATCAGCCAGCACAGGACTCGCGTGATGCTTTACAGTCCATCATTGCATGCATTATCCTCTTAATGAAAGGAGGCCTTTGTCTCAACAGTGGGCTCATACGCTCATTTTATGTACTTAGTACATACTTTTACGAAGCTTATATTAGAAATATGCTGAGTTTAAAAAAATCGTCAATCATCAAAAAACTTTCTCCATTTTATACTAGCTGTCCCACGCGGCTTCACTCCCGTCTACTGGCTACCTACCTACCCATCTACCGTACCTACCCTACCCTACCTACCCTACATACATGATTGTTGCGTAACTTAAACCGTTTACGCAGCGCCCGCAACGGTAGCCCCCAAAAAGCATTTTTTTTCCCGTTTATGCAACATTTTTCATTTATGCTCAGCTCCTATTAGTCGTAGCGTGATTGTATACAGCCTATAACCTTCCTCGATAAATGGACTATCCAACACAAAAATATTTTTACATTGCATGTCCTCGAAAAGAGCGATTTTCCAAGCAGCCAAACTGTGCGGAAAGTGTCACTTTTTTTCACTAGTGCTTTTTACTTTCCTGTATTTTTTAAATTTTTAACTCCAACGTCAGCCCGACGCATAGAGTTTTTATTATTTCAGAAAAGTTTTAAAGGCGTTTTTAATTACTCTAGATTTAGAATTTGATCAATAAATTAATTTGAAATATTCATAAAATATGTTTGGCAGAACGTATATTTTGCTCGTGCCTTTTTGCGTTACGATGTGACAGCTATTTGCACATGCGCAGTAGATATGCCCGAGGAACTATTAGTTGATCTGTGGATATACTGAGCGCGCCATTTTTATTAATTTCATTTTATTAATTTATTTATTTCCTCGCACAATGCATAGTAAAATGTTGTATGATACACGTACGTAAGATGATTTCCGACTCGTGTCGATTCATCCACTCACTCGCTTCGCTCGCTCGTGAATAAAAATGCCACTCATCGGAAATCACCTACCTGCCGCACTGGTAGCATAAATAACTATTTCAATTCCAACCAGTAGTTCCTGAGATTAGCGCGTTCAAAAAAACAAACAAACTCTTCAGTTTTATATTATTAAGTATAGATATATGCAACAACATTGCGCCTTTGTTTGATGTCATATTGAACTAAAGTGTTTCAGAACAACGTCGAGAGAGGAAGAAACTTCGAGACAAAGCTAAATAGCCTTATTGTATTTACGGAAAATACTCACTTTTAATGCACCAGGAAAAGTAGCAGCTGACAGAGATTTGTTTTATTTACCTTTTAAACTTTTTCTAGTTGTATTTTGCTTCGTCCATCTTTTATTACGTCACACAGGAAAAAGACTTTTTTAGGTTTAGGTATCCATAGATTGGTTTAGTATCGAGATGGTTGCTTCAGGAGTGAGCAAAAACTACGATTGGATTTTTCGGTTTGAAAAGGATTCAAATTGGAAGGGAATGACTTTGGTGAGGATGAGCTTGGGTGTTATCGTGTGGAGGTCTCAATTCTGTTAGTGAAATAATTCACTCGTGGACTCGTAGTTTTTAAATATAAGCAAGTATGTTCAAATTCGGTTCCGTATGGTGCCGGACGTTACGAATTTCACCATCCCATGTCTTCCCGTGGGTGTCGTAAAAGGCGACTAAGGGACAAACCAGAGAATGGGCAGCAGCGTTCTCTGTGCTCCTATAACAACCATACTGCGATCGCCAATCCGCCTGCCAAGCGTGGCGATTATGGCAAAACCCCCCCTATGAATAGCACAAATAAAAAATGGCCCCTAGTACCCGGCAGCCCGCCTACCCTCGACTACGGTAGCGGTCGAGGTTACGGCATGGCAAGGGGTGCTAAGAATCTCCGGACGAGATCCGGCTACCCCAACAATCACCGACGACTGGACCTGGCAACGTACAACACGCGCACACTTCGGACCGACGAGAAGATCACCGAGCTCGAAGAGGAATTGAGCAGGTTGCGATGGAGCATTATAGGGTTATCTGAAGTCCGAAGAGAGGGGGAGGACTCGATAATCCTCAAATCTGGTAACCTGCTCTATTTCCGAGAGGGTGACCGGCAGTCCCAAGGTGGTGTCGGGTTTATCGTCCACAGGTCCCTTGTGAACAACGTGGTGAAGATCGAGAGTGTGTCGACCAGGGTGGCGTACTTTATACTCAGAATATCCTCTAGATATTCGCTGAAGGTCATACAGGTCTACGCCCCAACCTCGGCACACCCCGACGACGAGGTAGAGACCATGTATGAGGATATCTCCAGAGCCATGCATGGTTTCAAAACTCACTTCACCATTGTCATGGGGGACTTCAACGCGAAACTGGGCGAAACGAGACGAGGATGAGCTGCAAGTGGGGCAATTTGGAGTTGGACGACGGAACCACCGGGGTCACCTACTGGCCAGTTTTATGAAGAAGGAGGGCCTCTATATGATGAACTCCTTCTTCAAAAAGCGTGAACACCGGAAGTGGACCTGGCAGAGCCCCGATGGTGCAACAAAAAATGAGATCGACTTCATCATGTCAACCAAGAAGCAAATGTTCAATGATGTCTCTGTGATCAATTCGGTAAAAACCGGGAGCGATCACCGCATGGTAAGAGGCACATTGAACATTAATATTAAGCTTGAAAGGTCTCGACTGATGAAGTCCACGTTCCGTCCAGCACAGGTCCAGGTCCAAAACCCCGAGAGCTTTCAGCTCGAACTCCAGAATCATTTCGAGTGCCTGGGGAGCTCCGTGGACGAATACAGCGAATTTTCAAGGGATCTGTCTATTGGGCAGAGCCAGCTCACGAAACTGAAGACCGATGATGGCAGGATTGTATCCGCCAAACCGGAGCTTCTGAGGGAGATCGAGAGTTTCTATGGGCAGTTGTACACGTCAACCAGTAAACCCGTTGCGAATCTAGCAAACGACCCAAGAGCTAGATTGACCCGACACTATACCGAAGATATCCCGGACGTCAGCCTATACGAGATTAGGATGGCTCTGAAACAGCTTAAAAACAACAAGGCGCCGGGTGATGACGGAATCACGGCTGAACTCCTCAAGGCGGGTGGAAAACCAGTCCTCAAGGCCCTTCAGAAGCTTTTTGATTCCGTCATACTCGAGGGCAAAACGCCACAGGTATGGTGCAGGGGTGTGGTGGTACTCTTCTTCAAGAAGGGCGACAATGCCCGGCTGAAGAACTATAGGCCCATCTCGCTTCTTAGCCATGTTTACAAGTTGTTTTCAAGAGTCATCACGAATCGTCTCGCGCGCAGGTTTGACGATTTCCAGCCTCCCAAACAAGCCGGATTCCGAAAAGGCTTTAGCACCGTAGACCACATACATACGCTGCGGCAGGTTATACAGAAGACCGAAGAGTATAACTTGCCTCTCTGTTTAGCGTTTGTGGACTACGAGAAAGCCTTCGATTCAATCGAGACTTGGGCTGTACTACAGTCTCTCCAACGGTGCCAGATCGACTACCGGTACATTGAGGTGTTGAAGTGTCTGTACAAAAACGCCACCATGTCAGTCCGTCTTCAGGATCAGACCTCGAAACCTATCCTTCTCCAGCGCGGCGTAAGACAGGGAGACGTAATTTCTCCGAAACTGTTCACTGCTGCGCTGGAGGACGTCTTCAAGGTTCTGGACTGGAAGGGGCTTGGCATCAACGTTAATGGCGAGTACATCACTCACCTTCGGTTTGCCGACGACATAGTGATCATGGCTGAGACCATGGAGAGCCTCAGTAAAATGCTCGATGACCTTAGTAGATCTTCCGAAAGAGTGGGTCTTAAAATGAACATGGACAAAACCAAGGTCATGGTGAACGCCCATGTAACACCCACTCCTATCAAGATCGGAGACTCTACACTTGAAGTTGTAGACGATTATGTTTACCTGGGACAAACGGTCCAGTTGGGTAGGTCCAACTTCAAGAAAGAGGTCAACCGTCGAATCCGACTCGGCTGGGCGGCGTTCGGGAAGTTGCGTGGTATCTTCTCGTCCAATTTACCGCAGAGTCTCAAGACAAAAGTCTATGACCAGTGTGTGTTGCCAGTGATCACCTATGGGACCGAGACGTGGTCGCTCACAATGGGCCTTATCAGAAAGCTTAAAGTCACCCAAAGGGCAATGGAGAGGGCTATGCTCGGAATTTCCTTGCGTGATCACGTCAGAAATGATGATATCCGCAGGAGAACCAAAGTTACCGACATAGCCCGAAGAATTGCCAAACTTAAGTGGCAGTGGGCAGGGCACATTGCTCGCAGAACGGATGGCCGATGGGGCCGAAAAGTTTTGGAGTGGCGACCGCGAACTGGAAGACGATACGTTGGAAGGCCTCCCACTAGGTGGACCGATGACCTGGTTAAGGTTGCGGGAAGGCGCTGGATGCGAGACGCACGGGATCGGTCAATGTGGCGACGCCTGGGGGAGGCCTATGTCCAGCAGTGGACGACTTTCGGCTGAAATGATGAATGATGATGTTCAAATAAAAATTATTCTCATTAGTTACTTACGCAATATTTTTAATTAAAAACCAAACAATGTGATCAGGAGTTATGGTGTTAAAATTCTGTATACAAATTAGTAAGAGGGAATTTAATCGTACAAAAACAGATAAGTTTTACAGCAGCCATAGAAAAACTGCAGGTATAACCCGCAAAAAAATTAACTGGTAGGAATAAGTAGAAACTGTGTCTTCCAACTGGTTATAGTGCATAGTATAAAATGCTTCGTTTGCTTTGAGCGGATAGTTGCCAAAGCCCGAAAACTGTAACATTGTCGTTTCATATATCCGAAAATAAGACAAAAATACCACGCAGATGCCCGGAATGTCAGACTTTAGCGTTCCTTTTTAAAACCGGCAGATTTCTATGAATGCAAGCATTTTTGAAGAGTGTGTGGGAATATTTTAGACAAGAGGATTAAATTGTACTTTATCGTGCTACATTTTAGATAAAGACTCGACCTTATCGCTTTGAAATAAAAAACTAAACTGATTCTGAGTTCAAATAAGAATAATTATAGCCTAAGCTGCTTAGTGATTATAAATATAGGTAATTTCATTGTATGTGTTAATATGAAAAAGAAGTTTTAGAAAACAGTCTACTAAAGCTACCCAACTCATTACTTAGGGTAACCTAGGTTGAGCCTTTTACCCAAAAATAAGAGTAAAAAAATATACTTAGAGAATGTGCTTATTGAAGCACTACAATAACCCAGACCACATTGATATGGCAACGAAGGTAAACAAGACATACGTATGAAATAAGTAGTTTTGTTTGTTTTTACTGTAGAAACCGGTCTTGATAAGTAAGTACCTAATAACACTGTACTTTTTAACACATATAACATCAACAGAAATAGTTTAAAAGTAACCGTCTTCCGTGTTTAGCCCCTCCATTTTCCAAATATAAACAAAACAATATAACACTCAAACGTCAAAAACTTAGTTTGATTATAGAACGTGCGCAGGCGGCATTGCCTCGTAAGCGTAAGTAACTGACAATTGACGTTCGTAATCATTGGAATAAATCAGCCGTGATCGTGTTTCTCTGTCACTGAACTCGCGAGTTTGTATGAACTTGACCTCGCAAGGTCATAATGTTGATATCATGTATTTTTTAAATAGGTATTTTAATGTTTATAGGGTTGTTTTCAGGACGCCACTTAATAGATACTTCCTGAAGGTTTGGCAATAAAGAATTAGTAATATATTATTGTGAATACAGCGGTCATTACCCCAATAGTCGTGACGGCCAATAATATAATTGCCAAGAGCCTCGACGAACAACTGAGGAGGCTCTCGTTGGGCAGTTGGATCGTTGGATCAAGAGTTTGTTCCTGAAAGCGGTACTCTTAAACACGGCGCGTATCGTTAGGAGGTTCCTCTCTCAGGAGCCCTGACCACGTACCGGTAGCTTAGACCCTGTTTCCGATACCGTGGGTTATATATTGTATTTTTTTTTTATTCTATCATTTAAAAATATAAGCAATATGTATGAAAGGAATAAACGGATTAATATTAATGTATTAGATTTTAAATAATCGTACGTTCTACTTTTAATTATGACTGAATCCTGCACTAGAATACCCTGTTCCGTAAATAGTGGAATATAATAATTCCTTTTGAAGTCATCATCATCTACTGTATTTTTGGTTTTGATATAGGTTTAGATTTTTTTAAAGAAATTCTCTAACATTTCTGATTATCACTTGAATACAAAAAAAAATAAGATTAACAGTATCATGTAGTAAGTACATATTTCTTGCAAGCACAACAATATTCAAGTATCTGCTATACAGTTTTAAGTACCCCTCTAAAATATGACATCATTAAGTTCTCAAAAGAGCTATTTATCTTTGAGCTCGACGAGAAAATCCTACAGCGTATTTTTATCCATTCTCTGAATTTATCCCGAGCTAGAATAAATTAAATTTTGTCTTGTTTAATCATAATCTCTGTTTCTGACAACTTATTTAATACACGGCCGATTAATTATCTAGAATACAAAAGAGAGTATGACGAAAATATCAAACACAAAGATATCAGGGAGAAAATCTTCTTGTAAAAACGACCTCTATTCAAAAACACCGAAGGCGATTCTTTCATAAATATAATCAGCTTTCAGCGCGAAATTATTATTTTGAAGAATGGCTTCATAAAGTACAGATGGTTATTGTGATTATTTTTATATTTTCAAAGTGTGTTGGCTCCTGAGCATTTTTAGAACCATTGTGATTATTTTAGGGTCTGAAATCTTCTCAATAATCAGATCTTTCATCCACAATGGAGAAGTATACAGGAAAACCTATACCTCGTAACCGGGTAAAGTATTGTAGTGTTCGATAGGGATATTCGATATATGTCAAATTCATTTCATATTCATCGATGCATCGAATCGATCAGATGCTTTGAAAAGCTATTGATTTACTTGATGTATCGATGCATTTTCATAAAAGGATCGGTCCCTTTGAGTGGTTATCGATGGCTACTCATCGGTCAATCGGATATTAATTCCGGGGTCCATCAGGGGTCGGTACTCTCAGCAACATTATTTTGCTGGACATAAACCTTTGAGTATGCACGCGACAGCACTATTGCTGAAAGGCACTTGTCCAATATACGGGCTACTGTGCCTCAGATCCAGTTTCTTCGTGAGGTTATGATGGAGTGCTTAAACCTATCCTTGAAGATAGTCTCCGAATGGGGCGATATCGACATGTAAAAGTGTTTGTACAAACCAACTTACAGAAATAAAATCATTTATCATTTATTTATCATTTATCAATCTGGTCAGGATCAATGCTGTTAAAACCCAGACGTGTCTTTTCTCCGCTAAAAAGAGCCAATTCCTCTCGGTTCCTTCCGTCCGAGGTGTAACCGTGACATTAACAGAGTATCTTGAGCTTATTGACGTTACGTTAACATCGACTTTCAATTTAGCCCATACATTGAGGTAAAGGCTCAGCTGGCTGTCAAAAAGTTGGGAATCCTTACAAAGGTGAGACGGTACTTCAGGCCAACATCTGTTCAAGTTGTATCTAGCGCAAGTTCGATCATGTATGGAGTACGGTTCACATCTCTGGGACGGATCTGCCAAGTAACAGCTTCGTGCACTAGAGTCGATCGAAAAACCGGCTAAGAAGCTCATCGGCAATGAGGCACCATGTAACGTAGATTTTAACCTTAACTTGTGAAACCCTTAAACCTTAACCCCGAACCCCTGAACCTGAACCTTAACCTGTGAAATGGTGCTTTAGCACAAGTTCACAGTTAACAATTATGTTAACTGTGTATGTTAAAAATAAAAATATAGGATGGGTCGTTGGTATCAGTTGGCTGGTCTAATTTTGGTTTCAAAAGAAAAGTATATAGTTATATTGGTGGTGAAATCAAAAGCTGAATGCAAAGGAGAGCAAGTAGGCCGGACAAATTATATTTGATAAAATTCCATCAGCGGCAATTCACGTCAGCTACATGCAGCTTGCAGGTCGCCTATCTACAACCACGTGGCCACAAACATACCAGCTACTTCCAACAGCCACAAGCTCCATTCAGCAGTGGCCGTACAGACAGAAAGCAGTAAGCAGCACAGAGCATGATAATCAAGATATGCTTTTAGCCAATTCCATTTAGCAGGGCTTTGCCAAAACTTTCAACCGAAATTCACACGCCCGGAGCCGTTCGCTCAGTCACGCCGCGCAGCTACGCCAAAAAAGGCAGACATTCTTAAATATATTAGTCTATGGGGCAGACGCCAAGTCGCGATTTGCACACAACGCACCAGAATCACAAACTTACGAATTTCAACAAACCATTTCGACACACGGAACAATTTATTTTTAGTGGGATAGACTATTCTGGGTCCCAATCACATCAAATAAAGGCTTTACAGCTATACCCATACGCACAAACGTTTTGGGAATACTTTAATTTTATTGTGCGTACAGCTAAGGAGTTGAATTCCCTGCCGGAGACTGTGTTCCCTGATAGCTTCAACCTATGACTAGAGTCCTAGGTTGTAGCAAGTGCAACAGTGTGTCAAGGGTGAATAGGTTACTTTTAGGCAAGCGTGCTTCACCGTAGACCACATCATCGCTAACCATCAGGTAAGAAAGTGGCTAGCTCTAGCTTGAGCCTATCAATTAAAAAAACAATAAAAGAACATCGAATCAGATCACTCTGACAAATTAGAAGATAACTTGTTGGAAGACCAAGTTGTGACAAATTAGTTCACAAGAGCTGAAAAATGACAAAGCCTGGCTTTAAAAATTATAAAATGAATAATATAAATGATGTACAATTCGCAAATTGTTTTATTGAACGCACAATTTTGACAAATTGTGACAAGCTGCACTATCGCTGGCTAACAAATACTACTTTCTGTCTTGGACCATTCGTTTTTTGTGGGAAAGGTTAAGTATTTGATAGTGCGGCAAAAAGGTGTTTATTAATAAAATCCCTGTTATATGATAAAACATTTGCAGAAAATATCCTTTTTCGGCAAGCATGTAAACTCGCAGTTACTTTCGGTCCATAAAGGTCTGATCCTCATTTAATATTCAGAAAAACGTCACGTGTACGCCCTAGCTGTCACACATTTTATCTTGGCGGCCCAGTAGAAATATTTCTCTGTAGCCTAATTCAGTGAGGCCAAATTTATTACAGCCAGTGTAATATAGAGTAAGGTAAGGTACTGTTTCATACTAAATCTCACGGGTTTAACTCATGTAGGAAAAAGTCCATTTCTATCCCGGTTTTATGCCACTTTTAAATAGAGCCAATGCTGTGCGATTTATTTAATAATTTACAGTGACACAACATTGTCGATTTGATTGATACTGTATGATACTAACCTAGGTACTACCTAGTACTAATCTGTCTACATACTTAATCAGCCAGCACAGGACTCGCGTGAATGCATCACGCGAGTCCATCATTTCATGCATTATCCTCTTAATGAAAGGAGGCCTTTGTCTCAACAGTGGGCTCATTCGCTCATTTTATGTACTTAGTACATACTTTTACGAAGCTTATATTAGAAATATGCTGAGTTTAAAAAAATCGTCAGTCATCAAAAAACTTTCTCCCTTATTTTATACTAGCTGTCCCACGCGGCTTCGCTCCCGTCTACTGGCAACCTACCTACCCATCTACTCTACCTACCCTACATACATGATTGTTGCGTAACTTAAACCGTTTACGCAGCGCACGCAACGGTAGCCCCCAAAAAGCATTTTTTTCCGTTTATGCAACATTTTTCATTTACGCTCCGCTCCTTTTGGTCGTAGCGTGATTGTATACAGCCTATAACCTTCCTCGATAAATGGACTATCCAACGCAATAATATTTTTTCAATTCCAACCAGTAGTTCCTGAGATTAGCGCGTTCAAAAAAACAAACAAACAAACTCTCAGCTTTATAATATTATATATATAGTATAGATATATGAAACTCTCTACACAAATTATTGCTTATATCCCAATAAAGTTAAAGCTGAAATACTCGAACAGCTTCAATGATATGACAAGTCAGGTCCAAGCAATACAGCCGATTCAGCAGCAAGCAATCAGTAGGCGAGCCACGCGAACGAAATTCAATTTCTCAAGTGCTAACAGCCATCGAAGCTATAAAGTGTTCTCACATTTAACTAGAAGAATTTCTTAGCCCTCTCACAGTAGTTTTAAGTGCTTTTTACATTTCCCACAGATGTAATAAAGGGTGATAGATTTCGAGTACTCGCTGTCTAGTCGAAGAGATTCGAAATTTTCATGCATCTTTTTATCTGCATCGGGTTCCTTGATCCCGATACGATTGCACGTGTTTTGAATGCTGAGAATTCTTAAATAGAAAAAATAAGTACGCGTTGAAAGGTTTTACAGGGATAGTGAAACTTTGTGAAAGTTTTTGAATGCCAGGCGTCAAATTGTTTGAGAGATTCTTAACAGAATATTTTATTTAAATGTGCTTAAAAGTTTCTTAAAGTGCCTTATTTTAGCGTGAATGCGTAAGTGAGTTAATGAAGCATAAATAAAAAAAACAATAATTATTTTATCTACAGAACAAAACTGATAGCCCAGTCAAATAAGCGATTAACCTCGGAATGAGAGATAATAAGCTGAAAGCACGTTTACTACACCTTCATTTTGGCACTATAAAAGTTTTCTCAAAAGTCTCATAAAATATCGTGTCTGCGTCGTAAGTAATTCAAGGTTTTTTTTTTTTTTTATAAATTATAGAATCGCGCTTGACCACTATCTCACCTGATGGTAAGCGATGATGTGGTCGACGGTGAAGCACGCTTGCCTAGAAGTAACCTATTCACTCTTGACTTAAAGACTCCTAGATTGTAGCTATCGGGAAACACAGACTCCGGCAGGGAATTCCACTCCTTAGCTGTACGCATAATGAAAGTATTTCCAAAAGTTTAGTGTGTATGGGTGGTATGTCTACCATGTAGCGATGGCGCATCGCCGTACGTCTTGTAGTCCGATGATGAAACGGGCTTGGTGGAATTAGATCATGCAATTCCATCGCACACTCCCGAAATGCAAGCGATAAAAGACCGAAAAGCTGGCAACTCGGCGACGATGTTCAAGGCTCTGGAGCTTTGACTTAACCAGTGCCTCATCGCCGATGAGCCTTTTGGCCCGCTTTTCGATCGACTCTAGTGCATCAAGCTGGTATTTGGCGGATCCGTCCCAGAGATGAGAACAGTACTCAATGCATGATCGAACTTGCGCTTGATACAAGCTGAGCAGCTGTTCTGGCGTGAAGTACCTTCTAACCTTTGCAAGGATCCCCAGCTTTTTGGCAGCCAGTTGAGCCTTTGCCTCAATGTATGGGCCAAAATTGAGAGTCGATGTCAACGTAACGCCAAGAAGCTCACGATGGTCAGTTATTGGCACGGTCACATCTCGGAAAGTTGGAGCCGGTTGAAATTGGCTTTTTTTAGCGGAAAAAAGACACGCCTGGGTTTTAGCAGCATTAAACCTGACCAGATTGGCATCGCCCCATTCGGAGACTGCCTGCAAGGACAGGTTCAAGCGCTCCACCATGGCCTTCCGCAGAGACTGGATCTGAGGTCCGGTAGCTCGAGCGTTGGACATGTATCTCTCAGCAACAGTGCTGTCGTCTGCATACCCAAAGGTGCCGGGTTTTAGCAGATCGTTAAAGGTCAAAGGGCACCAAAATCAGTTCTTGTTTTCAATTGCAGTAGTAGGACTTTTTTGTGCACAATTAAACAAGGAATAAACTTGCCTTCACCATTAACAGCCGTAGAATCATAACTTGCCGAGATTTAAGCAAAAAACAGATTTTTGGGCCCTTTGACCGGGAATAACTTACGACGCCAACACGAGGTTTTATGAGACTTTTGAGACAACTTTAGGAACGCCAAAATGAAGGTGTAAACGACTTTCCAGCTTATTATCTCTCATCACAAGATAATAAATGTATGCTTAAATGACTGGATTATGATGACGATAAACTCAAACACAACATTTCTCTTTTCAGAACAAACAGACCAAATAAAAATGTTGTCAACATTAAAAACTCATACAACCTTCAGGGCAATAAAAACGTCTGTGAAATCATTGTGTTGCCCGTCACGAGCCAACTTAATGAAACACATCAGGCTGCGAGAGGTACGAATCAGGGATTCCAGACACGACCCAACCTTGTTAACTATACGACTGTCAGCGCACTTCATTTCCCAAGAAAATTGCCTAGATAATGTACGTTTTTTCAGCAGATAAACAAAAACAATTTGTTTAATATTTTCAACTGCTTTTTTAAAACTTATTTTTTTTGTTTTACATGTTAAACGTAAGCCAAGAGCAACAATCTTCGCAGGATGGCTGGCAGAAGTTGTATGAGTATCCGACTTCTTTAGTCGGAAAATATCCAGAAGAGCTCTCCATTAATAATGACTTGCAAACCAACAATAGTAGATCCTTCTATTTATTTATAGTCTTCTCCTACTGAATATTTCAAATAAAGACATTACAAACCTATGACATCCCATTGATAAATTGTTTTTTAATATTTTAATTGTAGTTTGTTATCAATTTAAGGTCGCTAAATTTATTCATAATCCAATAAATCAATCACAATTGTTAATCAATTATAATTCTATTCAGTAATTTTACATCCCAATGTCTTTTCTTTATTATAATGTACTGTACTCATTGGATGAATGAGTTGATAGTTTTTCTTTATTTTTGTTTTAATTTATTTTTGTATAAGTTCTTAATGGCAATAATATATAAGTTGATATGTTAAGTAAAACCGTTTTTTGTGCATGTGGTGTTAACCTGTAATTAATTGTTGCACTTGTAAATGTTACTCTAGTCATTAAGTCTGAAATGTACATCGTGTAAACAATTGTTGGTTAACCTAAATAAATCTTATAATATAAAAATGAATCGCAAAATGTGTTGGTAAGCGCATAACTCAACAACGACTGGACCAATTTGGCCAATTCTTTTTTTTAAATGTTCGTTGAAGTTCAAAGATGGTTTTTACGGTGAAAAAAATTCTAATTATTGCCGGAAAAAAATAAAAACAGCCCTTTTCTTTTTCCCATACAATAGTTTTCTAACTAAAACGTAGAGTCAATTTGAGCTTTATTGCTATTGTATAAGCTATTTTTGCTTTGTGTAGGGTAGGGTAGTGTATGGTAGGGTAGTGTATGGTAGGGTAGTGTATGGTAGGGTAGTGTAGGGTAGGGTAGGGTAGTGTATGGTAGGGTAGCGTAGGGTAGGGTAGGGTAGTGTAGGGTAGGGTAGTGTAGGGTAGGGTACGGTAGTGTAGAGTAGGGTAGGGTAGGGTAGTGTAGTGTAGGGTAGTGTAGGGTAGTGTAGGGTAGTGTTGGGTAGTGTAGGGTAGTGTAGGGTAGTGTAGGGTAGTGTAGGGTAGTGTAGGGTAGTGTAGGGTAGTGTAGGGTAGTGTAGGGTAGTGTAGGGTAGTGTAGGGTAGTGTAGGGTAGTGTAGGGTTGTGTAGGGTAGTGTAGGGTAGTGTAGGGTAGTGTAGGGTAGTGTAGGGTAGTGTAGGGTAGTGTAGGGTAGTGTAGGGTAGTGTAGGGTAGTGTAGGGTAGTGTAGGGTAGTGTAGGGTAGTGTAGGGTAGTGTAGGGTAGTGTAGGGTAGTGTAGGGTAGTGTAGGGTAGTGTAGGGTAGTGTAGGGTAGTGTAGGGTAGTGTAGGGTAGTGTAGGGTAGTGTAGGGTAGTGTAGGGTAGTGTAGGGTAGTGAAGGGTAGTGTAGGGTAGTGTAGGGTAGTGTAGGGAAGTGTAGGTTAGTGTAGGGTAGTGTATGGTAGTGTAGGGTAGTGTAGGGTAGTGTAGGGTAGTGTAGGGTAGTGTAGGGTAGTGTAGGGTAGGGTAGTGTAGGATAGGGTAGGGTAGTGTAGCGTAGGGTAGGGAAGGTAGTGTAGGGTAGGGTAGGGTAGTGTCGGGTAGTGTAGGGTAGGGTAATGTAGGGTCGGGTAGGGTAGCGTAGTGTAGGGTAGGGTAGGTAGGGTAGATAAATGTTTGGTGTTTTTATGGCAAAACAAAGTTTGCCGGGTCAGCTAGTAAATTAATAAAAATAAATAAAGCTGCGACGTCTGAGGTGCCTGTAACTGCACCGGTATTCATACTCTTTGAACCAAAACATAGCTGTTCTGCTTTTCAGACGACTTTGGTTTGGTGATGTAAGCAATGTTAGTCGGGGTCGGTCCGTGGATGGGTGACCATTCGTTAAAAACCAAGAATTATCTGAGCGTCGGAAAGCAGGAAAAGCTGTTGCTCTCGTTTGTCTGAAGTCAGAAACCTTAAATCCAATAAAAATTAATAAAAAAAAAACTTAAAAAAAACTTAAAAAAAACTAGTTGAAATGCCAGTAAAAATATTAAACACTTTCATCATAAGCCTTTTTAATGTTCCCATCTGCTGGGACACTGGTCACCTCTCTGTGAGAGGGAATGACCCGTAAACAATGGCCAAAACGCGGGCCCAGTGCAGGTTGGTGGATGTCACATTTGAATTTTTGTTTCTAGGAAATATCGGTTTCCTCACGATGTTTTCCTTCACCGTTTTGAGAGCAGTAGTGGTGAAATAATATACACAAAGTAAACCGTCTTCCTGAGTTTTAACCCACGAATTACAACTTATAAGCCGCGGTCGATACCAAATTAGACAAATTGTTTTTCTTTATATAGATAGATATAGAAAAAACGTGAATGACACCAGTCTAGCCAAGCAATATCGTGTTTTTCGTGACGGCCTATCTATTTGACTTCCACCACCCAGAAGTCAGAAAGGCAGTCGCTCCATGTAAAATACAGTTAACTAGCTGTATCAGATAAGTCTGGAAGTCGAAACCGGTATACTTCTGAAAAGGCTTGGCAGATTGATAGCGGACGAACTCAACCTTTATAGCAAGTCTTTTGTATATAAATGAGCTATCTAAATTCGTTTATTTGCTTTATCTTTTATATGCCTTAAAAACTTCCTTTCGATTTATTCTACTTTTCACGTTCTGTAGGACCCTCGTTACTGTCTGAATTGTTTTTGTCACTAACCCTTTACAATTACTTTAGAGGCTTAATGCTACCTTTAGCAATTAGGAGCTTTATTTGTCATTGAAGTAGAAAGTTTTAGATACCTCTACCGTTTATGAATTGTTTGGTTATTAAATTAACGAACTTTACTTGCTCTGTTCAATAGCTAATTAATTAAGCCCTAGATACTTCTCTCTTGTTTGTATGTTTGTTATTTCTTCACGCTCAAACGGCTGGACGGATTTGGATGAAATGTGGCACACAGATAGATTTTAGTCTGGAATAGCACATATGATACTTTTTATTCGTGGAATATGGGATAATTTTCGACATTCACGGATAGACTGTCGAGTCGAAAATGCCTGGAGTAGCTACTGGTCCATGAAGGCGCTCATGAAGGGCGACCTTCCTAATTCGTTAAAGCGTAAGTTCGTTGACATGTGTATCCTGCCTATCCTAACCTATTGCGCTCAGCCTTGGCCCTTGACTGAGGCTCAGAAGTCCAAAGTTAAGGTTTGCCAAAGAGCGATGGAGCCTAGCATTCTGCAAATTAAACTGACCGACCGGATCCGCAATACAGATATACGCTCCAAGACAGGCATCGATGATGTTGGGGACAAATCTGCGAGACTGAAGTGGGATTGGGCGGGTCACATTTGCAGGATGCAGGGGGACAGATGGGCTAGGATCGCCACGCAGTGGGTACCTGGAGACGGACGTCGTAACCGAGGCAGGCCTAAAAAACGCTGGCGTGACGATCTGGAGTGGTTCCTACCGGATTGGCCGGAGAATACAGGAGACAAAGTGGGCTAAACAAAAAAAATAAAAAAACGCATTCGGACAAATGATGATTAGGACAAAAAAAGTTATGGCTCTTTAAATTATGGATAAAAAAGTTAGGTGACACAATAGAGAACCGTCACGCATTTCTTCGAATTTTTAGTTCTATTGATAGGCAGTGGGCCTAACCTATTATAATCCACCACGCGGGCCCAGTACGGATTGTTAGATATCACGCATGTCTTCGAATTTTTGGTTCTATAAAGAGGGAGTGGGATATAATCCACCACGCGGGCCCAGTACGGATTGTTAGATATCACGCATGTCTTCGAATTTTTGGTTCTATAAAGAGGGGGTGGGATATAAACCACCACGCGGGCCCAGTACGGATTGGTAAATATCACGCATGTCTTCGAATTTTTGGTTCTATAAAGAGGGAGTGGGATATACTCCACCACGCGGGCCCAGTACGGATTGGTAGATGTCACGCATGTTTTCGAATTTTTGGTTCTATAGAGAGGGAGTGGGCTATAATCCACCACGCGGGCCCAGTACGGATTGGTGTATGTCACGCATGTCTTCGAATTTTTGGTTCTGTTGAGAGGGAGTGGGCTAAAATCCACCACGCGGGCCCAGTACGGATTGGTAGATATCACGCATGTCTTCGAATTTTTGGTTCTATAAAGAGGGAGTGGGATATACTCCACCACGCGGGCCCAGTACGGATTGGTAGATGTCACACATGTCTTCGAATTTTTGGTTCTATAGGGAGGGAGTGGGCTAAAATCCACCACGCGGGCCCAGTATGGATTGGTAGATATCACGCATGTCTTCGAATTTTTGGTTCTATAGAGAGGGCGTGGGCTATAATCCACCACGCGGGCCCAATACGGATAGGTAGATTTCGCATGTCTTCGAATTTTGGGTTCTATAGAGAGGGAGTGGGCTAAAATCCACCACGCGGGCCCAGTACGGATTGGTAGATGTCGCATGTCTTCGAATTTTTGGTTCTATAGAGAGAGAGTGTGCTATAATCCACCACGCGGGCCCAATACGGATAGGTAGATTTCGCATGTCTTCGAATTTTGGGTTCTATAGAGAGGGAGTGGGCTATAATCCACCACGTGGGCCCAGTACGGATTGGTAGATGTCACATGTCTTCGAATTTTTGGTTCTAGGACATGCCGGTTTCCTCACGATGTTTTCATCCAAAATTTTGAGAGCAGCGCGGTGATGAAATAAATTACACAAAGTAATGGGCCTGTCTGGGTTCGAACCCACGCTATACAACTCGTAAGTCGGGCAGTCGGGGCCGTAAAAACTGGGCCACCACTGCTCTTGAGATATTTTTAAGCGAACTGATTGCTATCATCATATCAGCCGAAAGACGTCCACTGCTGGACATAGGACTCCCCCAAGCGTCGCCACATTGATCGGTCCCGTGCGTCTCGCAACCAGCGGATCCCCGCAACCTTCACGAGGTCATCGGTCCACCTGGTGGGAGGCCTTCCAACGCAACGTCTTCCGGTTCGCGGTCGCCACTCCAGAACCTTTCTGCCCCATCGGCCATCCGTTCTGCGATCAATGTGCCCTGTCCACTGCAACTTAAGTTTGGCAATTCTTCGAGCTATGTCGGTAACATTGGTTCTCTTACGGATCTCTACATTTCTGATTCGATCACGCAAGGAAATGCCGAGCATAGCCCTCTCCATTGCCCTTTGAGTGACTGTAAGCTTTCTGATAAGGCCCATTGTAAGCGACCACGTCTCAGAGCCATATGGCAACACACACTGGTCATAGACTTTTGTCTTGAGACACTGTGGTAAGTTGGACGAAAAGACACCGCGCAACTTCCCAAACGCTGCCCAGCCGAGTCGGATTCGACGGTTTATCTCTCTCTCGAAGTTGGCCCTACCCAACTGGATCGTTTGTCCCAGGTAGACATAGTCGTCCACAACTTCGAGTGTAGAGTCTCCAACCTTGATTGGAGTGGGTGTAACATGGGCATTCAACATCACCTTGGTTTTGTCCATGTTCATTTTAAGACCCACTCTTCCGGAAGCTCTACTGAGGTCATCGAGCATTGTATTGAGGCTCTCCATGGTCTCAGCCATGACCACTATGTCGTCGGCAAACCGAAGATGAGTGATGTACTCGCCATTAACATTGATGCCTAGGCCCCTCCAGTCCAGAACCTTGAATACATCCTCCAGCGCAGCAGTGAACAGTTTCGGAGAAATGACATCTCCCTGTCTCACGCCACGCTGGAGAAATATTGGTTTCGAGGTCTGATCCTGAAGACGGACTGACATGGTGGCGTGTCTGTACAAACACTTCAACACCTCAATGTACCGGTAGTCGATCTGGCACCGTTGGAGAGACTGCAGTACAGCCCAAGTCTCGATCGAATCGAAGGCTTTCTCGTAGTCCACAAACGCTAAGCAGAGAGGCAGGTTATACTCTTCGGTCTTCTGTATAACCTGCCGCAGCGTATGTATGTGGTCTACGGTGCTAAAGCCTTTTCGGAATCCGGCTTGTTCGGGAGGCTGGAAATCGTCAAACCTGCGCGCGAGACGATTCGTGATGACTCTTGAAAACAACTTGTAGACATGGCTAAGAAGTGAGATGGGCCTATAGTTCTTCAGCCGGGCATTGTCACCATTTTTGAAGAAGAGGACCACCACACCCCTGCACCATGCCTGTGGCGTTTTGCCCTCGAGTATGACGGAATCAAACAGCTTCCGAAGGGCCTTAAGGACCGGTTTTCCACCCGCCTTCAGGAGTTCAGCCGTGATTCCGTCGTCACCCGGCGATTTGTTGTTTTTGAGCTGTTTCAGAGCCATCCTAATCTCGTACAGGCTGACGTCCGGGATATCTTCGGTATAGTGTCGGGTCAATCTAGCTCTTGGGTCGTTTGCTAGATTCGCAACGGGTTTACTGGTTGACGTGTACAACTGCCCATAGAAACTCTCGATCTCCCTCAGAAGCTCCGGTTTGGCGGATACAATCCTGCCATCATCGGTCTTCAGTTTTGTGAGCTGGCTCTGCCCAATAGACAGATCTCTTGCAAAGACCTTGGAGCCCTTATTCTGCTCGATAGCATCTTTAATGCTTTCGGTATTAAAGCGGCGGAGGTCGGTTTTCAAGGTCTTTGAGATCCGTCTATTTAGCTGCCGGTATTTCACCGCATCGTCTGAAGACTGCAGGATCATCTCACGCCTCTCCTTCATTAGCTTGAGAGTAGGATCAGAGAGCTTTTTATTTCTATATGTACGGCGGGTCTTGAAAAACTTAGACCCGACCGTATGGACAGCTTCCACGAACCCATCGCTGTATTCGTCCACGGAGCTCCCTAGGCACTCGAAACGATTCTGGAGTTCGAGCTGAAAGGTTTCGGGGTTTTGGATCTGGCTCTGTGCTGGACGGAGCGTGGACTTCATCAGTCGAGACCTTTCAAGCTTGATAGGAATGTTCAATGTGCCTCTTACCATACGGTGATCGCTCCCGGTTTTCACCGAATTGATCACAGAGACATCATTGAACATTTGCTTCTTGGTTGACATGATGAAGTCGATCTCGTTTTTAGTTCCACCATCGGGGCTTTGCCATGTCCACTTCCTGTGCTCACGCTTTCTGAAGAAGGAGTTCATCATATAGAGGCCTTCCTTCTCCATAAAACTGGCCAATAGGTGACCCCGGTGGTTCCGACGTCCAACTCCAAATTGCCCCACTTGCAGCTCATCCTCGTCTCGTTTGCCCAGTTTTGCGTTGAAGTCCCCCATGACAACGGTGAAGTGAGTTTTGAAACTATGCATGGCTTTAGAGATATCCTCATACATGGTCTCTACCTCGTCGTCGGGGTGTGCCGAGGTTGGGGCGTAAACCTGTATGACCTTCAGCGAATATCTTAAGGATATTCTGAGTATAAGGTACGCCACCCTGGTCGACACACTCTCGATCTTCACCACGTTGTTCACAAGGGACTTGTGGACGATAAACCCGACACCACCCCGGGACTGCCGGTCACCCTCTCGGAAATAGAGCAGGTTACCAGATTCGAGGATTATCGTGTCCTCCCCCTCTCTTTGGACTTCAGATAACCCTATAATACTCCATCGTAACCTGCTCAATTCTTCCTCGAGTTCGGCTATCTTCTCGTCGGTCCGGAGTGTTCGCGTGTTGTACGTTGCCAGGTCCAGTCGTCGGTGTTTATTGGGGTAGCCGGGTCCACTCCGGAGATTCTTCGCACCCCTTGCCACGTCATCGCCTCGACCGCTACCGTAGTCGAGGGTAGACGGGCTGCCGGGCACTCGGGGCCGTTTTTTAACTGTGCTATTCATGGTTTGGCGGGTTTTGCCGTAATCGCCACGCTTGGCAGGCGGGTTGGCGATCGCAGTTTGTTATTAAAGTGCACAAAGAACGCTGCTGCCCATTCTCTGGTTTTTCCCTTAGTCGCCTCTTACGACACCCACGGGAAGATATGGGATGGTGAAATTCTTTACGTCCGTCACCATACGGTACCAACCGGGAACAATCAACTATTGCTATCAACCGGGAACAATTCCAAACTCCATACTATTACTGAGGTAATCCAGTTGGAAAAATCCAATAACACTTTGCTCGACCCGAGCATCGAACCCAGGACCTCAAAAATAGAGCTTGCGACCACTACACCTACGAGACAGTCATAAGTTCAATATCCTTACCAAACCCAAATCATATTACTAAACTCCCAAAGAATTCAACTTACCAAACTAATTATTTCTGTAAGCCAAACTGAATATTCCTGAAAGAAAACCTTCTGAAAAGTTTTCCCCTGAAAAACTTCCATTCGGACGGGATTCGTTGCGCGAGACTAAAGGAATCGAATTGATCCTAGTAATTGATTTAGTTAGCTATGTCCACAGAGCCCGGAATGTCTAATGGTTGCGACTAGGAACATCATTACTAATACTTACTAGCTGCAGTCCGCACCCCATCTGCGTGGAATGAGTTCCCATAATATCTTAATAAATTATAGCTCTTTTCTTTTTTTTTTGGTGCAGTCCCACCGCACTATTCACAAACCACTGCAACTCGCGAAAGCCAGAATTAACAGTGGCGACCACCAGAAAAGCGCCGAGGCAATGAAGCTCGACGAAGTCCCGGAGAATGAATTTAACTGTCTTGGATCCCACATTAATCAGAAAAGAATAACGGAGGAGTAGAAAAAAATACAAATTTCCTCTTCCCTCCATTACAAGCAGGAGACAGAACAAACAAGGCCGTTTGAAACTGAGAAAAGCCCAGTTGCCTAGCGCTACGGATACAAATTAGCTTTAATATAAATGTGTCCTAACATTGTGAGCTGCTATTTGTTTCCAATAATAGGCAAAAACGCTTGAACGCATGGCAATTTGTTTTAGTTTCCACAAGGTCCGTATAGTAAACAAACAACTTATAGCCTATGGTTTTATTTAAAAGCTGTATATGAAATTATAAAAGCCGTTGATTATTTATTTATAATATCAATAAAACACTAGTAAATAAGAAGCTCGCAGTTTTCACAGTGGCAGGCGCGATTTGGTGGCCACATTGCATCGCGAGTTGTTGTAGTGGCTAATATACGTGTTTCCTCAGAGTACAACAATAGAAGATTGCCCCCCAGTAAATTCGCTCCGTCACGTCGCGCTAAGACGTTCGCCATGGTAGACGCAAACGTTTTCTTCAACGGTAGACACTTCTTCACCTGACTTGGCATCCGGGCCTTGCAAGCTCTTTACCCTGGCTGGGGCCTTAGTCGTAGTCTCAATTGTCACGGAACTTTAATTTCTATGAGTAAGCGGTAACACTCACGGACACATTTGGTTTGTATATAAAGCTTTGATAATCTCGTCTCTAGCAGTGACCGCCGAGATGATTCAGTGCTCTATGGCTATGTCCTTCTCGATATTCTATCTTAGAGGTCTCTGTCCGATATGTTTGCTTTCGAAATCTAATTTATTTTATACTTGTCTTGGTTTTTCTTTAGATGAAGATTTTTCTATGTTGATATCATGATTCCCATTACCAAAGATTTAATTAGGTTTGTTATTAATTTCTTGTGGAGTAGTTTCTTGAAGTTTTAACAAGAAATTAAAAGTTTGATATACGAGTAGGTAAATACTTGAATCGTTTTCGTAAATTGCGTTACTAGAGATAAATCAAACCCTAAATTTAATATATAGAAATCTTCGGCTAGTCATCAATTCATTTTAATACCTGTCGTAACAATATAAGGAGCTATCTGCATAGTTATAAGATACCAAATTGATTTCTTACAAGACTAACTCATGTAAACCACGTGTGCCTCATATATTTTAATCACGGCAACATCACCATATACGACTTTAATGCTTAAAAGCACTTTCCCACAATGAATTTCCCTTACTAACAGAACATTAAACGAAATAGTCCAAACAGCTTTCATCGCAGTAAAAATATAAGCAAATACCGTGCAGAATTTATATATTTGGGGGGGGGGCTCTGCCCTGGAGTGGGACATAACAGGCTAAAAATAATAAAAATAAAGCAAGAAAGAAAGAAATATTAAAAAATAATAATATGAGATGTGTACAAAATTGAATAAAAAAAATAAAATAATAATAATGATGAAATTGAGTGTTCGGTTCTAAGATTTCAATACTCACTTCATAGAAAATAAACAATCGTAGCAATCTGAGAATCCGTTTAAAGCCACAGTCTAGTGCAACATTCTTATTGGCTGATACTGGATTATGGATCGGTATTGGATTGGTATTGATACAGGACGCTCACAATTGCTAATGTCAAATAGATCAAGTGTCACTGGATTATTGTTAGCACCGTAAGTTAACAATAAATCGAGAGGTATTGTAAACTCTTTCTTCTCAATAAGGCACGAGTATATTTTAAACTATCGAATTGGAACGGAATTTATGATATTTAAAATGATTTGTTCACAGTATATTAATCGAAAATTTATAATCTCGCAAGATTAATTACAAAATTACAGTGTTTGTTTCTCATTTTGTGGACAAGAACTTCTTTATATAAGGTGACCACTGAAAATCAGCGCCGTGTTGTAGGTCCCCTACGGCACAGCATTATGCTGAGTAGAAGCCGTCTTGCCACAACCTCGACATGCATCTGCTTTTATTTATACTTGCATTTTTTTTTTGTTTCTTCTGTACTTTTCTTTACTAACCTAGTTTAAGAACTACTAACACTATAGTTACGGGTTTAGTTTGCAAATTCTACTACCACTGTTCTTGTTCTTGTATTTATTTATTTATACCTATTGTACATCACAAAATCTCTCTCAACACTAAATTTATAACCATACCACAAGCACTAAAATCCCAATGAAATACATACATCACAAGCTTTACGGTCCTCACTAGACCGATGGGGTTCATTCGTAATAACTCATATATAATAATGGTCAGCCGATTAGCACTGCGGTGAGCCTTTTATGGGGCCTGCATTGGCACGGGACATTAATTCTTGGGCACACAGGAGTGACGTATGCGTCTAGCCGCTTCGATCCTTCAGTAACGCGATATGTACACGTAGGCTTAATTTGGCTTTTTAATCATCAGCGCGTGTGGTGTGTGTAGTGGCGTTACTTAGTGTACACTGTACGTCAAATATGGCAGCAGTAATAGTGACTAGTATGTTCTGTTCTGTAGTGTTTCTGTAATAGTTACATAATATTAACGAACATGATATCTGCCTGTCCTGTTGTGACCGAAGTAGTGTAGAAACATACTCTATTATATAAAAAGAATGGCTTACTTATGGTGCTAGAAAAAATATGAGTCTCAGTTTCAGCTTCAGAGTTCATTTTTTTAAGCTTTCAATATCTGTATGTGTTCGGGTCAAAACTTGCAACTGAATTTTAAAGCAGTTACCCTCCACCTATTAAAATTAAATTTTGCATTCACGTTTAGTTTGGATGACAATGCATGGTTAGCTAAGTGACGTCATTCTAAATCCAATATGGCGGACGCCCCAGGACCGCGGACTATGTTGTTGTTATTTTTTGTGCACTGCCATGGTATGGGTATCCAATGAAAGGGTTAGCTGAGAAGATAACGAAAAAGCTTGTTTAAAAAAAGATTTTTACTGAATAATTTATATCAAAGATTAAATGTCAAAAATATCCAAAAAATCTGAAATATCGTTTTGAACTGAGAAGCTTTAATCCCATATGAAGAATGATTTTACCCCTAAAATGTAAAAAGTGTACCTTAATACAAGAAGGTACACAAAAAACAAAAAAGTGTACCTTAATACAACTACAAAAAAACACATACCTTAACCAAAAAAGTCCTTGCCTGCCACAAACAAGTCCTATAATAAATAGAACTAACTGACGTTCAGCATAATGTAAAAAGAAAACAACGGTTACTTAAATAACAAAACGCAAAAAAAAAAGAAAGTACAAATCGTGAACACGGGTTGAGCATAAAAAATCGCCCTTTAATACCGTTACATACGTTCTCTTTTAGGAGTTACTCGAAGGCACTCTCAATTTTCTAGTCTAAAAGCAACAAATGAAATGTCTTATAAAGGTACATCTTTGCGCCAAAATTGAGGCTATAACAACCTTTATTCCAAACACAGAAGCTCAAAATGCCCGTAACATTTCTGGTGGAGTTGAGTCCTATCGCAAATGTGGTGGATACTCGAGACAGTAGGCCCTCAGTCTGAGTTGCGGTCTAGGAATTAATGTGGCGTCTCTAAAACGTAGCACGCACCTCTAGCGTGCATGTTTTTCCCTTTGTCTCATAGAAAACAATGTCTGTGGCTGTGAAGAGACAAGACTTGCTTTGTGAGTGACGTTGCAAATAGCTCATGATATGGTTTTAGGACTAAAAGGCTTGGTTGGGTCTTGTCTTTGTGCGCAGTGACGTTTTTGGTTTCAAGACGTCATTTTGTAGAGCTTCTTTAGACATAGTAATCCTACTTACACAAAGGTTATATTCCAAATCGTATAAAGTCAAACAAAATTTTAAGCACACATTCAGGTCTGAAATTCACTCAACATTTTATGTGTTCCTCGGACCACTTCTTTACAACAGACTAAACGCAACAACAAATGTTTATTCCCTAGGACATGGACAGATTTTGTATGGGCGTCGGCATAGTTATCGAATTTAATTTACAACAATGGTTCTTGCTGTTTGATATTCGTGAATGAAATGAATGAATGTAAAAAATTTCATTCAATTGAGATAAATAAAAAACTTCAAGAACTCGTCACAACAACAGACTAGACGAAAACAATTTCATTAAACCTTTTATTCAGATCGTTGCAATAAGTGTACAGATAATGATTTCGCTATTAAAAAAACGGCAGGCGCTTTAAATTAGCCAACAGTTGTGAGAATACAGTTATCTGATATGGTTTTAGCATTCTGTATTTATTATATTCTTTATTGTACACCACAAAAATATATATACAGGACAAACAATCATAAAAGCAAGTGTACAATGGGCGGTCTTATCGCACAGGGCAATCTCATTACTAGTCATTTAAACAAAGTAATGGACTCCTAAGCTGTATAATGATTAGCATGTTATAAACTGAGTCTGGTTGAGCCCTGAAAAATGTGGCATTAATAACAAAAAATAGCTTATTTATTTTATTTCTTTCATGTATACTTCTAAAGGTGCCTTATTTTTATTTTTTTTAAATCGCAAAAACAAACTGTTACTGTGGGAAGTGAACGTTGCTTTTGAAGTTTTTGAAGACTTAGACACAAACATCAAGTCTGACACATCGGTTGTCAAACACGTCGCATTCCGTTTTAAGTATTTTATTTTGTGTGAAATAAAAAAAACTAAATAACTGACGCATCAATATAAGAAAAAATCATTTAATTAAATGCAAACAATACCAATAGAGACAGTTTCGTGTCAATAAAATGTTCTTAATAAGAGAACTTGTCGTACAATTCACGTCTAATAACTTACGAGCGTGGTGAGGAACGTCCAATATTATATTTTATCTTTCTCTATGGTCTATTATGGCGGAAGGTGACACACGGTGCTTTGATTCGTCTTGCACTACTTTTTATTTTGAAATAAAAACGTCAAGTTCAGAGAGGTAAAAAACTGTGTAATAATTCATTTTTCAATTTTTTTTTATACTATATTGTGTTTATATATTTGTAAATAGAATGTAATTTCTGTCCATGTCCTTTGTATTTATTTGATGAAGCAAAAATACGGGTCCAATATTATTTGATAATCTCACTGACGGACTAAATAGAATCATCATTTTTCTCCCCAGGAAACGTCCCTATTTGACTCTTTCAACTCGCATCGGTTAAATTGCTACACAAAATATCTACTGCTAAATAATTTAAGAAAAGTATCCAAAATAATTATGTACCAAAGCTGATTTACGTTGTAACATAGAAGGTTATGAGATTGCCAGGATTTCGTCCTAAAAACATCAAATTACATAAATAGTAAACATTTGTTTTTATAAGAAATAATGGATTTCTGGAAACGTAAAAGGACAAATTTAATTTGGAAAGACGGAGTTGTTTTGTTTTAGCATGGCAATTAATTAATCAATAATTTCCTAATAAATCTTTTTAGGTACCCGCAGGCTTATTAGTATCTTTTGCAAGAGCAAAACGGTAGCGATCAAACGCTTTATGTGATAAAAGTCGTAATTACCAGCAGTGCAGGTATGGTAGGTCCTACACAAACGTTTGCTACACCAATCGCTCGCTGATTGTCAAATGCACTTCTTAAAAAACAACCGCCAACAACTCTAAATCTTCTGTTAATGGAAGGGCAATTATTGCGCAAAAATCGCTATCGTGACTAGTGTTGTGTGCTCTAGTGACTAGTGACAAAAAAATGTGTTTTCTTTCTATCTTTTTTTGTACATGACCTTTCAAATCCACTTTTTAAGGATTTGGAGTACTATCTATCTAATCTATTTAATGCCTTTAGACGAGCAATTCTTGTATATATGTATTTATATAATCTGAATCTTGGAAACGGCTCCAACGATTTTCATGAAATTTTGTATGCAGGGGGTTTCAGGGCGATAAATCGATCTGGCTAGGTTTAATTTTTTATAAATCTCGGTCGCCCAGGTACTAAAAAATTAAGTAGGGTCAATGACTGCTATTGCTAGGCTAAAGGAGCGTCCTCACTGGGAGCTGTGAGCATTTGTAAACAAGCAATCGTAGGCAAACAAAAAATGCTTCCCAGCGAGCCCAGCATTCCCTTGCGAGCTTGTAGTATTCGAATACAAACCCGTTAAATGTCATTCATTCGATAATACGATTGACCAAGAATGTCGCAAATACTTAAGATCAAGGAACTGTTCCTTGCTTTACAAGTGGCCAGTAATATTCCTACATATATGTCGTCGTGATATGATGAAAACAGGGAATTGATCAAATCTCTAAGCGATTTGATCAAATCACGGAGGATGTTAAAATAATAACACGTTTTTATCATTTCCCTAAACAAATCTGGTGATTTGACAAATCCCAATAAAAATCTAGTGATTTGAACAAACCCCTAAATTGATTCAGTGAAAAGATAATAAAACATGTAACAAAGTCGACGTAGCCCCGCTGCGCGGGGCTCCTATTTCTGTCTGCAGGGTCAAAAGTAACCTAACACGAACGAGATGACGGGAGCTGCGTTCGCTCGCTTTGCTCGCTCACTTCAGCTCCCGTCATCTCGTTCGAACCTAACCTGTCCGTGTCGGGGTGCCCTAAGTTCCCGAGCTCGCTTCGCTCGCTCTTGGACTGATTCTTTGACCATATAACATAACGCAGCTGATTACCTCGGAAAGCAAAGTACAAAATAAACCTTTAAATTACTACAGAAAAGTTATTTTTGTCATTTCACTGAACCAATTTTGAGATTTGTTCAAATCACTAGATTTCTTTATTGGGATTTGTCAAATCACCAGATTTGTTTAGGGAAATGATAAAAACGTGTTATTATTTTAACATCCTCCGTGATTTGATCAAATCGCTTAGAGATTTGATCAATTCCCTGTTTTCATCATGTCCCTGCGACATATATACTCATTTATTTCACTATCTGAGTACTCGTTTTCGAGCGTTATATTCGCGTGAACATTCGAATGCCGTTTCCGCGAAAATCGTTACGACGTCCACACCGGCCGAAGTTCGCGATTGCGTGTAAACTTTGTAATGCTCACCTCAACGTCCACACCACTTAAATATTCGACGTCAAATGCTCACTACACGTTATTTTTTATTTTTATTTATTATAGGCTTGCGCTTGATCACTATCTCACCTGATGGTAAGCGATGATGTGGTCGACGATGTAGCACGCTTGCCTAGAAGCAAAATAACATCACGTCTGTATTCAACGCAAAGTTGAGCATAGGTGCACCTGTTGTACAATAACATTTCGCTAGTTACGTTTGAGTCCCATAGGACAAAAACGTACAAGTAAATTATTTTCCTTCAAGCTCGTTGCATTGCCTTTATGTCAGTACTCTACATCTGACTGCGAATATGTACAATCTGCACATCATCATCTGCATTTTATTTTTATTGTGCGCTTTTGTTAACTCTCCTAATTGTGTAAATCTCGCTATAACACTGAGGTTTGCTGTAAGAGAACCCAATTGTGGGTTAAGCTCGCCTTTGTACATAAGTTGTCCTTCTATATTTATATATGTTTGTTTTGTGTACAATGAAGAATATGAATATGAATATCATATCTTATGGGAGATATATATCTTTGGCAGAATGAATGCAGTATTATGTTAGATAATGTACAAGCTGCATCTAGAGTTGTTTACTATACGGACCTTGTAGAAACTGAAACAAATTTTCATACTGTAGAAAGTAGTGCTTGGCGCTATGGTGACCTAACACACCTTTCTTGTAATGATAGGATATGGTAAAAGTTAAAGTCTTGGATTATAAGGGAAACAACTATATTGAAACACTATATAACACTTAGATACACGAATTGGTAAATTATGGTAAACTATATGACTAAATAATGGTAAAAGTATGGTAAAATGGTTATGGTTTGGTTACGAGTACGTGGTGTCTCTGACGAGATCTAAACGCGAACTGGCCCACATTTTGGTAACCGAGCGAAGGTGCATATTTGCGTTTGATGCAATTATGCACTTTCGCTGCGTGTTCGGTTTAAACTCGAACATATTCCCAAGAGCGAGAAGAAATGCGGGATGATGATATGGTATATAACATTAAATTGCTTAAACTAGTGATATTATCTGGTAAGCTTAACAGCATTGATAAGGCATATTAAAAGTATATTGGTCTACTTAAATACTATCGTTATTAAAAACATTAAAAAGTCAGTTAATGATGGTTTAAAATTACACTATAGATTGTCTTTCACTGTTAAAGTTTTGAACGCCTGTGTCCAAATATTTTGTGTCACGTTTTATCGAACTATAGTTCGCGCTAGGCCAGCGTTTGGCATAATTTTGTAAGGGAAAACCGATTTCACTTTTATTCTTTAGATCACTGGCACTGAGCACTTCACTATATGATTCGCGTCTTCTGGTTGGTTTCGGAGTCAGCGGAGTCGCTGCTAACTCCTGTTGGCAGCATCTCTCGCTGCGGCGTCGAGGTCTCGGAGGCGGCGGTGTCACCGCGGTTTGCTGCCGGCGGGATCCCTCGCCACGATGCCCAGCGGAAGCCTTCCCACACAGGCGACATCGTCCCGTTCGCCACATCCAGGCTGCTGCCACGCATAGAGCGATCGACACCAACACGTAGCATATTACGAATTGGTGAATATCATGGGGTGACAAATCTTCTATTTCTGAATCGCTTTTCTTCAGTTTTTCTATCGCCTCCCCCAGACTGGTCATAGATATGTTTTGGTTTCCGTCATCGGTCTGCAAAGCGTGAATCCAACACTCCGAGTAAGTCATTCGCTAGATACCCGATACCGTTGATTAGGCCTCGTCGGCGCCGACCCGTCTTCCCCGTGGCGCGTCGCCGTCTAGCGTGGATATCAAAATGCTGTGTTAGCAAAAGTTCATTGTAGTATTCGAGTTCCTGGTAATCGTGCCGGACTTGCTGTATGATCGTATTACAATGGTTTTGTGTTTCTATGGTTGTGTAAATTTTTTCTTGGTAATTCGGTATTTTGTTATAAGTGTTTATGCCTGTCCATTTATCCCTGATTACTTGTACTTTTGAAATAGTAGTAATATATGTCCGCCGATAATCCAAAACTGATGTCGAGGGTTTGCTAACGTTAGACGCGCTACGCCATGGAAGGACAATTTATGAGCTTGATCGATAAGTAATGTGGTTAACGGGTGGTTGTGAGGTAAGATGATGGGATGTTTCATCTCAAGACTCATGTGGGCGTTTTCTAATATCCCACCCACACGTAAAATGCCACGTTCATCTATGGTTGGATTCAAACTCAAAATCTTGCTTTTGGAGTGCACTCTTCCGTGTTTTTTTATTGAATCTAGGTTGTTTGCAAATTCGGCCCGCTGAACGTTTTTGATTATCAGCTGTTTAGCCCGACGAAGCTCGTGTAATTCGAGGTAGGGTCGGCGAACTGGTTTGTTCAAGGTAGGTAATCGCAATATCCACGCAAAAATACGTATGATTTTTGTTATGGTTATCAAATGTTTAATATTTTCGGTAGTCAGCGATTCTCTTGTTTGTCCAATGACTACCGCGTTGGTTTGGTTTAAAATAGACGGCTTTACTTCTAAGTTTGTCTCGTATATGGTTTGGTGGTTTTCTTGATTGGTGTATGATGGCAGCCATGACGGCCCTTGCCACCATATCTTGTGGTCTTTGAGTTGCCTGACAGTCAAACCACGACTTGCCAAGTCGGTTGGATTATCTGTCGTCTTCACATATTGCCAATGTTTTGATGGTATGGTTTTTATGAGATCGGATTTCAGTTTATTTTCTGCTTCCATTGAATGATACCCTCCGCAAAAATCGTCCCTATAGAAATAGTCTTCTAATATTTTTGCTGCGTCAGGAAATTTCTGTTCTAAGTTTCTAAATTGAGTTAATGCTTGTGGTTTGGTTGCACTCAACTTGTCTTTGTATTCCGGCTTAAGTGGTAGTTGGACTTCGCACCTTCCGTCCTCAAGCCTCTTAGTGGTTTTAATAAAATACTTTAAACACTCATGGTCATCGTTGGACATCTCTATCTTCTGGTGTATGTCTTCGTTCTCCCAATATTTCAGAAGGTCTTCTGTGTTGTTGAGAACCACGTTGCACTGGTAGTGTGGTACCATGGATCCACAGAGTAGCCATCCTATTTGCGTCTGTTGGGCGATTGGTTGCTTATCGTTATCTCCTCTCAAGATACCTCCTAACATTATTTTGCTGTAAACATCTGCGCCTAGAAGTATATCTACGGGTCTGCTTACGTAAAACTCTGGATCAGCCAATTGTATCCCTTGGATATGGTTCCACGTTGTTGGTTTGGTAAACGTGTTATTTGGCAATCGCTTTATCAGGTTATTCATAATAATAACGTTCGTGTCGCAGGTAAATTCACTGTTTGCCGACTGTAGTGTTACCTGTAACATTCCTTTCGCGTTATTTTCTTTTTCACCGACGCCGAATATTTGACCTTTGAAATGAGCCCTCTTTAATCCCAAGATCTGGGCTGCGTTTTCAGTTATTAACGATAGTTGAGAACCCTGGTCAACTAAAGCTCTCATCTTGTGCTGTATTCCATTAGCTCCCTTGACTTTTATTATAGCGGTGGCTAAAAGTATTTCCGATATGTCATCCCATGACGCGTGAGATGACCTAGATGGGCCATTTTTGGTTGCAACATTGTTGGTTGTTCCTTCTGCTGACACAGTTGGACTTTGTTTTTCCAATGCTTCGTGAAGTAGCGTGTTGTGTGTAGCTAAGCATTTACGACATCGTTTGTTCGATTGACATGGTTTATTGTTATGACTGCATAGGCAGTTTTTGCAGTAATTTAATTGCTCAATCTTATTTAATTTTTGCTCGTGCGTCATTTGTAAAAAATCAGGGCAACGCCACAATCCGTGGTCAGAATTGCACAATGCACAGGTTATCGACCGCGACACGTGTAATGCATTTGATTTTGTGTTTTCTTTGTTGCCTGATTGATGGTTGTTTCGTTGTAAAAATTTCTTCTGGTTTTGGTTGTGGTTGCTGTATGGGAATGGTTGATGCGGCGTGGTTTTTTGGTTGGCTGGTTCTTGCTTGCGACGAGACGCTTCTAGCGCTGTGAATTTTTTCTCCAAGAATTCCAGGAACTCCTGCAGATCGGGTAGCTCTCTAGGATTCTTGACCGATTCTATGTACTCGGTGAAGGTATCATTATCCAGCTTTAGCGCTAGTAGGTGTACTAGAAGTGGATCCCAAGTAGCTATATCCACTCCCAGATTCTGTATAGCGTGTAACGTCTCCTTGGTTACGTCATGCAGCTTCTTAATCGTAGCCAGCGATTGCTGTTGTATATTGGGCAGCCCAAGCAAGATATTGATATGGGACGTGAAAATCAATTTCTTGTTACCATATCTGTGGCTTAAAATTTCCCAACATACCTGATAATTGTCTGAGCTAATCTGTAAATGGTGAATCAGACGCTCTGCTTCTCCAGTCACCTTACTCTTCAAGAACTGCATTTTTTGCGCATTAGACATCGACGGGTTTTTGTCGATCGCTTCGCTAAACAAGTCTTTGAACGGAACCCACTGGTTGTAGGTTCCATTGAACACGGGGATGTCCATCTTTGGAGCTGAATTCTCACGGTGCTTCACTGCCCACATCTTTTTGTTGATGTCGTTTGTCAACTCACTGTACTTTTCCTCGTGCTTGCAGAATTCCATTTGGTACGTAATATCGTCGCCTCCATCCTCACCTTCAATTTCCCAATGAAGTCTGTCAATCTCACCCCATCGGCTATCCAGTGATTTTAGAGCGTTCTCGAATTGCCACTGATTCTCGAACTTATCTACTTCTATATTATTCACGGTTCTCATGAACGCCTTGAAATTGATACTCTGCTTCTTTACTAACCCGTTCAGCTTGCTGGACCCTCTCTCTATATGAAGAAAACTCTCTCGCTGTGAGGACTCTGTATAGCGAGACGACGTACCTAGTTGTAGCTGCGCCGTCTCGTCTTCCGGCCGACGATTGTCAGCGGTTAGCTGTGACCTAGCCCGGATACCTGGTAATGGCTGCTCATCCTCCGCTTTTGGTCTACGGGGGCTTTCTTCCTGCAGCTGCGTTGTGTCTAACTGCCTCATGGTTTTATTGATTATCTCCTTTATTTTGAAATAAACTTCCTGGACTATTTCGAAACATCCCTTTTTGAAGTAAATGTGCTCAACATCCGCAAACTGACACATTTTCTTATGGTTTTGTTGGTAGTCGTGCCAGTATGCTTCCAACATATCAGCCTTACGCTTGTAATTTTCGATGGTCTTCCTTTCGGATCCATCCTTCTTTATGTTATTTAAAAACTTGTTCAGGATTTCATAGAGCTCCGTTTGGTTGATGAACAGAGTATCGGAATCCATATTAAGGGTTGGTTTGAAAAAAAATTGGTAATGGTTAGTTTATATAATGGTTTGATCTGACCTTTATGCTCCAACCGACCGTCTCTGCAATCCGAGGTTCTCCCAATTGCAGCGATCTCCTGGTTTGCGTGGCACTGTATCACTTGGTAGTCACTGGTAATTAAATGCTCGAAGGACCATGTAGAAAGTAGTGCTTGGCGCTATGGTGACCTAACACACCTTTCTTGTAATGATAGGATATGGTAAAAGTTAAAGTCTTGGATTATAAGGGAAACAACTATATTGAAACACTATATAACACTTAGATACACGAATTGGTAAATTATGGTAAACTATATGACTAAATAATGGTAAAAGTATGGTAAAATGGTTATGGTTTGGTTACGAGTACGTGGTGTCTCTGACGAGATCTAAACGCGAACTGGCCCACATTTTGGTAACCGAGCGAAGGTGCATATTTGCGTTTGATGCAATTATGCACTTTCGCTGCGTGTTCGGTTTAAACTCGAACACATACATTCAACTGTTTTTTCCGTACCTGTTACTGGAATCGAATATAACAGCTCAGAATGTTAGGACCTATTAATAATAATGATAACGTTTATCCGTGGTGCTATGCAACTGGGCTTATCCCAGTTGTAAACGATCCTTTGTGCCTATTGGCCTTGTCTGTTCTGTCGAAGGTCACAAGGGTAACAGGACAACCTGCTTGATATGGAGGGAAGTGGAAATTTGAATTTTTCCTACTCCTCCGTTATTCTTTTCTGGTTAATTTAGTTGCGGGATCCAAGGCAGATAAATTCTTTCTCCGAGACTTCGAGCATCATTGCTTCGGCGCTTTTCTGGTGGTCGCCACTACTGATTCTGGCTTTCAGGAGTTTTCGTGGTTTGGGAATAGTGCGGTGGGATAGTCCCATAAGAAAAAAAGTCCAAACACCGGGCTGCTACCAGACTGAAAAATTCATATACGTATTACTCGTAATAAAATCACAAATGACTTCAAATTTTTTTTTTATCGGTTAATAACCTCTTTCAAATGTATCAGAGCTTCATCCAACGCCACATAAACTTCTTGCGTATTCGGTCTTGCCTCCAAAGATGCTGTGGGACTTCTAATCAGCGACTTGTGGAAATAGCTCTGTGTTAATGGGCAGAATACATCCCGGTTTATTGATTCTGACTTGGATTTTCCCGTGAGATAGCTCATTAGGATCCCGATGAGGAGGACGGAGACGGCTCCGGCGAAGGGACAATAGGTGAAGGAGATTTGGAAGAGAAATTGTAGCGGCTTCGTTGGAAACTGGTTGCTGAAAAGAAAACATGAAAATTGTTGGTTAATTTATTAAAGTTTGAACTGCATTTTGCAGCAAATGCACATTTTTTTTTATTGATTTGGTTAAAAGAGTTTCATTTTTTTTTGGGTTTGAGACCATCCATGGTAGTCATCAATGACTAAAGGGTTTGAGGGCAAAAAGCTTTTATGTAGATGCTGAACGATTTGTCTAACAGAAGACAACAATCAAGAGGGTCTGTTGTCTTCAGTTGGACAAATCTGTTTTTTTGCAAAGAGTCGGATTAATGGGCAAGAAAGATTTTCATACTCATACAAGGTAATAGTGGCGTTTTCCGTGTTTTAAGAAACGGTTGCAATATTTGTCGGCGTATATTTAGAGAAATGTAGAAACGAGTATTTGACTTTTCGATAGTGCTTAGATGATATTGCGACCAACATTCACATCGTTAATACTTATTACTAATTACACATACTTTTTCGATTTTAGTTTCCAATAATTGGCAAAACAACTTTCGTTTGCGAAAATCGAAGAATTTTCGTAACAAATCAATTTTGCCAACTACCCTGCGTCAAGAAGCGGGGCGGTGCGTGGCGTTTTGATAGCGGTAAGAAGTGAGCTTACTGTTGTAGAACGACATTATTGGCGAAGTTCTGCTGAAGACATTTGGGTCTCACTTATCTTAAAAAGATCTAGGCCTGCGGTAAATTATAATTTACACATTTGTGCCTTATATCTTTGCAAAGAAAACCTTGGCAATTCATATTATAATCAATTACATAATTTTAGTATAAATGTAAATCACTTGATCTTGACCCACCCATTAGATAAATTCATTATTATGGGTGATTTTAACTTTGGTAATAATGTAGACTGGATAAATTCTGACAGCAATGAACTTATCACACAAAATGTATCATGTAATTATTTGCGCAAATTGTTTTGACGGGGTTCTTACTTCTAATCTGTCCCAATATAACGGTGTGCGAAACAACAATGGTAGATTATTGGACTTAGTTTTTTCAAATGACTCGGTCAATGTTACTGAATGTCATGATCCTCTGGCATTGCCTGTGGATCTACACCATAAACCGCTGATGATTACTGCTGACTTTGTCGAGATTCACAAATTGACTGATAAATTGACTATGAAATATGTATTCTCTAGGGGTGACTACACGGCTATTAAATCTGAACTCGCCCAAATCAATTGGAATGAGTTTTTACTTACTGAATCGTTAGATGGTGCTGTTGAACTCTTTTATAATAAACTATATGAGCTCAGAGACAAGTACATCCCAATTAAATCAGCTAGGCAGTCTTCTTATCCCCCTTGGTATAATTCAGCTTTAGTCAAAATACTGAGAGAGAAATATAAATATCATCGCAAGTTCAAAACGTACGGTAATGTGTCCGATTTTCACTCTTTTACGGAATAGGGCAGTTAACATAGAGAAAATTTGTTTTAATTCATATATGGATAAAATCGAATCGTCGATCATTGAGAACCCTAAATCATTTTGGGCATATGTGAAAAGCAAAAGAAACTCGGGTACTTTTCCAAAAGTATTGTATTACGGTGATAGGAGCGCGAGTACAGGTGAAGAAATCAGCAATTTATTCGCAACTTATTTCCATTCAACTTTTCAAGAACCTGATCCTGTGCCCGCTACCTCCGATGGCATTAGTGTTGAAGAAAGTGTGACAAGCATAAGTTCGATTGACGTGTCTCATTCTCAAGTTCTAAAGTTATTGAAGACCTTGGACCTCTCCAAATCTGGCGGTCCTGATCTTATACCTCCAGTATTTATTGTAAATTGTGCCGAAGGCCTTGTTGTACCACTGTGTATTTTATTTAGGCGGTCACTCTCAGAAGGCATAGTGCCGAAAATTTGGAAATCTGCATTCGTTACGCCAGTCTTCAATAAGGGTAATAAGTTGGATATCTCTAACTACCGACCAATATCCAAGATATGCTTGTTCTCAAAAATCCTCGAACGCATAGTATTTACTGACGAATACGCTGCTATGAAATGCAACTTTGGTGATGAACAGCATGGCTTTCTTAGAAAGCGTTCCACTACATCTAACTCAATCTTGTCCCATGAATTTATATCAGAAGGTATGGAACAGCGTGCACAGATTGACGTAATCTATAGGCTACTCTTAGAGAAGCTATTAAAAGCCGGAATTCACGGAGACTTGTATCGTTGGTTCTCCTCCTTTATTGATAATAGAACTCAGGCTGTAGTACTGCAGGGGTACACATCTCGATGGAGTTCTGTCCCTTCTAGAGTTCCTCAGGGTTCGATACTGGGATCCCTTTTATTTACTTTCTTTATTGCTGACGTAAAACACTGTTTTGAGACCTGTTATATTTTGCTTTATGCTGACGATATGAAAATTCATAAAATTATCCGAAACATATCAGATACACACCTGTTACAAAACGATTTGAATAGATTTGAAGAATACTGTAGACGCAACAGGTTAGAATTGAATGTTACAAAGTGTTTCCACATGACTTTTACTCATCAGAAGTCTTTGATTGATTATGCATACAAACTTTACAATATCGAGATAGGCAAAGTCAACAGTTTTAGGGATCTTGGGATTACACAAGACAGTAAGCTTCTCTTTGATCAGCATATTGATAGTGTAGTAAAAAGGCGTCGAGAGCACTTGGTTTCATAATGAGAACCTCAGCATGTTCAAGATCACTAAAACCGATCAAAGTCCTATATTGTTCGTTCGTACGCAGCCACCTTGAGTATGCATCACAGGTCTGGAACCCTCAATACGAGATCTACAAGTCTCGTATTGAGGGCATCCAGAGAAAATTTCTTAAGTACCTTGATTGGAGGGCAAAGCAGGTATCTGTAGATTATATTCACCGATGCAGAAGGTACCATTTTCTTCCACTTGACCGTAGACGTTACATAAATGACGTATGCTACTTGTTTAATTTCGCTAATGGTTCAGTTGACTGTCCTGAACTTGTTTCTAAATTAATGATGCGCACTAATCAGATGGGGCTTCGACAGCGACCGCTACTGCATGTACCTTATGCAAATACTAATTATAGGCGTAATGCATACTTTGTGAGAGCCAGTCGCAGTTTTAACGAGATTTCTTGTGAACCTGGCATTGATCTATTCTGCACCAATGCAAGCACAGGTAGGAAACTTTTAGCAAAGCCACTTTTTGTACAAGAGGCACCTGCATGCACTTGAACCGTTTATTGTCCAAATTGTTAAATTAAAATTAATAAAAACTTAATGAGCTAACTTTGATGAAGTACTCGTAGCTTAGATTATAGGGAAGTAATCATATATATTTTTATTTATCTGTGGAAGCTTGATAATAGCAATTTAGTTATATATTATTGTTATTATAATGTTAATAGTCTGTAAGCTTTCTTAAAACGTAAAAAAAAAAAAAAAAAAAAAATTAGCATCAATATACAAATAGGAACAAATAAAGAATATACCATTATGTACCGATTAATGCAATAAAGCAGTGATTCGAATGCATCAATTCAATGAATTTCGTGTGTATTATAAACAAAACGTTGAACTGAAAATGTTTGCAAGTAATTGCAACCAAATGGAGTTTATTTTATTGGAAATTCCAGCTTGCCACAATATTTTGAATGGTACCTATTGATATGTATGTTATTATGATATTACAAGAGAAATCGTAAAAAGTTCCAGTTATATGCTTTAGCAATTTAATTTTCATAAGTTCTGGAACTACATGGTAGGTTTTAACAATAAATTAATTCCTTTTAATACAATTGATCAACTAGACTATTTTGGACTTTTTACGACCTTCGAATAAGTTTCTGAATAAGGCAGTTATTTCAATAAAAAACAGCTTTAGTTTTTTTTAACAAATACCTAATTCTGGTGGCTTTGTTCCTATGAGGAGTCTGAAAATAGATTTAGTTTACAATTATAATTTTAAGGAAAGGAGCATAATGAAAAAAAATCTTCTACACTAGGAACCTTCCAAGACTGGTGATTTAAAAGAAATTACTTCTACGAAGAAAAGTCATAAAAGAACAGGGAATCGAGTAATAGTTGTGTGGGTAAAGTTTTAATAAGGGGGGAATAAAACTGAGTCAGCCCGCGACCAACTTACGGGCGAAGATTAAAACTTCTGCTTAGGTACGATCAACACACACTTGTGCTACGAAAACCAGCCCAGCTGACACGAAATAGAGGTGCTGTCTTTGTCAAATTGTTTCTATAATATTACACAATACAAAATGCTTTCACACAATTTGTCGAATCTAAATCACCAGAATTTTATCGCAAAGACATAAATGATCTTCCTATTAGATGGCAACAATGTATAGATAATAATGGTAATTATTTTAAGATTTTTTGGCCATATTAAGATGATGAATGAAAGGCGAGTAACGAAAGGTATTTATAAGGCAGACGTGAATGGAAACGCCGGGAGGGGACGCCCTAGAAAGATATACATAGACCTTATAGGTGATGTTCTTCAGAAAGGCCAAGTGCGCGGTACCCATAACCGGCGTGTGTGTATGACTAGATGTATGAATGTGTGTGAAGCGAAAGAAGTATGTAAGGATCGTAGCAGGTGGCGTTCTGTAGTTTCTGCCTACCCCAATGGGAAAAAGGAGTGAGTTTATGTACGTATGTATGTAAATATGATAAAAAAACATACTTTAACCCGTAATAGAACACACAAGTATCAAAACATTTCCTTAAATAATACAACCAACACATTTCGAAAACACCACCCTTTAAACTGCCTCGAATTATAGCGGGAACGTCCTAGATTTCGGACATCAGGAAGCAAATAACTCTTGGGGAACGTCCCATGTCGTCCATAAGACGTTTCCTTGCGTATTTCACATAGCCAGGCCCCCATCCGTCTCCCAATATGTTCCCGTAATGTTACGAGTTTCGTAATTTGATTCTGCTGAAATATTAACAGACAAAATTCGCAACGCAAGATAAATGGTGTATATGAGGGAGGAGTTCTAAACACATTTGTATCGTTGCCTCCGTGTCTCCTCTCTAATAATCACATAGTGATACTGTGTACCTGTTGAACGGTAATAGGTACCTTATTTATTCTGTCGTACGTGTACTAGATTAAATTTTCAATTACGTGAGGCGCTCATAACGGTATATTATAATGTGTTGTGTTTAATGAGACTGGCATCCTTAAGTTTGAAATTGGTTTTAGGTATAAACTGAGACACACAATATCTAAACAGTATCGAGAATTTTCAGGTGATTACAGGACTAGTTTTTAAAATGTTTATGATTGATCTGCAATCAAAGGCTTTGAGCTAAGGTCACAGTCAATATTATTGAGTGCATCGAATATTTCATGAAATCATCAAGTAAGTAGTTGGCTCTTCCCGTGACCAGAGGACTGGACTATTTTCGGTCAAAGAGCATTGCCATTAAACGTGGTAGTGTTGCCAGTTTTTTGGGCACATTACCCACTGATAGCGATGCGGACGACCCTTTTTGTGCTCAATGAGTTCTTCCACTCTCCCTTTTTAAAAGACTTTCCAAAAAAAGGAGGTTCAGTATTTATGTTTTTTTTTTTGTAAATGTTCACAGATTTCGCCGTCAATTGTGGACCAATTTTTAACATTATTCTTTTGATTAAGTATGTGGCCAAGTTGGTCCCATTTAAAATTGGTAAGGATCTAATGAAGAAATTCGGAGATATACAACATAACTCTTCAGTAAATGACGGCAAATTTATCGGGATTGCTGCAAACGCATGTCTGTTTATTGTTTACACCATTTCAGAACATAACATCACGCCGGAACAATCTGCTTACCCCTTTAGGCTACGCGGATGTGTACAGTTAGTTCACTCTGGTACACTCCCACTTCACCGGTTATGTTCAAGTTTCATGTTATTCGGGTAATCTATGCTGGCATAACTTTGGCCATTACGTATACATAGATCATCTGCCGAGCCTTTTCCCAATTGTTGTTGGGGTCGGCTTCCAGTCTTACCGGATCCAGCTAAGTACCAGTGTTTTACAAGGAGTGACTGCCTATCTGACCACCACAACCCAGTAACTGGGTAACACCATACCCCTTGGCAAGACTGGTGTCAGATCTTAAGCTTCTGACTACCCGTAACGACTTTCAAAGATCTTCAAATGACAGCCGGGACCAACAGCTTAACGTGCTTGCCGGGGCACGGAGGAAACTCGGTATGTGGAAATGGTCACCCATCCACGGACCGACCTCGTCAAGCGTTACTTAACCTTGAAGATTGACCCGTGCGGCTGTTATTATTTAGCCACGAGTTCCTCATTACATATACATAGATACCAAAAATAAAAGCTTTTTAAGAAAAAATACAACCAACTTCCAAAATTGAAGATATCTTTATTTTTGGCAGACGGTTGTATTTCATATACCCGCTTATTAGCTGGTATAAACTATGTAATTTATTATATAAATTAATTAATTACTCTAAATAAAAAATAATAATTTTATCACACTTTCATTAAACTAGCAAAACATGCATTTCAGACATTTTTTCTTCCAGCAGAAGGGGTTGCTACTCCCTTAAGTCTTCCCAGACACGTCCAATCTTTTATGAAGCAATGGATTACATTGAAATTGCTTGTAAACAGCTTACGGACGAAGGCTATTCTTAGACCACTTTATGTCGGAAAACAGTCTTTATTACTTGGATAAGAACTAAGCTTTTTGATCTTTATTTATTATTTAATATTCCTGTTTTGATAATATTTCATCCAAAAGTTGATAAATTGGGAAATATATTTTTAGAAAAACCTGCAGGTATTTAATAACAAAGCGAAAAAATAATAAACAATGTACAAAAATAAAAAAACCGGCCAAGTGCGAGTCGAACTCGCGCACGATGGATTCCGTACCATTATCGCAAAAAACGGCAAAAAATGTTGTATGGGAGCCCCACTAAAATATTTATAAATACATATGTACTTAGATAAATTCACGCCTTTTGTCCATGACGGTAGGCAGAAACTACAGAGCGCCACCTGCTACGATCCCTACATACTTATTTTGCTTCACTCACATTCATACATCTAGTCATACACACACGCGAGTTATGAGTACTAAAACGGAAACGGCAACAGAAATACATAATCTGTGAAAATTTCAACTACCTAGCTATTACGGTTCATGAGATACAGCCTGGTGATAGACAAACAGACTGACAGACAACGAAGTTAGTAATAGGGTCCCGTTATTATCCTTTAGGAACCCTAAAAATATATAACTAAATACATAAACACCTAAATCTAAAACAATTTTTGATTTTTCGAGTTATCTTTGGCCGCGGCTCTATGAGTGGGTAAGCATGTGTGGGTGGTTGTTTGCACTGCCGCGTCATTACCACACAAATTAAACCTGTGTATTAACAAGCGTACGCACAGGGCACGCACGCACACATGGCACCGCGCGCAAATATGAGTTGTACTATCTATATCTAACCTTGCCTAAAAATTAATTAATCTAAAACATGGCGTTGAAAAACTCCTCTACATCGCTGTTCACTGATATTCTGACTAAAAGACTGGTAGCATTGCCACGTTAGATGATCATCATCATCATATCAGCCGAAAGATGCCCTCTGCTGGACATAGGCCTCCCCCAAGCGTCGCCACATTGACCGGTCTCGTGCGTCCCGAATCTAGTGGATACCCGCAACCTTCACCAGGTCATCGGTCCACCTGGTGGGAGGCCTTCCAACGCAACGTCTTCCGGTTCCCGATCGCCATTCCAGAACTTTTCTGCCCCATCGGTCAACCGTTCTGCGAGCAATGTGCCCCGCCCACTGCCACTTAAATTTGGCAATTCTTCGGGCTATGTCGGTAACCCTGGTTCTCTTGCGGATCTCTACATTTCTGATTCGATCACGCAAGGATATTTTGTTCTTTGGATGACTGTAAGCTTTCTGATAAGGCCCATCGTGAGCGTCCACGTCTCAGAGTCACGTTGTATAGTAAGCCGTATTTAAGTATTTCTACTGGAGTAAATAAATTCATTACATAAGAACAGAGTCTCTATAATAATGAAGAAATATAAAAGGATAAAATAGACTTTTAAGTATGATTTCATATTATAATGCTTACAGAATAAGATGATCATACAGCATTAATTAATATTTCTTTGTATGTATTTAAGTGCTTTGAAGGTAGGTATACGTATAATGAAAATATGTAATGTTTGAGTCTTATACATGTTGACGTCTTAGTGGTTTTATAAATGGCGTGTATAATTTTGTAGCTGGAGGATAAAATATGTAACATTCATTCAAAATAAATACGTAAGTCGTCTTTATATTTTAATATGTATGTACTGCTAATATGTACTGCCAATGTAACAGAAGTATTGAAAAACGAAAAGATGAGTTAAAGTAATAGAAAAAAATACAACTTTCATCAAGAACATATTCGGTATTCTATAATTATCAAATAGAAACACTCAAAACACTTTGGTTAGCTACCATTTTTAAACAACAAACTTCCCTACCAATATTTAAATATGTAAAAGCTGCCATCAAAAAACGCTGAACCGAATGTATAAAAAATTTTCATAGAAGAACGGTAAGTATATCGATTCTAAAACATCTAATACCCTCCTTTGGTATAAAAACAGGACTATTCCCTATACACTGTTTGCATTTTCACACGTGGCGTTTTTTTCATACAGCTATTATTTAACGTTTTCCCCAGTCTTACAAAAACATTTTCTCCTGCAAACTTATTTAAACTTTCGTTTACAAAAAATAAAGTTGAAAATTTATTGTCACCGTTCTAAGATAAGGTTTTTGATGTGAAAGAGGTATCGAAGGGGTTCGTTTAACAATAGAGGAGGCATGTATTGAATGTCACATTTTGTAATGGTGACACAAGTTGCAAGAAAGTGGCAGAGAAGCTGTTGTATTATAATACTGCAGGCGTTCAAAGGGTGTGATCGAGTTTGTATGCTCATGGGCGGTTTTGTGAAATAGAAAATTATTTTGCGTATCTTGTTTTTTATGTACGTCACGGTGACTCGCTGTTATGTTAAGTAAATCTTACTAATATTATAAATGCGAAAGTTTGGATGGACGGATGTCTGTTTGTTATTCAATCACGCCAGATCGGCTGAAGGGATCTATGAAATTAAGTTCTGAGATAGATTAAAATCTGGAATCTTTTACTCCCGGTATTCAAGAGGTATATCCCATCTGGTCGAATCGAAATTAGGGGAAGTTGATATTAGCGGCGCAGCCAGGATTCTTTTTAGTAGTGATGTGGTGGCACCGTGTTCTCCAGATACTCTTGCAGCTCTGGAGAGCAAACACCCTGCCCCAGTGGATGGTTTTCTTTTCCCGACCCTCCCGAGCCTGATATTAATACCCTCACCATTACAGGTCGAGCGGTGATCAGAGCCGTGTGTTCCTTCCGGAGTGGTTCTGCTGGCGGCCTCGACGGCCTGAGTCCTCAGCACTTAAAGGACCTTATGTGTTCAGGCGCTGGGGAAGCTGGTGAGTTACTCTCGAAGGAGCTTACGGCTCTGATGAACCTTATGCTGTCCGGTAAGGTAAACGAATCCATCATCGACGTCGTGTACGGGGCCAATTTATGTGCCCTGCGCAAGAGGGATGGCGGCATTCGTCCCATTGCCGTAGGAACTACTCACCGGCGTATGGCAGCCAAGATTTGCTGTAAATTGTATGGTGAGGTAGTTTCGGATAAATTTCAGCCCCTGCAGCTTAGTTACGGCACCAAAGGGGGCTGTGAGGCTGCCGTAAATGCATTATCGACCTACCTAAATTCTGGCAAAGGAGAGGTCATCCTGAAGGTTGATATTAAAAATGCATTTGATTCTGTTAATAGGGACACCTTGCTGGCAGAAACTAAAAAAGAAATACCTCAAATTTTTAGTTTTCTCTGGCAATGTTATAGGCATCCATCTAAACAACTTTATCGGGACAACCTTTTGGAATCTGCTGTTGGCTGTCAACAAGGTGACCCTCTCGGGCCAGTGATCTTCAGTCTGGCTATCCACCCAATTATTCGACAACTAAATTCAAAATTTAACGTTTGGTATCTCGATGATGGGACCCTGGGAGGCGATGTAGACACAGTTTTAGATGACCTGCAATTTTTTAAACACCAACTACATTCTATAAGACTAGATCAAAATTTTTCTAAATGTGAGTTATTTTTATCTGACAGTACCGACAGACAAGTGACACTTTCAAAATTCAATAAAATAGCCCCCGAAATCAAAATTATTGAAAAAAGCTCTCTTCGTCTCCTCGGATATGTCAGTCCCAGTCTTCGATGATTTCTTCTCCGATTTTATTGCGGAAAAAATCAAAATTTTAACAACATTTCGGAAAGATTGCTCCAAATTAACATGCATTCGGCTATCACCAGAATTCGCTTTTGTTGTTTTGTCCCCAAATTAACATATTTCCTTCGTGCTTCCCATCTATGGAAGCACCCTCCACTTTTAGAAAAAATGGACCAAATTATCCGAGCTTGTGCACAAGCTACTCTTCCCATCCATATGGGAGGCCTCGGCGTCCGCAAAATTTCTAGTATTAGTTGACCGGCATTTATATCCTCGGTCCACGGTACTGAGAAATTAATCAGGAATATCCTAGCACCCATACTGATTAATTTTGATGTGCCCTGCTTCTCCAAGGCGCTACTCCCCGAAGAGTTAGGAGGCTGTGGACTAATAGTTAATGTACAAATAGCTCGTTATATTCAGGTCCCACTGCATTAAGCAGAGATGGGAATGTTGAGATGGATGAGCGGATTGACGAGAATTAATAAAGTGAGAATGTAGTATATTAGAGGCAGTTTGAAAGTGGTGCCAGTGATAGAAAAATGAAAGCAAACCGTTTGTCCTGGTATAGTTATGTGATGAGAAGGTATGAAACGTATGTTACTATAAAAAACTTTTTTGAAAAAAAATACTACCGACTTCCAAATGAAAAACTACAAAGTGAAAAATAACTTTATTTTTGGAAGTCGGTGTCTTTCGTAGATACCAATTATTTGCGATATGGACACCGACTTCCAAAAATAAAGTTATCTTTCACTTTGTAGTTTTTCATTTGGAAGTCGGTAGTATTTTTTTTCAAAAAAGTTTTTTATTTTTCCCTTTTTAGTTTTACCTACCTAATAGGCAAGTTGTTTAGTAAGTACCTATTATGCCATAACAGATTACCCGAAAAACATGAAACTTGAACATAACCGGTGAAATTAGAGTTCTGCGTACCCCTTTCAGTATACTGGCGTGATGTTATGTTATGAAATGGTATAAACAACAAACAGACATGCGATTGAAGCAATCCGGAATGATTTGACGTTATTTATTGAAGAGTTCTGTTGTATATCTCCGAAGTTCTTCATCAGATCTTTAACAAATTAAAATGGGACCAATTTCGGAACATGTTCTTTCAAACAAAAAAAGAATTTTCAATATCGGTCCACAATTGGCGGAGATATCGGAGAACATACATAAAAAAAAAAAAAAAAAAACATACAAGAAGTCGAACATAGAACCTCCTCCTTTTTGGTAAATCGGTTAAAAAGATTTAGGAATATTAATGTGGATGGATGGAAAAGGAGAGGAAGGCCAAAGAAAACATAGATGGACTGTGTGAGAATTGATATGAAATAAACGGGAGTCAATGATAGTGTGACAAGGGACTGGGTGGTATGGAAGACGAAAACGTATTGCGCTGACCCCAAGTATCATGGGATAGGGAAGGTAGATGATGATTTAGGTCCCATGTAAAAGAGAGAGAGCCTATTGCCGTCAACCGTGCACAAGACTGCTGCTAAGAAATTCTTAATAGAAAAACACAATAATTGTTTGCACAACCCCAGAATTAAACCTAGGACTACTCATCAGTTGCGCTTGCTTCCACTAGACAAAAAGGCTGTTTTACATTAGAGAAGGATAATTTAAATAATTTTATGTATTTGTGTAATGATATTTTTTTGAGGGATACTGCTTAATACAAGACTGGGTTTGTGTCTTCATCTACTTATGAAAACTTTTTTCAGGAGTGGATGCAGCCTTTTTATTTCGTTTTCAAGCAATTTGAGAGACGCTGAAGAAACGAACAAAAGATAGAGATCCCGTGTCAATAAAAGAGACACCACTGGATGTTCACACTGCCGGCGAGTACAAGAATACTCGTACTTGTGGTGAAAGATCACGACAAGTTTTTCGAAATGACAAGAGCTATCAAAGGTAATACTCGCTCAGCGATGCTCGCTTGGCGGTTAGAATTCACGCCGAGAGACCGACCAACCAACGCATGCAGGACTGACCGCGCGAGCGAGTAGTGCGAGTAATCACCCGTCGCACAAAAGCACTCGCTGAGTAGTAAAGCTATCTGTGTGCTTATTCCGAGTTTTTTAACGTACTCACTCGTGATAACGTAAACGATCTCTTATGCCAAAATTTATACAAAAAAGAGGTTTCCCCTTACCGTCACCAGACGGCGCTTATCCAATTTAAATATTATTGACGTTTACGTTAACGCGATTAAGCATGAGTGTCTCGCACTAAGGCCTCGGAACTACACACTCGCTTCCCGCTGCTCGCCAACTCGTTTCTAAATTGTAGCTCTACTCGCTGCTCGTTGATCGTCGGCAGAGGAACAAGAGCAGAGTATTTTTGCCTGTAGCTCAGATTTAGGTTTCAATTCTCAATTCTATATTGCGTACCATAATGAATATAGTTCGTAGGGAAATAATTATATTAGTTACAATTAAGGACACTGTCGGGCACTGCATAGATCAAGAAGGAAAGAGGAGGAAGAACACACTGAGTTTTAAATTGATATTGTTTATTATTGGTTAAGTATAAGTAGATATGTTATATTGTTTTATTAATACAGAATTGAGTTAAAGAATAAGGTAGTTGACTGAAAAATTTTATGACGTCACAAGGCCCCACATCTGCACTTTGATGCACTTTATCTTTGTGATTTTGTATTTATTTGATGTAGCAAAATATATGGGTCCAATATTATTTGATAATCTCACTGAATCTTAATAGAATTATAATTTTTCCTCCCTGAAAACATCACTGTTATAATTATTGTTTTATAAACTGTATACATTTATTTATTTAATAACATTGTAAAAACCATATATTTTTTTAAATGTTCATATTTAGTGTATTTCCTTAAGACAATTTTTTGGTATGTTTTTCTAAAATATTATCATTTTAATCATGTACATAAAAAACCGACCAAGTGCGAGTCAGACTCGCGCACGAAGGGTTCCGTAACATTATTGCAAAAAACGGCACCAAAATCACGTTTATTATACGGGAGCCCCACATTAATATTTATTTTATTCTGCTTTTAGTATTTGTTATTATAGCGGCAACAGAAATACATCATTTGTATCAATTTCAAATGTCTGCCTATCACAGTTCATAAGATACAGCCTGGTGACAGACAGACAGACAGACCGCGAAGTCTTAGTAATAGGGTCCCGTTTTTACCCTTTGGGTACGGAACCCTAAAAATAACAATATAACTAAACCCTCATACAATACATTTAACACACAGGCAATTCTGGTACGCAACCATATATATAGAAATTCTGATATCACCAAAATCGCTCAATATAAAATCAGATGAGATTACAAAAATAACGCTCATTCCATTAAAAAGTCAATAAGAGATATCCTACTTCGCAAAATGAAATCAGGATATTGATACAAACACATGCAAAGCGTAACGGGATATACGCACACATGTCTAATTCTGTTAATGTATTTTATACGCACAAATGTATAAGGCTGCTTTTCCATTGGAGCGGAGTGAGTTAGCGATAAAAGTGGTGTGACTCTATATGAGTGACCAGACGTCCGAAGTGGAGAACCTGAGTGGTTACAGCTCTGCGTTTTTAACCATCATCTAAATGTACAAAATATCTCCACTCTGTTGTAACCATATTAAGGTTTTTAACTTATTTGGCTCGCATTTGACTGCTATCTCGCCAGCACCACATGATGGTAAGCGTTGATGAGGTCGACGATGAACCATGTCTCTTGGCAAGAGTCGATTTTTATTTCAAAGTAACTATTCACTGTTGACTTCATGATCCCCAAGTTATAACTATCAGAAGAAAGACTCCGGCAGGAAGTTCTAATTTTAAGCTTTATGCACAATGGAAATATTCTCAAAACCTTCTATGCCTATGGTGGAATTATCCACTAGTTTTAATATACCTCTCCACTCATCATCATCCGCCTTTAAATGCTTTTTTACTGCTGGGACACAGGCCTCTTCTCTGTGAGAGGGAATGGACAGTAATCCACCACGCAGGCCCAGTGCGAGTTGTTGGCTGTCACATATCTTCGAATTTTTGGTTCTAGGACATGCCATTTCCTCACGATATTGTACTTCACCGTTTTGAGAGCAGTGGTGATGAAATAATTTATACCATGTAAAGCGCTTGCCTGGGTTCGAAACCACAACCTAGTTCTTGTAAGGCGCGGCCGTTACCACTGGGCCACCAGTGCTCTCAGTAAATACAGCTTAATACAACGAAAAGCTGTATAATACAGCTTATGTATTCCACACGCACACAATATAATATTGCGTATGTGTTTTATCCGCACTGTCTAAACGACTGGACCGATTTGTACTTATGGTGTGTCATTGTGATCCGAATTGTGTAACATGGTATTGTAGTTACGACGACGCGGTCGGGTATCCGATCGATTCGTTGTTGCTATACTGATTTCAAATAAAAAGTGGGTAACATTTAGAAACATTTTATAAATGTACTTTTTTCTCAGTTATCATCTGCCTAGCCTTTTCCCGATTGTTGTTGGGTCGGCTTCCAGTCTTACCGGATTCAGCTAAGTACCAGTGTTTTACAAGGAGTGACTGCCTATCCGACCTCCACAACCCAGTAACTGGGTAACACGGTACCCCTTGGCAAGACTGGTGTTAGATCTTAAGCTTCTGACTACCCTTAACGACTGTCAAAGATCTTCAAATGACAGCTGGGACCAACGGTTTAACCTGCTTTCCGAGGCACGGAGGAATCTCGGTATGTTGAAATAGTCACACCCATCCACGGACCGACCTCGGCAAGCGTTGCTTAACCTTAAAGATCGACCCGTGCAGCAGCTATTAATTGGCCACGAGCTTTCTCAGTAAAACATAAAAATACGAAAAAACATGATATTAAAACAAAAACATTCGAGATAGATATACTTATTTTTTTAATTTTAAGGTTTGCTGCAGACAAGTGCAAAACATTAGTGTGACAATGATGCGACAGCTATTTTACGTAGAATTGTTCCTCGGACCATTTTAACTGCAAACACGTTGTCACATTTTCGCGTCACGACTGGCTGCCATTTTGTTGACTGACAATCTCAATTGTGTATTTCTTTCAATAATGTTTGATTTTGGGCCATCACTATGTACACTACATACATAAATAGGAAAAAAATAGGGGAATTCCATAAAAATACTAACAAATCAATTTGAAGAAGGGTACAGGAGTAACAAAAATGATCATTTATAGTTTTTTAATAAGATAAACCAATTTTTAGGGCAGCCATGACAGTTGTGTTTGACATGACGTCTGACGACTTTGACAGTTTTAAGTAGTGACTTCTTTGAGTCTTTCTTTGCTTTGACTTTGAATTGGATATGTTTCGGAGTTTTGAGTGATTGTTTTACCACTACGGACATTAATTGATTGCTTCTCTATTGCAATTGAATTAGTGTAGTTTTTTATTGACGCAGATATTACGATGACACGTCAAACAAATGTCATTGTCAAAATGACATTCTGCGCATACTGTCATTGTCAAAACGTCATTCTTCGCAAACTTTCATTGCCAAAATGTAATTTTTCGCCTACTGCTGATCTGACCCACCATGTTTATTTGTAAATTGTGTTGCTCTACTTGACAAAGTTAATTTGAGTTTACATTGAAGCGAAGTGAAATTAAAGAAAATTAACAATAAAAACAGTTACTATATTATACAGCAATTTTCAAAAAAAAAAGTATACATAGAGCTGGCCCAGGCTCCATACATTTCTGGAACATCTCCTTTTACGGTAGAAAGTTTTGTTTCCATTTTTATGAATAAGAATAAGATCTCAACCTGTGTTCTTCATAGTAAGACGGCAAACGCTTGCCAGATTATGTACGAAGATTCTGCTCCTGAACGCACGGAATGTTTCTTCAAGCATTTACTTGGAACAACGGCTGGAACAGCGTTTAGCACTCATGGTACCTAGACGTACCTACTCCTTAATACTCTCTGCAAACGCAGTTTACTTCTCAAACATGGCGCCCGATTCTGTTGTATGGCTAAAAGAGCATATGAAAATATTGAAATTTATTCGCAGATAAATGAATAGGACTACTGAAAAACCTGTCAAATATTGTTGAAATTAAGTGATAAATGATTTATTTCTGTAAGTTGGTTTGTACAAACACTTTTACACGTCGATCATATTTTTTACAACGAGAAGAGGTCAGCGTTTCTTATCTGACTACTCTGAGAAGAAAGGCTGAAACAAATTCAGAGGTCACAGTCTCTTTTAAAGTTCAGACAAAATCTTGGTTAGATCATGTGAAGACCATGTAGATTGATGTCTGCAATGGTCTTTTGAGGAAAGAACCAGCCAAATTGAGTGGACCTATCCAGTCAGTGCGAGCATTTGTCAATAACCGTGCAGCTTTACTCAGAATTTAAGGAGCTCAACGATTCGAGGAACAAACCAAAAACCGGCCAAGTGCGAGTCGGACTCGCGCACGAAGGGTACTTGGTAAATTGCGGTTTACGATTTATGACGTATTAAAAAAAAAACTACTTACTAGATCTCGTTCAAACCAATTTTCGGTGGTAGTTTACATGGTAATGTACATCATATATTTTTTTTAGTTTTACCATTCTCTTATTTTAGAAGTTACAGAGGGGGGGACACACTTTTTACCACTTTGGAAATGTCTCTCGCGCAAACTATTCAGTTTAGAAAAAAAAAAAAAATAGAAACCTCAATATCATTGTTGAAGACCTATCCATAGATACCCCACACGTATGGGTTTGATGAAAAAAAATATTTTTAATTTCAGTTTCAAGTATGGAAACCCCCAAATTTTTTGTTTTTTTTTTTCTATTTTTGAGTGAAAATCTTAATGCGGTTCACAGAATACATCTACTTAACAAGTTTCAACAGCATAGTTCTTATAGTTTCGGAAAAAAGTGGCTGTGACATACGGACGGACAGACTGACAGACAGACAGACAGAGAGACATGACGAATCTATAAGGGTTCCGTTTTTGTCATTTGGCTACGGAACCCTAAAAAGGACATAAGCAAAATCAAATCCATACTAACATTATTAATACGTCACTTTGTCTATCTGTTACCTTTTCAGGTACTAACAGTGGAACGGATACGGATGCAAATTGGACCACGGAAAGATCATGTTCTGAATTGGGACATAGGATTTTTTTTGTGTCTTTTTATCAGACGGGACTTTTTATCTCGGAATATGTACCATTTTTGTCTTTTTATCGGTCGCGACTATTTATCTCCAGAATATGTTCCCTTGGAATAATTTTCACACGGGCAATTTTGCTGGTTGAAGCTAGTATTTCGTTAAAAACACCTGGATAAGAAACGCACGGATCTGAGAAGTAAGGCAGAAGAAAAGTAAGGCAGAAGAAAAGTAAGGCAGAAGAAAAGTAAGGCAGAAGAAAAGTAAGGCAGAAGAAAAGGAAGGCATTTTGCTGAACTGGTCTTATTTGGCGCACGATGTTACATTTATATTGTTTTCTCCAGGGACTTGAAAACGAAATGAACTTCGTTCCGTTACACTAAATGTTATCTCATAACGTTACAAAACTTGTAACAATAACTAAGACCAAAAAATAAAAATAACGTTATAAAAATAACGTTATAGAATATGATTTTCGTAGAACAATATTTTAAGTAACGTTAAGGTGTCGGTAACATTATGCTTATATCCGCTATTATTACGTTACAGGTGAAATGTTACAGATTTACTAGTAACGTTATTCTTATGAAGTTTTCTTTCTTCAGCGGTCTCCCGTCGCACCCCTTAGTTACAAGCCACCGACGACGTATTCAAGCAATAAGTTCATTAGAGAGAGAGTGCGTATAGAACGTGCCTCAACTTTTACATTTTTAGGGTTCCGTACCCAAAAGGTAAAAACGGGACCCTATTACTAAGACTCCACGGTCCGTCTGTCTGTCTGTCACTAGGCTGTATCTCATGAACCGTGATAGCTAGACAATTGAAATTATGTTACCGCTATAACAACAAATACTAAAAACAGAATAAAATAAATATTTAAGTGGGGCTCCCATACAACAAACGTGATTTTTTCGCCGTTTTTTACGATAACGGTACGGAACCCTTCGTGCGCGAGTCCGACTCGCACTTGGCCGGTTTTATTTTTTATTTTTATTTTGTGTGCTCTAGTGGCTTGTGTCAAATAAATGTGCTTTCTTTTCTTTCATAAACCTAGCAGTTAGTGATTCTCAGCTAGAATAACCTTCAAAGGCAGTCCCTTCCCCAACCTAAAACACTTATTAAGTTTAGTAGTAAGCATTTCAAGCAACAAACAAAAGAAAACAGTACACAAGCCTTTATTTGTGTACAACAATACACAATCTAAACAAACACAAATTCCGTACATCTAATTCCATTCGCACCTCGCAGCAATTCCCCTATAATCCGACGCCCGTTTAATATTCGACCCGTTCCGGGACTAAATGGTAATGAGTTACCCAGTTTTAGCTAAATGAAGATTCTGTTTATACGATAGTAAACTGGGTAATCCAACGATCCACCGACTAGCTATTGAAAACGCATTTAGTCTTCAGTGGGACGGGACGTTGATAAGTAAGACGGCGCCAACCTGTAAAAAGAAAAAAAACGAGATTGGTAAATTTTTCACACCCAAGGTTATACAGGGTGAAAGGGATTTTGGGGTATTGTACAACTTGTTACCATTAGTTTTGTGTTATATTCTGGATTAACCTTGGATTTCTTTTTCGATTTTTCCTTCGTGTATCTTCGTATCATTTTTAACCTCCGACGGAAAAAAGAGGTGTTATAAGTTTGACGTGTGTATCTGTGTGTGTGTATCTGGCTGTGGCATCAAAGCTACTAGAAAATCGGTTCAGCTGTTCAAAAGTTATGGGCGTTTTGCTGTTTGAATCACAATTTTCGTAAGATATCGTGTCATAATGACGTGTTCTATAGTTTGTCAATCGAAGGAGATAAATTATGTTGAACTATAAATTTATCTCCTTCGATGGACAAAAAAAAAAAAAATTGTCGAAGGTTTTGGATTTTTTAAGTTTTTACTTGTATTGTGTGTTATATTTGTTTCATGTTGCATTGAATAAATTATTTCCCTACCTATTTTTATAATTGAAAAACTAAAAACGGTAGGTAATTCAATACAGTTGTATTGAATTACCTACCGTTTTTAATTTTACTATGGGTCAAAACCTGAAATAATATGGTAATAGTAAAAAAAATATATGGTAATAGTAAAAAAAAATTATGGTAATAGTAAAACCTGAAATAATATGGTAATAGTAAAACCTGAAATAATATTTATGATAATATTAAAAAAAAAATATGGTAATAGTAAAAAAAAATGGTAATAGTAAAAAAAAACAAGTTTTTCATGTCTGGTTTCCGGGACAAATACAAAAAAAGGGACGATTACATTGAATTGAGTTGAATTAATTAACAATCAATCGCATCGCGATTCGCGCAGTGGTTGAGCGTACGACTGCTGCGCTACGTGTCGTTGGTTCGATGCCCGCACGGAGTAAATATTTGTATGACCTCTAGATAGTTGTGCCGGCTCTGGGTGTTTGTGTATGCGGGTTTATATGTTTGTTAACGCAACCACGATATAGGAGAAATTCCTAGTGTAGGGCAAAGTTATTTAAAAAAACCTTGTGACACTTAGATATCTCTTCCCACAAACCCCGGTTTGTTTTTTAATTCTTATGTTCGAAAAGGACCTATTTTCCCAAAATTGCGAATGTGTTGGTTGACACTGTTTTATCTATCAGCGAGCGTTCTTTTGCGAGAATAGGTACCAATAGATTTACAGAAGTCGAGTAAATTAAATGCGTCGCTAGTCAGGTGTCGCAAGATGGAGAAAATTGTGTTCGGAGCGTTATAGGGATCTAGATGTCTTACTTGTATCAGGTAATTAGTTTGTCTTTCCAATTAGTGATGTGTTTCTGTGATAGGTAGGATTAACTGCAATGATTGTATTTGTTTCTTTGTGCAAATCTTCATTGATGCGAAGTAAAGAAAAACATTTTAGATTTTTATTTTAGGTTTTTCGTAAACTCTGTGATCCTTAGATATTCTCCTATAAATCATAACAATATTGTGTTTTATTTTTAGATAGTTCACTTAAATATACCTACATACATACATAAAGTCACACCTTTTTCCCATGGGGGTAGACAGAAACTACAGAACGCCACCTGCTATAAAAAAAATTATTTAATATATACATAGATAACATTCAAGAACCCTTAAACTGGATGGGATTAGAAGTGGGTACTGTATAAGAGAAAACATATTATTACGAAAATAACAGCTATGCAGGGGGGTGACCATAAGCTCTTAGCGCAAGCTTATTTTGAGTATGCGTAAGAGACAGATATATATGACTAGTATACATCTGGCCATTTTCCACATTCGAACTATGACAGTTTTGAAACGTCATGGCACGGGTGTAGAAAAGACATTCAACATGGTTACTGATTTCTCAAATACATACCTTCTAGTCATCTGCCTAGCGTTTTCCCAATTGTTGTTGGGTCGGCTTCCAGTCTTACCGGATTCAGCTGAGTACCAGTGTTTTACACGGAGCGACTGCCTATCTGACCTCCACAACCCAGTAACTGGGTAACCCGGTACCCCTTGGCAAGACTGTTGTCAGATCTCAAGGTTCTGACTACTCGTAACGACTGTCAAAGATATTCAAATGCCAGCCGGGGCCAACGGCTTAACGTGCTTTCCGAGGCACGGAGGAAACTCGGTATGTTGAAAATGGTCACCCATCCACGGACCGACCTCGTCAAGCGTTGCTTAACCTTGAAGATCCAGTGCGGCTGTTAGTATTTAGCCACGAGCTCCTCGATATGTAAATATATGTTTACATACCTTCTAGTAAGAAATATATATATTCAGGATCTTGATACGCACCACGATTCAATACCTACAAAAACTTACAGCACCCCACAATAAAACGACTCACTTCCTCATCAAAACGCATCGTGTTAAAGTGTAAAACGCTTCACTTGCCGCTGTAAAGCGTAAAATAAATGAGAAAACAACGTTTTCTAAAAATGAAACCTAGCAAGATCGATTTATCGCCCCAGAAACCCCCTGAATACAAAATATCATGAACATTTTTGGAGCCGTTTCCGAAATTCAGGTACAAGAATTGCTCGATTAAAGGTATTAGATATTTCAGGATCTTATACGCACCACGATTCAATATCTACTTAAACTTACAGCACCCCACAATAAAAGCGACGAGGACTAACTTCCCAATCTTCCCAACGCATCGTTTTAAAGTGTAAAACGCTTCACTTTCCGCCGTAAAGCGTAAAATAAATTAGTTGTGTACAATTTTTTTCCGCTAAAGGAGTTTAATGAATTTTGAAAACGGTCCCGGGGCTCGTATTGCACCGACAACTTTAATTAAAAATCCTGAAGGCGTAAAAATGGCGACGATTTCAAAATAACTCCTAGGAAAAGCGCGGCATGATTCGGTTTAGTTTTGTTTCTCCGAGCAGATGTTGTGACGTTCCGTTTCGATACTGCTAATTTTTTGAAAATGTTGAAACCGATATCTAGGCATTGATTTGGTATTGAATAGGGGAAATGTAATGATCAAATTCGCAGGTTTTTCTGCCATTCAATGGAATAGAAACCTTTAAAAAGCAGCTAAAACCGCTTAAGGTATATCCACACATATCAGGACCGTGCCAGGGACGTGGACGGACCGTGCCCCGTCAGAAGCTCATAAAATATCGGTGTGTATATTTTATTTGAACTCGTTAACACACGTCTGTGCACGGGCTGTGCACGGGCCAGTGACGAATCCCTGTTAAGTCCCGGGCACGGCCCTGATATGTGTGGATAGACTTATACGCTCTTCTAATTTCCTTATCATAAAATCGTTCTCAAGATTTCAATCTTCAAAATACACGCAAACCTTCCTTACCATCCCATAACCTTCAAAGTTCTATACGCGTACCACTACTCACTATAATATATATCTGTCAACACGAGATAGCACTCCGCACGAAATCGGCAACTTTAATACGTATCCAGTTCCATCAAAATCGAATCAAAATCGAAACGTAGCTATTCGAGGAGTCATCGAGACGTAAATTGACGATATTATGCCGTAATCGAAGCAAGGAGTTACCGCTTAAAGTGGAACTAATGCAAACGTAGGTTCTCAAGAATTCTCTTTGCCCCTAATGCAGGTGCATTAGCCGAGATCACCGCATCCCTCCCCCATAGATATAGTGTTACGTTCATCTTAATTAGATGGGTTTATAGCCAGGATTAACTGTCCCCTTTTAATCTTCAGATGAAAGCTGATGGAAACCTTTTTGTGGAACCCAGGAGAAACGCAATTACGTACCTATTAAGTATTAATAGCTATGATGTATAATAGAAAGGGTTAAGCGATTTTATAGGCTTCATATCAGATCCTAACCCTAGTAATGACGGTAGGGAGCAAACGTTATCGTTGCAGATATTCAAATTATTTTGTTCATTTATTCATGGTATTAAATTAACTCCGAAAAGGTTCTGATTTCAAAGAGCTCTTCTATCAAGATTAACATTTTTTTGACGAGAACAAAGTTGGTACGTGAAACACAAGAAGTTAGGGAGCGACTTGAAAATGGAACGGAAATAGTGAAACGGAAATGACTTCATTCCGAGGAGTTTCGTGTTGTTTGTGAATCGGCACCTCGATAGGTGTACTTAAAAATGGGAGTTTGATTTAAAGAAAAAGTTTTAACGCAGAGTTTTGTGAGGGGAGGTACTTTTTGAATCTTGATTGTTGCTTAAAATAGATCAAGTTTAATTTTAATAATCAGAAAAGTTTGTTTACATTATTATTATTAATATCGACCAGGCATCATTGTAAAACTGTTCTCATTCAGAAAAGGCATAAGATTTCAATGGAGGCTACCGCGTATGAATTCGCCGCTAGAGGCGCTGGTGTGGCGTGAGGTCTCCGATATGTCAAATTTCATAGTTTTTGACTTTTTATTGTTTTTTATTTTATTTTTGTGAATATTTTCCGAATATGGCACATTAAGATAGGTCCAGGATTAACCAATCACTGCTTTAATAGAGTTTTATGTTTCGCAAAATGTTATTTTAAAAATGGCTGCGCATAACTCATTTTATATTTAATCGCACTTCTACGGTATAAGAATAGTAGATTGTTGCATCGAGCGCAAAGTGAGTTATTAATGCATGAGTTTTATGTTGGTGCCCGAGCGCACGCGAGGGCACTAAATTAACACGAGTGCATTAATAACTCACTTTAGCGAGGTGCGTAATCTACTTTTCTTTCAACTACCAATCTACCTCTCATCTATTTCCATTTTTTTATACTTTTCTTGCTAAATATGAAGTACGTACCTATCAAAGTTTTACAATGGTACAAAATGCGGGGCATTTTTTTCACCTAATTGGTTTTATACGCCGATTTTTTTTCTCAGTCAGTACTCGTACCACGCCAGTACCTTTTTCGATCTACTGCATATTTTTTATATTAAACTTAATGGGAGACATAAAACCTCTGTGGTAATATCTAAACTATACCTAAACTAGCTAACCCGCGCGGCTTCGCTCCCGTCAACTAGCTGCCAATCTACCTACCACTACCTGCCTACCCTGCCTTCCTTACCTACTCTGCCTACTCTGGCTACCCTGCCTAGCTTATCCTGCCTACCCTGCCTAGCCTAACCTGCCTAGTCTAACCTGCCTACCCTCCCTACCCTACCTACTCTATTTACTCTACCTTCTCTACCTACTCTACTTACTCTACCTAATCTACTTACTCTACCTTCTCTACCTACTCTACTTACTCTACCTAATCTACTTACTCTACCTTCTCTACTTACTCTACCTTCTCTACCTACTCTTTTTACTCTACCTTCTCAACCTACTCTACTTTACTTACTTTAACTTCTCTACCTACTTTACCTTCTCTACCTACTCTATACTCTACCTTCTCTACCTACTCTACCTTCTATACCTACTCTTCCTACTCTACTTACTCTAGCTTCCTTCTCTACCTTTTCTACCTACTCTACTTACTCTACCGTCTCTACCTACTCTACCTACTTTATCTATTCTACCTACTCTACCTACCCTAACTACAGTACCTACTCTTCGGCATTATAATATTAGTTTAAATAAAATAAACAAAACAGTGCATTAAAGTAAAACAGTGCAACAATGAGATTTCATATAACTTTTCTGCACTGTTTTGGTTCTAAGCAATAAATACGTACTTTGTGATCAGTTTTGTAGTGATTAATGATAACATTACTACGTAGTTGGAAGAAAATGATTTATATTCATACTTTGATTCCGTGCTCATTATAACAACGTTTAACAGCTATATTTATGGACCTTATTCAACGTTCCAAGTTTAAACTGATGTTAATTAGTTCATCCTCATTATTCATTGGTTAACGTTCCCTTGTAAGTTTCTTCTTCCTTAGTTATTGGTGTAGGTAAAATTTGCATAAAAAAGGTTTAAACAAAGCCCACTCTTCTAGTATTTAAGAAGCCCCTTTAAACGATTCATATACGGCTTTCATACATTTTATCGAGTACTAGCTGTCCTCCGCGGCTTCGCTCCCGTCAACTGGCCTTACCTACCTTACCTACCTAACCTACCTACCTACCTACCCTACCCTACATACCTAAATACCTTCCCTACCCTATTCTACACAATCCTACCTAAATACCAATTTTTTTTTTTTTTTCCAAAAAGTAGCTTATGTCCTTCCTCAGGATGCCATCTATCTCCTTGCCAAATTTCATTGATTTCTGTTAAGTGGTTTAGGCGTTTCGAATTTATAATATTAGTATGGGTAAAGGTAAAGGTTGTTCCGTATGGTGCCGGACGTTAAGAATTTCACCATCCCATGTCTTCCCGTGGGTGTCGTAAAAGGCGACTAAGGGACAAACCAGAGAATGGGCAGCAGCGTTCTCTGTGCTCCTATAACAACCATACTGCGATCGCCAATCCGCCTGCCAAGCGTGGCGATTATGGCAAAACCCCCCCTATGAATAGCACAAATAAAAAATGGCCCCTAGTGCCCGGCAGCCCGCCTACCCTCGACTACGGTAGCGGTCGAGGTTACGGCATGGCAAGGGGTGCTAAGAATCTCCGGACGAGATCCGGCTACCCCAACAATCACCGACGACTGGACCTGGCAACGTACAACACGCGCACACTTCGGACCGACGAGAAGATCACCGAGCTCGAAGAGGAATTGAGCAGGTTGCGATGGAGCATTATAGGGTTATCTGAAGTCCGAAGAGAGGGGGAGGACTCGATAATCCTCAAATCCGGTAACCTGCTCTATTTCCGAGAGGGTGACCGGCAGTCCCAAGGTGGTGTCGGGTTTATCGTCCACAGGTCCCTTGTGAACAACGTGGTGAAGATCGAGAGTGTGTCGACCAGGGTGGCGTACCTTATACTCAGAATATCCTCTAGATATTCGCTGAAGGTCATACAGGTCTACGCCCCAACCTCGGCACACCCCAACGACGAGGTAGAGACCATGTATGAGGATATCTCCAGAGCCATGCATGGTTTCAAAACTCACTTCACCGTTGTCATGGGGGACTTCAACGCGAAACTGGGCAAACGAGACGAGGATGAGCTGCAAGTGGGGCAATTTGGAGTTGGACGACGGAACCACCGGGGTCACCTACTGGCCAGTTTTATGGAGAGGGAGGGCCTCTATATGATGAACTCCTTCTTCAAAAAGCGTGAACACCGGAAGTGGACCTGGCAGAGCCCCGATGGTGCAACAAAAAATGAGATCGACTTCATCATGTCAACCAAGAAGCAAATGTTCAATGATGTCTCTGTGATCAATTCGGTAAAAACCGGGAGCGATCACCGCATGGTAAGAGGCACATTGAACATTAATATTGAAAGGTTTCGACTGATGAAGTCCACGCTCCGTCCAGCACAGGTCCAGGTCCAAAACCCCGAGAGCTTTCAGCTCGAACTCCAGAATCGTTTCGAGTGCCTGGGGAGCTCCGTGGACGAATACAGCGACGGGTTCGTGGAAGCTGTCCATACGGTCGGGTCTAAGTTTTTCAAGACCCGTCGTACAGATAGAAACAAAAAGCTCTCTGATCATACCCTCAAGCTTATGAAGGAGAGGCGTGAGATGATCCTGCAGTCTTCAGATGAGGCGTGCAAATACCGGCAGATCAATAAACAGATCTCTAAATCCTTGAAAAGAGACCTCCGCCGCTTTAATACCGAGCGTATTAAAGACGCGATTGAGCGAAATAAAGGCTCCAAGGTGTTTTCAAGGGATCTGTCTATTGGGCAGAGCCTGCTCACGAAACTGAAGACCGATGATGGCAGGATTGTATCCGCCAAACCGGAGCTTCTGAGGGAGATCGAGAGTTTCTATGGGCAGTAGTACACGTCAACCAGTAAACCCGTTGCGAATCTAGCAAACGACCCAAGAGCTAGATTGACCCGGCACTATACCGAAGATATCCCGGACGTCAGCCTGTACGAGATTAGGATGGCTCTGAAACAGCTTAAAAACAACAAGGCGCCGGGTGATGACGGAATCACGGCTGAACTCCTGAAGGCGGGTGGAAAACCGGTCCTCAAGACCCTTCAGAAGCTTTTTGATTCCGTCATACTCGAGGGCAAAACGCCACAGGCATGGTGCAGGGGTGTGGTGGTACTCTTCTTCAAGAAGGGCGACAATGCCCGGCTGAAGAACTATAGGCCCATCTCGCTTCTTAGCCATGTTTACAAGTTGTTTTCAAGAGTCATCACGAATCGTCTCGCGCGCAGGTTTGACGATTTCCAGCCTCCCGAACAAGCCGGATTCCGAAAAGGCTTTAGCACCGTAGACCACATACATACGCTGCGGCAGGTTATACAGAAGACCGAAGAGTATAACTTGCCTCTCTGTTTAGCGTTTGTGGACTACGAGAAAGCCTTCGATTCGATAGAGACTTGGGCTGTACTACAGTCACTCCAACGGTGCCAGATCGACTACCGGTACATTGAGGTGTTGAAGTGTCTGTACAAAAACGCCACCATGTCAGTCCGTCTTCAGGATCAGACCTCGAAACCTATCCTTCTCCAGCGCGGCGTAAGACAGGGAGACGTAATTTCTCCGAAACTGTTCACTGCTGCGCTGGAGGATGTATTCAAGGTTCTGGACTGGAAGGGGCTTGGCATCAACGTTAATGGCGAGTACATCACTCACCTTCGGTTTGCCGACGACATAGTGATCATGGCTGAGACCATGGAGAGCCTCAGTAAAATGCTCGATGACCTTAGTAGAGCTTCCGAAAGAGTGGGTCTTAAAATGAACATGGACAAAACCAAGGTCATGGTTAACGCCCATGTAACACCCACTCCTATCAAGATCGGAGACTCTACACTTGAAGTTGTAGACGATTATGTTTACCTGGGACAAACGGTCCAGTTGGGTAGGTCCAACTTCGAGAAAGAGGTCAACCGTCGAATCCGACTCGGCTGGGCGGCGTTCGGGAAGTTGCGTGGTATCTTCTCGTCCAATTTACCGCAGAGTCTCAAGACAAAAGTCTATGACCAGTGTGTGTTGCCAGTGATCACCTATGGGACCGAGACGTGGTCGCTCACAATGGGCCTTATCAGAAAGCTTAAAGTCACCCAAAGGGCAATGGAGAGGGCTATGCTCGGAATTTCCTTGCGTGATCACGTCAGAAATGATGATATCCGCAGGAGAACTAAAGTTACCGACATAGCCCGAAGAATTGCCAAACTTAAGTGGCAGTGGGCAGGGCACATTGCTCGCAGAACGGATGGCCGATGGAGCCGAAAAGTTCTGGAGTGGCGACCGCGAACTGGAAGACGATACGTTGGAAGGCCTCCCACTAGGTGGACCGATGACCTGGTTAAGGTTGCGGGAAGGCGCTGGATGCGAGACGCACGGGATCGGTCAATGTGGCGACGCCTGGGGGAGGCCTATGTCCAGCAGTGGACGTCTTTCGGCTGAAATGATGATGATGGGTAAAGGTATACAAAGTGGTTTTTGTGTATAATATGTAGGTAAAAGTTAATATATAAAGCATTTGATAGTTTAAAGACTTGGTAGTTCACCGTCTAATAAAACATGTCTGTTTTATTTATACCACTATCTCATCTCAAACAGTTTAGCAATAAATTGTGGCCTAAGGTCTCGTTTACGCACTTATCTCTAGAGCAAGTAATGTTATCTTAATTAACGCTATATGAAGAATAAGTTAGTGAACTTAATCAGCAATCAAAGGTTATTTAAATACAGTTAAGATAACTAAAACTTAATAATACTTAGGTTGATAACTTTTTCAACTTTGGAGCAAAAAAGTTTTTAAAATGACCTACTAAAAATGATAAAACTTGGCTGTTAAAAAAAAAAACTTTAAAACACCGAAGATTTTCGTCGTCCTAAGATTTTATACCCAAGGCAAACCTAACCAAAGTCACTTATACTTACTCCTTAAATACATACAAATAAATAAAATTTAAGTGTGTATGTAATATCAAAAAATAACAACGTTTTATTGAATGCATGTGAAAATATATACGGTACAATAACAAATAAGCAATTTTTTTGATTTTTGTCGGTCTGTCTGTCTGTTTTCCGGGTAATCTCCAAAATGCGATCGATTTTGAAGGGACTTTTACTGGTAGATGGAATTACAGGAATTTCTTCCTGTATCGTGGGTGCCTTTACAAACATTTAAACTCACATACACAAGACACCCAGATCCGGAACAACTATCTGTAGGCCATACAAATATTGGTTCCGTGCGGGAAGCGACACGCATTGCAGCAGCCGATCGCTCAACCACTACGCCAACCGTATTTTCGATAGATATATATTATCTTTGGACGATATAACTTTTTCTAGAGCCCAATGCTCACTATCCGCTTAATCATCATCGTCGTCATCAGCTTATCGTCTTCCACTGCTGACCAATGGCCTCTCCAATTGCACGCCATTTGCTCCGATTTTCGTCAACTCTCATATAGCTGCTTTCACACAATATCCCCTATGAAAATCCCGACAACAAAGCGTAACAATAAGCAAATAGCACATAACACAGTGCAAAGTAAATATTTACCTGAAACTTAACTTAAGTTAATTCCAGCATTAATTGTTGGAGCAAAAACCTGTTTACAGGGAGTTGTTACCCGTAAGGTATGGGACAGAATTAACGGTGCGTGAACCAACATTGTCGGCCCTTTATATTTTATTCCATAGATGAAATAGTGTTCTTTTTGTGGAAGCATCTGATGAAAATGTTGTTCTGAATTTGCATAATTTTATTGGGTGCAACTGGGTGAGAGGATAATTTGGAGAGTTTTATGGTGATTATGAATACATCCTTTATTAGGGAAAAGGGTGTATACAGCAGGAGAAAACGTTGGCCTTTTAACGGCTTTGGGTTGTGATTATTTTGACTACGAACGGGTTACACGTGCCAACTTACGTACTAAAAAACTAAAAAAATATGGGACCTTGAAAGGAAAAAAGGGTGCGTTTTAAATCAGAATACATTTAAAAAAAATCAGCAGAATTAAATACTGTCACATTTATAACACCCCTTCATCTATTTATTATTATCGAACAGACACATTTCGCTAATTAAGAAATTTGCCCTAATTTTCGGGCTAAATTCAACGGAAAACTCAAATATATACAACTTCCTTGATTAACATGCCGCAGTTATATGCAAATATACTTATTGCCTCAAAGGGCGTCGGTGGATGCCTTGACACAGAATAGGGACTTACAGAAAGTTGGCTCAATACAACGAGCGAAAATGCACGCACACTGTTCGCGACGATACGTCACCTTTAGATAGGTTGTCATATGTAAAATATAAATAGTATTGACAGACACACGTCTGCTCACCCCAGAGCGCCATCGCATATTAAGCGATGTCGGTAGGTGAAAAAACCTTTTATAGTAAAGCTCGTAACTAATTTTTGCTCATGTTTTTGAGACACTAAAATTATATTTTATGTGTCTATCAGTAGGTAATAGAATTATATAGTCTAATAACAATAAATTAGAAGCTTTAATATGCATACTGATTGTGTTATTACGGAAAGAAACAAGTATTTAACTCCGTAAAAAACAACCGTCCTCAACGAGCGTTTAGTTCACAATGACCTGTAAGAGGGCGGCACCTTATATTTATACTAAAACCAGTTTTTGTAGAATTTTGATAACTTTAAACTCATGTTTTGGGGGCTTTTACATAGTTTATAGTGTGAATATAGCGCTTATGTGTTAGAATTATACATAAGGTACCTTAGTTATATGATAAATGTATAGGTTTAAGGAAATAAAAATATTTTGTTTACTTATTTTAGACCCCCCGTTTTGAGCAGGGTATCAGGTGGTGCTATAGGTATTCTATTCACCAACCAATCAGATTGCTTCCTTACATATAATTGTTTTGTTAGGAAACACCATCTAGGTGTTCTAGATAGGATGGCTGGATGCCATGACTGAGAAATTATACATAATAGCAGTACATGGCCAGTCTTAATGCATTTTTACTCTAAAAAGGGAAATGCACATACATTTTACTCAAGTAAGTGTTTGGAAAATTCGTTACAAGCCGTTTTAGCGCTTCTAGGTGACCTAGAATTTTGTCTAGGCCCTATAAATAGACAGCACCTATGTAATTCTAGTACATGGGCGTCACTTACTTGAGAGGATGTGTCTGTGTGTGCCGGCATGGACGTTTCTATGCGGCTGCCGATGTGTCACTGCGTCCAGGGACATTTGGTGCCTGGTCAGCTATAGATATGCTGTCTGAAGCATTACCTTCGTGGACCCTCAGGCAGGCGCCTACACTCAGTCATGACACGGAGCTAGTATATAGGGGTATGTAACGCACACAGACACATTAGAGATGTGAGACGACGTAAAATTTAGTATTCGGCCGCTTCCCGGCACCTTAAGCTGCGGAAAGGCTGGTGGTACACCCATCAGGGTACCGCCGTCAGACAGCCTAGTTTTCCAGCTACCCAACCACACTTCCGGAAGGACCTTAGCTCTGGTGGTTGAGGAGTTAAGCGACCTGATATGGTGCGAGGTTGCATGGATTTGCTATGTAAACAAACTTGTAACAAACGATAACTCATCGGGGGTTGGACATGTAGCTACCGGACTTCTACCTTGGAATAGCCCATCACGAGGGCTACCCGGGTGTGAATGTAACTTGAAAATCCACCCAGCGGTCTGAGTAGGAATCGAGTTTATGTGCCAAGATCAGGGGCATAAGCTAACTTCTCGCACCATTTCGCGGCTGCACGCCTGAATGTTTTGAATATAACTGTAACACTTATGTGTGTCAACGGCCCAGTAGGAGGGCTCCAAGTCCCTCGCTGGTACCCTAGAGCTAACATGTCTAGTTTTAGGAGAAACTCGATTGTAAAGCTTCAAACTGGCGGGAATTCCCTTTCTTCGACGTTCTCCTTACGAGAACTCCCTGATGGTAGGGGCTAGGGACCTGGATCAAAGACCGGAGGGAAGGTCTCCTCGAGACCTATCCAAAAGTACAAGTTTCACCAGAATCGGTCCAGTGGAAGGGTAGTTCCTGTCAGTTTCAAGCTACGAGTCTTAGCGTATATTATTTTGAAAATAAAAGTTTTTGCGGTCGGAATGTTGTGGTCCTCGTCGCAGTCGAGTTCGCTTCTTTAATAGTGCGCAGGCGCGTGAACATTTCGTAGCCATTATTTCACTTAAAGTATTTCCACGCATCATTGCGCATCGAGGACCATGAAGGAACATCGCTTCTGGCCATGAACAAATAGTTTTATTTAACCTGGACATCACGTTTTTCACCTCAACCTACTTGGCAGCCTTCAAGTGTCTCCAAGGTCCATAGTTACCAGATGACAACTGAACAATAGGTGCAAGGGGCGTCAACGCGTTCAAGCAGGAGCCTTACAACCTCCTGATTGCCTGTCGGTCTTGGACGATCACGTCCGTCCCGTACATTTGCTGGTCCTGTCGAGCCGTATATTGGTAACCTACGGACCATTTGCTGGTCCTGTCGAGCCGAATATTGGTAACCTACGGACCATTTGCTGGTCCTGTCGAGCCGTATATTGGTAACCTACGGACCATTTGCTGGTCCTGTCGAGCCGAATATTGGTAACCTACGGACCATTTGCTGGTCCTGTCGAGCCGTATATTGGTAACCTACGGACCATTTGCTGGTCCTGTCGAGCCGAATTTTCTGGGAAACATACCAGACCAGCGGACGCTGTGAAGATATAGGCCAACGAAGAGCCTTGTTCCCGAGAACAAAGAAAACTGATGTCCCGGACGCTGTGAAAATATAGGCCAAGGAAGAGCCTTGTTCCCGAGAACAAAGAAAACTGATGTCCCATTCCTGTGAAAAAAGAAACCTGATGCCCTGGGGACACGAACGCTGCCTTGAGAACAAACAAGCCTGATGTAAAGTGACCTTATATACTGAGGTTACATTCCTGTTTCTTGGGTAATGTCAAAACGTATCGTTCCTGTGAAAACTAGTACCTGAGAACAAAGAAAACTGACGCTCACGCCTGTGAACATTCGTGAGAACAAAGAAAACTGATGCTCAAATATCTCAAGGTACCCTCAATATAAATCTGGTAAGATTACACACCACACAAATGTGCCAACTGGGGTACTAAGCGTTGCGTTCGTGAGAAAAGTTCCAGGGAAATAAGAATACTGACGTTCCATCTCGTAAACCTTACAAGTGCCAGGGTTAAGATCATGTTTCTTTAACAGTCAAAAACATAGCGTACACTCTGGGTCGATAGAAACCCGTTTCCTGGGTGAGATAACCCAGTTACTGGTTAGCAACCGTATTACTGGGTGATTAGCGTCGTCAAAAGGCGCAACGTATTATCGTCTCATAGTAGAAACTTCCAGAGCGACTACAGTCGTGAAGAGTACACGAGTGGATTAGGCCCACGCGTGGACTACCTGGAAGACAACCAGTTTGCTGGGACACAGCAGCCATTCCTGAGCTATTCCTGTGGTTCTACCGGCTTCCTGAGAAGCTAACCGTTCCCGTGTGATTACCGTCGCGAAAAGACGGTTTTTTGAGCTGTTTCTGTTGTGTAACCTGCTTACTGAGAATTCACAGTAATCGAAGATTACACAGAAACTGTATCCTGAAGGAATATAGCATAGCCTGAAGAGTTATCGCTAGGAAACTCATAATCGGAGTTTTCAAACAGCGTGTTGGGAGCTCGTTTAGGAGATAGAACGAACATACGACGTTCATAGAATTCCTGAAGGGTTACGGCTGAAGGATTATCGCTGAAGCGTTATCCAAGAAGAGGCTTACACACAGAAACATATTGAATAGTCGTGTGGGCGACTTGTTCTATAAAATAGAACGAAAAAATAGTTGCTGAAATTTCCTGAAGCGTTATAGCTGAAGGCTTATTTTCGACTTAGAATTTGTTTAAAAACAAATAGTCGTTATCGAGATAGAAGCTCTCGATCGAAGTCTGGAGTTTCAAACCTGGATATCTGGAGTCTGAAGTGACTACTAACGTCAAGAGTTGGACCAACAGTTCAGTGATTGGTACCAGACCGGCTGCTCAACCTTGGAGGCTGCTGGACAAGTTGACACTTAGACAACAGTAAGTACAGTGAAAACATATGCTCATGTGCTTACCCATTTTGTGTTGAAAGTCTTATAGTGAACTTGTTTACGTATCAACATTGAAGTTTGAAGCTGATTTGGAACTTATAGTTTTGAAGACTGACTAGCGACTTATAGTTTGAAGAATAACCTGGAGTTAAGAGGGTCGGATATAACCCGGAATTTAAACTAACCCGGAGTTTGGAGATACTTTTCGAAGTTTGAAAAAGGAAGCGAACCCTCTTCAAGCCGACGACTGAAATCGGACTTAACCCAGAGTTACCACTTAGCAGTTTTCAAGAAAAAATTAAGTTTGGACATAGCCGTTTTGAAGCTCGAAAATAGATGTCAACCAGTTCGTGTTGAAGTCTAGAGTTGGACTCAGCCGATTCAAACTGACATATTGAAGAAGTCTAGAATTGGACTCAGCCGTTTCGAGCCAACGTTTTGAAGACAAGTTGAAGATTGGACTTGTACTTGGCGTATTCAAACTGAAACTTTGAACCAATCAGGATGCCGACTACCAGATCCCAGGACAAGAGGCCTGAATCATGGACAGTCCCCATTGAGCGTCCAGGTGCGGGCGTACAACATCAGCTGCCCCCACGCTCACCGTCTACTACTGAAGGGACAGAAAAGTCCATACCACTCAGAAGCCCACCAACGTCACAGATAGGTGACAACACGCCCACACATGTGGAGGAGGAACCACAGGAACCAAGCACACGCAGGAAGGCATCGAAATCAGAAGATTCTTCAGAAAAAACACTGAAGCCTTCTGGTAGAAAACAAAGGATCCGGGATAAGACCTTTGTTCAAGGAGAAGTAATGGCTACCCGGGGTGACGCCCGTATCGAACATACTGGACCGCCGTCAACTAGCAAGTCGAACCGGTCACGTAAGAAAATTTCAAGAGCTCGTGAAGACTTATTGAAAATAAAGTTGGAACTCGCTAAGTTAGCACTTCAAAAAGCAGAAGAAGAAGCTTCTGAGGATGAATATATGGATGACAGAAATTCTAATGAAGAGTATGTCCGTTCGTGGCTCGAAGAGGCGCCAGAGCCCACACCGTTGAGGGAGAATGACGCCGCCAAAGGGGACAATGACGATTGGACCCCAGCTGCGGCCGTCGACGCTATAGCGGACTCCCGGAAACATATCGACCATATAGAACATCCACAAGTGAAGTCTAACATCGAACCACCTAGGACAGAGCCGTCCAACGTGGAGCCGCCAAGGCAAATAGAAGCGAAAGAGTCACTCCGTCCCTTTCTAACGGAGCTGACATCCGCTATAGCGTCGCTAGCCGACAGAAAAATCGAACCATGGACGCCTAACCGATCGGCGTCGCAGGTTATCATGACTCTGCCGAATTTCGGTGGAGCTCATACAGAATGGCTATCTTTTCGAGCCATTTACGAGGCAACTCATGCCTACTTCAGCGACATAGAAAACACGGCAAGACTCAGAAGGAGCTTGCGTGGTCGCGCACTGGAGACAGTGAGCTCAGAGCTCATCGGGAACGCAAAGCCGGATGAGATCATGAGAGAATTGGAACTACAGTTTGGACGTCCTGACTCAATAGCTCAGGCCGAAACAGACCGACTTAGAGGGCTACCAAAATGCAGCGAGTCGCCCAAGGACATCTGCACCTTTGCAAGTCGAGTCAGAAGCGGAGTTGTCACTCTGCGAGCTCTCAAGAAGGGGCACTATCTGCTCAATGCCGAGCTGGTGCGCCAGCTAACTGAGAAGCTACCCAATTCTCTGCGTGTACAATGGTACAGAACGTACACGGAAAAGTACCAGTCGCTGCCGGATCTGTCACTCTTCAGCGACTTCATAACCGAGCAAGCTCACTTCTGCAGTGCATTCGCCCCGCCTGAGAACATTAAGGAAACGGATTCTCTAGCGGGAAAACGCGTCATACAACGGACGCATACAGCTACCGACAAGCCGGTAAACAAATGTCGAATTTGCGACAAAAGTGGTCACTACGCGTCTGACTGCCAAAGGTTCAGAGACGCAGCAAGTGACAAAAGATGGGAGCTAGCCAAGAATTACAACTTGTGCTATCGCTGCCTAAGACAACGTCGTGCTGGACACACTTGCAACAAGAAGCAGTGTAGTCATAAGGGGTGCATAGCCACGCACCATCGACTTCTTCATACAGACAGGACAAGGAAGCCTGCTGTTCCAGAGAAGAGGAAGTCGCTGGAGATAGTGGCCAGTTCGCGAACTGATTCGAGTCAAGCTTTCCTGAAGATGATACCGGTCCGGGTAATAGGACCGGCGGGAGAGGCAGACACATACGCACTCCTTGACGACGGATCCACCGTTTCGCTGATCGACGAAGCAATCGCTCAGCGAGTGGGAGCAGTGGGCCCAATCGACCCTCTGAAGATCGGTGCTATTGGAAACACCATGATCGACACTCCCTTATCGAGACGTATAACCGTCACTCTCACAAGTCGTATGAGAGATAGGGTGCCCTTCAAGGCGCGCACCATTTCGAAGCTCAACCTGTCACCACAGGCAGTCAGTCAAGAAGACGTAGCCCGCTGTAGGCACCTTCGAGACTTGACGTCGCAGCTTACGTATCCTGCTGGAGTGCCAAAGATACTCGTCGGCCAAGACAACTGGCATTTGTTGTTGGCCACTGAAGTCCGCAGAGGACCTAGAAGCCAACCCATCGCGTCGAAAACCATGATGGGCTGGACATTGCACGGCGCGCACACCAGAACACTGGGCCAGCAGGTGCACTATGTCAACGGGTGTCAGTCCGTTGACGCAAGGCAAGATGCGGAACTGAACGAGCAGCTCCGTGAATTCTTCGCTATCGAGTCGTTGGCTATCAATCCACGACAACCAGCTTCTGACCCCCAGAAGAGGGCAGAAGATATACTGAACCGTCACACAAGACAGTTAGGAAATGGGCACATAGAAACCGCTATGTTATGGCGGGACGAGAAAATAGAGATGCCCGATAGTTACGAGACAGCACTCAAAAGGCTAGTCTCCATAGAGAAGAAGCTGGATAAAAACCCCGCTCTTCGTGTGAAATACACACATCAGATGGACTCCCTGATAGAAAAGGGATATGCTGAGAAGGCTCCCAAGTCAAGCACGCCAGGAAAAACCTGGTACCTGCCTCATTTCGATGTCTTCAACCCCATGAAGCCAGAGAAAATTCGAATAGTACATGATGCCGCCGCAAAATCGAGAGGAAAGTCACTCAACGACTTCCTGCTAACTGGACCAGACTTGCTGCAGTCGCTGCCCGGCGTCATGATGAGATTTCGTAGACACTGCGTGGCCATCTCCGGAGACATAGCCGAGATGTTCATGCAAGTAAAAGTACGAAGTGAAGACCGAGACTCACTTCGCTACCTATGGAGAGGCAACAGAAGAAATGGAGCCCCAGAAGAATATCGTATGACGTCCATCATTTTCGGCGCGGCAAGCTCGCCGTGCACCGCTATCTTTGCGAAAAATTGGAACGCAAGAAAGCACATCGAACAGCATCCAGTAGCAGTGAAAGCTATAGTAGAGAGCCATTATATGGACGATTATCTGGACAGCTATAAAACAGTCGAAGAAGCGACAGAAGTCGCGACAATGGTGAAGAAAATACACCAACAGGCGAAGTTTGACCTAACAAAATGGGTATCAAACAGTAAGCGCCTGATAGAAAATATCGATCCGTCACAAACCTGCACTGAGGTTGTGAACATCGGAGATACAGTAGGCGCAGAGAAAATACTCGGCCTGATTTGGAGACCTAGTGAAGATACGCTAGGTTTCAACCTAACGCTTGCGAGACTGCCGCCAGGAATTTTAGAAAAGGAGGCCCCTACAAAAAGAGAGGCTCTCAAAATTGTTATGTCGTTATACGACCCCCTAGGACTAGCCTCGCCTGTTACGATTCGAGCTAAACAAATATTGCAAGAAGCTTGGAGGCGAGGCGTCGATTGGGACCAGCTATTAGACGCTGACCTGGCATCTCAGTGGAGAAGTTGGATCGAAAACCTGCGGCAGCTCAAGGGCATCAGCATACCAAGATGTTATCCTGGTTATAGTGATGCCACAGAAATACAAATACATGTATTTACCGACGCAAGCGAGTTGGCATACGCAGCAGCTGTGTATTGGCGAGCCACCACAGCAGTAGGCACACAGAAGGTGAGCCTAGTCATGGCCAAGGCGAGAGTAGCTCCATTAAAGCTACAATCGATACCGCGCCTCGAGCTGCAGGCAGCGGTGATGGGAACCCGTCTGGCTGCAGCTGTGAAACGTGAACACGACAACAATCCATCGTCGGTCACGTATTGGACAGACAGCAAAACAGTCTTGTCGTGGATAAGAAAAGGAGCACGAACCTATAAAGCCTTCGTAGCTCATCGCATAGCTGCCATAGAAGAAGGTAGCAAAGTGGAGGATTGGCGATGGATATCCACGAAGTTGAACATCGCCGATATAGCGACTCGTGACGTGCCGCCGAGGTTTGACTCACAACACGAGTGGTTCTGTGGCCCAAGTTTTTTGTATGAAGACCCTTCTTCATGGCCATCAGAAAAACCTCCAATCACAGAAGAGACAGGAGAGGAAAGAACGCTCACTGTCACAGAAAAAGAAAAATCTGTTTTGGAGAAAATAACAGACAGACATACATACACTTCGAAGCTCATAGAAGCTATACCTAATCCCGTCAACTTTTCGAGATGGGAGCGGCTATTACGTGCGACTGCTACCGTCCTACGTTTTATACATCTCTGTAAACAAAGGACAGAGAAAACGTTCTACAAAAGAACCCGGAAAAACGCTGAGGAGGACACGGACTGGCGAAAGAAAAAGAAGACAGCGACTGCAGCAACCAAGCCGTCATACATAGCGCCAGAAGTCCGAAAGCAGTACATAGATGCGAGCTTTCTTCAAAAAGCCGAGAAAATACTCGTACAAGTCGCACAGCAGCAATCGTTCGCTCAAGAAATAGCTAGATTGCATGCACATGAAATAGTGGACAAAAATAGTCCGCTACACGCGCTGCAAATAGAAGTAGTAGATGACCTACTACGTATTAGAAGCCGTATAGCCGCCACTGACGAGGTCACAGAAGATGTAAGGCGACCGCCAATATTACATGGCGACCATCATATAACCCAGCTCTATATAGACTGGACACACCGCAGCTTACTACATAGTGGGACTGAACTCACAATAAATGAGGTACGGCAGCATTATTGGGTCGTAAGGATGCGTCCCACCACCAAGAAAGTACTGGCACAATGTCTTCAGTGCCGTATTCGTAAGGCACAAGCACCTGTGCCAGCGACCGGCGACCACCCACGAACGCGCCTGGCTCATCACCAAAGGCCGTTCACGTACACCGGGCTAGACTACTTCGGCCCGCTATCTGTCACCGTGGGTCGCCAGCATCACAAGAGATATGTAGCACTGTTTACATGCCTCACCACAAGAGCTGTCCACCTCGAGATCGCCGCCAGCCTCGGCGCAGACAGCGCAATATTGGCGCTGCGCCGTTTCGCCGCCCGCAGAGGGTGTCCAACTGGGATCCACTCAGACAACGGCACCAACATGCACGGTGCCGATCGAGGGCTACGAGGGGCCTTCCGAGAGGGGGCCAGTCGCCGAGGCATCACTTGGCGCTTCATCACCCCATCAGCGCCCTTTATGGGAGGTGCATGGGAGCGTCTAGTTCGCTGCGTAAAAAACGCATTGTATACCGTACTCACAGAGAAGCACCCACACGAAGAGGTGTTGTCCACACTGATTTGTGAGGCAGAGTACACGGTAAATAGCCGCCCGCTGACACATGTATCAGTCGACGGCGATGACGACGAGTCTATCACGCCGAACCACTTCCTACTTGGTGGGTCGGCTAGACTCCCAAACCCCGGCGTGTTCACCGAGCAAGACATCGACCACAAAAAGATGTGGCGTCGGTCACAAATCCTGGCCGACATGTTCTGGCGCCGGTGGGTGCGAGAATACCTGCCGGAGCTCCAAAACCGGCGGGAGCCCCATAGCCGCGGGCCTGGCCTGCTGGTGGGCGACCCCGTCCTTATCGCGGACGGGCAGCTGCCTCGCAACACGTGGCCGCGAGGCCGCATCGAGGCCATATACCCTGGCCCTGATGGAGAAGTCCGGACCGCTGAGGTGCGCACCACTGGCGGCACTCTAAAGCGTCCGGTGAAGAAGCTCATTCCTTTGCCAAAATGAGTGCAGCAGAGTTCCAGCGGCGAGAGCTGAGCGACGTGTCGCAGAGCGTCGAGGTCACGAGCGCTGCCGACGTGCGCCGCTCACAATGCTGATGCAGCGCCGCGCCAACGTAGCATCGAGTCGACGCGACACTGCACGGCGGGAGAGATGTTCGCGACGATACGTCACCTTTAGATAGGTTGTCATATGTAAAATATAAATAGTATTGACAGACACACGTCTGCTCACCCCAGAGCGCCATCGCATATTAAGCGATGTCGGTAGGTGAAAAAACCTTTTATAGTAAAGCTCGTAACTAATTTTTGCTCATGTTTTTGAGACACTAAAATTATATTTTATGTGTCTATCAGTAGGTAATAGAATTATATAGTCTAATAACAATAAATTAGAAGCTTTAATATGCATACTGATTGTGTTATTACGGAAAGAAACAAGTATTTAACTCCGTAAAAAACAACCGTCCTCAACGAGCGTTTAGTTCACAATGACCTGTAAGAGGGCGGCACCTTATATTTATACTAAAACCAGTTTTTGTAGAATTTTGATAACTTTAAACTCATGTTTTGGGGGCTTTTACATAGTTTATAGTGTGAATATAGCGCTTATGTGTTAGAATTATACATAAGGTACCTTAGTTATATGATAAATGTATAGGTTTAAGGAAATAAAAATATTTTGTTTACTTATTTTAGACCCCCCGTTTTGAGCAGGGTATCAGGTGGTGCTATAGGTATTCTATTCACCAACCAATCAGATTGCTTCCTTACATATAATTGTTTTGTTAGGAAACACCATCTAGGTGTTCTAGATAGGATGGCTGGATGCCATGACTGAGAAATTATACATAATAGCAGTACATGGCCAGTCTTAATGCATTTTTACTCTAAAAAGGGAAATGCACATACATTTTACTCAAGTAAGTGTTTGGAAAATTCGTTACAAGCCGTTTTAGCGCTTCTAGGTGACCTAGAATTTTGTCTAGGCCCTATAAATAGACAGCACCTATGTAATTCTAGTACATGGGCGTCACTTACTTGAGAGGATGTGTCTGTGTGTGCCGGCATGGACGTTTCTATGCGGCTGCCGATGTGTCACTGCGTCCAGGGACATTTGGTGCCTGGTCAGCTATAGATATGCTGTCTGAAGCATTACCTTCGTGGACCCTCAGGCAGGCGCCTACACTCAGTCATGACACGGAGCTAGTATATAGGGGTATGTAACGCACACAGACACATTAGAGATGTGAGACGACGTAAAATTTAGTATTCGGCCGCTTCCCGGCACCTTAAGCTGCGGAAAGGCTGGTGGTACACCCATCAGGGTACCGCCGTCAGACAGCCTAGTTTTCCAGCTACCCAACCACACTTCCGGAAGGAGCTTAGCTCTGGTGGTTGAGGAGTTAAGCGACCTGATATGGTGCGAGGTTGCATGGATTTGCTATGTAAACAAACTTGTAACAAACGATAACTCATCGGGGGTTGGACATGTAGCTACCGGACTTCTACCTTGGAATAGCCCATCACGAGGGCTACCCGGGTGTGAATGTAACTTGAAAATCCACCCAGCGGTCTGAGTAGGAATCGAGTTTATGTGCCAAGATCAGGGGCATAAGCTAACTTCTCGCACCATTTCGCGGCTGCACGCCTGAATGTTTTGAATATAACTGTAACACTTATGTGTGTCAACGGCCCAGTAGGAGGGCTCCAAGTCCCTCGCTGGTACCCTAGAGCTAACATGTCTAGTTTTAGGAGAAACTCGATTGTAAAGCTTCAAACTGGCGGGAATTCCCTTTCTTCGACGTTCTCCTTACGAGAACTCCCTGATGGTAGGGGCTAGGGACCTGGATCAAAGACCGGAGGGAAGGTCTCCTCGAGACCTATCCAAAAGTACAAGTTTCACCAGAATCGGTCCAGTGGAAGGGTAGTTCCTGTCAGTTTCAAGCTACGAGTCTTAGCGTATATTATTTTGAAAATAAAAGTTTTTGCGGTCGGAATGTTGTGGTCCTCGTCGCAGTCGAGTTCGCTTCTTTAATAGTGCGCAGGCGCGTGAACATTTCGTAGCCATTATTTCACTTAAAGTATTTCCACGCATCATTGCGCATCGAGGACCATGAAGGAACATCGCTTCTGGCCATGAACAAATAGTTTTATTTAACCTGGACATCACGTTTTTCACCTCAACCTACTTGGCAGCCTTCAAGTGTCTCCAAGGTCCATAGTTACCAGATGACAACTGAACAATAGGTGCAAGGGGCGTCAACGCGTTCAAGCAGGAGCCTTACAACCTCCTGATTGCCTGTCGGTCTTGGACGATCACGTCCGTCCCGTACACACACATAGACACGCTTAACGTACAGCGACTGCAAGCGCAATTGCTACTATAATTTCTTTAGGATCTCCGTCTTTACACGTCTATGTGTGCGTGCGCCTGTTTATATCTCTGTATGGAGTTGGTTTTCTGTACTTGTCTATTCTGGGTCCCAAGGGTACTGTTAGAGAAATTGACGCGCAACATCGAAGGATAATGAGGTTAGACCCACGATGTGCGATGTATGCGGTTTCTTCAAGTCGTTGTATGAAAATTGGAACACAGTTTGTAGCAGCAAATTAGTTTTGGTCATATTTTTGGTTGCTATGCTAATTGTTAGGAAAGGGCCTGCTCATTTACATTTCGAGGGTGTTTACTCCATTACTGACTCTTGCCAGCGGTTCCACCTGTATATTAGAGTAGCTATTTCATTATGGTCGATAATAGTATATATGGTGGTCTCCCTCAGGGTTGCGTTGTGTTTTCATTTTTGTTTCAGAAGATGTGGTATGAAGAAATAACAAACAAGAAGAAAAAGCAGTGGATTTCTGATTTATTTAAAGAACCTTTGCCTTGGAAGACATAAGTACAGAGAAGAAGCTATACACGCTACACATATTCAAATTGCAGGAAGGTTTTTCATCCTCACATAGTCCGTAAAGGCAAAAGAATCTATGTGGACGTTACGAGCAGATGTTACGATTTTTACATATTGGAACTGTTCCAAGACAATTGAGAAGTTTTATCACTCTTTACTTTGGCTTTCCTTAAACCTCTTTTACTGTGGGCCATAAAGAAAGCACACTATCAGTGCTAGAAGTCTTAAAACGCAACTATACCGCATACAATATATTTAAATACATTTAAAGAATGATAAGGTACAGCACTTTTATGTGTTTTTAATAAATGATTTAAATTGAATGTTACTTGTTCTTTACCATTTTCCGCTTAAGTATGTATTGTCACAGATAATATAATACTAGCGAATAGATGCCTCATCCCATACAAAGAAACTGTAACGACATAACTAGTGTTTTCCGTCTGATTAAACTTATTCGTTTTTCTAAGAACATCGATTGCGTTCGGTTCCGTTCTTCGGATATAGATAGATGGTGTTAGCAGTGATTTGCAAGTAAAAGGGTTTACGCGGAACGGGTTTTTTTTAAAATCCCGGGTCGATTTGTTTTGTAGTATTGTTTGCACGTTTTTATAGTTTCATTGTACAAAAATGTGTTACCAAACCAATTTAAAAAATCGAGTGGATGCCTCAGAAATTTAAAACCGCGCCATCTATTGGAATCAATTTTACATGATCCATTCAAATAATCGTTGAAAAGTGAATTAAGAACCCAATATTCCGTAGGAGAGTTAATTAGACAAGAACCTAAATTTTGTATGATCGTCTATAGAAAATCTTAATATTTCACAAAACTCAATAACAAATTGAAGCTTATCACGCCATCTAGTGCCATTTATTTGAACACCTTTCTTCGCGTTGGGTGACCGTGGCAAAAAAAAATTGAGAAAATTTTTCAAAATGGTAACTTACGCCTGCAATATCGGGCCGGAATGTCTTTAAAATATATAATTCGACATACTTTTTTTTATTCACTTTATAGAACTGAAAAAGAAAGAAGTAGTCTTATGTTTTTTAAGACAACAAAATGTCGTGAAAAGAGAAAAGCCTTAAATATAACACAGCTAACTAAAAATAGACCCTCACGATGATTGAAGTTTTAAAATATCCCTTAAGTTATAGAAAAAAGGGCCCTGACTGATCTTCAAACAAACCCTGAATGTTCAGGAAGCGTTCAAATCTACAAACGGAAAATAAATAAGCGAACAAGATTGTAATCCTCTACATTTTCTTGGTATGAAAAACACACAGAAAGGAAGATTAATTCCGTTGTAAGTCACACGAACAATCGCACGTGGTTGCTTGATTACATCTCAAAGATGTTGATTACAACCATGAAAACCTATTTAATACTCAAAAGGAGTTTCATTGAAATTCACAATAAAACCAAAAGATTGTTCGCGAAGAATCCGAGATTAAAATTCCACCCTTTATTTTGGGGAGTCAATAGATTGAAATGGAAGCCAGAAATCAAAGGATCCGGCCTATTTATACAGGAATTCGATAAAGATTTTGCAGGAAATTTATATAAAGAACGTGAATGACTTTGAAGATACGGTTGATTTCAGACGCTCATTTAGACCTCTATTTAGGTTCGTTGAAAATAATTGAGATAAAGAAAATATTATAATAAACTTCTCCAACATTATTAATGAAGATGTATCAAAAACATAAACAATTGTTTGAATTAATTAATAAGCAAGGGGTGAACGTCATCAAAACAGACTGTTAATAGCTTCATTTTCTCTAAATAATAGGGGAGAAAGATACATTTGCAAACATTCCTTAGATTTATTATAACAACCACTATATAGCAACTATTTTCTTACTACAACACCATATATAGCAACCACTTTCACGGTTTTGCAACTAAAGATAGCTACGTCTATACTTAGGGTTATTACAAAAAAAAAATATTCATTAAAAAATGTTTTTTTAAAACAAGTTTTTTTCGTATTCTCAGAAAACCCTTTCCTTTGATACCCATATCATGACAGTGCACAAAAAATAACTAGCCCACCATCTTGGGCCCTCCGCCATGTTGGATTTCGAATGACGTTACTTAGCTAACCATGCACTGTCATCCAAACTAAAAGTGTATGCGAAATTGCATCTTAATCGCTGGAGGATAACCATTTTAAAATTCAGTTGCAAGATTTGATCCGAACATACTTACATACAAACATACATTGCAAGTTAAATAAAAGCTTATAAAAACAAGGAAAATACTACACCGTTATACCTTTTAATATAAGCTGAAAAAATACCAACTTGCTCGTGTCAATCATAAAATACGTTCAAACATACCTGTCGCAGATATACCAATATGATATACATACCAAAACAGATATACCTACTAACTATACATTAACAAGTCAACACATTAACACCTAAATAAAATATAGCAGTTTGCCAAAATCCGAAGCAGCTAAGGGGCTATCCACAAACAGCCACTGTCTATTTAAAATAGCATTTTGAATTATTCACGTCCCACACCCCTGACAAAAGGGGTTGATTATCCCTTACGCACTGGATCTGGAAGGGAAACCAGGCTTTATGGTTGCACAAAAGAAAAAATGAGTATCTGACATGTGGCGTGACTTCGCATAAATTATTATGCGAACAGTAAACAATTATTCAAGTTATTTTTAAATTTATTCATTACTAATTTTTTGGTGGGAAGGTACGTAGGAATGATTTGATCGGGTTATTCAGTTGGCAGATTGTTAATTTTAGACAAAATCACTCAAATCGGCTCATAAACCACATAGCCTAAATTATTTCGTTTGACTTTTCCTACAAACCAATTACTGAACGACGTTAAAACCTTTTTGAAATTGTGACGCAAAACGTAAAGGAAAAGTTCGATCAAAGTCTCTCACTTTCTATATAAAGAGTTACCAGTTTCTCGAATCACAATTTTCAATACGAATTAAACAAATCTCGCGTTTCCTATTAAAACATCTTTTGAAAATCAGGTTTTCAATTACGTCGTTCTTAATTAATTTACTTTATTCAACATAAAATTATTACTGAATAATTTAGAGTTTCCACGTTTTACTTCACAGCAGTTGGAATTCTCAGATAGTGTAGATATTTTATTGAAATGGCAAAATTGCTGCCATTAGGGTACCTGAGATATGATCGCTGGATCGTTGATCCGTTAGTCTGAATACCTCGACAGTGGCCAGTATATCCGGACAGACGGCGAATTACGGAACTACATTGAAATGTACTGAATCCGACTGTGTATTGGTGTTCTCCTTTACAAGTGGCGCCCCCATGAACTGACAATATTAAATTGGTCGCCTTGCAGTCGTATCTTGATTGGAACAATTGTTCATTTCAAGGGATTTATGGCTGATTTGTATGTGATAAATACGTGGAGGTATTTAGAATGCATAGGGAGTGATGGGGACTTCCCTGATTGCTGTTAAATTGTTTAGGAGAATTATCCATGGAGTTTGCTGTATGCAAGTGGGAGATTCGGCGTGTAATTGTTTTCTGGCTTTTGTGTCCGTGACCAGAAGAGTAGTTGACGATTATATATCCTCTTTATTTTGTGAATAACCTTTAGAGATCAGGTACCACTTTCTTTCAATTCACTATTATCTATTTTGAAGATAGGTAATATTTTATCTTTGAAGTATCGCAATTCTGATATCGACACATTAAAAATAAAATGCCCACGCTTCACCCACGCTTTCCCTATAAATTGTACAGACGTGTACAAAATCGCTTAATAATTTAATAGTCAAATTATAAGGAGATTCAGAAAACAAAGGTAGTACAGGTATTATTATAATTATCTTAATTACAAAATATTCTTAAACAGCGTCATTTACATAACAAAATTACATTATAAAAGTTCATTTTTGAATAATCAAGAACGCTGTAGCAATGCAATTAAGTTAAAATAAAAAAGTGAAAATAATTAGTGTCTCCGCTTCCTCAGGTAAGGAGTGGCTCATAATTTATGAGACGGCTCGAAAATAAGTCGCTTCAAGTTCTGCCATAATGTTCCTTATGTTAACTTTTATTTTCCTTACGGTCTTATTTATGTTGAGAAGTTTGTGTCTCCGTAGCCTAGTTTTTGGTGTTTATGTTTCTTAATTCGGTTTACAAAAAGGTCGGAAATTATTTTACGACTGTTTTGGAAGCATTTGCCGCCTTTTTACCCGACTGCCGAAGGAGGGTAATGTGTTTATCAGTCTATGTATGTATGTATGTATGTAAGTATGTATGTATGTATGTAAGTATGTATGTATGTATGTATGTATGTTTGTTCCTATGTGGCGTTCCAGAGACCAAACGCGTTGGCCAATTGTGATGATTCGTACGTCAATCGATGCGTCTTAACCCTGCGAGTGTCATAGGCTACATTAAAATTGGATAATTGAAAAATGGCGGATTTTGGGTGCCATATTGTGGGGGCCCAAACTTTTTTTTTCTTCCAAACCCATCGTGTGGGGTATCAAAATAAAGGGTTTTAAGAGGTGATTTCAAAAATATATAACACTTATATGTTTAAATGTATCTAATTCGAAAAAACTAACTAAAAAGTTATAAATAAAAAATCTTAATTAAAAAAATCAAAAAACCCGACTGCTTCAAAAGCGAACTAAAAAGTCGTAAACAAGGAAAAAATCATGCTGCGCAGGCGGAGGATACACCAGATTTTTACCCGACTGCCGAAGGAGGGTAATGTGTTTATCAGTCTATGTATGTATGTATGTATGTAAGTATGTATGTATGTATGTAAGTATGTATGTATGTATGTATGTATGTTTGTTCCTATGTGGCGTTCCAGAGACCAAACGCGTTGGCCAATTGTGATGATTCGTACGTCAATCGATGCGTCTTAACCCTGCGAGTGTCATAGGCTACATTAAAATTGGATAATTGAAAAATGGCGGATTTTGGGTGCCATATTGTGGGGGCCCAAACTTTTTTTTTCTTCCAAACCCATCGTGTGGGGTATCAAAATAAAGGGTTTTAAGAGGTGATTTCAAAAATATATAACACTTATATGTTTAAATGTATCTAATTCGAAAAAACTAACTAAAAAGTTATAAATAAAAAATCTTAATTAAAAAAATCAAAAAACCCGACTGCTTCAAAAGCGAACTAAAAAGTCGTAAACAAGGAAAAAATCATGCTGCGCAGGCGGAGGATACACCAGATTTTGGTCAGCCAGCCGGCGAATATGTATCCTCCGACTGCACAGCATGATTTTTTCCTTGTTTACGACTTTTTAGTTCGCTTTTGAAGCAGTCGGGTTTTTTGATTTTTTTAATTAAGATTTTTTTTACAGCTGTGTTAATAACTAAACTTAAAGTTTGTCTCCTTCATCTTCATTATTATTAAAACTCAAAAGCCAGTTCCTTTTAGTTTACATTAATAGAAATAAACCAATCTTATGTATATTAAATAGAGTAGAAGCAGCGAGGGTTTTAGATTTTTGACGATTAATTTTATATGTGTGTTTCTCAGGTTTGACCTAAATAAAACGAGAGTACTCCGTTTGCATATAAATAAGTCACCCTCGTCAGGATAAGACGGACGGTGTGTTGAAGCCGCTTTTTCTTTCCATAATATTTAATACAATGTTTCCCTCAATTCCCCGGAATTATCCTCCCTATGATTTCCGGCCTTGATTTTTGCAGAAACGAAAAAATATTGATCAAGCTTTTTTAACACTTTTGGATTTGAATGTACTTATTATTGGTCCTTAATTTACGAGTAGATACTGTTATTTTTATAATTGAAAGCGTTCTGTAATGGCACAATATTATTTCATCATTATGTTCATTATATCATAAGTAGATTCCGAAATAGACGAAAAACATCTTTTATATTTTATTGATATTATAAATAATTGGGTCTCCTTAAGTGGTACTTTCTGTAAGTGGAACCTAACGAGCACTGAAGTTTCTTACTAAGCCATCTTCAATATACCAACGCTATAATATTGGAAAACCATTCCATTAAAATTGTTGTGGAGGGGAATTTTATTTATTTATTTATTTATTCAATAAGGCATGCCAACAACATATTTACAAATTCATTGCCGAGTCAGTGACATACAAGATGATCCTGTGCAAACATGTCAGTTACAGGCGTGCACATCATTCACAGTCTTTAATTACATTTTTTAAATGACGAGTTCAATGGAAATGAACTACAATAATTGCACTTAAATTAATGTAGAATTAATCAAATTGAGCTAGAATAAAAATTAAAATAGATTACAATTACATTACAAATTAATTACTAGTAAGGTCAAATATTAATTGCATTAGAATTAGATCACAATAAAATACCAGTGAGTCAAGGACAAAATTAAATTTTTCATTATTAAATCAAGTTACAGTTGTTTCATAAATAAAATACGAGTGAGTAACAGATAAATTAAATTACATCACAAAAAAAGGACTAATGAGTCATTGTTCAATAAAACAGAATGCTAATAAAATGGTATCAAAGTTAGTTGTATGATAATTAATTAATCTTAATAATTAGAGTACACAATAAAACAGAGCAGGCAATTCGGGTGAGACTACGGATCAATCTGCGTGACTTTAGACTTAAACCGAGACAGAGAGTCAAAGAAGACATCCATGTCCTCATTGCAAGAGCTGATTTCGTTGTACGTGTTCATCATCCTATTCAAAGGAGCCGAACGTCCGAGATTGGTACGAGAAGTTTTGCATATGAATGTTCTACGAACTCTCGCTGACCTAACAAGACACCGGCGTGGCACATCGAGGCTAATTTGTTTGAGTAGTTCGGGAGTGCATGTCATGTCATTGACAATCTTGTACAAGAATATCATATCTGCTGAGACCCTACGGTCTTGTAAGGAGGTCAAACGGAAATGGCACAAACGCTGCATGTAGTCGGCTCTGTAGGGACAGGTATGATCCTTTAATCGCAGATAACGTGTAAAATGTCTTTGAATCTTCTCGATGCGGCTCGTGTGAACATTGTAGGTAGGGTTCCAGACCGGGGATGCGTATTCGAGCGTGCTGCGCACAAGACAATTGTAGAGAATTTTCATGGCAAGCATGTTTTGAAATTCCCTACAAGTTCTTTTTATGAAACCGGACATCCTAGCTGCTTTTGCAACAATGTTGTCGATGTGCAAGCTGAATGAGAGGTCACTACTAAGCAGCACGCCAAGGTCGCGGATGGTCTCAACTTTCTGCAGTGGAGTACCCGCAATCGAGTATCGCGATTGTATAGCTTGTTTTTTACGCGTGAAGGAGACATGGTGACATTTTTTGGCGTTTAGGACCATTCCGTTTGTATCGCACCAGGACTGCAGTGCATTGAGGTCGCATTGAAGTAGTTCTGCGTCCTCATGTGAGGCAATCCTACGATAGATTTTAAGGTCATCCGCGAACAGAGAGCATTGGCTATGATGAATACAGTCCGGTAAGTCGTTGACGAAAACAATGAACAAAATCGGCCCTGCGTGCGATCCCTGAGGTACTCCAGATGTTGCGGTATATTCTGAAGAGCAGTAGCCTTCCACCACCACTCTCTGCCTTCGCTGATCCAGGTATGACCTGAACCACTCCAAGAGGCTGCCGTGCACACCATGACTTTCCAGCTTTAAGAGTAACAATCGGTGATCGACTTTGTCGAAGGCGCTACTGAAATCTGTGTAGAGGGCGTCGACCTGCGCACCAGCGTCCACGAAAGCTGAAAGGTCACTTACGTAAGACACCAAGTTTGTAACGGTGGACTTATTGTTGCAGAATCCGTGTTGCTGGGGCGCTATTTGTGATTGTATATGAGCAGTTAGCACGGGGCACACAATGGTCTCAAATACTTTTGAGAAGATAGAGAGCATCGAGATGGGTCGATAGTTAGCCGCGTCAGCTCTGTCACCCCTTTTGTAAACTGGAACGACGTTTGCTTTTTTCCATTCGCATGGGAAAATGGCTGTAGTTAGAGATTTCTTAAATATAAGAGTGAGTGGGAGGGCAAGGTAGCGAGCACACTTTTTAATAAAAATAGGGGGTATCCCATCGGGTCCGGCACCCTTGGTTATATCAAGACTTTGGAGAGCCTTGAGGACGTCTCTTTCGGTGAGGGAAATCTTACTTAGCGCATGTTGTGGAAACGCGTGAGAGCTTTTAGAAGGTAGACCACTGTTACGATCACTTGGAGAGAACGACGATGAAAATTGCGAGGCAAAAAGATTACAAATGTCAGCGCCGTTAGTAGCAACAGTATTGTTTAGATTAATGACAGAAGGGATCTGTGATGATTGAGTGTTTTTGGATTTCACAAACGACCAAAATGCCTTAGGATTGTAACGAATGTTACTTTCCATTCTATTCACATACTTTTTGTAACATTCTTTGATATGAGCCCGGGCCCTGTCGTCAAGGATTCTATATTCAATTTCGTCACGCGGGTTTCCATATTTTCTAAAACGCTTCCTCAGTTTCTCCTTCTCGGTCAAAATATTGACTAGGGGTCTTGTGTACCATTGCGGATATTTGCTATTGAGACGCCTACTTTTCGGGACCAGCTCATTAATTATGTCGTTCAGATGATCGTAGAAAGTAGACACCATAAGATCAACTTGAGAAAGCGGTTCAAACATTTGCCTCCAATCAACACTGCATAATTTTCTATTAATTGATTCGTAGTCTGCACCGCGGAAGTTAAGAAAAATTGTTCGCTTAGATTTCAGTGTAGCAACCTTTATAAATTTGAACTCAATTTCTAACGGAGGATGATATTCATCCACTTTACTTATCGGTGCCCTACACTCATTCACCACGCCACCTAACACATTTGAAAATAATATCAAGTCCAGAACTCTACCCCTAGAATTTTTAACAAAATTGCCCTGCTGTAGTGAGTTTAAGGATATGAAATCGACCAGCGAAAAACCTAGACCATTGCCATAGTTAGAAGGAACAGTTGTTGTAGCATTGGAGACACTAGAATTCAGTTCCCAGTTTATGAAACCGAGGTTGAAATCTCCCAGTATGACTACATCTTCTCCTGTTGTTTCAATGACGCTCGATGCGGAATCCAGAAACGAGTCAAGCGTAGGTTGAGTCACCGGTGGAGGCAGGTAAACAGCGCATATGTTGATTTTCTGCCCGCTTTCAGATTTCAGACTGACCCAAAGATCCTCCACCGTGGTTTCCCATTGACAAGCCCGAACAGAGTCAAATCTTTTAGATACCGCTATTAGAACTCCACCCCCCTCTTTGCATCCCAAGGTAGTAGAGGCTCTGTCCCTCCGATAGATGTTGTATGCGGTGCTGAATACCTCGCCATCACTGATGTTGCCGTTGAGCCACGTTTCAGTCGCCACAATAACGTCGTACTGAGCCACGCCGACTGCCATGTTTATCTCGTGAAGTTTAGTACGCATTCCTCGCAGATTTTGGTAGTAAATAGTGAATTCTAAAGCTATGCTTAGGAGTTTTATTCACGAGGGAATATTTTCCCTTACATTAGCGAGACAGCTAGCAGTGATTTTATTTGCTTAGCGTGAGCGCCGTCGTCCTTGCGGACCAGAATGCGTCCGTCGCGAACCCAGACATATTTGTATCCTTTCTGACGCGCCACTTTTCTAGTCTCGGCATGGATGGCTTTATTTATGGGCGAAAGGTGTTCCGAAACAAATGTAGGCAGCTTAGTGCCCCCGTACCCTAGGTGAGTCGAATTTAGCTTGTCTTGCGGGTTGGCCCTGTTGAATTTGGTGACTGATGCGAGGATCTCATCACGGGCTCTGGTACTTCTCAATTTTACAACAACTGAGCGCGGACGGTCGCTTTTGGAGTCCAGTTTCCTGATACGTGAAAACGACAATATGTCCTGTTCTCCAATGCTGCATGATACTACCTTGCCCAGTTGCAACACAGTGTGTAATAGATTCTCGCTTTTGCTTTCCGGAATACCGTTGATCTCTATGTTGTCTTGCCGCGAGTATTGCTCTAGCATGCTAACGCGCTCTGACAAGTCCGACACACATTTCCTGAGACTGTCATTCTCTGTTCTCAGCTGCTTTATGGCCTCCTTGTTGCTCTCAGATTCAGTCCTCATATCGTCAAAGGATTTGCTCATGAATTCCACCGATTCTTTCAGCTCAGAGAACAACTTAAGACTGTCTCTTATTTCGGTAAACTCGTCCCTAAAGTAAGCTTTGAGTGACATTTGCAGCTGGGAGGCTATCGCTGATTCAATCTCACATCGCATTGTTGCGAGAAGCTGTTCGTCTAGAGGGTGCAGCTGATTTCGGTCGTAAGTTACCTCGGCACTCGCAGTCTCCTCCGATGAGTAATTTCCAGGCGAGTCAGCAACGCGTGGCCGCTTCGACCTAGAGGATGCGTTGCTGTCACCAATGCGATCTGGGGTCATCTCTACTTCCTTCAAGACCGGAACCTTGGGTGAAACGCTTCGTTCTGTAACAGCCGGGGATCTTCGCTTCCGCGGCATGTTGTTGAAACGCCAACTATATTTAACTTAGCAATAAGTCTAAGTGATGCGATGGTTACGTGTAGGTCGCCTGACGAATAAGTCAGAGCAACGTTTGCAATGACTATTGAAAATGTGTTAATACGATTTAGTCGAGTATCCGGTTGACAGATATAAAAAATTACTGGCAACTTTTTGCTTAGCAAATGTCTAACGCCAATGTCATCTGTGCTATTGACAGTTCTGTTGTCATTTGATGTTGACAGCAATAAATGACTATTCTGTTGGGTAGTTTACGATTTTGTCACTCATTAATTGTGAGGGTATAAAAATGTAGTACTTGCGGATGTTGATTACACTTGAAAACAGGCGTTCTCCTCGCAGATAACAGCAGATTGTCTTCTTGCACAGTTGCTTACCGGAATGAAGCGAAAATGTAACTGTTTAGTAATGATTATCTATACTTTTTCTTTAAATGTAACGCAGAACGTAAATATAGAACTGACAGCTATCAGTGTTGCCAGTATAATATAGGAATTCGGTAAAATATAAAATATATGCCTATAATACTAAAGTAGGTAAGTTATTAACACGAAATGAATTAGTTAACTTTGAGGTGAAAAAGTTACAACAAAATTCTATTCGTGATGAACTAAATACTTATAATATCCGATCAGTTATGCATCACTTAAAAATGTCTAAACAACAACACAACATAACATAACATAACATTAATATAAGAAATTTTATATACCTGCAAGTACCAAAGTGCCTCCTTAAGCTCCTGCTTAAACTTAAAAGAAAAATATTTCTCCTCAGACCCAAATAAAACCAATAATCACATAAACACATTTTTATTTCATACCTCATACCTAATCCCACTTCTGACCCTAAAATACATAAATAACAGTTTTCACCGAATTGCCAACTTTATATTCACCGAAACTACCCACGAGGTACTTTATAGCGATTTACTGATGTTTGGGCCACATCGACCGGCTGTCTTGAAAAATGGACGGCCATGCATTAGCGGGCGGGGGGTTAAAACGCTTAGTTGGTCTCTGGGTAGGTCTGATTTTATTTTGACGGTATATTGGTGCCGGTTCAGGATTAGTTGGGCTGTTAATTGAAAATGTGCTGGTTTAGGAGTTATAGAACTTCCAGTTTTTGATTGGCAGTTCCTTTTAATTAACTATGAAGTAGGTATTGGAAAAATAATTACGTCCTACTTTCAGATGCTTGCGAGCTGGCGCGAGGACTGAAGAGATTAAGGGCCTACATATCCTTTAGTGCCGTTAAACGGTAACTTTCTAAAGCTTACTACTTAGTAACGGCTAGGTTTGAAAAAAAAAATGATTCATGTACATAATTTAGAACATAAGGTTTTTCGTGTAACTAATAGATTTGCTTTAAAAAAAAAAAAACACACGATATTATTTAGCAACTTTTGGAAACTCCTCCAAAACGACTTGGATGTTTAAAAATATTATTAAACAGAAAAAAATATGGCTGGAATTTCTTCGTAACTAACATAGCATAAATGTAAATCAAATAATATTTTGCAAACAAAACTTTTCAAAAGGAGGTTCAATATTGATATTTTGGCATTGAGCGGGCACACAGCCAGTACTGCGTTAACATTGAGGCACATATAGCGCCTTAAGCAACTTCCAAATACATTTATTTTTCTATAAAATAGCGCTAACGTATCCCCTTTTTGGACAGGCGTTTTAATTTCATTCGTATTTATGACCGTATGTTCAGTAAATCAGCCGCAAATAATAGCAGGATATCTCAAAATAAAACTGCTAACAATACTTTCTTCATAAATAAAAACGTCTTCTCTTATACCATTCATAATACCATCAAAAAGTATCTAAGCATATTCATATTCCTTATAACACTTCCCTATCATCCTTTGTGAATAGAAAAAAGCTATTCAATACAGCCCAGAATGGCTACACCTATTTTTCGCTGATGGCAATACCGACCGACAATTGCTTTGTGTTGCTATCGAAAGAAAAATAGTAAGCCCCTAGATTGCTTTCAAGCCCTTGAGGTTGTCTGATGGGACGTTATTTACATCCCATTGGAAAAAACTTTCTTCCTTTTATTCCACCAGCCCGAGGACGCGTGAAAGAATTGATTTATTTATTTCTTTGGCAATAGTTTTTGTTTACCGAGGAAAATTTATGCGGTTCTAAGAAACATTGTAACGTTTACAGAAATACCTTTTTATTGAAGCAGTAAAGTGTGTCTGGGTATTGAAAGAGGTTAGCGTTTACTTTGATGTGGATACCATAGTAACGTTTTATTTTCTTTGGTGAATAAACCTTTTTGGTGTCGTTGGCCTGAGGTGAAAAATATTTCATTCTTTTGTATGTAAAAGGTAGGCAACAAAGCTATTTCAATCAATCTGCATATCCTTTACCCAATTATGTCAGGATCGGCCTCCAGTCTAACCAGATTCAGATGAGTACCAGTTTTTTTTTGGAGTATCCCACCGCACTATGCCCAAACCACTGCAACTCCTGAAAGCCAGAATCAACAGCAGTGACCACCAGAAAAGCGCCGAGGCAATGAAGCTCGACGAAGTACCGAAGAATAAATTTTACTGTCTTGAATTGCGCAACGAAATTAATTAGAAAAGAATAACGGACGAGTAGGTAAAAATACAAATTTCCACTTCCTTCCATATCAAGCAGGATACAAAATTTATAAGGTCAATATGCACAAAGATTTGATTAAAACTGAGATAAACCCAGTTACCGCACCACGGATATGATTCCTAATAGGTAAGGCAAAAACGCTTGAACACACGGACATTTTTCTAATTTCTACAAGGTCCGTATAGTAAACAACTCTAGATGCAGCGTGTACATTATCTTACATAATATTGCGTTCATTCTGCCAAAGAATACACTCCCATGTGCAGATTGTACATATTCACAGTCAGATGTTGAACACTAACGTAAGGGCGTGGAGCTGCGTGCGCAACGAGCTTGAAGTAAAATAATTTAATTTTAAACTTACCATGCCATGTGAGAAATTGGGCAACACAGTGATCCGTAAAGACTGTCAAAGATCTTCAAATAACAGCCGGGACCAACGGCTTAACGCGCTTGCCGAGGCACGGAGGAATCTCGCTAAGATGGTCACCCATCCACGGACCGACCTCAGTAAACGCTGCTTAGCCTTGAAGATTGAGCCGTGTGGTTGTTATTATATCGCCACGAGCTCCTCGTTACAAAGCTTTTTATGGATAAAAAGCCTTTGTTCCTTTTACAATTGGTGCCAAATAAATATCCACTCCCTGAATTACAAAAACTACTAGAAAAATGAAATTAAAATACAATTTAATTTCAATTAGTTACTTGAATTAATATGACCAAAAACAATATATCAATCACACTAATATTATAAAGGCGAAAGTTTGTGAGTGTATGTGTGTTTGTATGTTTGTTACTTCTTCACGCTCAAACGGCTAGACGGATCTGGATGAAATTTGGCAAAGAGATAGATTATATTCTGGAATAGCACATAGGGTACTTTTGATCCCGTAAATATGTTCCCTTGGGATAATTATCGACATTCACGCGGACGAAGCCGCGGGCACAAGCTAGTTGTTAATATTTTCCAATTCATTTTCCCATCAACCGACCTCATCCTAAGCTCAATAAAAACCCAATGACTTCTTTTTCCCATTACATTTCATCATGACACCGTACACTTTATGTACACCCCCATAACCATCCACCATAAAAACATACACAAAATAAATTCAGACGTAAAAGCTAACTAAGCCAATAAAGCGGTTTAATAAGCACGCATTTACGTTGTGGACATCTTTTTTGGACGACATCAGTGATATTTACTTTACGAGGGAGTCGTAAAAGGCAAATTTCATCGGGTTCTGTGTCCTTAGCGAGTTTTATAGTGACGTATATACGGTCACGTGCGGAACCAACCGAATACAAACGGAACCCTCTTGAGGGCTCGTTGGAATCGCTAAATAGGTGACATAGGCTGTTCTTGTATTTATTGCTTGAGGTTCTCTATTGCCAAATATGGGGTCGTAAGTTCGGGTCTCAGGTCGCAAATTGTTATTGGAATTTTCCATCTGAAAACTTTGCAGCTGGAGTCAGTACTCTACATTTGTGACAGATTGGTGGCAGTGTGGTTTCGATACTCAGGGGGGTGACCATAAGCTCTTAGAGAAAAGTTATTTTGAGTGTGCGTAAGGGACAGATGTATATGACTTGTATACATCTGTCCCTTTTTAGGGTTCCGTACCCAAAGGGTAAAAAGGGGACCCTATTACTAAGACTCCACTGTCCGTCTGCCTGTCTGTTTATCTGTCACCAGGCTGTATCTCATGATCCGTGATAGCTAGACAGTTGAAATTTTCACAGATTATGTATTTCTGTTGCCGGACTACGATAGTTAGTAGTAGTAGTAGTTAGTCGAACCATGATAGTTTTGACACGTCAGGGTACGGGGGCAGGTCGAGTAAAGTATTTTTTGATTTTTCAATCTCAAAATAAATAAGTTACAGTCTAGAGTCTGGACTCATGCACGGTTTAAGGCAATAGGATCTTCACCATATCAACGAACGTATATGGAGAAAAAGGGGTAAACTATACATACTATTATTTTCCGTATAACATTGTCTCAACCTTAATCCAACCCTCAAGTGCGTATTAGGGGGTATTCAAGACCCTACATCGAAGGGGTTCAAGATTGAAAAATGCGTCGTCTGACTATGTTAAGGGGGTGTAATAGTTGAAACTACAATTTACAGGCTTACCTGCACCACATTGAACTATTGGAAGCTATATTTTACGCAAGCCCTCGTTTTCTTACAATTTTTCTAAAGATTTAGTTAAAATAGGTAAAGTGCGGAAGGTAGGTGATTTCCGATGAGTGGATAAATCGACACGAATCGGAAATCATCTTACGTACGTGTATCATACAACATTTTACTATGCATTGTGCGAGGAAATAAATAAATTAATAAAATGAAATTAATAAAATGGCGGGCTTATTCAAGCGCGTTCAGCATATCCACAGATTAACTAATAGTTCCTCGGGCATATCTACTGCGCAAGTGCGAATAGCTGTCACATCGTAACGCAATAAGGCACGAGCAAAATATACGTTCTGCCAATCATATTTAATTAATATTTAAAATTAATTTATTGATCAAAATCTAAATCAAGAGTAATTAAAAACGCCAAAAATAAAGTATTAGTTTTATTTTACCTTTAATATGAATGATAATCTGTACATAACTAATTTTTAAAACTTTTCTGAAATAATAAAAACTCTATGCGTCGGGCTGACGTTGGAGTTAAAAATTAAAAAAAATACAGGAAAGTAAAAAGCACTACTTAGTGAAAAAAGTGACACTTTCCGCACAGTTTGGCTGCTTGGAAAACCGCTCTTTTCGAGGACATGCATTGTAAAAAAAAATATGACACATGTATTTATTTTTAGATAACAACAATAATCTAAAAAAATATTGATTTAGAAAATTAGCACTCCCAGAATGAAAGTGACCTAACTCAAAAAAAAATATTTGTGGATGAGAAACAAAAAAGACTTCTTTATTGTTGACTGTACTATTTAGGGTTCCGTACCCAAAGGGTAAAAACGGGACCCTATTACTAAGACTCCGCGGTTCGTCTGTCTGTCTGTCTGTCTGTCACCAAGCTGTGTCTCATGAACTGTGATAGTTAGGCAGTTGAAATTTTCACAGATGATGTATTTCTGTTGCCGCTATAACAACAAATACCAAAAACAGAATAAAATAAATATTTAAGTGGGGCTCCTATAAAACAAACGTATTTTTTTTTGCCGTTTTTGCGATAATGGTACGGAACCCTTCGTGCGCGAGTCCAACTCGCACTTGGCCGGTTTTTTGTAACAGATATATAGGCTGCCCCTTTCTTTCTCATAATTCGGGCTCTTTTTCACCACATGGTTTTAGCTTTTTAAGTTAACCTACAGCTAAATTAGAAATTACTGAATTTTTCTTTTCGGTCACCTTCATTCCAACGTATGAAAATTATTACAAAATTATATTTTCATCTAAACCATCTAGCTTCTTTAAAATTAAGACCTGAAATAAATGTGTTTGGTTTTAATTTACAAATTCGCTCTTCAAACACATCAAGTCAAATTTTTTATCCAAAGTTGACCTGTCCGTTTTGGGAAACAGAGATAATAATTTAAACCACTCGCAGAGTAGTTTTAGAAGCTTTTAATGGAATAAAAGCAGTTTGAATTTTTTGCCGTTCTCGGGGCGGAAATGGGTTAAAATAATAAACTTTCCTGAAATGTTTTTCGCGTCGCATTTTAGGGTTTTCATCCAATTTTGTTTTAGATATAAATCTTTCTAGTTGAAAAAACTTTTCGGTAAAATTTTGTTATTTTGGTACCCTCTTTTAAACATATTTGTTTGACATTCAGCCTTTCAGTTTTGCACACATACATACTTAGTTTACTTGTAATTGAATTGTTCTTGATATATCTTTGTCGTCTTTATGAAAATAGCACCTTGGTGACGATTTATCTCTCTACCCACTTATCATATAATAATTAGGTCTACAATAATTTAGCTACATAGATACACGAACCGCAATCTTTAGCAAATTCAACTATAATTATGGATATATATATATAAAAAAAGAAAATTATGTCAAGTTACTTCCATAACGAATAAAACCTGCGACATTTAGCATGAAAGTAAGAGCAACAACTCTTCACACCTCACCTAAAATTCCAATTGTAACTCTATAAGGGATGAGTAAAGGGCGTACTGCAGGCTCAGTTGCCATGGTAACCGGAGGCACTTAGACAGGGGGAGGCTCAGTATGAACTGCACCATTTGAATTTCAAGTGCTATGCAAAGCGAATCCGATCTGAGGATCCGTTGAGATCGCTTTAATGTGCTTTGGTAAACACGGATATTATTGTCTCACTCGAATACCAATTGTTCTTTGTGGCTTTGGACTTCAGTGGACAGAGGAAACGAATTGGAAACGTAGTAGGTAGTAGGAAAATAAAGTAAGAAGTCTTGTTTACCTAAAGGCTGTCTGGTAGATATCGCTATCAGCGATAAGGCTGCTATTGTACCCATAGAATTGAGTTTTTTGTTAAAGATATGTATTTTTTTTGTTGTATAATAAAGTTACTATTCTATTTTACCTCGAAGTAATAAGTGGGTAGAGCCATCTACCAGGAATCCAGAACATATAGATACATACGTAAACGTAGAAAAGAAATCAATCAGTCTGCCTAGCCTTTTCCCAATTATGTTGGGTCGGCTTCAAGTCTAACCGGATTTAGCTGAGTACCAGTGTTTTACATGGAGCGACTGCCTATCTGACCTCCACAATCCACTAACTGGGTAGCACGATACGCCTTGGCAAGACTGGTGTCAGATTTCAAGCTTCTGACTACCCGTAACGCCTGTCGACCTGAAAAATAAAACAATCAAATATCGCTATGGAATATCTGCTGGGTCTTTTGAATATTAGTTATTGAAAAGTACTACTCGGTCAAATAACTGTGCACTTTGCCCCCTTTCCCGCCACCCCGCGCGTTGTCCCGCATTTGCTTCTTGCGCCAATAGTGAGAGTCGAACGTCAGAGTTACTTGACAGCACCAAGTGCACAGTTATTTTAGATTTTCACTCAAACTTACAAAGGGCGCCGTCCACCTTCCCACCAGATTGTAATGACTGTTATTCTAGCAAATAAAGAGATCATCAAAATTCATAAATTAATTGTAATAAATAAGTGACAGAGACGGCTCCTCATATACTCCAACAGATCAATAAAACGATAGTAGCACACAAATGCCAGAATTACACTGTCAACAATATGAAGTAAAACTACTATCACGATGCAAATTCCAGCTGTAATTGATCATTACGTCGGGAACGCTCCGCGAACAATTGGAAGAGGATCCGTTTCAGTCATAGAGCATAGTATCGCTGCTCCGGCAACGTCTGGAAACAGCGACATCTATACCGCAAGATATTAATTTCAAATATAACCTGTTACAAGAAAAAATATAAACACTTTGTACCCCAGTCAGGGACGATTCTTACAGACTATTAATTGAGTTTTGATCGGGATCGGAGCAAAACCTACATTCGATACAATATCGACATGACAATAACACAAATCTAGTACTGATATGTTATGTCTATGATATCTACATAGAAGTATCTATTGCACACTCGGCCACACTGGTACAAAAGATGTCGGCATAGATATAGACAAAAAAAAACTTTTTACAAAAAATACAACCGACTTCCAAATAAAAAACACTACAAAGTGAAAAATAAATTCAATTTCGGCAGTCGGTGTTCCTGTTTTCGTTTCTTCGTTTTTTGACACCGACTTCCGAAATTGAATTTATTTTTCACTTTGTAGTGTTTTTTATTTGGAAGTCGGTTGTATTTTTTGTAAAAAGTTTTTTTTTATTTTTCACTTTTTAGTTGTGGTACATAATGGACCAGTTCTATAGATAAGGTACCTATAATGTCCTAAGTGAAGCCAGAATTGATTATCCCAATATCATGAAACTTAAACAAAACCGGTGGAATGAGAGTATACCAGGGTTAACTGTTCTCACCTGCGTACCCTCTTTAGAGCGTACTAGTGTGATGTTATGTTATGTAATGGTAAAAACAATAAACAGACATGCGATTGCAGCTATCCCGAGTGATTTGCAGTCATTTATTGAAGAGTTCCGATGTATATCTCCAAAGTTCTTCATCAGATCTTGATGAAATTTAAATGGGACCACATGACAAGCACCAGCTTTCAAATAAAAAAAGAATCATAGTCATCCGTCCACCCAGTAAAAAGTTCTGAGGTAACAAACATAAAAAAAAAAAAAAAAAAAAAATACAGTCGAATTGAGAACCTCCTCTTTTTTGGAAAGTCGGTTAAAAAGTGCATCCATCTCTTTTTGCATATTACGTTACCTGTTAGTGCAAAAGAGAATACCGATATTGAAATTCCAACTTAAATATACTACATTCATTGATAAAGTACATCCATGACACAAACTCTTCATTTGCAAGCAAAGTGCGTATAGCACAATAAACATAAATATTATACACTCTATCATCATACATATTATACGATATTAACAATGGGGCGTTTTCCCACCAAGCACTACATCCTTTTGGTCGGAGGATCCTCCCGTTACAATGCAGGATGAAGAACATTCTGCATACATCTAAAAAAAATATTTCATAAAATTCGTGTTGCCGAAAGTGCATAGCGCGCACATTTTCTTTCAAACCATAAGTTTCTACAAAGTTTTGTTTTTGAAAATGGTGACACACATGCTTTGGAAAGGATTGAAAACTTTTAGCAGTGGCCGGCGATGCGTCTCCAAACTCTGTGGTTTCAGCACAGTGCGCTGACACAAACAGAAACAAACGAATAGATCTTGCCATGGGATTGTATCTCAACGCTTTATTATGATGTTAATTATTATTTTTTATATCTTTCAATGGCATTGTGTAAGGAATATTTCTGTTGTGACTAACATCTCTTTCGAAGAACCGTATATCTTTTACTTTGCTTACCATATTGGGGGCAGAAATTAGTTCTTATACAGTATTACTATTCCAAGATAAATAAATGTATTTGGGAACTGAGTTGGTAAAACAGAATATGTTATTTAAGTACTAGTGGCCTACCGCAGCTCCACCCGTGTTGAATTAACAATTCAATTATTATAGTCTATGTGACATGATGTATAAAAAATCTACGTTACTATAAAATTGCATCAAATCTATTCAGTAGTTTTCTTTTCAGAGTAACAAACATCAACCCTCACAAAGTTTCACATTCGTAACATAGTAGGCTTCTATTTTAACCTTACTTTATTTGTACTACCAAAACCCTTCAAAATGGTAAACATGCCAACTGTCAAATACAAAAGAAAAATGAACCAACGCTCAAGGGATACTAAAACAATAGAGAAGGTATATTTGGACCTAAACAAATACTAGCATATCAAACGGAGCAAGAATGTGTTGCCAGAATTACGGGCAAACGTAACTTGTGACAAACGTAGGATAAAAGTAGTGAATACTTTCCTTTTTCTAATTTTCTGACTCGTTTCTTGTGACGTACGAAATAAGCTCTGTCTGTTTAAATATTAATAGTGTCTTCAACCGACCATGTAGTTGCCGTCGTCTTCGTTCGTGACTAAGATAAAATATTTGTCGAAGATAAGAGGGAACAGTATTTATTTGTGTCGGCAAATAAATATTTGGGAGCTAAAATGTGTCATTCTTATCGGTTTTCAATGTGATTACAGCTGGCCTGTCTCATTCAGGTTACGATTACAGCAAATGAAGCGGTTAATGGTAGATATCTACTATCCGGTCTATTAACATCATCAGCCTTTTAATATTCCCACTGCTGAGACTCAGGCCCCCACGATGTTTTCCGTCACCGTTTTGAGAGCAGTGGTGATGAAATAATTTACACAAAGTAAAGCGCCTGCCTGAGTTCGAACCCACGACCTACAACTTGTAAGTCGCGGGCGTTACCACTGGGCCACCACTGCTCTCATATACCTACCACTATAGTATATGATAACTTTATAGGTTTTCAAAAAATGGGCTTTGAGAGTGTGAAAGAGTGCCTTCTTAATTTATGAACGTTTTTTCACGGCTTTGCTCCCATGTCTTACCGAATAGGCACAGTGAGCATTTTTTCTGGATAAAGCCAGTGACTCTCGATGACAGCGTAGTTTTCTAAGACTTTTCATATACAGTTCATGTGTGAACGAAGGTCAAGCAAAAGGAATATGTAAATATCGATGGCGTTTTGTAGATTCTGCTATGGAAAAAAAACTTTTTAACAAAAAATCAAACCAACTTCCAGAACAAAAAACTACAAAGCAAAAAATTTAATTCTTTTCCGAAGTCAATGTCTCATTTACCCATTGTTTGCAAGTTTTTTATTTTTCTATTTTTAGTTTTGGTAGGTACCTCCAATTAACATGATTATCATTTATTGCCAAAGTACATCTCATGGCGATTCCAATAAGCCCAAACACGACTAGGATACTTTGTTTTATTTGAGAGTTCCAGTGCCTACCTTCATCGTCAGATCAGTTCGATGGTGCCATTTTCATCAGTACCATTTATTTATAAGTATTTGTTTCATTATAGTCGAGATATCTTATGCCCGTGACATACTTAGCATTTAGGAGTTCCAGTGGCCATCTGTGGTCTTCTTCATCAGTTCCACTTCACCAAATGATACTATTCGAGTGCAAATGATTGCATTGTTGATGAAAATACCAAAATCGCTATATGATTGGCTATAATATTCGAGGAACTCCATTGATTTCTCTAGGATTCCATCATCAGATCCAGACCTGATGAATATGGGACCAACTAGAAAGTATACCCTTTCAAACAAAAGAAGTATTTTTGAAATCAGTCCAGGCGTCTTTGAGTAATCGAGGAACATACATAAAAAAAATTAAATAAAAGATTCCGACGAATTGAGAACCTCCTCCTTTTTTTGAAGTCGGTTAAAAAGGCGTGAGTGTATGTATGTACATGTAAACAAAAGATTATTTTTTCTGTGGAACTACATTTTTATTAATTTATCTTTTAACAGCAAAACTGTAAGCCTGTAGGGTTACAGTTTTGCTCATTAATATAAATCAGACAAAATTTCGTTTTGTCCCAAGAAAACAGTTTATATCATAGTTCCACTTCATTATCCATTATCATAACACTTCAATATGCAAATGACTATCAACTTGATGAGAATAGCGCACTAATAGATTAATCGCCGCGCGACACGAAGCGACAAAGCGACAAATTCAATGTCGAATACAAATCAATTAACTAGAACCAATTTGGGCGAAGTTGGACGATGCAATTAGAGATGTCGGGTTGTCGAACTATCTGACCGAAGTAAGACTGGCCCGATGTTAACGACGAACAGACTGCCCGTAATGATTTTCATTTGTTAACCATCTATAGTTCTCTGTACGTTGTAAAAGTTGTCGAAGATATTTGGAGATAGAAAATGAAATTATGGCTGTTCATAGTGTTCATGATCATATTACTTTGAGGTGAAGCCGAAATCAATTTCAGAAAAAGGTCTGGTGAACTATGTTTTTAATACTTTTGTATTCTGGTAAATCGCCCTAAGTGGTAACTTGTTAGGCACTGGGTTAATAAATAAGATCATTACATGTAATTTATGGTTATATTGTTTTTTTTCTAATATAAACCTAAATTATTTAGAGAAACACGTTTCTGGTCATTAAACTTTTGGAAATCCAAATTGAAAATATTCACCTTTCCATTCTAATATTAAATTTACATGTACATTGAGGTGTTGAAGTGTTTGAACAGAAACGCCACCATGTCAGTCCGTCTTCAGGATCAGACCTCGAAACCAATATTTCTCCAGCGTGGCGTGAGACAGGGAGATGTAATTTCTCCGAAACTGTTCACTGCTGCGCTGGAGGATGTATTCAAGGTTCTGGACTGGAGGGGCCTAGGCATCAATGTTAATGGCGAGTACATCACTAATCTTCGCTTTGCCGACGACATAGTGGTCATGGCTGAGACCATGGAGAGCCTCAATACAATGCTCGATGACCTCAGTAGAGCTTCCGGAAGAGTGGGTCTTAAAATGAACATGGACAAAACCAAGGTGATGTTGAATGCCCATGTTACACCCACTCCTATCAAGGTTGGAGACTCTACACTCGAACTTGTGGACGACTATGTCTACCTGGGACAAACGATCCAGTTGGGTAGGGCCAACTTCGAGAGAGAGATAAACCGAATCCGACTCGGCTGGGCAGCGTTCGGGAAGTTGCGCGGTGTCTTCTCGTCCAACTTACCACAGTGTCTCAAGACAAAAGTCTATGACCAGTGTGTGTTGCCAGTGATGACATATGGCTCTGAGACATGGTCGCTTACAATGGGCCTCATCAGAAAGCTTACAGTCACTCAAAGGGCAATGGAGAGGGCTATGCTCGGCATTTCCTTGCGTGATCGAATCAGAAATGTAGAGATCCGTAAGAGAACCAATGTTACCGACATAGCTCGAAGAATTGCCAAACTTAAGTGGCAGTGGGCAGGGCACATTGCTCGCAGAACGGATGGCCGATGGGGCAGAAAGGTTCTGGAGTGGCGACCGCGAACCGGAAGACGTTGCGTTGGAAGGCCTCCCACCAGGTGGACCGATGACCTCGTGAAGGTTGCGGGGATCCGCTGGTTGCGAGACGCACGGGACCGATCAATGTGGCGACGCTTGGGGTAGGCCTATGACCAGCAGTGGACGTCTTTCGGCTGATATGATGATGATGATGATGATGATTAAATTTCTATTTTCATTTCATCTTCCTTCCTTAATTATTATTGTCTATTTTAATCAATTCTCTTTGCAACGCACTCACAAAAGGTTTCAACACCTCTCTCTGAAAAAGGTTTCCCGTCAAAAATACAATATTTTAAGGAGACAGTTAATAGAATAGTGAAAACCTAAATCTTAACCAATTTTCTGAGTACCAACCGCTGAAAACAAACTTGTACATAGTTGTGGTACTAGTGTAGTAGTTTTCCTAGGCTTCATAAATCCGTATTTTGATCCTAGATCTTGTACAGTCATTGGAGCGAAAGGACCATCCTTCAACTTTTTTGCTGCATCTATTGAAGTTTTGCATAACAACTTGGCGAGTCCTTTACGTCTATGTTGCCGGTGGGTTCCAAGGAACATCAATTCGCACCAGCAATCGACACCATATCTAGGTAAACGAATTATAATTTTACTGTAAGTATATAAAAGTTTTAAATTGAAAAACTGTGTAAAGCTTGTAGGCATGAGTGAATACCTGAACAAGGAAGTGTGCTATTACTTAAAAAAACATACAACAAGAATGCGTTTTCCTTCCGTATTTGGAATGACTATTTCTTACCTCTTGGCGTAATCACACTGTGTGTCAAACTATACCATCAAATCTACTAGGGCACGGGATGATGGTTGTTTGCAGCGCTCTTCGGAAAATATTTCGAAAAATGTCTTCTCCAAAGAATCTGAAGATACTTCCTGAAAATGACACATAATATAACAACATGAAGATGATCGAAATCATTGTCAGCTTTGCTTTACAAGATTATAGATACAAATAAATTAAAATTCTATATTATAAAATTTTTGCTTCATCATATTAATGATAGCGATAGGGGATTTGATATTAATATTTATAACTGTTAAGTTATTATTTTCAATGTTGTTTGCATTATCTTACTTTGATATTAAATCTTTATTGTTTTGCCACAATTATCTTTTCCAAAAAGAAGTATTTATTAGTATCTTAATCAAGATTGTTTTGAAGATATTATATCAAAATGAATATGTGATGTTTATTATTAATGTAATATATTTTGTGTACACGATTTTTCTTAGTATAAAGTCTTTTATAAAAAAATATTTCTACTCTTTTTTGAATGCATTGCTCTATGAATATAAAAAATAAACTAATCTGCAATTTATTGAACACAACTGATACGACTTCTCCACTCTCAACGGAGACTGCAACTGATGACAAGCCGTCCAATGCTGCGTCTGCGCATAGTTCCAACAACTCTTCTGCTGCTAAGGGATTCTTATTCACTTCTGTACCATTACACACGGCTTCATCTTGGAAGAAATGTTCCTTAATTACCTGGATCGCCGAAGAAGTTACAATTAGGGAAACAATTGAAACATTAATAAATTGAAGGTATCTAAACGGGAACTACTAAATTGTATTGCTTTTGTTTTCTGGGGTAGGGACCTAGTGATTTGTAATACAGGCATTCTTATGCCTAACTCAGACTAGGCTAACCAGCTCATTCAGCACATTCTAGACTAAGAACATATGTACCTGTATTTTATACCTAAGAAACTTTTAATGTCTGTTTTGTGAGGAGAAATAAACGATTTTATTATTAATATAAATGTTGGTAAATTAAAGAACTTACTTCTACGGCCCCAGACAGAGTAGCAGCTGAGAGAGATTCTACTCTGTATTTACCTAAAATAATAATAATTGAATATATAATAAACAATAAATTTAATTTATAAATTAAATTCTACATTATCATCTAAATAAAACCTGTTCAATATTTCATTTATTTTCATTAGGTATTTGAATACAATTTTATTTATTTGATACAAATAATCACAAAACACATAAATTTATGGCGATACAACTTACCGTCATCTGTATTAAGCCACTGCATATTTTTATGAGTACCACAAATAATTAAAAATATATTTGTCAAAACCGGACGTGCACGTCCCAAAACACTGCAAAGTGCCTAGTAACTGTACCTAATATAAGTAATTTAATGTTGACCATAAATTTTATATCGCATTTATGAGGTAATAACTGGTAATATTGTATTATATATTGCACAAGTAAATATCCCTAGTTTGTCCTCTACTTTTCCTAGTTTTTACTAGCATTCCTATTCTATAATATGAAGTCGGGTTTATACCACTAAAAAGGTACTATCTTATCCTACTTATAAAGCCAAGATGGAAGGGTTTTCTTAAGTGGAGTGCTCTAGGAAGCAGCACTGAAACATCATCACTAGGCACCTCTCAAAGCGCTTATATTTACCGACATTCTTTAAATTGACGTCAACGTCTTGCCAACAGGTAGCGTAAAAATTCTAGAAAACCATCGTTGCAATATACCGCTGATTGGCGAATAGCAAATTTTTATTCTTATAGTAATGATGGAGGGATTTCAAAAGAAAAATCACGCAGGCATTTATCGAAACTTTTATTGCACACTCCATCCACATGAATTAACTAATAAAATAAATAAGAGGGCAAAATATAATATTATACATTTTACGTTTTCAAAAATATGTTTTATTTCAAATCTTCAATGCAGCCCCTTCACAAGTGGTATAGGTCTACCGGAATCTCATGGCAAATGTGGAAATAAAAAATTGTTGTGTGCAATACTGGGGAAATTGGATTAAACGATCTTGATACTGTTTAATTTTTATTTATGTCTTTAGTATTAATGAACATGAGGTACCTATACTATAGTAGTCACAGCGGATCTTTGTGTCTTTGGACTTGGTCCTGCCAACCATTGCGTAAGAAACAGTTTGTCATCGAGTATACTGCATAGAGTAAGCGAGATAGGACGATGTGACATACATAAGCGAGTGAAAGAGACAGTTATACAATGCTATCTTCACCTTCAACATTGACACAAAAATAGCTACTGCGCGGGGTCTTGCAACCAATTCAGAGACACAAAGAACCACTGTGAGTATTATAGGTATGTGTATGAATAATGTTGTTATACATCTGGTTCTTAACATAGGAAAAATAAATCAATTGAATATTAATTTATATACTAATTAATTATATATAATTTAAATCGACTCGACTCGCCGTTCACAACAGCGTGCTGGTGCCTACACTTATGTATGGAAGTGAAGACTGGGTATGGCAAAAAAGACATGAAAGTAGGATTAATGCAGTAGAAATGCGCTCCTTGCGGAGTATGTGTGGTGTAACTTTAACTGATAGATTGAGGAATGACGTAATAAGACAACGTTGTGGTTTAAAAGAAGATGTAGTTCTAAAATTGAAAAGGGTATGTTAAGATGGTTTGGTCATGTTGAGAGGATGAATGAAAGTCGACTTACGAAAGGTATTTACAAGGCAGACGTGAATGGAAACGCCAGGAGGGGACGCCCTAGAAAGACATACATAGACCTTATAGGTGATGTTCTTCAGAAAGGCCAAGTGCGCAGTACCCATAACCGGCGTGTGTGTATGACTAGATGTATGAATGTGTGTGAAGCAAAAGAAGTATGTAAGGATCGTAGCAGGTGGCGTTCTGTAGTTTCTGCCTACCCCCATGGGAAAAAGGCGTGAGTTTATGTATGTATGTATGTATGTATCATTTAAATCATACTAATAACTTAAAACCTCATTCAGAACTAGAAAACTAGAATACGATTGCATGAACTCCACTGGCATTTCAAAAACTTGTATCTTTGTAGTTATATGTCATCTCTCTCCATCAAATGGTTCTTTTTCATTGGCATTTAACATATTCAAACCAAATCTCTTTATGTATAAAGTCTGTAAAAAATAATAAAATTATCATGTTACTTTTAGTCATTCATCATCATCTATATATATAAAAATCAATTGCTGTTCGTTAGTCTCGCTAAAACTCGAGAACGGCTGGACGGATTTGAATAATTCTTTTTTTGTTATGTTCGACAGAATACAGGGAAGGTATAAAAGCAAAAAAAATAAAATAAAATGTTTGGTTGGATAGGGTAGGTAGGTAGAGTAGTGTAGTGTAGGTACGTAGGTAGGTAGGGTAGGGTAGGGTAGGGTAGGGTAGCGTAGGGTAGGGTAGGGTAGGGTAGGGTAGGGTAGGGTAGTGTAGGGTAGGGTAGTGTAGGGTAGTGTTGGGTAGAGTAGTGTAGGATAGGGTAGTGTAGCGTAGGGTAGGGTAGTGTAGGGTAGGGTAGGGTAGTGTAGGATCGGGTAGGGTAAGGTAAGGTAGGTAGGGTAGGTGCGTAGATAGGGTAGGTAGGTAGAGTAGTGTAGTGTAGTGTAGGTAGGTAGGGTAGGGTAGGGTAGGTTAGGGTAGGGTAGGGTAGGGTAGGTAGGTAGGTAGGGTAGGTAGGTAGAGTAGTGTAGTGTAGTGTAGATAGGTAGGGTAGGGTAGGGTAGGGTAGGGTAGGGTATGGTAGGGTAGGGTAGGGTAGGGTAGGGTAGGGTAGGTAGGTAGAGTAGTGTAGTGTAGGTAGGTAGGTAGGTAGGGTAGGGTAGCGTAGGGTAGGGTAGCGTAAGGTAGGGTAGGGTAGGGTAGGGTAGGGTAGTGTAGGGTAGGGTAGTGTAGGGTAGTGTTGGGTAGAGTAGTGTAGGATAGGGTAGTGTAGCGTAGGGTAGGGTAGTGTAGGGTAGGGTAGGGTAGTGTAGGGTCGGGTAGGGTAGGTAGGGTAGATAAATGTTTGATGTTTTTATGGCAAAACAAAGTTTGCCGGGTCAACTAGTCAGTCTATATATGTGTATGTCGCATCAAGGCTGGCCGATAGATGCAAACCATGGGGAAGTCAGGATGTATTCCCTTAGGTTAAGACATCGTGTGTGGGCAGGTCGTTGGGTACAATCGTGCAAATGAAATCACAGAAGTTATTCGATACACTGGGTTTATTTAAATAGTCACAACTCAGTTACATTCTTGCTTACTAATATTACGGATCGACACTGATTCTACGACGTGTTAGCTCTACGGCGTTCAGTACTCAACTGCCATATTCTACTATCCCCACCACGCAAGCGATTAGAGGAAGCACGCCAATGCGTAGTTGTGTTGCTTTGCCGCCAGATGGCGTGCTTGCGATTTGTTTTAACGTCCGTACTATTGACTAAACCCGACACGGCCATCCTGCGAGACAGGCGTCCTCGTCTGTTCCTCATTGTCAGGTTTTAACAGTGTATCGAATCATGTGGAAATTCTCATGAATGTTCTCAGCCCTTGGGGGAAGCTGAGGGGTCTGTCAGACTCCTACTGACTAAAACCACATGGTGTTCTCTAGGCCGTAATTTATCTTGAGAGGCGAGCGTGGAACACAACACGTCGCCTTCTCGGGCCTCTCTCAGGTGACAGATCCCCAAATCCATCACCCGCAGGCATCATCTTCTTGTCCTTGCTCACTGCCATCTCATGTCGTGTTGCGCCACACGTCCTCTAAGTCTACTCCAACCCGTCAGTCTCCCATCATACAAGGGATGTTTTTCTGAAACACAAAAATTTCAAACAGTATTCGCTCGTCCAATCCTGACTCATACTCTAGAGTGAGGAAACATTTCGAAACAATCAAACATGATCATTTAAATCTCTGTTCTCCATTGCAAGGAACATTATACTTCCAATTTATTGAAAATAGCAACTTAATCATTGATTTGGTACCTAAAAGCACCTAATCTTCGTGATTACAAAGTCCAAGTACCACTGATAGTCATTAATGTCACATTAAATGAAACAAAAGAAACAAAACCAGGTATTTTATCCACGATCTTTAGCCATCACATAGCTCTCCTAGCTATCTCATAGTTCTCTTAGCTATTACAATTGCTCTACTCGCACATCTCCACGATGTCGAATCAACTCAACTCTCTGAACTCAGAACCCGTTCACACAGACATTTAGTTTGACTTATGATACGTCAATTCATAATCAACTTAATCCCAATTGGTACTTGAGCTTTGTATGTCTACGCATAGTAATCAAAATTAGAAAAACCAAAATTATTTCAATTTTAATAATGAGGGCTTGACGATTCGAACGTCATTAACATTGTAATCTCACCACACGCGTGACTATGTGAGTTTACTTTATTTTAACCTCGTAACTCAACAGGAACTTTCTGTAACTGTCACGTTAAGTCTGTGTCATACAGGCCTACAGTTGCTACAAAGGCCCCCAATTGCCATACAGGCCTAAAGTTGCCATAAAGACCAACAGTTGTCACACAGGTCAACAGTTGCCAAACAGGCCAACAGTTGCCATAAAGGCCAACAGTTGCCACCCAGGCCAACACACAACGCTCGTCTAGTCCTGACCAAACTAGTTTATTGGGTTCGTGAAAATAGAGAAATTTTTGAACCCTACTCTTTAACTAAATCATTGCCCTTGGCCATGTACCACAGTCATTCCAAACAAACTTTAAAAGTTCTGCTGCAGTAAAAACTGCCTAGCTTATAGAAACCCTCGAGTAAAACCTCTAACGCCACGGCTCTATAGCCGACCAGCAATTATATTGCTCTCACACAACGGTCTCTCTAGACCCCGACCTCCGCCAGAATCCACTGGTACGGTCAAACATAATACGGCTGATAGACTCAATTACTCGACATTTTAAGCTTGCTCATCATCATTAAAATCCTTTTAACATCAACATCGACTGGTACATGACCCGCTGGCATCTCCCTTGTCCTACCTTATGCATACTGGTAGGTTCTAAGCGTACCTATTTAAATCTTTCCGTGTATAATGATCACCGTCCTGTAATGTCATGTCATGTAATGTCACCTTCCGGTAACCTATCGCAGACTTAATAAAGGGCCTATTTAGTTTTCGTACTAAAGTTTCCCACAAAACACTATTCATTAGAAAAAGACGATCAACAAGTTCAAAACTAAACAAAGTAATAGTAACAATGCTGTTACGGTTTCTTATAATTAATTCAAAGGTAATGCATACCCAACTCATGAAACCTCTTCAAAAACCCATCGCCACATGTTACGCATGAGGTGCGGTCCAGAATTGGTCTTACGAGCAGACATGTTACACTGTCATCAACTATGACTTACAATCCTCAAAGAACTTGGTGATCGGGTATCCTTCCCACAAGATTCGCGCCTTTCACTCTAAGAACTTGTAACATACCGACTGTTAATATGAGGGGAACAATTAGGCCTGATCATATTTGCTTCTTAATAGCTCGCGTGAAGGACCTTCACGAATAACTTGGATCAATATCGTTTAAACCAGATTATCAACAGTAACCCTTTACTATCGCTCACAAACTCAGTTTTCATGTACGGAAAACGATCGCGAGATCTACTGTTATCATAATATTACTTTGAAAGTAAGTAAGTGAATTCAGATCTGAAGACGGTGGTTGTACATCGTTACGCAACAAGATCCGTCCTGAATACAAGCAAATGACTCGATACTAACTCTTTACTAACTCGATACAATTACGATAGCCCAACGACATTACTAACTCGCTTTGCCACTGAAAACGACTAGTTGTTCAGTCATTCTGGATATCTCATCTCCTTCGTATGGGATATCTCATCCTAAAGTTTGTACTGAACCAAATGTTGAAACTAGGAAAGCACTAACAAGCCAATAGGTAATTTATAAGCTACTTGCTTTTTACTAGGTGTGTCTTAATTACCTAGTGATGGTGCTAGGTATAACCACTACCAACCAATTCAGTGTTCCAACATGAACACTCTTAAACCTCAAAATAGCATCTCATCACTAGAGAACATTCGACTTCACTATCGAAATAAAATGGAAGCGACTCACCGAGCATTCCATTCCAAACTTGCGCTCGCTTGTAACGTTCGGCTATGACCTGCGAACTGCTAGCCTGCCGTTCCTCTTAACCTCTCAGATGTTGACATGTCAACCTTCGCGCTCAGTATCTGAATCGCTAGCCTCTAGCAGAGGCTTCAGGCTGCGATACAATATAGTATCTGAAACATGAAAAATATTACGAGAGTATATGTTCACACGGTTATCTTAACCATACACAGCTTTGATGGAAATTAACCGGTGCACTGGTGTAGTAACCTAAACCAATCAATCTGCCTAACCTCCCCCCAACCACACTAGGGTAGGCCCCCAATCCTAACGGATTCAGCTGAGCACCAGTGCCCCACATGAAGCGACCGCCCATCCGACCTCCACAACCCAGCAAACGGGCAACACGGCACCCCTTGGCAAGACTGGTGTCAGATCTCAGGCCTCCGACCACCCGCAACGACTGTCAAAGATCTTCAAATGACAGCCGGGACCAACGGCTTAGTGAGCTTTAAGAGGCACAGAGAAAACTCAGCATGCTAAAACGGTCACCCATCCACGAACCGACCCCTTCAAGCGCTGCCCAACCCCGACGACCGACCAGTGCGGCTGCCATCATTCAGCCACGAATTTCTAGTAGTAGTAGTAACCTAAACCTGCAAACTGTTATGGACACCGAATGGTAGTGCAGAGTCCCTGTCCAAAACATGAACCACACATTACAGTGTCCCAAGTGCCCAGGTAGGTATATGAGCTTTAGAGAATCAAATAAATGCCATTGCATTTTAAGTTACAATTAACGAGGCCTGGTAGGGCTTACCACCTTTTAGATAGTTTGGCCCTCCGACCACAAAAGAGGAATATTATGCTTCCTCTAAAACTTAGTTTATTCTCACTACATAAAACTGTCACACTACAAAACTAATCAAAATATTTCATTATGAATTATCATAATTTCTAGACTGAAGTGTAAGGTAGGTTCGTCACTGTCACTATATCGTTTAAACTTCGAATAATAGTCAGCCAAGGCCAGTCAAGGGCTATCGCCAGTGTTAGTAGATTAATAACTCTTCAACAACACCAAAACTTGATCATCGATAACTACACGAAATTATAACCTGACACGAACCACCCCAACGATCCATTGACCGCCATACCGTACACAAAACCAGAATTTTGAATAATGAACACACTTTTCCAAAGTAATAACAAAATGTAATCGACTCACCAGGTTGGCATAAAGATCAGTGTGTATGGATTTTTCCACACTTCCACACGTTCCTCTTTGACCTATCCAGCTCCTTGGTTGTTGCTAGCTTCTTTGCAGCTCCGCTCCGGACTAGTTTTTATTATTCAAGACTGAGGGTAGTCTCAACTAATACCGCTTTTTTTTTTTGCAAGAATGTAACCACAATTTTCACTAGCATTGTTTTTACGTGTCATCTCATTAGCACGACCGAATCCCAATTCTGATGTCGCATCAAGGCTGGCCGATAGATGCAAACCATGGGGAAGTCAGGATGTATTCCCTTAGGTTAAGACATCGTGTGTGGGCAGGTCGTTGGGTACAATCGTGCAAATGAAATCACAGAAGTTATTCGATACACTGGGTTTATTTAAATAGTCACAACTCAGTTACATTCTTGCTTACTAATATTACGGATCGACACTGATTCTACGACGTGTTAGCTCTACGGCGTTCAGTACTCAACTGCCATATTCTACTATCCCCACCACGCAAGTGATTAGAGGAAGCGCGCCAATGCGTAGTTGTGTTGCTTTGCCGCCAGATGGCGTGCTTGCGATTTGTTTTAACGTCCGTACTATTGACTAAACCCGACATGTATATACTTTTTTTATGTAAGTTTTATGGCCTGGTTGCTAGGACCTTTTAGCCACGTCTTTGGAAAGAGTTTTGGATCTTATATTTATTTTTAGTAAGCTTTAGAATGCGGATGTAACAGATTCTAATGTTTTTTGGAGTATTTGGCAGCAAATTGTATCGAGTCAGTCTTTCCAGTAAGCTTTGCAGAGGCAGTCAATACTACAATAAAATACTCCGCTCTACTATCCCGAGATCGCTTCTGTCAATGATTTTACAAATTGTCTAGTTGCGTAGACAGTTGAGACACAAAACTACACCAATAATATATCACAATATCCACTAGGAATCAATTTGCAAATAATATTAACAGCCACTGAACTTCACTCGACAAAATCCCGCCAAAAACTTTCGTCTATATACACGTCCCACTGCAGGGCGCAGATTATTACTTAATATTTTTCTTACGTCAAAAATTCTCAATCTCCGTTAAAATCAATATCTTGTCGAAGAATAAGTAAACTGTTGCCATTTCCTTCCGGCCATCATTCGATGTGCCCTGACCTACGATTTACTATATAATAGTAATGGAAAGAAATAAAAATTAAGTAAGAAAATTACGCCCGATTTACGCCTTCTTCTTTCCTTATTTTATGATACACATTGAAAACAATATGTCTCGCTTGAGATCGAAGTGGGTTATTCGACATTTTCACAAAAATAACAAATTTTCAAGATAATATCAAAAAATTTCAGCAGCGGTTGACACATCAAGTACTTTGATTTGACAGGTGACAATTGACATTGCCATATGAAAATCACAATTTAAAAAAAATAACAAATGCCATGAGATTCTGGTAGACCTATAAAAGCGCCTATTCTATCAGAACAACGTATTCCATCGTAAATGAAATCCGCAAACGAAAAGGTTATAAGTACGCTAAAACCCAAATTTTTCCAACTTTCTGCTGACCACAACGCGGTACATAACTGTGGTGCCTTCGTGACTGGTTTCCTTGCCTTTAAGAATGCGTATGTTGGTCCTAGATCTGCAATAGTTAGTGTAGCGATGGGACCAGCCTTGAATTTCATCGCCAGTTCCACAGATGTTTTGACAAGCAATGTTGCAAGACCTTTCTGTCTATGTTGAGGTAACGTTCCCAGGAACATTATTTCACAGCAGCACTCAACACCAAACATAAAAATTTTGGAAAATGAGAATTAATTTGCATTACTAAATGACCCGCCTGGACGAGTATCGGAAGGCCTTCCCCAAAAATCAGTACTATGTTATATTTTGCGACCCAAAATGTTTAAATGACTGCTATTTTGTTGTTACTTTTATATTGTTTTCTTTTTGTTTTGATTAATGTACAATTGTTTAATCTTAACTTTTCTTTCTTTTATATTTATGTTGTGTGCTCTGGCGTGTGTCAAATAAATGTATTTACTTTTCTTTTTTTCTATATATTTAATTGTCACACTGTATGTCAAATTCTGCCCTCTCTTTATTCCTCACTTTATCGCAAAACTATCAATGCATGGCGAACTGTCTATTTTTACGACTTACCAAAAAGGAGGAGGTTCTATGTTCGAATTTATGTTTTTTTGATTATTTTCACCGATATCTCCGTCAATTTTGGACCGATTTTCAAAATTATTTTTTTGTTTAAAATAATATATAACAAAATAGGCCCCAGTAAGTGAAGATATGATGAAGAATCACATCACATCATCACTTCGTCAGCCTATTAATGTTCCCACTGCTGGGACACAGGCCTCCTCTCTATGAGAGGGAATGGGCCGTAATCCACCACGCGGGCCCAGTGCGGGTTGGTGGATGTCACATTTCTTCGAATTTTTGGTTCTAGGAGATGCCGATTTCCTCACGATGTTTTCCTTCACTGTTTTGAGAGCAGTGGTGAAGAAATAATTTACACAAAGTAAAGCGCCTGCCTGGGCTCGAACCCACAACCTACAACTTGTAAGTCGCGGCCGATACTACTGGGCCACCACTGCTCTGATGAAGAATAAATAACGGCAAATATCTCGGGATTACTGCAATCGCATCGTCTGTTTATTATTTATACCATTTCATAACCTAACATCACGCCAGTACGCTCTAAAGAGGTACGCAAATGTGTACATTTCACCTTGGTACATTCTGATTTCACCGGTGATGTTCAGTTTCATGGTGGGTAATCTATTCTGGCATTATAGGTACCTTGGTAAACTACTTGCCTATTAGGTAGGTACAACAAAAAAGTGAAAAAAATACTACGACTTCCAAATAAGAAAACTACAATGGGAAAAATAACTTTATTTTTGGAAGTCTGTGTCCATAACGCAAAAGATTGGTGCCTTCCAAAGACACTGACTTCCAAAAATAAAGTTTTTTTTTTCTTTGTAGTTTTCTTATTTGGAAGTCGGTAGTGTTTTTTTATAAAAAAGTTTTTTTATTAGTTCAAAAAAGAAATGGTCAAACATACCTCTCAAAATAATTGCATTTTTCGTCAAGTTCGATCATGAACTCCATTAATAATCGCGACGCTGGTCGTTTGCAGCGTTCCTCGGTAAATATTTCGAAAAATGACTTTTCCGTTGAACCTGGCGTTGGTGCTTCCTGAAATGTTAAAAATTGTAATCATTAGGACGTTATTTAAAATAATATCTTAGTTATTCGTCTGTTTTTGAATTTTGAATGACAAACAATCAAGCGTCCTATCTAATGGCTTTGCAACGGTGTTTGGCAGAAGAACTTGCTGTGATCATAATGAACTTATGTCTTTTTTTTTAAAGCATAAATATAACGTGCTTGTTTTAATATGCCTAATTTAATTATGACCAGCACAATAAACAATGTGGAATGTGTTAGAACATGTTGAATACTATCAAGCAATGCAGACCAATGTTTAATAAAGCCTTTCCTTAAAGTATTACCTGTGATTAAATATGAGAATATTAAATGAAATAGCTTTTCTTTGCTCTTAGTTTTTTTTTTATATACCTCCATATATTTTTTATAATCTTATTCTTTTTTTTTTTATTGTTTGTAACTTTTCTATTGTTTTAAAACATTTTACTTCTTTTTAACTCTAAAAGCCCTCCTACTTTCTCAAGTTTCTAACTAACATAGTATTCTCTTCACATACTCAGCTGTTTCCTGTCACATTACAGGTGTCGCTTAAGGAAAACAATCAATACGATGACCCGGGCAGCTACCGTTCGTGACAAGAGTCACAAACTGAAAGCAGTGCTGAGGGAGCTGGATTCATCAAGAAATGAGTGCAGCAAGCTACTGCGAGAACGAGAGGAAAGTGAAGTTAAAATTGAATTAATAGTGAATAAAAACACTCAACTCAAGAACCAGCTTGCAGAACTACACTCCCAGCATATGGATATACTGGACCAGCATCACCATCTCCGTCAACTAGTGTCAGATTTTCAGCATTGCCATGACACTCATGACCAGGCATTGAAGCGTATATCTGTACTAGAAGCAGAATTGTGCAAGGCTCATAACACCATTACCTCTATCGACTCGCTGAAAGTCAGCGAAGAGGTTTCTAACACCAGTAACCTGTACAATGAGCTTATGGATAATGCATCCGAACTGTCGTGTGAGCGGCCCACCATTACCATAGACCTTACAGGGGATGATACCATTGCTAAATGTCCAATTCTAAGCAGTCATAATAAAATTAAGAAAAATATTAAAATCAATAAAAGTATTAAGAAATACAAGAAACTTTTAAAAACTCAAAGTATTTACAAATATAATGTTAACCTCAGAAGAGATTTCAGAAACTTAAAAAACCAATTAAATATATGTAATAGTAAATTAGAAAATAGTACACAAATGTATGATGTTGACATCCAGAACCTTCAAAGGGAATTATTGAGTAGGGAAAATACACTGAAGGCAATATTTTGTAAATATGAATGTAGTCAACAGATGTTAAGTGAGCGCATGTAGGAGGCCTGTGAGTTGGTGGACCTGGTGAAGTGTAATGCAGAGAGGTATGAGTCACTGACTAACAACCTCACCTGTAGTTGTGCTGCTGTTCCGCCACCTCTCATGTCACAACATGTTGCTCCTACAACTTTACCCATCGCTCATACTGCAACAACTTTGAACCCCACCAAAAGTAGTATATTCTGATAGTTTAGGAACAGGTTTTGGATCTTTGTTAAATAACTGTTCTAAACATACAATAGTGAACCATTGTTATCATAAACTGCAATTTAATGAGCTTATTCATAAAATTCAACAGACACAATTGAATGAGCAAACTACTGTAGTACTTCTTTTTGGAAATAGCCTCAGTGTAACAAAAAGGGACTTAGTCAATGGTATTGACACCCTGCTTAAGTTAAGATTAGGCAAATTAATATTTTGTGCATTTGCCCTATTCTGACAAGTTACTTGTTCAGGAAAATGAATATATTTCTAGTTTAAATAACTTGATGCATATTTTATCTTGTCGTCATAGTGACCGTTTATTGTTTTTTGACACCAACAATTTTGTTAGTGATTTTGTTTTGATTCGGGACCATATGTTTCTTCCCAAAAATAGTCGACATTTATTAGCTACATTGTTAGCTTTTAATATACACGCAGTTATTGATTATTTAACTGAGACTAGGTTTAGTGATTTAACAGTATTATCCAATTTTTCTGATAATACTACTGTAGATTCTTTAAACTATTAGAGCCGACAAAAGAGAAGACGAATAGTAATATTTTACTATATCATCAAAATATAAATAGCTTCTCCGACGAAATTTTAGACGTGGAATTGTTAGTAGATAAATACCACATGGATATCTTATGTTTTTGTGAAACTTGGTTAAAACCAGATAGGATGTTGTTTAATGTAAATAATTTTTCAGTTGCCAGCGCGTGCAACAGATCCTCAGTGGGTGGTGGAACCCTGATACTTTAATAGTAATAGTAATCTTTATTCACAGAAATTTGTACATTTTTCACAAATAATGGTTAAACTAAGGTTAAAATACACAAAAGTATTAGCATTTGAGGCCGAACTAGGCATAGCCTGTATTTCAGCTTTCAACGCCGATTCCCTTGAATTGCAATTAATTATAGGTATTACGAGTATGATGATCCCAAGCTTGAAAGTACTTATCGAATACAAAGATAATAAAATAGTACATAGTAATACAAAATCAATAAATTACGTAATGCAAACTAATGATGTTATCCAATACAAAATAGATATAGAGGTAGAACTAAAAAATAACAGAAAAAACAAAGAAAAATAATAATGGTAGGTGTGTAAGTAGTCCTCTCTTAGTGTGTGATGGAAGTGAGATGAGTGAGTGTGAGAGGGTGTGTGAGATTGCGGACTGTTTGTTGATCTTATGACTATCTTCGTTATTAATTTACAAAATTATAGCATAGTTTATAATATGGTCTTATTTATTGTTGTCTATCTAGGAACTCGAAGTAATTCCTCTGTCTCCTCGTACGTGAGTTTCTGAAGGTATTCACACACTTTGATTTTACAAGATTTTCTTGTCATCGGGTAGAAATTAAGAATTTTATTTAGCTTGTTGTAGATGTAGGGGCCAATGAATAAAGGAAATTTAGTGGCGAAACTGGTTTTAAAAGCAATCGGTTGAGGACAAACCAAGTGTTTTGTACGTCTATTTAAAATGAGTGGGTTGTAGGTGAGATTTTTATGTTGCATTGTTATAACATGAAGAATAAAAAGCTGTCTTACGGTTAGGACTCCACAAAATTCGTAGAGTAGTGCGGTGGGAAACAATATTGGTTTGAAGGTGCTTACCTTCAGAATGGCACGCTGAGCAACTTCAACAGGTTTCAAAATAGTTTTAGGGGATCCACCCCATGAAGATATGCAGTAAGTGATGAGGGACTGACAGAGAGCAAAGTATATTCGCTTCAGTACAGAGGGTTCAGCAACGTGTCTGAGGGTCTTAAAGACGTATATCAATTTCCTGATCCTACCACTTAGGGTCTTAGTGTGGTTTTTAAAGTTGAGGTTGTTGTCTATTATAACTCCTAAGTATTTAAACGTTTTAACTTTTTCTAATTTAGTACAAGAACAATTTTCTTTAGAGTCACACTCATGTGGAATGATGTACTGACGATCGTAATTGATGTTTGTGTTTGTCCGTATACTGAAGCAAATATACTTAGTTTTTTCTACATTTAGAGTCAAGATATTGTACTCAAGCCATTCCCTAACAGCATCAAAACCCATTTGGGCAGCATCGAAAGCCCCTTCCCATGTATCGGCAGAGAACACAAGCTTAACTAATAATAGTCATTCTGAGACTCTTAACTTTTCTAAGGCATTTTCGTTGGCTATGCGAATCTGGGAAGTGTCCACGTTTTTCTTGAGGTACACAATACCATTAGAAGTCCAACAAAATGTGTATCCATAGTTCTTCTTAAACATTCTTGCTTGGTAGAATAACTTTTGTGTGTTTTGCGTCAATGTTTCCGAAATGAAAATTGGTTTTAGGGGGTAGTCAGTCTTAACATGAGTTGTGTTTAGTTTATTTCCTTTGGTTTTAGATTTGTTAAAACTTTTGACCCCTCGCAATACACTGTCTTTTGTTAAGGCGGTAGTAAACTCAACAATAACCGGATTAGAGCCATCTTTTGCGGGTATTCTATAAATGTCCCTAATTGTGGAACAGTCGATTTTGAGGTCCAGTGTTTTCCCAATTTTAATGAAATCGTTGCATAGATTGACTTTCGTTTCGCCGTGGGTTTTTGGTAAGTTTCGGATTTCGATACCGGTTCCCGGCGCCTTACGCTCCTGTGTTTCTAGTCTTTCTTCTAGTAGTTTAATATATTTCTTATCTCTTACCCTCTCAGACTCGAGCCGCGATATTCTTACTAAGAACTCGTCGTATTTTTTTGACATTAACTCAACGCTATTTCGTAACTCGACATTTTGGGCATTGACTTCTTTAATTGTGTTGATTAAGTCCTGGAAGCGTTTTTCCTGTTCCTTAGAAAATATATCAAATTTCTCCTCGATCATAGTGCAGAAATCGCCGTCACTCTCGTCATTTTCAGCGAGCTTGCGCTTCTTTCGCTCCGCCGAGCATGCCGCAAGCACACGAAGATCAGGCACCGACTCAGAGTGTTCCAAATCGCAGGTCGATGCAGTCAATTTTAAGGTGGAATGTTTCTTATTGACTTTAGCCGGAACTTCAGTTTTCGGGGATGATGAAGCGTGGGGTGTTCGCTTTTGCGGCATAGTGATAATCTGATTGCTCAATCCAGTTACTAGGAAAGTAAAAGTTTGTCAGAGCTGAATCTGCCACTGAGTAAACAAAAGTAAACAAAATCAAAATTAATCTGCTACTGAGTAAATAAAAGTAAACAAAATCAAGTAGCAGTCTTCACCGACGGACGTCAATGGAGATGACTCATTAAGAGTTTTGGAGTACCAGGAGCGCATAGACTCCGCGGAGGTGGCACCAGCGACGTCGCTGCGTCACTGCGAGGGCGGAGCAAGTAGAAGCAGGCGCGTACCTTTGTTGTGTTGGCGGTGGGCGGGCTGCCACACAAGGGAGATAGCAGAATGCTCGTGCGCAGTGAGGCGGGACCGTGCTCTAATCACCAGGATGGGCTGCTGGTATGCGCAGGGAGGCGGCACTTGTGCTATTCACCAAGATGACTTGCTATACGACGCGCAGAGAATTTCCGAACTCCTTCGACTTATGCACTCCTATTTTTTATACTTCTTTTTAAATAGTTAAAAACGAAATTAATGTAGAAATAATAATGGTACGGTAACTCAAAACTCATCTGCTCGTATTCGAGATCCGGGGGGAAGGGGAAGGGGAATGTAATAGTCATCTCAAATATAACGAAAGGAAGGATATCACTGCTTACTCTGTATATCGCTTATGTGAGGTAGCATGTGCAGAGGTGAAGGGGCATACTATCTTGTGTGTTTACAGACCACCAGCATCAAACTTGTCATTGTTTTTAATTACAATGGAAGAATTGTTAGGTAAACTTTTCAGGGATAATAAATTAGTTTTTGTTTGTGGTGACTTAAATATAGATCTATTAGTAAATTTACCTGAAAAATGTAAGCTCATATCATTATTTAAATCATTTAACTTAAAATATTTATTTAATGAACCGACAAGAATAACAGCAACTTCAGCTTCGTGCATTGATAATGTTTTCACTAATTGTAAAGTAAAAAATTCGTTTGTAATTAGTGACCATACTGGTCAACTTTTTGTGTTGCGTTGCGGAAGTGGTTGTTACAAGAGTGTTTTTATTCGATAGATGAGTTCTTTCAAAAGTGTCCCTGTAAATTTTAAACACTAAAGCACAGATACATTTAACTTTTAAGTAGACACATAAATTGACATAATGTAGTTATCTAATTAATATTTTAAGTGTATAAACTTGTACTATTGCATGCTATATTTTGGCCAAATGTGTGTTACCGAATATTTTATATAAGAACTTAATGTACCTACCATATTTGATGCAATAAATGAATTGAATTGAATTGAATTGAACTAGTATCTTTTGAGTCAGAAAAAAACAATAATAACCTAGCTAAATCGATTCGATTAAGACCTCTTACAAAAAAAAAAATCTTTTAATAATAATGTTTTTAGCAACCTATGTAACGCCAGTTTTGATAAAAAGACCCCAATATAAATTACGGCACGTTGTTTTCTACAGTTTACCAAGAATTCAATAAAACGTGTCCTATAAAAACAGTTAACGTCCACAATTACAAATCAAAATTTAGTGAATGGGCCACTGTGGGCATAAGAAAAAGCCGAAATATCTTATATAATTTATATTACGAAAAATCTTTGACTTCCGATCAAGTTTTCCACACTTATGTTAGAAACTATTCCAAAATATTCAAAAGAGTCTGCGCTCTAGCAAAATCTCAAATAATAATTAACAAAATTGGTGTTTCTAATAATATAATAAAAAAGTGTGTGGCAAGTAATTAAAAGAGAAACCGGAAAGACACAACTACGCGATCAGAATGAGTTGTCTTTGAAAATAAATAATCAAACCATTTCTGATAAGCAAGAAGTCGCTGAGACATAAGAAAATTTCTTTACCAACATTCCGTTAGAGGTTACGAAGTCTCTTCCCTCCTCATCTAAATTAGCTGAAGCTCTTCTTAACACCTTAACTGCCAGGCAATGAGACACAATTGAAAATGTATTGTTTGTCGGTCACTTGGCAGTTAAGGTGTTAAGAAAAACTTTACTAAAGACTTACCAACCTTTAGATTTAAACCAATATGTATTGATACAATTAAAAACGCGTTCAAAAGTCTCAATATAAAAAATACTGAAGACTTATGGTGGATATCCGTTAGGGTTCTTGGAGATATTATTGACTCAATGGCTCCTGTCCTAACAGGCATATTCAATCAATGTTTGGACAGCGGCACGTTTCCTGACTTAATGAAACACAGTAAAGTAGTACCAATTTTCAAATCAGGCTGTAAGAGTGATCCCTCAAATTATAGACCTATATCTGTGCTTCCAGCATTTAAAATCTATGAAAAATCATGCTGGACCAGATGTTGGCTCACTTCAATTCAAATGGGATCCTGCATAGTCAGCAGTTTGGTTTCACGAAAGGTAGGTCGACAACGGACGCGGGAGTAAAACTCATCAGTCACATTTTGGAATCTTGGGAGAAGTCCCAGGATGCCATTGGCATTTTCTGTGATCTCTCAAAAGCGTTCGACTGCGTCGACCACAACACACTGATCTGTAAATTACACCACTACGGAATTTGAGGACAAGCTGCTGATCTTGTGCTATCCTATTTATCAAACAGACAGCAAAAAGTAAATGTTAATGGGGTGACGTCCTCCGGGTCTCTAGTCAAGATGGGCGTGCCTCAAGGTTCAATTCTCGGCCCATCCCTGTTCCTTGTTTACGTTAATGACCTCCCTTTTATGATGGCCAAATTATCGGATATAATTCTATTTGCTGATGATACTTCGCTAATTTTTAAAATAGACAAGAAAGATACGGATGTCTTACAGGTCAACGAAAGTCTAATTATTCTCTCAAAATGGTTCGCAGCTAATAATCTTTTACTGAATGCGAAAAAAACTAAGTGTCTTAAGTTCTCTTTACCAAATGTACCACAACGTGACCTAAATTTAAATCTTGACGGCAAAAATCTTGAAGTTATAGCTGAAACTGTATTCTTAGGGATTACTATCGATTCAAAACTGCAGTGGGGCGCGCACATTAGAACTCTTTCGGGTAGGTTAAGTTCAGCTGCATATTCAGTAAGGAAAATAAGGTAGTTAGCCGATGTAGCCACAGCTAGGTTGGTATACTATGCTTATTTCCACAGTATTATGTCTTATGGCATTCTGCTGTGGGGATCAGCAGTAGACGTTGACTCAATTTTCATATTACAAAAGAGGGCAATCCGCGCGATCTATAAAATGGGTCCTCGCGAGACCCTCAGAGAAAAATTTAAAGAGATCGATATACTGACTATACTGACTCTACCTTCACTTTATATTTTAGAATGTATTTTGTATGTCCACAAAAATCGAGGGCTTTTCAAAACTAGAAGCGACTTCCATAATTTAAATACACGCAGTAAACACGAAATTGTATTACCCAAATTCAGATTAACGAAAACTAGCAAGTCTTTTATAAACAGTATACGCTTTTATAACAAGTTGCCAAAGTCAGTTATAGAACTGACCAATGGAAAGTTCAAAAATCACATCAAACGTGTCCTTATTAAAAAAACCGGCCAAGTGCGAGTCGGACTCGCGCACGAAGGGTTCCGTACTTGGTAAATTGCGGTTTACGATTTATGACGTATTAAAAAAAAACTACTGACTAGATCTTGTTCAAACCAATTTTCGCTGGCAGTTTACATAGTAATGTACATCATGTATTTTTTTTAGTTTTATCATTCTCTTATTTTAGAAGTTACAGGGGGGGGGACACACATTTTACCACTTTGGAAGAGTCTCTCGCGCAAACTATTCAGTTTAGAAAAAAATGATATTAGAAACCTCAATATCATTTTTGAAGACCTATCCATAGATACCCCACACGTATAGGTTTGAAGAAAAAAAATATTTTTAGTTTTAGTTTCAAGTATGGGAACCCCCAAAATTTATTGTTTTATTTTTATTTTTGTGTGAAAATCTTAATGCGGTTCACAGAATGCACCTACTCACCAAGTTTCACCAGCATAGTGTTGTTGTAAAAGTGGCTGTGACATACGGACGGACAGACAGACAGACAGACAGACAGACATGACGAATTTATAAGGGTTCCGTTTTTTGCCGTTCGGCTACGGAACCCTAAAAAGCATATTATAAAATCAAGGACTACGTTGAAGATAAAAATATTTGGGTTTAGCTCCTTCTGCACATGCGGCTTCCCTGGTAACTCATAAACGGCACAAATATTATGTGGATGTCTCTAACTATTCTCAATCTCATTTCTTCTTCATTTAATAAGACTTTTTACAATGGTTTTCAATTATCTTTATAGCCTTTTGCTAAGAATAGTTACAGCACTGATAACAACATTTGTGCCACATGTTAAATTTAGTCTTGTTATACTTTGTATAGATTATTTTACCGATTGGTTTGTAAATGTGTGAACATTGTAGGCCTTCTAGATTTCTAGATTGTTAACATTTTATCTCGTTTTACTTTTTTTAAATCTTTTGTTTATTTATTATATAATCATTTTTTGTTTTAGTATCTTACGACTTATTATCGGGCCAGCGTTGTCCGGCCATCTAATTACTGCTGTAAAATGGTAATATTGTAAAACAAAACAATTTTTTAAAAGAGTAACCATGGAGTTTCTTGCCGGTTCTTCACCATAGGAATCGACCAACCCTAACTGTGCACATTGTTGACGTTTTATAAGTGCCCATGTAGGCCCATGTGAAATAAAAATTATTGATTTTGATTTTGAACCGAGCTATTATTCATCCATTTATCTCTATGAACCAAGACAATGGCAATGTCCGAGTATCAATTACATATGTATAAATAAAAACATATGTGGCGGGTCTATAAGGTTATCAATTTATCTAAGAGTTTACAAGGAAGCTATAAAAAACACTTATTATTAAACATTACCATATCTTGAATGATATTGAAAGCGAGGTATGTGATAAGAAGGAGGTGTGGGAGAGTTGAGAAAAGGGGAAAAGCGTGGTTAAGGCACGCAAAGTTCTTCTCTGCTGAATTGGGCATCAGATCATCATTTGAGCTTAGATCTGCAGTTCGAAACATGGTCATATTTCCTGATGTTGAATATGTTGATGGTGCAGTTGTTTAGGAGCCCATCCAGGTAATTTAGGTATACCGCTTTCAGGTCAAAGCAGCACACGTCACCATAGTCGATTCAGGGTTAAAACGTCTGCACAAGCATAGTCTTCGTTTTTGGTAAGCGGAAAGTTTCTCAGACGATACAGGCATCGCAAGGTCCCGTTAACTTTTTGACTGACACTAGAACGACTTTGCCAGCTAACCGTCAAGTCAAGATGTATCTCCATAGATAAATAAAACATAATTTGCATCATTAACGTGTCATCATATACTTAGTCGGAAATCTAATTGTTTTGTCTATTTATGTGAACAATATAATTATGATAAAGTGGGTAGATGGTGATGTAGTTGCGGTATTTGAGATTTTAGTATAAATTGTTGTAAGTCCTACAGTAAAAATTGTTCGTTGATACATAACGATAAAACATATTAATTTTTATCTACTCATGATATCAAGCCTCATGTTGGAAAACTTATAATTAACGTTGGTAATCAAGTTACCTTAGATTTACCGATTTGTTTCTGTATTTTTAGAGTACTTAGGATGAGAGAATAATACTCGTAAAATAGATAAATTATTTCACATGTTCCCACCACATCTGTGGTAACAAAACAAACATGAACTCTGTCATTACTTGTGTATCAAAAAATCTTATTTAAATTCAACTACCGTGTACCGTGTTTTGCATACTTTATTCACATCTTTAAATTTAGTTACATTTTTGATTTTGTTTAATCTAATTTTATCTTTTCTTCTTACGCCGATTACACTTCTCTCTATTCCATTTTGACATACGATTATTTTATTATTTTATTTCTCTGTTAATGCCCATGTTTGACAGCCATATATTAAACATGGCAAAATGCACATGTTATAAACTTTTCTTTTTTCTTTAATTGGCATGTCTTTGTTTTTCATAACTTCGCTAAGAGACCAAAATCTTTTCCAAGTGTTGGCGATTCTTCTGTCGATTTCTTTATGCATAGTATCCCGTGAAATGTTATTGAAATGGAAATGGGCAGAACATATGCTGAGAGGGAAAACGGAGAAATGGACTAAAACAATAACAGAGTGGTACCCCAGGGATGGTAAAAGAAGTAAAGGTCGACAAATGAAACGTTGGGAAGATGACCTTAAAAGAGTTGCCAGTCCAGAATGGATCAGAATTGCGAGAGACAGAGATAGGTGGAAGTCTTTGGAGGAGGCCTTTGTCGAAGGACAAGCTGTTGTTGGAAAAACCGATCGTTAGGAATAAATATAATATTGTATTGTAAATTATGATAAAACAGCAATAAAGGCTTATTTTATTTATTTATTTTATTTATTAATACAGTACCGTCTCAGTACCTTATATTTATTTTATGTTTATCCTCACTTAAAGTAAAAATATAACTCACCGTTTTCTGTAGTATTCCACAATGACATCATTTTTTATAGTAAGTGTAAAATACTCCTCGTAAATTGATGTGCAACAAAATATAACAAAATAGAAACGTGCACGCTCCGAACTCAGCGAGTACTAACCAAAGGTACTACCAACTGACTGTTTTCAATTACGTCGACGCGAGGACACCAATCTCCATAAATGAAAATAGTTACAAACCACAGATATAAATTTAAGTAGATGACGCGATTGTATGTACTTAGCGTGTCAAAAAACGGAGTAAAATTACGATCAATGATCGTAATTTGAGCTTTTCATTTAGTATTATTGGCACCGAAAATACACCGAAATCTAGAAAATGCCTTTTTATGCCATATTTAGCTGTAAAGCCTATATAGAAAATGTTGGCCGAGGCATTAGAATGTTTTCTTCCATTGGTAAGTAAATTTGTTGTTAAATTGTGGATGAAAAATTATCACGCGGTTTTCATACAGACGGAGGGACTTGCGTTATCTAGTTAGATTGATGTCTGTGGTACAAACAGTCAGACACAAACAATAAAATAGTATAAATATTCCATATTTTATACAGGCAAGTTGAGCATTACTATGAGGAAAACAAATTGACAAGATGCTGATTTTTCCTAGTATCAAGGTAACGCATGTATTACATGTACTTTAATCAGTAGGTGCTTTGGGTAAGTAGGTAGATCTTATAGTTACCTATGTGAGGAAAGTTACACTGGTAAACTGTATACAATGTGTTCGGTATTAAAACTTTAAGGCCGTAAAATATACTTAATGCATTTTAGCCTCAATTAGCCCTTAATAAGTAAAACCATGAACCATTAAAACCCCTCTTAATCAAACCCTTAGTAACTTAAAAACTCAATCACTCAAATTATTTTACATTTCCCCTGGTCTTTAAGTTAAGTAAATGTGGAATTTTGGATTGACGTGTTTGTGGATGTGTGGATGTATGTTTGTTACTCAATCACACTAGAACGGCTATAGGCTACTTTTCATCCCGGTATAATGTTCCCTTGGGATAAGAAAACAATTGACACGCGGGCGAAGCCACTGGCAGAACCTATTCAAACAATAAGTTTTAATATCACAAGTTTTATTAAACAAATTACACAAACTTAACTGATCACATACAAATAAATCTAAATTAAAACATTAAAAAAGACGGTCGATTTCATAACAATTTAAATCCTCAACGCAGCCCCCTCACAAGTAGTAACAGCGCCTATTCTTTCAGAACAAGGTTTTCCATCATAAATCAAGTCGGCAAACGAAAAGACTTCAATTACGTCGAAACCCAAAATTTCTCCACATCGCTTTGAGCCAACTGCTGACCACAACGCGGTAGCTAACTGTGGTGCCTTCGTGACTACTTTCCTCGGCTTCATGAACGCGTATGTTGGCCCTAGGTCTGCAATAGTTAGTGGGGCAATGGTACCATCCTTGAATTTCTTTGCGAGGTCCACGGCTGTTTTGACAAGAGCCTTTGCAAGGCCTTTCTGTCTATGTTGAGGCTTGGTACCCAGAAACATTATTTCAACGAGGCAATCAACACCATACCTGGAAGAATATAAATGATAAATATAACTGAAAATATAATTGTCTATTGTAATTGTAGTTTGCTTAATAATTATATATCTGTCTAAAAAGTCTTTCTAAACTGACTCACAGCAAGGCGCTCTTTCTCTTTCTAACGCACATGACTATGGCAATATACGTTAGTTTTTTTTTTATGGGTTTGCTCTTGACTCTAGTCTAGATCAGAGGTGACAGAGACAAAGTTGACGATGGAGTGAATTTACCCAGAAGAAGCCTGTTCACTCTAACTTTGAAGAGATTGGGGTTGAATGTGTTCGGTAACACAGACGCAGGTAGTGAATTCCACTCATTTCATCATAATTTCTCATTTTATGTTACTATGTATCAATACTATGGTATTGTGAATTATTAATATTCAGAACAAAAAAAAAAATGGCGTTATAACATACCTGTCAAAATAATTGCACTTTGCATCAAGTTCGACCATGAAGTCCATCATAGCTCGGGACGATGGTCGTTTGCAGCGCTCCTCGGTAAATATTTCGAAAAATGACTTTTCTGTTGAACCTGGCGTTGGTTTTTCCTAAAAAGTAAAAGATACAATTTTTTTTATAAAGTTTTGTCAAAATATTGTGTGAGCATACAGCCCTTCTGATAGCAAGAGGTAATCACCGCCTACTATCTGCAGATGCATTGTAGATGCTTTATTATTTCCTTTCCTATGTAAAAGACAAAGCTGAAATATAGCTTATATAGGCACGCCAAAGAGAAGTTGGAGGAGGCCTTCACCCGTAGAGTTGTCCATACCTAAAACCTAATCCGTACTAATAGAGAAACTACTACCAAAATTTTAAAAATAAATTGAGGATATGGCAAAAAACGCTTTTTTTAATTATTTTTTATAGCGTATATAATTTAAACGCTGTTTACTGGCATTTTTTTTTTCATTGTGGTGATGATGGTGATTTTTCTAAATATAGCTACTATTATAGCCATAATTTTTCTTATGCCTCGAAGTTAGCTCATAAGATACTCAAAGGTATTACTAAAATTTCATATTGTAAAAATGAAGAAATTGGTATTTCAGTACCATAACAATATTTATGACAAGAGACATATATTTAGCGGCGTCTTGCGCTGAAGCTGAGTGATATAATCAAAATCATTGTCAATTTTATGTCCAATTAAAGATGTGGATAGTTGTCTGAGAGATGCCCACGTTCTGTTACACAACTACATATCTTCATCCGTACATGGCTCCGCGCCGAGTATCAATAGGTCCTTTTTATTAACGCTTTTGTGACGAGTCACAGATATACGAGTATCATTATTTTGGTAAAGCCATTCTTTGTTACGACAAAAAGCTATTATTATATGCGTTATTAAATAACACAGCAGTTTGTGATATCGCTAGTTTCATGCCCACTTTGTTTATAAACCTTACTACTTTTCCTATCTTATCTAAACCACTCCATAGTATTAAAAAAATCATGAAGTAGTTTTCATGCGGTAACAAACGGCCTGATTAACCTACATTTTGAAATTATTAGATAAGTAGTTTTTTCTTTGAAAATTTCAATTTCCTGCATGACTTCTTTAACATTCTGTAAGAGAACTTGTTGGAGCATGAAAACGGTAAATAATAATTATACCAACCTGCAGTTTACTAAAAACGGTTGCAACTACTTCTCCAGTGTCAGTAGCGACTGCTACCAGTGACAAGCCATCAAGAGCTGCATCTGCGCATAGTTCTAACATCTCTTCTGCAGCCAAGGGATCCTTGTCCACCTCTAATCCGACACAAGCGGCTTCATTTGGGATGAAGCCTTCTCTTAGTACCTGAAGCGTAAGAAAAAGTAATAAATAATATTGTTAATGTTCCAAAATTATAGAATTGGTGATTATACAAAAACAGTTGGTTAACTAATAACTTACTTGTAAAGAACCAGGAAAAGTCGCACGTGAAATTGATTCAATTCTGTATTTTCCTGAAATAAAAAATAATCTTTCATTAGATGTTCAGCATGACTGCGAAGCATACATAGTCAGAAAAGTAAGTTCATCAACGAGATTTTGAGAACATCCAATTATTAAGTTCGTTTGAATTTAGTGTTTTGAAAGTTCGTCGTCATATTGTTTAGGAGAATCCATTATTTATTCCTAAAATATACATAAAGCTGTCAACGACTATGAAGTCTTCACTGTCGTTGTCACTGTTTTCATCCTCATTTATGTCATCATCATTATGAGCATGACGATGTCGCCATACCGTGAAGAGGGAATGGACCATAAACCACCACGCGGATCCAGTGCGGGTTGGTAGATGTCACATATCTTCGAATTTTAGGTTCTAGTATATGCCGGTTGCCTCACGATGTTTTCTTTTACCATTTTAGAGAAGTGGTGGTGAAATAATTTTCAAAGTAATGCATCTGTCTGGGTTCGAAACCTTGACCGCTGGGCCACCACTGCCCCGGTTTGCTGCATTAGTACCTAATGTAAGTCTGAAATATCCAAAGTCAGAGTCCTGTGGGATTCCCAGAGGCGGCTTAATTAACTCTGACACCAGAGGTGGCCACTTCCTCACAAGAAAAGAAGACGAAAATTATATAGGACTGGGAATAATATTCAAGTTTTAAACAGTAACATCATTTAAATAATAATTATTATTAGATAATTCATAAAATTGTTGAAAACCATAAATTTTACTAAACGTAAATCAATTACCAATTAAAGCGGTCTAAACTTAATAAAATGTTATTACAAAAAATATCACTTACCGTCTTCTGTAGTATACCACGCCATTTTTATTTAAGGAAAATTATTAAGTAATCGTAAATAAAAGACTGGAAGGGACACTGCAACGCGAATAAGGTTTGTGAATGATTGTCAGACTTTCTGGCTGTAGTTTATATATGGACTCTAATCATTATCAGCAAAACGTATTGAATGAGTTGTCATATATGAATAGATAGCAACAAAAAAATACTGGCTAAGAGCGAGTTGGTTTCAAAATGAGCGTTCCGTACAAAGGAAGATCAGTCGTAATATTAGACCTTTTTTATTTATTGTAAGAAATAATTTTGTTAATTTATATTATTAACTGACGCAAAAACCAAGGAGGAGAACTGAAAACCGATAAATAAAACTCAGAGTCAGCGCTAACTAAGATATAAGCAAATTTGTTACGTAGAGTGAAATGTGTGTGTTGTGTAGTGTTTACCTGAACACTTTTTTCGATCCCCACGAACAAACGTAATTTATTTGTTGTTTTTATCAATTAAAACACATATCAAATTATATATTTATTATTATTTTAATCACTGAGTTAATCATTAGTGGCAATTAACTAAACGGAAAAAATGGAGAATCACGCATAAATAAAAAAAAATTGAAAGAGTTTCAAAGCAACATTGATTTTCAAACACTTCCTAAACATACATAAATTTAAAAAATATGCATGAATTTTTAATTCACTCTTAAAACCATTTAAAAAAATTATTAAAAGTTTAATACGCATCTCGCATTTAATAAATGACTGGCAGATTATATAAATATTTTTAGAATGATAAGATAGCGAACTTTCAGTAAGTAGGTACGGATGATTAAAATTGAAGCGTAATAATTGTGTTATCAGCATTGATATTATTAACATATGAACATCTGCTATGTAACATGCTGTGTAAGTGCTATTACCTAATGATTTCTGTGGCTTTCGTCATATATGACAATTTTGTTAAAGCGATAACTGACATCAGTGACTCGTCACAACTGCATAGTAAAGCATTGGTAGTCAGAGATATACATAGTGTCGACAGTGACACTATATCTGATTAGGTCTTGAACGTCTGGTACATTTATTTTTGAAGTATTGTTGCGCTTGCTGAAGATTGTATGAATATATTTGTATGGTATTAACTCTTTTTTTTTGTTTTATTTAACTGCACAGCACATGTGTGATTAATATGTATCAACTGTAAATCTATCATTTTCATGTGGTTCATTGAATTGTGTGTGCCCTGGCAGTTTTATACTCTCTCTAATGTCTCTCTGCTGGAGGAACATGTGTTGGATCATTCAGTTCCCTTCATGATGGTTAAACAGAGTGTCGACGATCCATGCGTCATGTTCGTGAACGGGCGCCATCACTCAAAGGCATTTTGCATCTGTATACGTCTTGGGGCACAGCAGTGCCCCCAACAAGTCGAGCAATCAAAGACAGCAGTACCATCCTTTTCACTAAGCTATTCAGCATATTTCTCCACTTCCCTATAACTTCGTTGAATAATCTTGAAGACTCAATTTTGAGTCACTAAGAGAACATTATATAACCGGGTATATTAATTACCAAATAACATTCAATTTCAATCATGTTGTTTAGGAACTGTTGCAGGTCATCATAAAAATTTAACGTACTGCTAGCTGTCGCAAGAACGTCAAATTGTGCACACTATTAGTGTTTAGTCTACAAAGCAAGAAAAAACTAAGATATCCCGGAATTCCAGTCCCGTTTTCTAGTTATTCATGCAGCATAAGTAAGTTAGTAATTCTATACAAATAGACATACAATGTATGCGTTTTGATACAAATGTTCGTCACTTATCCTACTTAAATAGAAAAATAGGTAGGTAATTATTGGAGATAGGTAGGTATAGTAAACTAACAACTAACTGTTATTTATTTATTGTTTAATACAAATGAGTAGTGAGTAATGAGTAGACGCAGTATGTCGAAGGCAAGGGATAAGATTGAGATCTTAGCAATTTTGTAGCTTTTCCGGGGAAAATACAATCTTTTAAGGAGACAGTTACTAGAACAGTGAAACTTAAATCTTGCCCAATTTTCTGAGAACCAACTGCTGAAAACACACTTGTACATAGTTGTGGTACTTGTGTAGTAGTTTTCCTAGGCTTCATATTAGTAACTGGAGCAGAAGGACTCCTTCAACTTTTTTGTTGCATCTATTGAAGTTTTGCATAACAACTTGGCGAGTCCTTTACGTCTATGTTGCCGGTGGGTTCCAAGGAACATCAATTCGCACCAGTATCGACACCATATCTAGGTAAACGAATTATAATTTTATTGTAAGTACATTAAAGTTTTAAATTGAAATACTGTGTAAAGATTGTAGGCATGTGTGTAGCACCTGAACAAGGAAGTGTGCTTTTATTTAAATAAAAACATACAATAAGAATGCGTTTTCCTTCCGTATGACTATTTCTTACCTCTTGGTGTAATAACACTGTGTATCAAACTCTACCATTAAATCTACTAGGGAACGGTATGATAGTTGTTTGCAACGCTCTTCGGAAAATATTTCGAAAAATGTCTTCTTCGATGAATCTGAAGGTACTTCCTGAAAACGACATATAATATAACGATATGAAGATGATCTAAATCATTGACAACTTTGTGTTCCAAGATTATTGGTACAGATAAATTATGATTAGATATTATAAAAAATTTGCTTCATCATATAAATGATAGCGATAGCTGATTTGATATTTATATTTATAAAAGTTTTTGTTTTCAATGTTATTTGCATTATCTTACTTTGTCATCAAATCTTGTTTTGCCACAATTATCTTTTCCAAAAACAGTCATTATTATTATCTTAATCAAGATTGTTGTGAAGATATTACAATAAAATGATTATGTTTTATATAGTGATGTTTATTATTAATGTATGATTTTTATTAGTTAAAGCATTTTATAAAAATAAAAAGTACTCATTGTTGTATGCATTGCTCTATGAATATAAAAAAAATAAACTACACAACTGATACGACTTCTCCATTCTCAACGGAGACTGCAACTAATGATAAGCCGTCCAATGCTGATCTGCGCATAGTTCCAACAATTCTTCTGCTGCTAAAGGATTCTTGTTCACTTCTGTACCATTACACACCGCTTCATCTTGGAAGAAATGTTCGTTAATTACCTGGAACACTGGAGAAGTTACAATTAGGGAAACAAATGAAACAGTAATATAACTGTTGGTAAATTAAAGAACTTACTTTTAAGGCCCCAGGCAGTGTAGCAGCTGAGAGAGATTCTACTCTGTATTTACCTAAAATAATAATAATTGAATATAATAATAAACAATAAATTTGATTTAAAAATTAATAATAAATTTAATATTTCACATTCTACATTATCATCTAAATAAAACCTGTTCAATATTTTATTTAAATTCATTAAGTATTTGAATACAATATATATTTATTTAATTCACAAAACACACAAATTTACGGCAATACAACTTACCGTCATCTGTATTAAGCCACTGCATATTTTTATAAGTACCTACCACAAATAATTAAAAAATATGTGTGTCAAAAGTGGACGTGCACGTCCCAAAACACTGCAAAGTGCCGAGTATCTTTACCTAATGTAATTTAATGTTGACCATAAACTTTATACCGCATTTATGAGGTAATAACTAGTAATATTGTATTATATTTTGCACAAGTAAATATTAGTTAGAATTAGAAGTAGTTAGGTAGAACCCTAGTTTTTCCTCTACTTTTCTTAGTTTTTACTCGCATTCCATTTCTTTAAAGGTCTATCCACATATATCAGGGCCGTTCCCTGGACGTGGACCAGACGTGCCCCGTCAGGGGTTCAAAAAATATCGGTGTGTACATTTTATATGAACTCGTTCACACAATTCTGAGCACGGGCCGTGCACAGGCCAGTGACGGAGCTTCAATGCCTGGGCCCAGCCCTGTCCCGTCCCTGGTATGTGTGGATAGAACTAAATATGTAGTCGGGTTTATACCGCTGAAAAGGACAAGGATTTTTTTCATTTTCTACTATCCTATTCCTATTCTACATAAAAAGCAGGGATGGGAGGGTTTTCTGAAATGGTGTGCTCTAGGAAGCAGTAATGATACGTCAGGTCTAGGCACCTCTCAAAGCGCTTATATTTACCGACATTCGTTGAATTCTGAATTCTATTTTAATACAATGTTAATTATTCTTATCCAGGCAATGTTAATAATTATAATGTATTAAATGCTAATTATTCCAATTTATATAACGAAAATTTTTAATTTATTTAATGTTTTTTATTTTTTTTATTTTAAGGATATCAATTGCCCGTTTTAATCTTAGTTTCTATTCCTAATAATAAAATAATATGCATGTACATGCACAATGTGTGCATGCTGTAACCGTCATAATATTATTTTTATATTTTCTGTCTATCATTTATTTATTTATTTATACTTTATTGTACACCAAAAAATACAGGAACAAAAGAAACTTAAAACTAAACATATACAATGGGCGACCTTATCGCTTGCCGCGATCTTTTCCAGGCAACCTTATCATTCTCCTTTTGTATAATATTCCCTGTATTTGGAGAGGTCTGGCTCTTGTGACACAGGACTTCCTAGTACAAGAGCAAGGGCTGCACTGATATTTGTGACATAAAGTGTGTGTTACTAAATAAATAAATAAAAATAAATAAATAAATGCAGGCAGGCAAATGATAATGCTGTCGTCTTGGTTGAATTCTATTAAATATTTTTTAATTTTAGAATCATTGATACGACAAAGATTCTGCATAATCATACATACATACATAAACTCACGCCTTTTTCCCATGGGGGTAGGCAGAAACTACAGAACGCCACCTGCTACGATGCTTACATATTTCTTTTGCTTCACACACATTCATACATCTAGTCATACACACACGCCGGTTATGGGTACTGCGCACTTGGCCTTTCTGAAGAACATCACCTATAAGATCTATGTATGTCTTTCTAGGGCGTCCCCTCCCGGCGTTTCCATTCACGTCTGCCTTGTAAATACCTTTCGTTAGTCGACTTTTATTCATCCTCTCAACATGGCCAAACCATCTTAACATACCCTTTTCAATTTTAGTCACTACATCTTCTTTTAAACCACAACGTTGTCTTATTACCTCATTCCTCAATCTATCAGTTAAAGTTACACCACACATACTCCGCAAGGAGCGCATTTCTACTGCATTAATCCTACTTTCATGTCTTCTTTGCCATACCCAGCCTTCACTTCCATACATAAGTGTAGGCACCAGCACGCTGTTGTGAACGGCGAGTCGAGCTTCCGGAGACATCGACTTGTTGGTCACAACTGCATGCATAGCACCATTCACTTTATTGCCTGCATTCACTCTCCTTTCCACATCCTCTTCAATCTTTCCATCCCTTGTGAACATACTTCCCAGATATACAAACTCGTTCATTTAATCCACACTCTTATCATTTATTTTCACTTCACACTTCGATACATCTTCTCCTCTTTTAAACACCATTATCTTAGTCTTGTTCACATTTATACTCATCCCTTTTAACTTAAAAGCTTCATTCATCACAGTCACCATGTCTTGCAACTGTTCTGCTGACGATGCAAGTAGAACTTGATCATCTGCATAGAGAAGGCATTTGACAGGCAACTCATTCATCCTCAATCCGCACTCATGCTCTTTCAAACCTATCAGACAACTATCCATGTACAAGCTGAACAACCACGGTGACGCTACACAGCCCTGTCTAACACCCCTTGAAATGGAAAACCAGTTCGTATACGCCCCATTAATCCTAACACAAGCATACACTGCATTGTATTTCTGCATAATCGTTTAAATAAATTAATATTTTCTTCTCATTCCAGATACAACTTGGACTGTAGTCTCGAAATAATGTTCCTAGCAACACTTCGCGAACACAGATTCCACAAACTACGAAATTTTTTATTCAGAACAGCAATAGAACTGGGAACGAAGTTGAAAAACGGCCCTGTATCCCTAATGACGGTACAAGACTTAGGCCCAAGCTATTCAAATATGGCGCCGAGAAAACCTGTAACTAAAGTACCAAAGATCTGTCAAGCGCTGTGGACAGCTGAACCGGCGCAAAAGATAGGGAAGGTTTTAAATTTTGATGTAGGTCTAAGGGTGTCTTTCAACGATTTTTATTACAATGGAAAGTAAAGAAATTGAAAGATTAGGAGGAGAAGTTTTTGTTCAAGCTGCTGCTATTAGAATTGATAACTTCAATGAGACTTATGTATTTCAAAAATATTGAATTTATAATAAGATATGAAATGCTTTTAGTGCTAAGGTGCTGAATGCTACAGCTAGTATAAATAAATAATAAGTAGTAATAAAGATGTAAATAATACAATTTTATGATAAATAAATTATATTTTATAACCAACTAGCTGACCCCCGTGACTTTGCTCCCGTCAAAATTATAGCCTATGTTACTTGGGAATAATGAAGCTTTCCATAGGTAAAATATTTTTTTAAATCGGTCCAGTAGTTTCGGAGCCTATTCGGTACAAACAAACAAAAAAATCTTTACTCTTTATAATATTGGTATAGATATGTGTATTTTTGTTAAAAACCCTTTAAGAATCTTAACACTTAAAATTGCTACTCGGTCTATAATATTACAAGGCCAATCCTTTCCAAAAGAACCTATCAAAAGAAGGAAAGCAAGCCTTTGTCCTACAGCCTAGCAACCTAGATTTTTTATCTTTAGGAATTAACATTGAGTTTTTCGCTGGTTCTTCTACATAAGCGACCAATATGAACCGTGCAACAGGCGTTCTGACGTTTCATGACTGAATGCCGATATAGGTTTATTTATTTATTTATATAATAATTAATGTACACACACAGTATACATAAAGACAACACATCAAGACAAAAGAGTACAAGGGCACTGCTTATTTCTTAAAAAAAATCTGCCAGCAGACCCGCGAAAAGGAAAAATGAAAAAGAAATGTAGACAGTAGTGTGTGAGAACAGGAAAATAAGAAAAGTGAACGTCTTAAACTAAGATATAAAAATTAGCGCACCTACACAAATAGTGTGATGGTGGACATATACAAATATTACAAATATACATAATTGTAAAATATATAGATACTTATGATACTTATGTGAAATAGAATATTTAATAGGGGTCATAGTTTTGAAGGCCAAAGTAATATTACACTGGCCTTAAAGACTATTCACCGTTACTTTAGCTAAAAATAAAACTACTGCTTTTGCCAAGATGACCCTCAATATTGTTAAAATATATCAGTCATAACCGTAACACAAAAGGTACAGAAATTTCTAATCTAATCACAAAAACTTGTTAAGATAACAAACTAAGTAACGCACATGGTCACACTTTGGTTTAACATTTACCATGTTATGATTTTAGGGTTCTCCAAGTTTTACGTCTGTGTTAATAAATATTGAACAGTTGGTCTCGTGGTCGTAAGAGCGACTGCTGAGCGTGAGGTAACTAACGGGTTCGATTCCCAGGTGGGGTTAAATATCATTGGGTTTTCAATTACGAAATTTTGTGCCTGAAGTCTTGCCGGTCGTGTCGGATAGCCTTTCCATCGGACTATGAGAGTGAGGGAACAGAGATCGCATCTGTGTTTGCAAACACATCTTTGCACCAAATCCTACTACCTTTAAACGAGCATTTCTTGTATAAATGTATATATAATCTGAATCTCGGAAACGGCCGAAACGATTTTCATGAAATTTAGTAGAAATTTAGTATGCGTAAGGTTTCGGGGGCGATAAATTTATTTATTGATTTATTTAAACTTCATGTCCAATGGTGATACATAGGCGGACTTAATGCAGCAAGCTATTCTCTACCAGTCAACCTTTGGGTTAAAAAGAACACAACAGTGGTAGGAGTCCAAAAAAAAAAAAAATGAAAAATAATTAAAATTTGTTATTAAACTATCTAACTAATAAAATACATAAATAATTTCTAAAACAAAAGACTAATAAATATTATAATAAATACTATATTCTAAACTAAACAGAAATTTAAATATAATATATATAAATGAAAATTTACTCTCAGCTTTTTATAAATCGATCTAGCTAAGTTTCATTTTTAGAAAACGTCGTGTTCTCTATTTTCACCCGAGCAGAGCTCAATCGCTCAGGTCCTTTTAATAATATCACAATATCTCCCTCTCACGTTGGCAAGTCTTAAAGATTCAAGATTCAAGATCAGCCGCCGTGGCCAAATTCTGATTTTGACCACCTTTTGTCGACGTTTTATAAGTGCCCATGTAGGCCTATATGAAATAAAAATATTGATTTTGAGATGTTTTATGATTAGATGGTCATTTGACTATTTTATATTATTAATAGTCTGGTCGACTTGAGAACCTAAACTCCTTGCTTTTTCGTCGGTTAAAAACTACAAATTAAACAAGATTGTTCCTTTGAATTGATCCTTGTGTTACGCAAGTAAACTACACACTGACTTAAAAATACTTTATTGAAATTTATAAAAACTAAAATTTTGATATTCATTGTGTTGGGCATGCAGAAATTCGGCAATCGTAATGCCCCGAATATATATGAGCCTTGCTTTTACATATATATTTCTGACGACACGGTTAGCGTAGTAGTTGAGCGATCGGCTGCTGCGCTGCATGTCGCGGGTTCGATTCCCGCACGGAAGAAATATTTGTATGACGTACAGATAGTTCTGTCGGATCTGGGTGTCTCGTGTATGTGAGTTTAAATGTTTGTTAACGCACCCACGATATAGGATCCTAGTGTGGTGCAATGTATTAATGACTTGTGGTTACTGGTACATTTAACAACCAGCTTACTAAGGAAACTAATAAAGTCATTCAATATATATATATATATTATATGTGATGGTTGAGCTGGGTGGTACCAATTCATGCGTCATGTTCGTGAATGGGCGCCGTCAGTTGCGATTGGTCATAACTTAACTGCTTCGGATGTTAATGTTTTAACTACTTTTAATACTTTATACCTGTAAGTAGTACCTATAGTGTGTAGTGATTCTGGGTGCATTGTCCTCACTTAAATGAATTTATTAATGTATGTACCTAAATATTGTAACAAAAACAATTTTATTTTTAAAAGAGTAAGTATGGAGTTTCTTGTGCATTCTTCTCCATAACAAGCTACTTTCCGAATGCACGGTAGAATCAATTTTTATTCCTTGTAAATTTTAATTTTAATGTAACGTGCCGCTTGGTGGCCTAGTTGAAATAATAAATATCTTTGTCTTCGTCTTTAAACCAACTCGCATTAAGCCGGTACACTATTTTGGGGGATCTATTAACATATGACAACTCATTTAATACGTTTTTCAGGTATAGATTAGCTTCAGTTATTATAACCCACTGTTAAAAACTCTGTCAGTCACTAATAGATCTTACTCTCGGTGCTACGGAGTGTCCCATTTATTCTATTTTTACTATTATTAAAGAAAAAACAAAAAAAAAATGGCGTGGTATACTACGGAAGACGGTTAGTGTTTTTTTTTGTATTTGTATTAATTTAAGACTGTTTTAATTGGTAATTAATCAGGTTACATTATTAGATATACCTATTTTTTATTTTAACAATTTTTTTGATTCTTGTAATCATTATTTAAATGATGTTGCTGCTAAAAGCCTGAATATTAATCTAGTTCCAGTATATATCTTAGGATTTTCCAAAAAACTGTCAATAATATAATTTTGATATTATCATGTTCGACTTCGGTTTATATTTATGACAACTAAGAATAATCTTAGTCGTCATAAATATAAAAACAATTCATCAATGCATATGATAACGATATTGATGATGCTGATGACAATAATTACGATGTAAATAGTGATAACGACTTTAAAGATAATGTAATGTGATGCTGACAAAATATTAGGAATCTACTCCATAATTCTCAAACTGGTGGTAACTTATTTTAATTGATTTTGCCCCGCCTTTTCCAACTATTTTACCTCAATGTACAATAGTTCAGGCTTCATAGTCATGCTGCACATCCTAATTAAATAAAAACAATATTTTTTATTTCAGGAAAATACAGAATCGAGTCGATTTCGGCTGCGACTTTTCCTGGTTCCTTACAAGTGAGTATTTAGTTAACCAGTTGTTTTACGCATTATAATCATCAATTATACATTTTTGAATTTTAAAAAATCTTATTTTTTCTTATTCTCTAGGTACTTAGAGAAGGTTTCATCCCCCATGAAGCCACTTGTATCGGATTGGAAGTGGACAAGGATCCCTTGGCAGCAGATGAGCTGTTAGAACTATGTGCAGACGCAGCTCTGGATGGCCTGTCTCTAGTAGCAATCGCTACTGACACTGGCGAAGTGGTCGCAACAGTTATTAGTGAACTAAAGGTTGGTACTATTAATATGGACCGTTTTCATGCAACAAAATAATCCCCTTAAAAAAAGCTTACCTAAAGGTAACACAACGCGGAAGAAGTTGTGTGTGTCAAAAGAAAACAAATACAAAACTAAAATTAACTTTGATATTCAAAATATAGGTTAACCTTTTCGCTTGTTACTGCATGAAAATGGGTTTATGATTTTACAAATATTATGAAGTGGGGTAGTTAAGATATTAAGAGCCTGATAGTGGGAATGAAACTGGTGATGTCACAGACATCCGTGTAATTTTTAAAACTTAATATTTTATAATATAAATACAGATTTGTCGTCACTATAGTGTAACAAAGTGCCTATTAATACTCGAACGGTGCTATGTTCGGATGAATATAGTTTCGGACATCTGTCAGACTGAAATTATCCACATTACTTATGCATATAATGGACAATTGTTCAGAACACAGCAATCAGCTTGAAATTGAGAGGCCACAAAAAATAAGACACATGTTATAATATTGTTATTGTAATGAAAAACCGAATTACCATAAATTTACAATAGCTCTAATAACGCCATTGAGAATCTTATGGACTAACGTTGAAGCATATGAAAACATATCGTTATAATAGTAGCTATGATTAGACAGTCAAACATGGTGGCACTACTATCAGTTCCTTTTGACAAATAATATATTACCAAATCTATTTCTACTAGTAATCATCGTATCGATACATTCTGTTTTAAATAATTGTAAGGGTGGACGTAGTCGCAGGAATATAAATTTACATTTTAGCTTTGTAATTGAAATGATAAGGCATCTACAATACCTCTCTGCAGATGTCCATAGGCGGTGGTTACCTCTTATTTATGAGTACGGTCGAATGCTAACGACTTATTTTTTACATGATATTTTATAAAACGTTCGTATCTTTACCTTGTTAGGAAAAGCCAACGCCAGGTTCAACAGAAAAGTCATTTTTCAAGGTATTTACTGAGGAGCGCTGCAAACGACCGTCATCCCGTGCTATGATAGACATCATGGTCGACCTTGACGCGAAGTGCAATTATTATGACAGGTATGTAATAACGGCGTGAGTTTATGTAAGTTTGTATGTAATAGCGCCATTTTTTTTTTGTTCTAAAAATAAACGATTTATATATAGCTCTTTTTATATCGAGAGAAGTCGGTTGAATCTTTTTGTTATTCTTTTTCACTTTTTAATACCTTATATTTACCGTACCTTATACTTGTATTACTATGAATTTACGCATTATTAAGGATAACTAAAAACTACTGATCAAATCTTGATTAAATTCAAATGCAACCACATGAGAAACACCAGCTTCAAATAAAAAATATTTTTATGAAATCGGTTTATAATTGTATAATTGACGGAGTAATCGCTTAACAAACGTACAAAAAAAACCTCCTCCTTTTTGAAGTCGGTTCAAAAGGGGCACGCATTGCCTAAAATATAAAACTGTGGAAAAACATTCATTGCCCTACAGTGAGTCATTCTCTGACTAAACAGATATATTTTCAGATATATTTAACATTTCTATTTTTCCAGGTATGGTGTTGATTGCCTCGTTGAAATAATGTTTCTGGGTACCAAGCCTCAACATAGACAGAAAGGCCTTGCAAAGGCTCTTGTCAAAACAGCCGTGGACCTCGCGAAGAAATTCAAAGATGGTCTTATTGCCCCACTAACTATTGCAGACCTAGGGCCAACATACGCGTTCATGAAGCCAAGGAAATCATTCACGAAGCCTCCGCAGTTAGCTACCGCGTCGTGGTCATCAGTTGGCTCAAAGCGATGTGGCGAAATCTTGGGTTTCGAGGTACTTGAGGTCGTTTCCTTTGCCGACTTGATTTATGATGGAAAACCTTGTTCTGATAGAATAGGCGCTGTTACTACTTGTGAGGGGGCCGCGTTGAAGATTTAAAATGTTATAAAATCTACCCTCTATTCTTCTCCTTGTTTAATGTTTTTATGTTTAAGTTTTATTTGTTTGTGATAATGTATTTTTTTTCTAATTTGTTTAATAAAACTTGTAATATTAAAACACATTGTTTCGTTTGAATTAAAAATATTCAGGCATAAATATAGGTACCTGACAGATACTCAAAGTTTATCTGCATTTTTATACATCCTGGAACACGGCAGTGCCTCTAACAAGTTGAGCAAACAAAGACAGCCGTACCATCCCTTTCACTATGCTATTCAGGACATTTTCGACCTCCCTATAACTTCGTTATGGATAAAGCTAGAAGACTCAATTTTGAGTGACTAACAGAACATAATATAACTAGGTATACTACCAACGTCTACGCTTAGATATGGACTGATTTTTGGGGGAATGCTACAGACAGGAAACTCGCTTTTAGGGCGCAAAAGAAATGTCTTAGAGCTGTTTGTGGTATACGTGCCCCTGATAGCTGTATGCCATATTTTAAAAAGCTCAAGATTTTAACCTTTCCAGCCCTCTACATCTATGAGGTCGCTACGTTCGTAAAAACCAATGTAGAAAAATTTGCTAACCTGCACTCCCGTCGACATTCCGACAAAATAGCAAATATTATGACCTCAAAAACAGCCCTACTGTCTAAATGTTTCTTCGGAATGTCTTCACGAATTTATAATAAGCTTCCTAAGCAAATAAGAGAAATTGAAAACATCAAACATTTTAAGAAATAAAAAACTTTTTTGCAAAAAAATACTACCGACTTCCAAATGAAAAACTACAAAGTGAAAAATAACTTAACTTTTGGAAGTCGGTGTCTTTCATAGGAACCATTTTTTTGCGATATGGACACCGACTTCCAAAAGTTAAGTTATTTTTCACTTTGTAGTTTTTCATTTGGAAGTCGGTAGTATTTTTTTGCAAAAAAGTTTTTTATTTTTCCCTTTTTAGTTTTACCTACCTAATAGCAAGTTGTTTATTAAGGTCCCTATAACTCCAGAATAGATTAACCGAATAACATGAAACTTGAACATAACCGGTGAAATGAGAGATCTGCGTACCCCTTTAGAGCGTACTGGCGTGATGTTATGTTATGAAATGGTATAAACAACAAACAGACATGCGATTGCAGCAATCCCGAGAGTTTTGCCGTTATTTATTGAAGAGTTCTGTTGTGTATCTCCGAAGTTCTTCATCAGACGTTCACCAAATTAAAATGGGACCAATTTCGAAATATACTCTTTCAAACAAAAAAAGAATTTTCAAAATCGGTCCACAATTGACGGAGATATAGGTGAACATAAATAAAAAAAAATTAAAAAAAAAAAAAAAAAACATACAAGAAGTCGAACATAGAACCTCCTCCTTTTTTCTAAGTCGGTTAAAAAATAAATGACTTCTTCGTAAATAGACCGTATTATACAGTACATGAATATTTGTCCGACAGATTCGTGATGAGCTAGTGACAAACTGGTTTTATGTTTTGATGCAAAATAAGTCTCTATTTGAATTGAAATTTCTATTCTATTAAATTAACACATATCACATAAACTTATATGTAGGATAATAACTTTTTTCAAATTATTGTATGCCTAACATGGTGGAGCAGTGCAAACGCACACAAAAATCTCTCAATAACAACTCGGTAACCGCTGTCTCACAATAAAGATTCTTTGACTTTGACTTTGACCAAATTATATTAAATTTAAAGCATACTGTTAAGGAACTGTTACATGTCAAAGTTCTTTAATTTTGTCACTCACTCGCTCACCGATCATCAAAATTTTAAGGTACTTCTAGCTGTCACACGAACTTCGAATTGTGCTCAATCTATTATATATTAGTCTATGCATTATACGTGTTTAGCCTAGCGTTTTCTTGTTTTGAAAAAACTAAGACATTCCGGAATTACAGCCCCGTTTTCTAGTAATTCAAACTGCATAAATAACTTTGTAATCCTATACAAATAGACACATGATATATGCGTTTACAATGTAACTTTTACAGTTAATACAATTTTTCTTCACTTATCCTGCTTAAATAAAAAAAATAGGTAGGTTATTATTGGAGAAAGGTAGGTATAGTAAACTAACAACTAACTTTTATACTATACTTATGAGTAGGCGCAGTATGTCGAAGGCAAGGGATGAGATTAAAATTTTTGCTATTTTTAACCGACTTACCAAAAAGGAGGAGGTTTTATGTTCGACTTCTTGTATGTTTTTTTTTTTATTTTTTTTATGTTTGTTCACCGATATCTCCGTCAATTGAGGACCGATTTTGAACATTCTTTTTTTGTTTGAAAGAATATGTTTCGAAATTGGTCCCATTTTAATTTGGTGACGATCTAATGAAGAACTTCGGAGATATACAACAGAACTCTTCAATAAATAACGGCAAATCATTCGGAATTGCTGCAATCGCATGTCTGTTTATTGTATATACCATTTCATAACATAACATCACGCCAGTACGCACTAAAGGGGTACGCAGATCTCTCATTTCACTGGTTATGTTCAAGTTTTATGTTATTCGGATGATCTATTCTGGCGCAATAGTTACCTTACTAAACAACTTGCCTATTTTAGGGAGGTACAACTAAAAAGGGAAAAATAAAAAACTTTTTTGCAAAAAAATACTACCGACTTCCAAATAAAAAACTACAAAGTGAAAAATAATTTTATTTTTGGAAGTCGGTGTCCATATCGCAAAAAAATGGGAAAAAAGAAAGACACCGACTTCCAAAACTGAAATAATTTTTCACTTTGTAGTTTTTTATTTGGAAGTCGGTAGTATTTTTTTGCAAAAAAGTTTTTTTGTAGCGGATTCAATTGAGTTAGCTACCTAACTCAATTGAATCCGCTACAAAAAAACTTGATTACTTGATTGAGTACTTGATTTTCATAAACAAACAATTTATAAAATAATTAATCACCTGCGCTACCTTGTTTCCATTACAGACACAGCCGTAAAGATAATTATAGCCCAACTAATAATTATTAAAAATTATATAATTTAATATTAATATATTTTTAATATATAATTTGACTATTCAAATTATATATTTTGCTCAAGAAATTATAGTTGGTGGCGGTTAGGTATTTTCAATGCCTTAAGTCACAGCTTTTAAATATTATATTAAATATACTAATATCTTCATCATGGTCATCATCATCAACTGCTTTTTAATGTTCGTACTGCTGGGATCTTTCACGCAGGCCCAGTACGGGTTTGTGGATGTAACATTTCTTCGATTTTTTGGTTCTAGAAGATGCCAGTTTCCTCACGACTTTTTACTTCACTGTTTTTGGATCAGTGGTGATTGAACAATTTACCCGAAGTAAAGCGCTTGCATGTGTTCGAAAAAATCTAAATAGATATTATTACATTCAAAATATTAATGTACGAGACGTACAAGACCTAATCAGACATAGTGTCACTGTCGACACTATGTATATCTCTGACTACCAATGCTTTACTTTGCAGTTGTGACGAGTCACTGATGTCAGTTATCGCTTTAACAAAATTGTTATATATGACGAAAGCCACAGAAATCATTAGGTAATAACAATTACACAGCATATATTACATGGCAGATGGTCTTACGTTGATTTTATCAATGCTGATACCACAATTATTACGCTTAAATTTTGATCATCCGTATCTACTTACTGAAAGTTCACTATCTTATCATTCTAAAAATATTTATAGAATCTACCAGTCATTTATTAAATGCGGGATGCGTATTAAATTTTTAATCATTTTTTTAAATGGTTTTAAGAGTGAACATTTCCAAATCCAAATTTCTCCAAATTCCTTCACACCGCACCGGTTTTATGTCCAATTCATACGCTGTGTCAACAATAATACTCTGGAACGCGCTACCCTTTGGCATTAAAAACGCTGAAAGCAAGTTTACTTTTAAAAGAAAGGTTCGTGACCACTATTTGAGTCAGACTAAATAGCTCTCATCTAGAGGTAGAAGTCTAGTCATATTAATTATAAATAGGTTTCTCGTTTATTTATTTTTTGATTGGTATATATTAGTCTATTTTTATTTGTATATGTGTATTATTATATGTAAGTATATACATTTTCGTATACAAGTTGTTTTTTTAAATATTATTTTGTTGTACCCATTCACATCGTTGTCCTTTATAACCCAAAGGTTGACTGGTAGAGAATGCCTTATGGCATTAAGTCCGCCTATGTACTACTATTGTACATGAAGTTTAAATAAATAAATAAATAAACATTTCATGCATTTTTTTTAATTTATGTATGTTTAGGAAGTGTTTGAAAATCAATGTTTCTTTGAAACTCTTTCTAAATATTTATTAGAGTATCTCCATTTTTTTCCATTTAGTTAATTGCCACTAATGATTTACTCAGTGATTAAAATAATAATAAATATATAAGTTAATATATGTTTTAATTGATAAAAACAACAAATAAATAATGTGAGTTCGTGGGGCTCGAAAAAAGTGTTCACGTAAACACTACACAACACACACATTTCACTCTACGTAAGAAATTTACTAATCTCTTAGTTTGCGCTGACTCAAAAATATCGAAAAGGACCTGTTTTATTTTTCGGTTTTCAGTTCTCCGCCTTGTTTTTGCGTCAGTTAATAATATAAATTAACAAAATTAATTCTTACAATAAATAAGTAAGGTCTAATATTACGACTGATCTTCCTTTGTACGGAACGCTCATTTTGAAACCAACCCGCACTTAGCCAGTATTTTTTTGTTGCTATCTATTCATATATGACAACTCATTCAATACGTTTTGCTGATAACGATTAGCGTCCACATATAAACTACAGCCAGAAAGTCTGACAATCATTCACAAACCTTATTCGCGTTGCAGTGTCCCTTCCAATCTTTTATTTACGATTACTTAATAATTTTCCTTAATTAAAAATGGCGTGGTATACTACAGAAGACGGTAAGTGATATTTTTTGTAATTACATTTTATTAAGTTTAGACCGCTTTAATTGGTAATTAATTTAGGTTTAGTAAAATTGTTGATTTTCAACAATTTTATGAATTATATAATAATAATAATTATTAAAATGATGTTACTGTTTAAAACCTGAATATTATGCCCAGTGATACATCTAATGAAAGATTATTTTTTATTTCAGGTAAATACAGAATTGAATCAATTTCACGTGCCACTTTTCCTGGTTCTTTACAAGTAAGTTTTTAGTGAACCAACTGTTTTTGTATAATCACCAATTTTATAATTTTGAAACATTAACAATATTATTTATTACTTTTTCTTACGCTTCAGGTACTTAGAGAAGGCTTCATCCCAAATGAAGCCGCTTGTGTCGGATTAGAGGTGGACAAGGATCCCTTGGCTGCAGAAGAGATGTTAGAACTATGCGCAGATGCAGCTCTTGATGGCTTGTCACTGGTAGCAGTCGCTACTGACACTGGAGAAGTAGTTGCAACCGTTTTTAGTAAACTGCAGGTTGGTACAATTGTTATTTACCGTTTTCATGCTCCAACAAGTTCTATTACAGTAGCTTTCATGTGGTAATAAAAAGGACTATACACTCGATTATCAGCCTCAGCTCCATCTTGTTGACTGACTTATATTTTAAATATGAAGAATGTGAAAGAAGTCATGCAGGAATATGAAAATTTCAAAGAAAATACTACTTATCTAATAATTTTCAAAATGTAGGTTAATCAGGCCGTTTGTTACCGCATGAGAACTACTTCATGATTTTTTTTTTATATCATGGTGTGGTTTAGATAAGATAGGAAAAGTATTAAGGTTTATCAACAAAGTGGGCATGAAACTAGTGATATCACAAACTGCTATGTTATTTTATAACATATCTAATAATGGCTTTTTGTCGTAACAAAGAATGGCTTTACCAAAATAATGGTACTCGTATATCTGTGACTCGTCTCAAAAGTCTTAAAAAACCGGCCAAGTGCGAGTCGGACTCGCGCACGAAGGGTTCCGTACTTCGTAAATTGCGGTTTACGATTTATGACGTATTAAAAAAAAACTACTTACTAGATCTCGTTCAAACCAATTTTCGGTGGTAGTTTATATGGTAATGTACATCATATATTTTTTTTAGTTTTATCATTCTCTTATTTTAGAAGTTACGGGAGGGGGGGGACACACATTTTACCACTTTGGAAGTGTCTCTCGCGCAAACTATTCAGTGTAGAAAAAAATTATATTAGAAACCTCAATATCATTTTTGAAGACCTACCCATAGATACCCCACACGTATGGGTTTGATGGAAAAAAAATATTTTAGTTTCAGTTTCAAGTATGGGGACCCCCAAAATTTATTGTTTTTTTTTCTATTTTAGAGTGAAAATCTTAATGCGGTTCACAGAATACATCTACTTACCAAGTTTCAACAGCATAGTTCTTATAGTTTCAGAAAAAAGTAGCTGTGACATACGGACGGACAGACAGACAGAAAGACAGACATACAGACAGACAGACAGACAGACATGGCGAATCTATAAGGGTTCCGTTTTTTGCCATTTGGCTACGGAACCCTAATAAAAAGGACCTATTGATACTCGGCGCGAAGCCATGTACGGATGAAGATATGTAGTTGTGTAACAACGTGGGCATCTTTCAGACAACTATCTACATCTTTAATTGGACATAAAATTGACAATGATTTTGATTATATCACTCAGCTTCAGCGCGAGACGCCGCTAAAAATATGTCTCTTGTCATAAATATTGTTATGGTACTGAACTACCAATTTCTTTAAATTTAAATCCATACAATATGAAGTTTTAGTAATACCTTTGAGTATCTTATGGGCTAACTTCGAGGCATAAGAAAAATTATGGCTATAATAGTAGCTATATTTAGACAGAGATAGTTGCACCATAAACACTTTAGTTCCGTCTGACAAATCAAAAATCATCATCATCACCATAATGCCAGTAAACAGCGTTTAAATTATATACGCCATAAAAAAATTATTAAAAAAAGCCTTTTTTGCCATATCCTCAATTTATTTTTAAAATTTTGGTAGTAGTTTCTCTATTAGTACGGATTAGTTTTTAAGTATGGACAACTCTACGGGTGAAGGCCTCCTCTAACTTCTCTTTGGCGTGCCTATATAAGCTATATTTCAGCTTTGTCTTTTATATAGGAAATTAAATAATAAAGTATCTACAATGCATCTGCAGATAGTAGGCGGTGATTACCTCTTGCTATCAGAAGGGCTGTATGCTCTCCAATATTTTGACAAAACTTTATAAAAAAAAAATATCTTTTACTTTTTAGGAAAAACCAACGCCAGGTTCAACAGAAAAGTCATTTTTCGAAATATTTACCGAGGAGCGCTGCAAACGACCATCGTCCCGAGCTATGATGGACTTCATGGTCGAACTTGATGCAAAGTGCAATTATTTTGACAGGTATGTTATAACGCCATTTTTTTGTTCTGAATATTAATAATTTACAGTACCATAGTATTGATACATAGTAACATAAAATGAGAAATGATGATGAAATGAGTGGAATTCACTACCTGCGTCTGTGTTACCGAACACATTCAACCCCAATCTCTTCAAAGTTAGATTGAACAGGCTTCTTCTGGGTAAACTCACTCCATCGTCAACTTTGTGTCTGTCACCTCTGATCTAGACTAGAGTCAAGAGCAAACCCATGAAAAAAAAACTAACGTATATTGCCATAGTCATGTGCGTTAAAAAGAGAAAGAGCGCCTTGCTGTGAGTCAGTTTAGAAAGACTTTTTAGACAGATATATAATTATATTAAGCAAACTACAATTACAATAGACAGTTATATTTTCAGTTATATTTATCATTTATATTCTTCCAGGTATGGTGTTGATTGCCTCGTTGAAATAATGTTCCTGGGTACCAAGCCTCAACATAGACAGAAAGGCCTTGCAAAGGCTCTTGTCAAAACAGCCGTGGACCTCGCAAAGAAATTCAAGGATGGTACCATTGCCCCACTAACTATTGCAGACCTAGGGCCAACATACGCGTTCATGAAGCCGAGGAAAGTAGTCACGAAGGCACCACAGTTAGCTACCGCGTTGTGGTCAGCAGTTGGCTCAAAGCGATGTGGAGAAATTTTGGGTTTCGACGTAATTGAAGTCTTTTCGTTTGCCGACTTGATTTATGATGGAAAACCTTGTTCTGAAAGAATAGGCGCTGTTACTACTTGTGAGGGGGCTGCGTTGAGGATTTAAATTGTTATGAAATCGACCGTCTTTTTTAATGTTTTAATTTAGATTTATTTGTATGTGATCAGTTAAGTTTGTGTAATTTGTTCAATAAAACTTGTGATATTAAAACTTATTGTTTGAATAGGTTCTGCCATCGGCTTCAACCGCGTGTCAGTTGTTTTCTTATCCCAATGGAACATTATACCGGGATGAAAAGTAGCCTATAGCCGTTCTAGTGTGATTGAGTAACAAACATATATCCACACATCCACAAACACGTCAATCCAAAATTCCACATTTATAATACTTAAATTAAAGACCAGGGGAAATGTAAAATAATTTGAGTGATTGAGTTTTTAACTTACTAAGGGTTTGATTAAGAGGGGTTTTAATGGTTCATGATTTTACTTATTAAGGGCTAATTGAGGCTAAAATTCATTAAGTATATTTTACGGCCTTACCCTCTTACTAATAAACGCGGAATAAAGTTATACCAGATATAACAAAGGTATACCCATACATTTTCATAGGTTTATACCTGGTATAACTTTATTCTGCGTTTGTTAGTAAGAGGGTTAAAGTTTTATTACTTCAGGTCCGAACACATTGTATACAGTTTACCAGTGTAACTTTCCTCACATAGGAAACTATAAGATACCTACTTACCCAATGCACCTACTGATTAAAGTACATGTAATACATGCGTTACCTTGATACTAGGAAAAACCAGCATCTTGTCAATTTGTTTTCCTCATAGTAAGGCTCAACTTGTCTGTATAAAATATGGAATATTTATCCTGCTATAAATACTATTTTATTGTTTGTGTATGACTGTTTGTACCACAGACATCAATCTAACTAGATAACGCAAGTCCCTCCGTCTGTATGAAAACCGCGTGATAATTTTTCATCCACAATTTAAAAACAAATTTACTTACCAATGGAAGAAAACATTTCTAATGCCTCGGCCAACATTTTCTATATAGGTTTTACAGCTAAATATGGCATAAAAAGGCATTTTTTCTAGATTTCGGTGTATTTTCGGTGCCAATAATACTAAATGAAAAGCTCAAATTACGATCATTGATCGTAATTTTACTCCGTTTTTTGACACGCTAAGTACATACAATCGCGTCATCTAGTTAAATTTATATCTGTGGTTTGTACCTATTTTCTATTATGCAGATTGGTGTCCTCGCGTCGACGTAATTGACAACAGTCAGTTGTTAGTACTCGCTGAGATCGGAGCGTGCACGTTTCTATTTTGTTATATTTTGTTGCACATCAATTTACGAAGAGTATTTTACACTTATTATAAAATAATGATGTCATTGTGGCATACTACAGAAGACGGTGAGTTATATTTTTATACTGAGAGGATAAACATAAAATAAATATAATGTACAGATACGGAACTGTATTATGTTGAATTTAAATAAGTATACAAGAGTTTTTGATACACAAGTAATGACAGGACTCATGTTTGTTTTGTTACCACAGATGTGGTGGGAACATGTGCAATAATTTATCTATTTTATTATTCTCTCGACCTTATTACTGTAAAAAATCAGAAACATATAGGTAAATCTAAAGTAAATCCATTACCAACGTTAATTATAAGTTTTCCAACATGAGGTTTGATATCATGAGTAGATAAAAAGTAATATGTTTTTGAGTTATGTATCAACAAACAATTTTTACTGTTGGACCTACAACAATTTATACTAAAATCTCTAATACTGCAAACGTACACTTTATCTTAATTATATTGTTCACATAAATAGTCAAAACAATTCCATTTGCGACCAAGATTATGATGACATGTTAGTGATGCAAATTATGTTTTATTTATTTATGGAGATACACACCTATCTACCTATACATTTTGAATAGACGCTTAGCTGGCAAAGTCATTCTAGTGTCAGTTAAAAAGTTAACGGGACCTTGCGATGCCTATATCGTCTGAGAAACTTTCTGCCTATAAAAAACGAAGACTATGCTTGTGCAGACTTTTTAACCCTTAATCGACTATGGTGACGTGTGCTGCTTTGACCTGAAAGCGGTATACCTAGATAACCTGGATGGGCTCCTAAACAACTGCATCCAGTTCATATTCAACTTCAGGAAATATGACCATGTTTCGAACTGCAGATCTAAGCTCAAATGATGATCTGAGAACCTCTCCCAATTCAGCAGAGAAGAACTTTGCGTGCCTTAACCACGCTTTTCCCCTTTTCTCAACTCTCCCACACCTTCTTCTTATTACATACCTCGCTTTCAATATCATTACGTTAGTAATATTAATAATATTCTAAGATCTTAGAATAATATTAATAGTACTTCACACGCTAAGAATCTGCGTTCGTCTAACAATCTTGTCTTGCTTTGTCCTTCCCATATTTCTGATTTTATCGATTGTTCCTATCATATTCAGTCCATTCTTCTCTGGAATACGTTTCCTCTCGATATTGGGACGACCACCAGTCAGTATGCATGTAAGCAGCAGTTGCGAAATTATTTTCTACACAAATAGCAGAGTCGTCTCAATAAATGCCTTTCTATTATCTAATGAATTGGTGACCAAGTTTAACATTATTTAATAATGAAATTCATTGTTATGCGATAATAATTACTAACCAACGACCATATACTAATTCATTTCCTCCACTAGACTAATCTCGACTCAGCTTCCCTAAATAAAAATTATATTTCTAATTTCTTCTTTAATGACCTTTACGTCTTGGACTCAAGAGATTTTTCCATTGTAGTTGTGACTGAGTTGAGTGAAGTGGAGGAAGTTTCCTTCAAAAAAGTGATCTGCCTAGACTTTCCCAATCATGTACGTGCTGGCTTCGTAGACATGCTCCAGATCTAATAAACTTTTTCTTTTTAGGTAAATACCGAATTGAATCTGTATCGGTTACTAATTTCGCTGGTGCCTTAAAAGTAAGTTTTTGGTACAACTGTTTAAGTGTTAAATACATTTTCGAACGCAAATGTGAATGGAGAGGGAGAAGAAGGCCAATGAAAAGTTAATAGATTGTGAGGACTGACATAAAATAGAAGTGAGTGAATGATAGTATGACGGCTGACAGCGAAGAATGATACGTGAAGAAGAAGAAAACTTGTTGCAGTGACGCCAAGTAGCATGGGATGAGTACAAAGAAGATGATGAATACAAGAATATATCCTAGTTTTTTAATGTTTCAGGTGGTAAGAGAAGGCTGTATTCCACATGAAGCCGCGTGCATTGGAACAGGTGTGGACAAGGATCCTTTAGCTGTAGAAGAGATGTTAGAACTATGCGCAGACGCAGTTCTAGATGGCCTGTCATTGGTAGCAGTCGCTACTGACACTGGGGAAGTAGTCGCCAGCGTTTTTAATAAATTGCAGGTAGGTATCATTAAAGTTGACTTTTATCATATTACAATATGTTATTATTCGTACACCGAGAATTTAAGGCCAAATCACAAACACACGATACCACGTCACATCATAGGACGAAGCACGGAAAGACATCTTTGATACGATGTCGTTTATGAAAGATAATTATGGTAAATTTTAATAAATAATTTTTTTTTAATACCTTCCTACTCGTAGATAAATTGATAACCTTAGTGACTCGCCATATTTGTATAAATAAAAAGTAGCGGGGTATCTATTAATACTCGGACAGTGCCATTGTCTTTGTTCATAGAGATAACGAAATGTATGAATAATAGCTTGGTTGTTAATATTCAACATGTTGTAACACACGACATATTGTTTATTGTGCTGGTCATAATTTAATTAGACATATTAAAACAAGCACGTTATATTCATGCTTTTAAAAAAAAGGCAGAATTATGATCACAGCAAGTTCTTCTGCCAAACACCGTTGCAAAGCCAATCAGATAGGACGCTTGATTGTTTGTCATTAAAAATTCAAAAACAGACGAATAACTAAGATATTATTTTAAATAACGTCCTAATGATTACAATTTTTAACATTTCAGGAAGCACCAACGCCAGGTTCAACGGAAAAGTCATTTTTCGAAATATTTACCGAGGAGCGCTGCAAACGACCAGCGTCGCGATTCTTAATGGAGTTCATGATCGAACTTGACGAAAAATGCAATTATTTTGAGAGGTAAATTTGACCATTTCTTTTTTGATATAATAAAAAAACTTTTTTACAAAAAAATACTACCGACTTCCAAATAAGAAAACTACAAAGGGAAAAATAACTTTATTATTGGAAGTCGGTGTCTTTTGCGTTATCGACACAGACTTCCATACTATTGTACCTACCTAATAGGCAAGTAGTTTACCAAGGTACATATAATGAATAGATTACCCGAATATCATGAAACTGAACATAACCGGTGAAATGAGAGTGTACCAAGGTGAACTGTACACATTTGCGTACCCCTTTAGAGCGTACTGGCGTGATGTTAGGTTATGAAATGGTATAAATAATAAACAAACATGCGATTGCAGTAATCCCGAGAGATATATTTATTGAAGAGTTCTGTTGTATATCTGCAATATTCTTCATCAGATCTTCAGTTAATTAAAATGGGACCTATTTTGTAATGTATTATTAAAAAAAAAAAGAATTTTGAAAATCGGTCCAAAATTGACGGAGATATCGGTGAAAAAAACAAAAAAAAATACATAAATTCGAACATAGAACCTCCTCCTTTTTGGTAAGTCGTAAAAATAGACAGTTCGCCATGCATTGATAGTTTTGCGATAAAGTGAGGCATAAAGAGCGGGCAGAATTTGACATACAGTGTGACAATTAATTATACAGAAAAATAGAAAAGAAAGAAAAAACATTTATTTGACACAAGCCAGCATTGTAGTACATTATTACCTCAATGCAAGCCAGAGCATACAACATAAACATAAAAGAAAGAAAAGTTAAGATTTAACAATTGTAGTTTATTCCATATAACAAAAAGAAAACAATATAAAAGTAAAAACAAAATAGCAGTCATTTAAAACATTTTAGGTCGCAAAATATAACGTAGTACTAATTTTTGGGGAAGGCCTTCCGATACTCGTCCAGGCGGGTCATTTAGTAATGCAAATTAATTCTCATTTTAGAAAATTTTCAGATTTGGTGTTGAGTGCTACTGTGAAATAATGTTCCTGGGAACGTTACCTCAACATAGACAGAAAGGTCTTGCAACATTGCTTGTCAAAACATCTGTGGAACTGGCGAAGAAATTCAAGGCTGGTCCCATCGCTCCACTAACTATTGCAGATCTAGGACCAACATACGCATTCTTAAAGCCAAGAAAACCGGTCACGAAGGCACCACAGTTATGTACCGCGTTGTGGTCAGCAGTTGGCTCAAAGAAAGTTGGTCAAAATTTGGGTTTTAGCGTACTTATAACCTTTTCTTTTGCGGATTTCATTTACGATGGAATACGTTGTTCTGATAGAATAGGCGCTGTTACCACTTGTGAAGGGGCTGCATTGAAGATTTGAAATAAAACATATTTTTGAAAACGTAAAATGTATAATATTATATTTTGCCCTCTTATTTATTTTATTAGTTAATTCATGTGGATGGTGTGTGCAATAAAATTTTCGATAAATGCCTGCGTGATTTTTCTTTTGAAATCCCTCCATCATTACTATAGGAATATAAATTTGCAATTCGCCAATCAGCGGCATATTGCAACGATGGTTTTCTAGAACTTTTACGCTACCTGTTGGCAAGACGTTGACGTCAATTTAACGAATGTCGGTAAATATAAGCGCTTTGAGAGGTGCCTGGTGATGATGTATCAGTGCTGCTACCTAGAGCACACTACTTCAGAAAACCCTCCCATCTCGGCTTTATAAGTAGGATAAGATAGTAGAAAGAGAATAAATCCTTGTCCTTCTCAATGGTATAAACCCGTTTTCATATTATAGAATAGGAATGCTAGTAAAAACTAGGAAAAGTAGAGGACAGACTAGGGATATTTACTTGTGCAATATATATAATACAATAGTACCAGTTATTACCTCATAAATGCGATATAAAATTTATGGTCAACATTAAATTACTTATATTAGGTACAGATACTAAGCACTTAGCAGTGTTTTGGGACGTGCACGTCCGCTTTTGACAAATATATTTTTAATTATTTGTGGTACTTATTAAAATATGCAGTGGCTTAATACAGATGACGGTAAGTTGTATCGCCATAAATTTATGTGTTTTGTGTTTCTTTGTATCAAATAAATAAAATTGTATACAAATACTTAAGGATAATTAATAAATGAAATATAGAACAGGTTTTATTTAGCTGATAATGTAGAATTTAATTTATAAATTAAATTTATTGTTTATTGTATATTCAATTATTATTATTTTAGGTAAATACAGAGTAGAATCTCTCTCAGCTGCTACTCTGTCTGGGGCCTTAGAAGTAAGTTCTTTAATTTACCAACAGTTATATTAATAATAAAATCGGTTATTTCTCCTAACAAAACAGACATTAAAAGTAACTTAGGTATAAAATACAGGTATATATGTTCTTAGTCTAGAATGTGTAAGAAGTTGGTTGTCTGAGTTAGACATAAGATTGCCTGTACCAGGCCCCTCAGAAAGTATTGCGAAAAAAAGTTTTTATATATGGGAGACTGGCAAGTTATAATGTTTTTCGAAAATATGATTATTTATAAGTAAAAATAAGTAAGTTCCAATTTCAAAATTTCCCTCCACATTTTTTGCGAGTTAATTCAAAGTATTGTGTCTCACTGAAATATGGATCTGCGCCGGGAACATTTTAGAGCTATGATTTTATACGATTTCAAGTGTCGCCTGAAACCGGATGAATCGTACGATAGACTTCAAATGGCATTCATGGATGAAGGCCCTTCCAAGGCAACCGTGTATCGTTGGTATAACGAATTCAAGCGCGGTCGACCAACTTTGGGGGATGACGAAAGAAGCGGTCGCCCTTTGACGGCTGTTACCGAAGAAAACGTGCTAGCAGTGAAAAATTTAATCCAAGACAATAGGCGAATTACATATCAGGAGATTCAACACATATTGAAGATTGGATCGGGAAGCGTTCACGAGATTCTACACAGCCATCTTCGCGTGAGGAGGATAGTATCACGCTGGGTGCCGCACAACCTCACCGATGCTCAGAAGCAGGCCCGGGTGGAATGGTGCCGTGATATGCTTAACAAATTTGAAGCAGGCTCGTCTCGGCGTGTTTACGACATCGTTACAGGTGATGAGTCCTGGATTTATCAATACGACCCAGAAACCAAGCGCCAGTCGACTGTTTGGGTGTTTCAAAATGAGCCAACGCCTACCAAAGTGAAGCGATCTAGAAGCGGGGGTAAGATTTTGATCGCTAGCTTTTTTAATTTGACTGGCCACTTGGTATCAATTCCCTTACGGGATCAAAGAAGCATTAATGCCGAATGGTATACTACCAAATGTTTGCCAGAAGTTTTCTCTGTTATAAGCAACAAGCGACCAAACACAGAGCTCCGCGGGCTACTGCTCCACCACGACAATGCACCTGCGCACACCGCACTCAAAACGAGGGACTTCCTGGACAGCACGCCAGTCAAACTCCTGGGTCACCCTCCTTACAGCCCTGATCTAGCACCGTGTGACTTCTTTTTATTCCCAAAAATAAAAAATCAGCTCAAAGGGATACAATTTTCGTCGCCGGAAGATGCGCTGGCTGCGTTCGAGCAGGCTGTAAACGAGGTGTCTGCGGCGGACTGGAAAAAGTGTTTTGAAAACTGGTTTAGGCGCATGAATCTTTGTATAGAGGCTGGTGGAAAGTACTTTGAAAAGATTTAATAAAAATATATGTACGTATAGAACATTTTTTTTTAGTTTCGCAAAACTTTCTGAGTGTCCCACGTATTACAAATCACTAGGTCCCCACCCCAGAAAACAAAAGCAATACATTTTAGTGGTTCCGGTTTAGATACCTTCAATTTATTAATGTTTCAATTGTTTCCCTAATTGTAACTTCTTCGGCGTTCCAGGTAATTAAGGAACATTTCTTCCAAGATGAAGCCGTGTGTAATGGTACAGAAGTGAATAAGAATCCCTTAGCAGCAGAAGAGTTGTTGGAACTATGCGCAGACGCAGCATTGGACGGCTTGTCATTAGTTGCAGTCTCCGTTGAGAGTGGAGAAGTCGTATCAGTTGTGTTCAATAAATTGCAGGTTAGTTTATTTTTTATATTCATAGAGCAATGCATACAAAAAGGAGTAGATATTTTTTTTTATAAAAGACTATACTAAGAAAAATCGTGTACACAAAATATATTACATTAATAATAAACATCACGTATTCATTTTGATATAATATCTTCAAAACAATCTTGATTAAGATACTAATAAATACTTCTTTTTGGAAAAGATAATTGTGGCAAAACAATAAAGATTTAATATCAAAGTAAGATAATGCAAACAACATTGAAAATAATAACTTAAGAGTTATAAATACAAATATCACCTACCACCTCAATATCACCACCTCAATATCCCCTATCGCTATCATTCATATGATGAAGCAAAATTTTATAATATAGAATTTTAATTTATCTGTATCTATAATCTTGTAACGCGAAGCTGACAATGTTTTCTATCATCTTCGTGTTGTTATATTATGTGTCATTTTCAGGAAGTATCTTCAGATTCTTTGGAGAAGACATTTTTCGAAATATTTTCCGAAGAGCGCTGCAAACAACCATCATCCCGTGCCCTAGTAGATTTGATGGTAGAGTTTGACACACAGTGTGATTACGCCAAGAGGTAAGAAATAGTCATTCCAAATACGGAAGGAAAACGCATTCTAGTTGTATGTTTTTTTAAGTAATAGCACACTTCCTTGTTCAGATATTCACTCATGCCTACAAGCTTTACACAGTATTTCAATTTAAAACTTTAAAGTACTCACAGTAAAATTATAATTCGTTTACCTAGATATGGTGTCGATTGCTGGTGCGAATTGATGTTCCTTGGAACCCACCGGCAACATAGACGTAAAGGACTCGCCAAGTTGTTATGCAAAACTTCAATAGATGCAGCAAAAAAGTTGAAGGATGGTCCTTTCGCTCCAATGACTGTACAAGATCTAGGATCAAAATACGTATTTATGAAGCCTAGGAAAATTACTACACTAGTACCACAACTATGTACAAGTTTGTTTTCAGCGGTTGGTACTCAGAAAATTGGGAAAGATTTAGGTTTCACTGTTCTATTAACTGTCTCCTTAAAAGATTGTATTTTTGACGGGAAACCTTATTCAGAGAGAGGTGTTGAAACCTTTTGTGAGTGCGTTGCAAAGAGAATTGATTAAAATAGACAATAATAATTAAGGAAGAAATTTAATATTAGAATGGAAAGGTGAACATTTTCAATTTGGATTTCCAAAAGTTCAATGACCAGAAACGTGTTTCTCTAAATAATTTAGGTTTATATTAGAAAAAAAACAATATAACCATAAATTACATGTAATGATCTTATTTATTAACCCAGTGCCTTACAAGTAACCACTTAGGGCGATTTACCAGAATACAAAAGTGTTAAAAACATAGTTCACCAGACCTTTTTCTGAAATTGATTTCGGTTTCACCTCAAAGTAATATGATCCTGAACACTATGAACAGCCATAATTTCATTTTCTGTCTCCAAATATCTTCGTCAACTTTTACAACGTACAGAGAACTATAGACGGTTAACAAATGAAAATCATTACGGGCAGTCTGTTCGTCGTTAACATCGGGCCAGTCTTACTTCGGTCAGATAGCTCGACAACCCGACATCTCTAATTGCATCGTCCAACTTCGCCCAAATTGGTTCTAGTTAATTGATTTGGATTCGACATTGAATTTGTCGCTTTGTCGCTTCGTGTCGCGCGGCGATTAATCTATTAGTGCGCTATTGTCATCAAGTTGATAGACATTTGCATATTGAAGTGTTATGATAATGGATAATGAAGTGGAACTATGATATATACTGTTTTCTTTGGGACAAAACGAAATTTTGTCTGTTTGATATTAATGATGTAGGGTTAAAGTTTTGCTGATAAACTCTAAAAAAAAGAAAATGTATTTTCACAGAAAAGTTGATCATGTGTTTACATGTATCAAAAATTTGTATGTAATTTTCCTGATGAATAAACACTTTTTTTTTCATTGCTTTGGTTTCTATGTTTTCTTTCTATGTGTATACATAGAAAGAGTATGTATGTATATACATACCTACACTCACGCCTTTTTTTCCATAGCAGAAACTACAAAACGCCATCGATCCTACATATTCCTTTTGCATCATCTGCGTACACACATGAACTATGAATAATCTTTTAGTGTCACCGAGTGTCACTGGTTTTTATCCAGAAAAAATCCAGCTCCTGTTCGGTAAATGGGCGCAAAGCCGCGAAAAAACGTTTATACATTAAGAAGGCACTCCTTCTCACTCTCAAAGCCCATTTTATGAAAACCTATAAAGTTATCATATACTATAGTAGATATGAGAGCAGTGGTGACCCAGCGGTAACGTGACTTACAAGTTGTAGGTCGTGGATTTGAACCCAGGTAGGCGCTTTACTTTGTGTAAATTATTTTATCACCACTGCTCTCAAAACGGTGACGGAAAACATCGTGAGGAAACCGGCACATCCTAGAACCAAAAATTCGAAGACGTGACATACACCAACCCGCACTGGGCCCGAGTGGTGGTTTACTGTCCATTGCGGCCTTTGTCCCAGCAGTGGGAACATTAAAAGCCTGATGTTGATGATGATAGTAGGTATCTATCATTAACCGCTTCATTTGCTGTGATCGAAACCTAAATGAGACAGACCAGCTGTAATGACATTGAAAAGTGAAAGAAATGACACATTAAAGCCTTCAAATATTTACTTACCGACAAAAATAGATACTGTTCTCTCGTATCTTCGACGAATATTTTATCTTAGTCACGAACGAAGAGGACGGCAACTACATGGTCGGTTGAAGACACTATTAATATTTAAACGGACAGAGCTTATTTCGTACGTCAACGAGTCAGAAAATTAGAAAAAGGAAAGTATTCACTACTGTTATCCTACGTTTGTCACAAGTTACGTTTGCCCATATTCTGGCAACAAATGCTTGCTCCGTTTCAAATGCTAGTATTTGTTTAGGTCCAAATATACCTTCTCTATTGTTTTCGTATCCCTTGAGCGTTGGCTCATTTTTCTTTTGTATTAGACAGTTGGCATATTTACCATTTTGAAGGGTTTTGGTAGTACAAATAAAGTAAGGTTAAATAGAAGCCTACTATGTTACGAATGTGAAAGTTTGTGAGGTTTCATGTTTGTTACTGTTTTACAAAAACTCCTAGCTTTGATAAAACTTCATAGTAACATAGATTATTAATAATACATCAAAACAACATGTGATATAGACTATATTAATTGAATTGGGGGAAGTGCTAATTCAAAAGCGCTAAAACAGAATGAATGATTTATTCTGTTTTAGCGACTCAGTTCCAATACCATTTATTTACCTTGAAATAGTAATATGGTCTAAGGATTGATTTCTGCACCTAATATGGTAAGCAAAATAAAAGATGTACGGTTCTTCGAAAGAGATGTTAGTCACAACAGATATATTCCTTACAAAACAATGCCTTTGAAAGATACAAAAAATAATAATTAACATCATAATAACGCGGTGAGATACAATTCCATTGCAAGATCTATTCGTTTGTTTCTGTTTGTGACAGTGTACTGTGCTGAAACTACAGAGTTTGGGGACGCATCGCCGGCCACTGCTAAAAAATTTCAATCCTTTCCAAAGCATGTGTGTCACCATTTTCAAAACAAAACTTTGTAGAAACTTATGGTTTGAAAGAAAATGTGGGCGCTATGCACTTTCGGCAACACGAATTTTATGAAATATTTTTTTTAGATGTATGCAGAAAGTTCCTCATCCGGCATTGTAATGGGAGGATCCTCCGACCAAAAGGATGTTGTGCTTGGTGGGAAAACGCCCCATTGTTAATATCGTATAATATTTATGATGATAGAGTGTATAATATTTATGATTATTGTGCTATACGCACTTTGCTTGCAAATTAAGAGTTTGTGTCATGGATGTACTACATCCATGAATGTATTATATTTAAGTTGGAATTTCAATATCGGTATTCTCTTTTGCACTAACAGGTAACGTAATATGCAAAAAGAGATAGATGTACTTTTGTCTATATCTATGCCGCCATCTTTTGTACCAGTGTGGCCGAGTGTGCAATAGATACTTCTATGTAGATATCATAGACATAATATATCAGTACTAGATTTGTGTTATTGTCATGTCGATATTGTATCGAGTGTAGGTTTTGCTCCGATCCCGATCAAAACTCAATTAATAGTCTGTAAGAATCGTCCCTGACTGGGGTACAAAGTTTTTATATTTTTTCTTGTGACAGGTTATATTTGAAATTAATATCTGGCGGTATAGATGTCGCTGTTTCCAGACGTTGCCGGAGCGGCGATTCTATGCTCTATGAATGAAACGGATCCTCTTCCAATTGTTTGCGGAGCGTTCCCGACGTAATGATCAATTACAGCTGGAATTTGCATCGTGATAGTAGTTTTACTTCATATTGTTGACAGTGTAATTCTGGCATTTGTGTGTTACTATCGTTTTATTGATCGGTTGGAGTATATGAGGAGCCGTCTCTGTCACTTATGTATTAAAATTAATTTATGAATTTTGATGATCTCTTTATTTGCTAGAATACCAGTCATTACAATCTGGTGGGAAGGTAGACGGCGCCCTTTGTAAGTTTGAGTGAAAATCTAAAATAACTGTGCACTTGGTGCTGTCAAGTCACTCTGACGGTCGACTATCACTATTGGCGCATGAGGCGAACGCGGGGCGCCGCGGGAGCGGGTTCGAAGTGCACAGTTATTTGTCCGAGTAGTACTTTGCAATAACTAATGTTCAAAAGACCCAGCAGATATTCCTTACCGATACTTGATCGTTTTATTTTTCACGTCCCCGTTGATAGCTGAAAGCAATTTTTTTTCTACATTTACTTATATATCTATATGTTTTGGATTTCTGGTAGACGATTCGATCCACTTATTACTTCGAGGTAGAATAGAGTAGTAACTTTATTGTACACCAAAGAAGTTATACATCTCTTTTACATAAAAATAATTCTATGAGTACAATAGCGGCCTTATCGCTGATAGCGATATCTACCAGACAGCCTTTAGGTAAACTAGACTTCTTACTTTATTTTCCTACTACGTTTCCAATTCCTTTCCTCTGTCCACTGAAGTCCAAAGCCACAAAAAACAATTGGTATTCGAGTGAGACAATAATATCAGTGTTTACCAAAGCACATTAAAGCGATCTCAACAGATCCTCAGATCGGATTCGCTTTGCATAGCACTTGAAATTCAAATGGTGCAGTTCATATTGAGCCTCCCCCTGTCTAAGTGCCTCCGGTTACCATGGCAACTGTGTCTGCAGTACGCCCTTTACTCATCCCGTATAGAGTTACAATTTGAATTTTAGGTGAGGTGTGAAGAATTGTGTCTCTTACTTTCATGATGAATGTCGCAGGTTTTATTCGTTATGGAAGTAACTTGACATAATTTCCTTTTTTTATATATATATATATATCCATAATGATAGTTGAATTTGCTAAAGATTGCTGCTCGTGTATCTATGTAGCTAAATTATTGAAGACCTAATTATTATATGATAAGTGGGCAGAGATAAATCGTCACCAAGGTGCTATTTTCATAAAGACGACAAAGATATATCAAGAACAATTCAATTACAAGTAAACTAAGTATGTATGTGTGCAGAACTGAAAGGCTGAATGTCAAACAAATATGTTTAAAAGAGGGTACCAAAATAACAAAATTTTACTGAAAAGTTTTTTCAACAAGAAAGATTTCTATCTAAAACAAAATTGGATGAAAACCCTAAAATGCGACGCGAAAAACATATCAGGAAAGTTTATTATTTTAACCCATTGCCGGCCCCGAGAACGGCAAAAAATTCAAACTGCTTTTATTCCATTAAAAGCTTCCAAAACTACTCTGTGAGTGGTTTAAATTATTATCTCTGTTTCCCAAAAGGGACTAAAACTTTGGATAAAAAGTTTGACCTGATGTGTTTGAAGAGCAAACTTGTAAATTAAAACCAAACACATTTATTTTAGGTCTTAATTTTAAAGAAGCTAGATGGTTTAGATGAAAATATATTTATGTAATAATTTTCATACCCTTGGAATGAAATTGACCGAAAAGAAAAATTCAGTAGTTTCTAATTTAGGTGTAGGTAAACTTAAAAAGCCTACTCCAAAACCATGTGGTGAAAAAGAGGCTAACTTATGAGTAAGAAAGGGGCAGCCTATACATCTGTTACTTTAGTAAAAAAAAACTGGCGAAGTGCGAGTCGGACTCGCGCACGAAGGGTTCCGTACCATTATCGCAAAAAACGGAAAAAAACATGTTTGTTGTATGGGAGCCCCACTCAAATATTTATTTTATTCTGTTTTTAGTATGTTTTGCTTTAGCGACAACAGAAATACATCATCTGTGAAAATTTTAACTGTTTATCTATCACCGTTCATGAGATACAGCCTGGTGACAGACAGACAAACAGGCAGACGGACAGTGGAGTCTTAGTAATAGGGTTCCGTTTTTACCCTTTGGGTACGGAACCCTAAAAAGTACAGTCAACACTATACTTTTTGAAGACCTTTTTGTTTCATTTGCACAAAATATTTTTTTTTTAGGTAGGGTACTTTCATTCTAAGAGAGTGCTTATTTTCTGGATAAGCCATTTTTTAAATTATTGTTGTTCTCTAAAAATAAATAAATATGTCATATTTTTTTTTTCTTTACAAAAAATTGTAAGAAAACGAGGGCTTGCGTAAAATATAGCTTCCAATCCTTCAATGTGGTGCAGGTAAGCCTGTAAATTATAGTTTCAACTATTACACCCCCTTATCATTGTCAGACGACGCATTTTTTCAATCTTGAACCCCTTCGATGTAGGGTCTTGAATACCCCCTAATACGCACTTGAGGGTTGGATTAATGTTGAGACAATGTTATAGGGAAAATAATAGTATGTATAGTTTACCCCTTTTTCTCCATATACGTTCGTTGTTATGGGGAAGAAACTATTGCCTTAAACGGTGCAGTATATATAGCCATAAGTCCAGACTTCAGGCTGTAACTTATTTATTGTAAGATTGAAAAATCCAAAAATACTTTATCCGACCTGCCCCCGTACCCTGACGTGTCAAAACTATCATAGTTCGACTGTAAAAACCAACCAAGTGCGAGACGGACTCGAGCACGAAGGGTTCCGTACCATTGTCATAAAAACGGCAAAATAAAAAACGCCTTGGGGTATGGGAACCCCACTTTATTTTATTGTTTTTAGTATTTTTTGCTTTAGCGGCAACAGAAATACATAATCTGTGAAAATTTCAACTGTCTAGCTATCACGGTTCATGAGATACAGCCTGGTGACAGATAAACAGACAGGCAGACGGACAGTGGAGTCTTAGTAATAGGGTCCCGTTTTTACCCTTTGGGTACGGAACCCTAAAAAGGGACAGATGTATACAAGTCATATTTTTTTTTTTTTTTTTTTTTATTTGTTATAGGTTCGCGTTTGACCACTATCTCGCCTGATGTTAAGTGATGATGTGGTCGAAGGTGAAGCACGCTTGCCTAGAAGTAACCTATTCACTCTTGACTTGAAGACCCCTAGGTTGTAGCTATCTGGAAACAAAGACGCCGGCAGGGAATTCCACTCCTTAGCTGTACGCACAATGAAAGTATTTTCAAAACGCTTTGTGCGTATGGGTGGAATATCCACCATGTACCGATGGCGCATTGCCGTAAGTCTTGTAGTCCGATGATGGAAAGGGCTAGGTGGAATCAAATTGTGCAGTTCCATCGCACACTCACCGAAATGTAACCGATAGAAAACTGACAGGCTGGCAACTCGTCGTCGGTGTTCAAGGCTCTGGAGCTTTGAGTCAACTAGCGCATCGTTGCCGATAAGTCTCTTGGCCCGTCTGTCAATCGACTCAAGTGCATCAAGTTGGTACCTGGCAGATCCGTCCCAGAGATGAGAGCAGTATTCCATGCATGACCGAACTTGCGCTTTATACAAGTTGAGCAGCTGTTCAGGCGTGAAGTACCGTCTCACCTTCGCCAACTTTTTTGCAGCCAACTGAGCCTTTGCCTCAATGAATGGACCAAAATTGAGGGTCGATGTTAACGTAACACCAAGAAGGTCGAGATGGTCCGTTATCGGCACGGTTACACCACGGAAGGTTGGAGCCGGGTGAAATTGGCTCTTTTTTGCGGAAAAAAGACACGCCTGGGTCTTAGCCGCATTGAAACTGACTAGATTGGCATTGCCCCATTCGGAGACTGCCTCCAAAGACAGGTTTAAGCGCTCAACTATGGCCTCACGAAGAGACTGAACTTCATATACATCTGTCCCTTACGCACACTCAAAATAACTTTTCTCTATGAGCTTATGGTCATCCCCCTGGGTATCGAAACTATACTGACATCAATCCGGCACAAATCTAGACTACGGACTCCAGCTGCAAAGTTTTCAGATGGAAAATTCCAATAACGCTTTGCGACCTGAGACCCGAACTAAGGACCCCATATTTGGCAATAGCGAACCTCAAACAATAAATACAAAAAACGCCCATGTCACCTATTTAGCAATTCCAACGAGCCCTCAAGAGGGTTCCGTTCGTATTCAGTTGGTTCCGCACGTGACCGTATATACGTCACTATAAAACTCGCTAAGGACACAGGACCCGATGAAATTTGCCTTTTACGACTCCCTCGTAAAGTAAATATCACTGATGTCGTCCAAAAAAGATGTCCACAACGTAAATGCGTGCTTATTAAACCGCTTTATTGGCTTAGTTAGCTTTACGTCTGAATTTATTTTGTGTATGTTTTTATGGTGGATGGTTATGGGGGTGTACATAAAGTGTACGGTGTCATGATGAAATGTAATGGGAAAAAGAAGTCATTGGGTTTTTATTGAGCTTAGGATGAGGTCGGTTGATGGGAAAATGAATTGGAAAATATTAACAACTAGCTTGTGCCAGCTGCTTCGTCCGCGTGAATGTTGATAATTATCCCAAGGGAACATATTTACGGGAACAAAAGTACCTTATGTGCTATTCCAGAATATAATCTATCTCTGTGTCAAATTTCGCGTGAAGAAGTAACAAACATACAAACACACATACGCTCACAAACTTTCGCCTGTATAATAATAGTGTGATTGATATATTGTTTTTGGTCATATTAATTTTATAAACTTAAGCAAAGCTCAACCATTCATCAAGTAACTAATTGAAATTAAATTGTATTTAGTTACATTTTTCTAGTAGTTTTTGTAATTCAGGGAGTGGATATTTATTTGGCATCAATTGTAAAGGGAACATAGGCTTTTTATCAATAAAAAGCTTCGTTACGAGGAGCCGCACGGCTCAATCTTCAAGGCTAAGCAGCGCTTGCTGAGGTCGGTCCGTGGATGGGTGACCATCTTACATAGCGAGATTCCTCCGTGCCTCGGCAAGCACGTTACGCCGTTGGTCCCGGCTGTCATTTGAAGATCTTTAACAGTCTTTACGGATCACTGTGTTGCCCAATTTCTCACATGGCATGGTAAGTTTAAAAGTAAATTATTTTACTTCCAGCTCGTTGCCACGCCCTTACGTTAGTGTTCTACATCTGACTGCGAATATGTACAATCTGCACATGGGAGTGTATTCTTTGGCAGAATGAACGCAATATTATGTTGGATAATGTACAGGCTGCATCTAGAGTTGTTTATTATAGACTTGTAGAAACTAGAAAAAATGTCCGTGTGTTCAAGCGTTTTTGCCTTACCTATTAGGAATCATATCCGTGGTGCGGTAACTGGGTTTATCCCAGTTTTAAACAAATCTTTGTGCATATTGGCCTTATTAGTTTTGTATCCTGCTTGATATGGAAGGAACTGGAAATTTGTATTTTTACCTACTCGTCCGTTATTCTTTTCTGATTAATTTCGTTGCGCAATTCAAGACAGTAAAATTTATTATTCGGTACTTCGTCGAGCTTCATTGCCTCGGCGCTTTTCTGGTGGTCACCACTGTTGATTCTGGCTTTCAGGAGTTGCAGTGGTTTGGGCATAGTGCGGTGGGATACTCCAAAAAACAACTGGTACTCATCTGAATCTGGTTAAACTGGAGGTCGATCCTGACATAATTGGGTAAAGGATACGCAGAATCATTGAAATAGCTTTGTTACCTACCTTTTACATACAAAAGAATGAAATATTTTTCACCTCAGGCCAACGACACCAAAAAGGTTTATTCACCAAAGAAAATAAAACGTTACTATGGTATCCACATCAAAGTAAACGCTTACCTCTTTCAATACCCAGACACTCTTTACTGCTTCAATGAAAAGGTATTTCTGTAAACGTTACAATGTTTCTAAGAACCGCATAAATTTTCCTCGGTAAACAAAAACTATTGCGAAAGAAATTAATAAATACAATTATTTCACGCGTCCTCGGGCTGTTTGAATAAAAGGAAGTAAGTTTTTTTCCAATGAGATGTAAATAACGTCCCATCAGACAACCTCAAGGGCTTGAAAGCAATCTAGGGGCTTACTATTTTTCTTTTGATAGCAACACAAAGCAATTGTCGGTCGGTATTGCCATCAGCGAAAAATAGGTGTAGCCGTGAAACCATTCTGGGCTGTATTGAATAGCTTTTTTCTATTCACAAAGGATGATAGGGAAGTGTTATAAGGAATATGAATATGCTTAGATACTTTTTGATGGTATTATGAATGGTATAAGAGAAGACGTTTTTATTTATGAAGAAAGTATTGTTAGCAGTTTTATTTTGAGATATCCTGCTATTGTTTGCGGCTGATTTACTGAACATACGGTCATAAATACGAATGAAATTAAAACGCCTGTTCAAAAAGGGGATACGTTAGCGCTATTTTATAGGAAAAATAAATGTATTTGGAAGTTGCTTAAGGCGCTATATATGTCGCAATGTTAACGCAGTACTGGCTGTGTGCCCGCTCGATGCCGAAATATCAATATTGAATCTCCTATTGAAAAGTTTTGTTTGCAAAATATTATTTGATTTACATATGCTATGTTAGTTACGAAGAAATCCCAGCCATCAATTTTTCTGTGTAAAAATATTTTTAAACATCCAAGTCGTTTTGGAGGCGTTTCCAAAAGTTGCGAAATAATATCGTGTTTTTAATCATTTTTTTAAAGCAAAACTATTAGTTACACGAAAAACCTTATGCTCTAAATTATGTACGTAAATCAATTTTTTTTCTCTTTTTTTTAACCTAGCCGTTACTAAGGAGTAAGCTTTAGAAAGTTACCGTTTTTTTTTTACTAAAGGGTATATAGGCCCTTTAATATTTTATTCCTCGCGTCAGCTCGCAAGCATCTGAAAGTAGGACGTAATTATTTTTCCAATACCTACTTCATAGTTAATTAAAAGGAACTGCCAAACAAACTGGAAGTTCTAGAACTCCTAAACCAGCACATTTTCAATTTACAGCCCAACTAAACCTGAACCGGCACCAATATACCGTAAAAATAAAATCACCCCTACCCGGACGACCAACTAAGCGTTTTAACCCCCCGCCCGCTAATGCATGGCCGTCCATTTTTCAAGACAGCCGGTCGATGTGGCCCAAACATCAGTAAATCGCTATAAAGTACCTCGTGGGTAGTTTCGGTGAATATAAAGTTGGCAATTCGGTGAAAACTGTTATTTATGTATTTTAGGGTCAGAAGTGGGATTAGGTATGAGGTATGAAATAAAAATGTGTTTATGTGATTATCGGTTTTATTTGGGTCTGAGGAAAAAATATTTTTTCTTTTAAGTTTAAGCAGGAGCTTAAGGAGGCACTTTGGTACTTGCAGGTATATCAAATTTCTTATATTAATGTTATGTTATAAGAGACATTTTTAAGTGATGCATAACTGATCGGATATTATTAGTATTTAGTACATCACGAATAGAATTTTGTTGTAACTTTTTCACCTCAAAGATAACTAATTCATTTCGTGATAATAAGTTAACTACTTTAGTATTATAGGCATATATTTATATTTTACCGAATTCCCCTCCACAACAATTTTAATGGAATGGTTTTCCAATATTATAGCGTTGGTATATTGAAGATGGCTCAGTAAAAAACTTCAGTGCTCGTTAGGTTCCACTTACAGAAAGTACCACTTAAGGAGACCCAATTATTTATAATATCAATAAAATATAAAAGATGTTTTTCGTCTATTTCGGAATCTACTTATGATATAATGAACATAATGATGAAATAATATTGTGCCATTACAGAACGCTTTCAACTATAAAAATAACAGTATCTACTCGTAAATTAAGGACCAATAATAAGTACATTCAAATCCAAAAGTGTTACAAAAGCTTGTGCAATATTTTTTCGTTTCTGCAAAAATCAAGGCCGGAAATCATAGGGAGGATAATTCCGGGGAATTGAGGGAAACATTGTATAAAATATTATGGAAAGAAAAAGCGGCTTCAACACACCGTCCGTCTTATCCTGACGAGGGTGACTTATTTATATGCAAACGGCGAATTCTCGTTTTATTTAGGTCAAACCTGAGAAACACACATATAAAATTAATCGTCAAAAATGTAAAACCCTGGCAGTTTCTACTCTATTTAATATACATAAGATTGGTTTATTTCTATTAATAATAATAAAATCAATAAAACAAACATCTGCGATGCGAATTTTATGCAAACTTAAAGGAACTGGCTTTTGAGTTTTAATTATAATGAAGATGAAGGAGACAAAATTTAAGTTTAGCTGTTAACACAGCTGAAAAAAGGCGGCAAATGCTTCCATAACAGTCGTAAAATAATTTCCGACCTTTTTGTAAACTGAATTAAGAAACACAAACACCAAAAACTAGGCTACGGAGACACAAACTTCTCAACATAAATAAGACCGTAACGAAAATAAAAGTTAACATAAGGAACATTATGGCAGAACTTGAAGCGACTTATTTTCGAGCCGTCTCATAAATAACGAGCCACTCCTTACCTGAGGAAGCGGAGACACTAATTATTTTCACTTTTTTATTTTAACTTAATTGCATTGCTACAGCGTTCTTGATTATTCAAAATGAACTTTTATAATGTAATTTTGTTATGTAAATGACGCTGTTTAAGAATATTTTGTAATTAAGATAATTATAATAATACCTGTACTACCTTTGTTTTCTGAATCTCCTTATAATTTGACTATTAAATTATTAAGCGATTTTGTACACGTCTGTACAATTTATAGAGAAAGCGTGGGCATTTTATTTTTAATGTGTCGATATCAGAATTGCGATACTTCAAAGATAAAATATTACCTATCTTCAAAATGGATTATAGTGAATTGAAAGAAACTGGTACCTAATCTCTTAAGGTTATTCACAGAATAAAGAGGATATATAATCGACACTACACTTCTGTTCACGGACACAAAAGCCAGAAAATAATTACACGCCGATGCTACCACTTGCATACAGCAAACTCCCTAATGGATAATTCTCCTAAACAATTTAACAGCAATCAGGGAAGTCCCCATCACTCCCTATGCATTCTAAATACCTCCACGTATTTATCACATACAAATCAGCCATAAATCCCTTGAAATGAACAATAGTTCCAATCAAGATACGACTGCAAGGCGACCAATTTAATCTTGTCAGTTCATGGGGGCGCCACTTGGAAAGGAGAACGCCTATACACAGTCGGATTCAGTACATTTCAATGTAATTCCGTAATTCGCCGTCTGTCCGGATATACTGGCCACTGCCGAGGCATTCAGACTAAGGGATCAACGATCCAGCGATCATATCTCAGGTACCCTAATGGCAGCAATTTTGCCATTTCAATCAAATATCTACACTATCTGAGAATTCTAACTGCTGTGAAGTAAAACGTGGAAACTCTACATTATTCAGTAATAATTTTATGTTGAATAAAGTAAATTAATTAAGAACGACGTAATTGAAAACCTGATTTTCAAAAGATGTTTTAATAGGAAACGGGAGATTTGTTTAATTCGTATTGAAAATTGTGATTCGAGAAACTGTTAACTCTTTGTATAGAAAGCGAGCGACTTTGATAGAACTTTTCCTTAACGTTTTGCGTCACAATTTCAAAAAGGTTTTAACCTCGTTCAGTAATTAATTTGTAGGAAAAGTCAAATGAAATAATTTATACTACGTGGTTAATGAGCCGATTTCAATGCTTTTGTCTTAAATTAATATTCTGCCAACTGAATAAAACGATAAAATCAATCTCACATACCGTCCCAACAAAAAAATCTAATGAATAAATCTAAGAATAAAACGAATAGTTGTTTACTGTTCGCATAATAATTTATGCGAAGTCACGCCACATGTCAGATACTCATTCTTTTCTTTTGCGCAACCCTAAAGCTGGGTTTCCCTTCCTGATCCAGTGCGTAGGGGATAATCAACCCCTTTTGTCAGGGGTGTGGGACGTGAATAATTCTAAATGCTATTTTAAATAGACAGTGACTGTTTGTGGATAGCCCCTTAGCTGCTTCGGATTTTGGCGAACTGCTATATTTTATTTAGGCGTTAATGTGTTGACTTGTTAATGTATAGTTAGTAGGTATATCTGTTTTGGTATATATATCATATTGGTATATCTGCGATGGGTATGTTTGAACGTATTTCACGATTGACACGTGTAGGTGGGAATTTTTTTCGGCTTATATCAAAAGGTATAATGGTGTAGTATTTTCCTTGTTTTTATAATCTTTTATTTCACTTGCAATGTATGTTTGTATGTAAGTGTGTTCGGGTCAAATCTTGCAACTGAATTTTAGAGCGGCTATCCTCCACCGATTAAGATCAAATTTTGTATACACGTTTTGTTTGGATGATAATGCATGATTAGCTAAGTAACGTCATTCTAAATCAATAATGGTGGACGGCCCAAGATGGCGGGCTAGTTATTTTTTGTGCACTGCCATGATATGGGTATCAAATGAAAGGGTTTGCTGAGAAGAATACGAAAATATCCTTTTTTTTGTAATATACCTAAGTATAGACGTACCTACCTTAAGTTGCCAAACAGCAAAAGTGGCTGCTATATATGGAGTTGTAGGAAGAAAATGCTTGCTTGCATATGGTGGTTGTTATAATAAATCTAAGGAATGTTTGCAAATGTATCTTTCTCCCCTATTATTTAGAGAAAATAAAGCTATTAACAGGCTGTTTTGATGACGTTCACCCCTTGCTTATTAATTAATTCAAAACAATTGTTCATGTTTTGATACATCTTCATCAGTAACGTTGGAGAAGATTATAAAAATATTTTCAAATCGCAATTATTTTCTATGAACCTAAATAAAAGTCTAAATGAGCGTCTGAAATCAAACGTATCTTCAAAGTCATTTACGTTCTTTATATAAATTTCCTGCAAAATCTTTATCGGATTCCTGTATAAATAGGCCGGATCCTTTGATTTCTGGCTTCCATTTCAATCAATTGACTCCCCAAAATAAAGGGTGGAATTTTAATCTCGGATTCTTCGCGAACAATCTTTTGGTTTTATTGTGAATTTCAATGAAACTCCTTTTGAGTATTAAATCGGTTTTCATGGTTGTAATCAACATCTTTGAGATGTAATCAAGCAACCACGTGCGATTGTTCGTGTGACTTACAAAGGAATTAATCTTCCTTTCTGTGTGTTTTTCATAACAAGAAAATGTAGAGGATTATAATCTTGTTCGCTTATTTACTTTCCGTTTGTAGATTTGAACGCTTCTTGAACATTCAGGGTTTGTTTGAAGATCAGACAGGGCCCTTTTTTCTTTCACTTAAGGGATATTTTTAAACATCAATTCCCGCGAGGGTCTATTTTTAGTTAGCCGTGTTATATTCAAGGCTCTTTTCAAGATAATATTATGTCTTAAAAATGCATAGGGCTACTTCTTCCTTTGTCAATTCTATAAAGTTAATAAAAAAAAACGAATTATATATTTTAAAGACATTCCAGTCCCAAATTACAGACGTAAGTTATCATTTTGAACTAATTTTCTCTAAATTTTTTTGGCAATACCACGGGAACCCAACGCGAAGAAAGAAAATTTGGTTCAAATAAATTGCACTAGATGGCGTGATTTGTTACTAAGTTTAGTGAAATATTGAGATTTTCTACAGACGATCATATAAAAATATGTATTTTTTAAAGCACAAAATTAAGGAATGTTGGGCTCTTAATTCACGTTTCAAACATTATTTAAATAGATCATTTAAAATTGGTTCCAATAGATGGCGTGGTTTTAAATTTTTGAGGCATCTACTCGATTTTTTAAATTAGTTTTGTAACACATTTTGGTACAATGAAACTGTAAAAACGTGCAAACAGTACTATAAAACAAATCGACGCTGGATTAAAAGCAACTTATTATACCGATACAGAACGCCTGCTTATTGCCGAGAATAATCCCTACTAAACCTTTCCCTATATTTCTACATCTTGCACACAATCACAATACACACACCCACACACACTCGCACACACTCACCATACACACTTTTGACTCTGATGCTAAATTAAACAATGTATGTATTTAATTCTTACTTCGTTTTAGATTTGATTTAATTTTTGATTTGTTTTATACTAATTAAATTTTTTGATTTCATTTAATTTCTAAATTTGTTTGTAAACTCTGCTTGTTAACTTGATCTTCTTCAAACGCTTGCTCTACCTGAAATTTATTAAAAGGTTAAATTTTTGTGTATGGGCTTGTACCACTGCCCTTAATACGAGTTATTTTATAACTTAGCAAGGGTGTTAGTCGCAACACCTTTCTGTTTTGTTAACTAATTGTAACCCTCAAATAATTCAATTGATTTATGAACATGCTTTTATTAATTTGAATACATTTATTTATTTATTTAAAAAAAAAGTCATACCGAGTAAATCCTTTTACTTGCAAGTCGCTGCTAACATTATCTATATCCGTGGAACGGAACCAAACGGGATCGATGTTCTTGGAAAAATAATCAGTTTAATAAGACGAGAAACGCTAGTTACGACGACGCAGTTTCTTTGTATGGGATGAGGCATCTATTTCCTAGTATTATATTATCTTGGCAATACATACTTAAGCGGAAAATGGTAAAGAGCAAGTAACATTCAATTTAAATCATTTATTATTTAAATCATTTATTAAAAACACCTAAAATGCTGTATCTTATCATTCTTTAAATATATTGTATGCCGTTCCGAAACGCCATTAAAAAGAAATGGTACCCAAGTTTGCGTTTTAAGACTTCTACTACTGATAATGTGCTTTCTTTATGTCCCACAGTAAAAGAGGTTTAAGGCAAGCCAAAGTAAAGAGTGATAAAACTTCTCAAATGTCTTGGAATAGTTCCAATATCTAAAAATCGTAACATCTGCTCGTAACGTCCACTTAAATTCCTTTGCCTTTACGGACTATGTGAGGATAAAAAACCTTCCTGCTATTTGAATGTGTGTAGCGTGTATACCTACTTATCTATATTTATCTTTCTATACTTATCTTTCTATACTTACCTTTCTTTCTATAGGTACTCAGGGAGCACGGTTGGCGCAGTGTTTGAGCGATTGCCTGCTGTGCTGCGTGTCATAGGTTCGATTCCCGCACTGTACTAATATTTGTATGACCTACAGATAGTTGGCTCTGGGTGTTGTGTATGTAAGTTTATATGTTTGTAAACGCATCCACGATACAGGAAGAAATTCCTAGTGTGGGGTAACGTTTAAAAATAAAACAAAACAAAAACATAAACTTATGTCTTCCAAGACAAAAGTTCTTTAAATAAATCAGTTTTAGAAAGTCGCTGGTTTTTTGTTACGTATACTTCTTCATCTTCTAAAAAAAAAGTGAGCACAGCACGCAACCCTGAGGGAGACCACCATATATACTATTATCGACCATAATGAAATAGCTATTCTAATAAACAGGTGGAACCGCGGGCAACAGTCAGTAATGGAGTAAACACCCTCGAAATGTAAATGAGCAGGCCCTTTCCTCCCAACTAGCATAGTAACCAAAAATATGACCAAAACTAATTTGCTGCTACAAACTGTGTTCCAATTTCATACAACGACTTGAAGAAACCGCATACATCGCACATCGTGGGTCTAACCTCATTACCCTTCGCTGTTTCGCGTCAATTTCTCTAACAGTACCCTTGGGACCCAGAATAGATAAGTACAGAAAACCAACTCCATACAGAGACAAAAACAGGCGCACGCACACATAGACGTGTAAAGACGGAGATCCTAAAGAAATTATAGTAGCAAGTGCGCTTGCCATCGCTGTACGTGAAGCGTGTCTATATGTGCGTGCATTTTCGCTCGGTGTATTAAGCCAACATTCTGTGAGTCCCTATTCTGTGTTTCAAGGCATCCACCGGTGCCCTTTGCGGAAAGAAGTATATATTTGCATATAACTGCGGCATGTTAATCAAGGAAGTTGTATATATTTGAGTTTTCCGGTGAATTTAGCTCGAAATTTAGGGAAAATTCTTAATTAGTTTAGTGTGTCTGTTTGATAATAATAAATAGATGAGGGGGTGTTATAAATGTATATAGTCTTTTACTTTAGTATTCTGATTTAAAATGCACCCTTTTTTCCTTTCAAGGTCCCATATTTTTTTGTTTTTTAGAACTTAAGTTGGCACGTGTAACCCGTTTGCAGTCAAAATAATCACAACCCAAGGCCGTTAAAAGGCCAACGTTTTCTCCTGCTGTACACACCCTTTTCCCTAATAAAGGATGTATTCATAATCACCATAAAATTCTCGAAATTATCCTCTCACCCGTTTGCACCCCATAAAATTATGTAAATTCAGAACAACATTTTCATCAAATGCTTCCACAAAAGGAACACTATTTGGTCTATGGAATAGTTATTCCATTATAGTTATAAAGGGCCGACAATGTTGGTTCACGCACCGTTACTCTGTCCCATACCTTACGGGTAACAATTCCCTGTAAACAGGTTTATGGTCCAACAATTAATGCTGGAATTAACTTAAGTTTAGTTTCAGGTAAATATTTACTTTGCACTGTGTTATGTGCTATTTGCTTATTGTTACGCTTTGTTGTCTGGATTTTCATAGGGGATATTGTGTGAAAGCAGCTGTATGAGAGTTGCCGAAAATCGGAGCAAATTGCGTGCAATTGGGTAGCCTATGTCCAGCAGAGGATTGCTATAAGCTGATGATGACGATGATGACTGTGCGAAAAGTGAGTATTGGGCTCTAGAAAAAGTGATATATTTCAAAGATGATATATTCTATCGACGACAAGGTTGGCGTAGTGGTTGAGCGATTGGCTGCTGCGCTGCGTGTCGCGGGTTCGATGCCTGCACGGAACCAATTTTTGCATGGCCTAAAGATAGTTGTTCCGGATCTGGGTGTCTTGTGTGAGTTTAAATGTTTGTAAAGGCACCCACGATACAGGAAGAAATTCCTAGTGTGGGGCAAAGATTTAAAAAAAAACTCAGCCATTGCACTTACTTTATTAGCCACTAGCTGTTGTCCGCGGCTCCACTCGAGTTATTTAATACTCTGTCATTCAAATTATTTTTTTAATTTTCCCATAGGATCTGCGAATTTTTCTAGTTAAAAAGTAGCCATCTACCAGTAAAATTCCCTTCAAAATCGATCGCATTTTGGAGATTACTCGGAAAACAGACAGACAGACCGACAAAAATCTAAAAAATTGCTTATTTGTTATATGTACCGTATATATTTTCACATGCATTTAACAAAACGTTGTTATTTTTTTATATTACATACAGACACTTTAATTTTTTTTGTATGTATTTAAGGAGTATATATAAGTGACTTTAGTAAGGTTTGCCTTGGGTAGAAAATCTTAGGACGACGAAAATCTCTGGCATTTAAAAGTTTTTTTTTACAGCCAGGTTTTATTATTTTTGGTCATATTAAAACCTGTTTTCCTCTAAAGTTGAAAAAGTTTTCAACCTAAGTATTATTAAGTTGTAGTAATCTTAACTCTATTTAATTATCCTCTAATTTCTGATTAAGTCTGCTAACTTATTCTTCATCTAGCGTTAATTAAGATAAGATTACCTGCCTTTGAGTTAAGTGCGTAAACGAGACCTTAAACCACAATTTATAGCTAAACTGTTTGAGAAGGGATAGTAATATAAATAAAACAGACATGTTTTATTAGTGGATGAACAACCAAGTCTTTAAATTATCAAGTGCTTTGTAAATAAACCTTTACCTACATATTCACCAAAACCTTTACCTATACTAATATTATAAATTCGAAAGTAACTCTGTCTGTCTGTTACCTTTTTACGCCTAAATTCAATGAAATTTGGCAAGGAGATAGATGCCATCCTGAGAAAGGACATAGGCTACTTTTTGGAAGATAAAAAAATAATGTTGTTAAGTAGGTAGGATAGGGTAGGTAGGTAGGGTAGGTAGGGTAGGTAGGGTAGGTAGGGTAGGTAGGGTAGGTAGGGTAGGTAGGGTAGGTAGGGTAGGTAGGGTAGGTAGGGTAGGTAGGGTAGGTAGGGTAGGTAGGGTAGGTAGGGTAGGTAGGGTAGGTAGGGTAGGTAGGGTAGGTAGGGTAGGTAGGGTAGGTAGGGTAGGTAGGGTAGGTAGGGTAGGTAGGGTAGGTAGGGTAGGTAGGGTAGGTAGGGTAGGTAGGGTAGGTAGGGTAGGTAGGGTAGGTAGGGTAGGTAGGGTAGGTAGGGTAGGTAGGGTAGGTAGGGTAGGTAGGGTAGGTAGGGTAGGTAGGGTAGGTAGGGTAGGTAGGGTAGGTAGGGTAGGTAGGGTAGGTAGGGTAGGTAGGGTAGGTAGGGTAGGTAGGGTAGGTAGGGTAGGTAGGGTAGGTAGGGTAGGTAGGGTAGGTAGGGTAGGTAGGGTAGGTAGGGTAGGTAGGGTAGGTAGGGTAGGTAGGGTAGGTAGGGTAGGTAGGGTAGGTAGGGTAGGTAGGGTAGGTAGGGTAGGTAGGGTAGGTAGGGTAGGTAGGGTAGGTAGGGTAGGTAGGGTAGGTAGGGTAGGTAGGGTAGGTAGGGTAGGTAGGGTAGGTAGGGTAGGTAGGGTAGGTAGGGTAGGTAGGGTAGGTAGGGTAGGTAGGGTAGGTAGGGTAGGTAGGGTAGGTAGGGTAGGTAGGGTAGGTAGGGTAGGTAGGGTAGGTAGGGTAGGTAGGGTAGGTAGGGTAGGTAGGGTAGGTAGGGTAGGTAGGGTAGGTAGGGTAGGTAGGGTAGGTAGGGTAGGTAGGGTAGGTAGGGTAGGTAGGGTAGGTAGGGTAGGTAGGGTAGGTAGGGTAGGTAGGGTAGGTAGGGTAGGTAGGGTAGGTAGGGTAGGTAGGGTAGGTAGGGTAGGTAGGGTAGGTAGGGTAGGTAGGGTAGGTAGGGTAGGTAGGGTAGGTAGGGTAGGTAGGGTAGGTAGGGTAGGTAGGGTAGGTAGGGTAGGTAGGGTAGGTAGGGTAGGTAGGGTAGGTAGGGTAGGTAGGGTAGGTAGGGTAGGTAGGGTAGGTAGGGTAGGTAGGGTAGGTAGGGTAGGTAGGGTAGGTAGGGTAGGTAGGGTAGGTAGGGTAGGTAGGGTAGGTAGGGTAGGTAGGGTAGGTAGGGTAGGTAGGGTAGGTAGGGTAGGTAGGGTAGGTAGGGTAGGTAGGGTAGGTAGGGTAGGTAGGGTAGGTAGGGTAGGTAGGGTAGGTAGGGTAGGTAGGGTAGGTAGGGTAGGTAGGGTAGGTAGGGTAGGTAGGGTAGGTAGGGTAGGTAGGGTAGGTAGGGTAGGTAGGGTAGGTAGGGTAGGTAGGGTAGGTAGGGTAGGTAGGGTAGGTAGGGTAGGTAGGGTAGGTAGGGTAGGTAGGGTAGGTAGGGTAGGTAGGGTAGGTAGGGTAGGTAGGGTAGGTAGGGTAGGTAGGGTAGGTAGGGTAGGTAGGGTAGGTAGGGTAGGTAGGGTAGGTAGGGTAGGTAGGGTAGGTAGGGTAGGTAGGGTAGGTAGGGTAGGTAGGGTAGGTAGGGTAGGTAGGGTAGGTAGGGTAGGTAGGGTAGGTAGGGTAGGTAGGGTAGGTAGGGTAGGTAGGGTAGGTAGGGTAGGTAGGGTAGGTAGGGTAGGTAGGGTAGGTAGGGTAGGTAGGGTAGGTAGGGTAGGTAGGGTAGGTAGGGTAGGTAGGGTAGGTAGGGTAGGTAGGGTAGGTAGGGTAGGTAGGGTAGGTAGGGTAGGTAGGGTAGGTAGGGTAGGTAGGGTAGGTAGGGTAGGTAGGGTAGGTAGGGTAGGTAGGGTAGGTAGGGTAGGTAGGGTAGGTAGGGTAGGTAGGGTAGGTAGGGTAGGTAGGGTAGGTAGGGTAGGTAGGGTAGGTAGGGTAGGTAGGGTAGGTAGGGTAGGTAGGGTAGGTAGGGTAGGTAGGGTAGGTAGGGTAGGTAGGGTAGGTAGGGTAGGTAGGGTAGGTAGGGTAGGTAGGGTAGGTAGGGTAGGTAGGGTAGGTAGGGTAGGTAGGGTAGGTAGGGTAGGTAGGGTAGGTAGGGTAGGTAGGGTAGGTAGGGTAGGTAGGGTAGGTAGGGTAGGTAGGGTAGGTAGGGTAGGTAGGGTAGGTAGGGTAGGTAGGGTAGGTAGGGTAGGTAGGGTAGGTAGGGTAGGTAGGGTAGGTAGGGTAGGTAGGGTAGGTAGGGTAGGTAGGGTAGGTAGGGTAGGTAGGGTAGGTAGGGTAGGTAGGGTAGGTAGGGTAGGTAGGGTAGGTAGGGTAGGTAGGGTAGGTAGGGTAGGTAGGGTAGGTAGGGTAGGTAGGGTAGGTAGGGTAGGTAGGGTAGGTAGGGTAGGTAGGGTAGGTAGGGTAGGTAGGGTAGGTAGGGTAGGTAGGGTAGGTAGGGTAGGTAGGGTAGGTAGGGTAGGTAGGGTAGGTAGGGTAGGTAGGGTAGGTAGGGTAGGTAGGGTAGGTAGGGTAGGTAGGGTAGGTAGGTAGACAGTTGACGAGAGTAGGTAGGGTAGGTAGGGTAGGTACGGTAGGTAGGGTAGGTAGGGTAGGTAGGGTAGGTAGGGTAGGTAGGGTAGGTAGGGTAGGTAGGGTAGGTAGGGTAGGTAGGGTAGGTAGGGTAGGTAGGGTAGGTAGGGTAGGTAGGGTAGGTAGGGTAGGTAGGGTAGGTAGGGTAGGTAGGGTAGGTAGGGTAGGTAGGGTAGGTAGGGTAGGTAGGGTAGGTAGGGTAGGTAGGGTAGGTAGGGTAGGTAGGGTAGGTAGGGTAGGTAGGGTAGGTAGGGTAGGTAGGGTAGGTAGGGTAGGTAGGTAGACAGTTGACGAGAGTGAAGCCCCGGGGGACACCTAGTACTCGATAAAATGTATGAAGGACGTATATGAATCATTTAAAGGGGCTTCTTAAATACCAGAAGGGTGGGCTTTTTTTAAACCTTTTATTATGCAACTTTTACCTACACCAATGACTAAGGAAGAAGGAACTTACTAAGGTACGTTAACCAATAAATAATGAGGATGAACTAATTAACATCAGTTTAAACTTGTAACGTTGACTAAGGTCCATAAATATAGCTGTTAAACGTTGTTATAACGCGCACGGAAGCAAAGTTTGAATTAAAATCATGTCTAATTCCGTAGAAGTGCGATTAAATAGGTATAAAATCACTTTTGCGGTGCCCCTTTTTTAAAAAAAATAGGATAATAACATTTTCCGAAACATAAAACTCTATTAAAGCATTGGTTGGTAAATCCTGTATCTACTTTAATTTGCCATTTTTGAAAAATATTCCCAACAATAAAAAAATGTAAATGAACTAACGCTAAAAGCCAAAAATTATGAAATTTGACATATCGGAGACCTCACGCCACACCAGCGCCTCTAGCGGCGAATTCATACGCCGTAGGTAGGTAGGGAAGGTAGGTGGGTAGGGTAGCGTAGAGTATGTAGGGTAGGGTAGGTAGGTTGATAGGTAGGGTAGGTGGGTAGGCAGGTAGATAGGGTAAAGAGGTAGGTAGGTAGAGAAGGGTTGGTAGGTAGCCAGTCGACGGTAGCGAAGCCACGAGAACCAGCTAATACTCGATAAAATTTATGAAAGACGTATATTAATCATTTAAAGCGGCTTCTTAAATACAGAAGGGTGGGCTTTTTCTAAACCTTGTTTTTGAAAAATTTACCTACAAGGAAGAAGAAACTTACTAAGGTACTTTAACCAATGAATAATGAGAATGAACTAATTAACTTAGCTGCTAAACGTTGTCATAACGCACACGGAAATTAATTTGAATTGAAATCATTTCTGATGCCGTAGAAGTGCGAATAAATATAAAATCAGTTTTGCGGAGCTCCTTTTTTTTCGAAAAATTGGAGTATAACATTTTCCGAAACATAAATCTCTATTAAAGCAGTGGTTGGTGAATACCGTATCTACCTTAATTTTCCATATTTGTAAAATATTCACAACAAAAAAAATATTTAAATGAACTAGCGCTAAAAGCCAAAATACTATTAAATTTGACATATCGGAGACCTCACGCCACACCAGCGCCTCTAGCGGCGAATTCATCCGCGGTCAAAGCCAGAAGAGTTCAATGGCGGCTTCCATTGAACTCTTCTGCCTTTTCTGAATGAGACGAGTTTTATTATGATGCCTGGTCGATTTTAATATTAATAATGTAAACAAACTTTTCTGATTATTAAAATTAAACCTGATCTATTTTAAGCAACAATCAAGATTCAAAAAGTGCCTTCCCTCACAAATCTCTGCTTTAAAACTTTTTCTTTAAACCAAGCTCCCCTTTTAAAGTACACCTATCGAGGTGCCGATTCACAAACAACACGAGACTCCTTGGAATCGGAATGAAGTCATTTCCGTTTCACTATTTCCGTTCCATTTTCAAGTCGCTCCCTAACTTCCTGTCTCACGTACCAACTTTGTTCTCATCAAAAAAATGTTAATCTTGATAGGAGGGCTTTTTGAAATCAGAACCTTTTCGGAGTTAATTTAATACCATGAATAAATGAACAAAATAATTTAAATATCTGCAACGATAACGTTTGCTCCCTACCGTCATTACTAGGGTTAAGATCTGATATGAAGCCTATAAAATCGCTTAACCCTTTCTATTATACATCATAGCTATTAATACTTAATAGGTACGTAATTGCGTTTCTCCTGGGTTCCACAAAAAGGTTTCCATCAGCTTTCATCTGAAGATTAAAAGGGGACAGTTAATCCTGGCCATAAACCCATCTAATTAAGATGAACGTAACACTATATCTATGGGGGAGGGATGTGGTGATCTCGACTAATGCACCTGCATTAGGGGCAAAGAGAATTCTTGAGGACCTACATTTGCATTAGTTCCACTTTAAGCGGTCCTTGATTTGATTACGGCATAATATCGTCAATTTACGTCTCGATGACTCCTCGAATAACTACGTTTCGATTTCGATTCGAGTTTGATGGAACTGAATACGTATTAAAGTTTCCGATTTCGTGCGGAGTGCTATCTCGTGTTGACAGATATGTTATAGTGAGAAGTGGTACGCGTATAGAGCTTTGAAGATTGTAGGATGGTAAGGAAGGCTTGCGCGTATTTTGAAGATTGAAATCTTGAGACCATTTTGAAGTTAGGTATATTTGCAGGTGATTTAGAAGAGCGGATAAGTGGGTTTTAGGCAGTTTTTGAAAGGTTTCTATTCCATTAAAAGCAAAGCTTCGAAAAATTTAAGTGCCCTCGCCAAATACCAAATCAATGCCCAGATATCGGTTCGAACTTTTTCAAAAGTGTGCAGTATCGAAACGGAACGTCACAACATCTGCTCTGAGAAACAAAACTAAACGGAATCATTCCGCGCTTTTCCTAGCAGTTATTTTGAAATCGTCGCCATTTTTACGCCTCCAGGATTTTTAATTAAAGTTGTCGGTGTGATACAGGCCCCGGGACCGTTTTAAAAATTCATTAAAATCTTTTAGCGGAAAAATTTTGTACACAACTAATTTATTTTACGCTTTACAGCGGAAAGTGAAGCGTTTTACACTTTAACACGATGCGTTCTGATGGGGAAGTTAGTCCTCGTCGCTTTTATTGTGGGGTGCTGTAAGTTTAAGTAGATATTGAATCGTGGTGCGTATAAGATCCTGAAATATCTAATACCTTTAAACAAGCAATTCTTGTACCTGAATTTCGGAAACGGATCCAAAAATTTTCATGAAATTTTGTATGCAGGGGATTTCGGGGGCGATAAACCGCTCTTGCTAGGTTTCATTTTTAGAAAACGTTGTTTTCTCTATTATCACCCGAGCGTATTTCTTACTAAAAAGTATTATATGTCGGTTCTGCACCGGTACCATGACGTGTCAAAACTATCATGATTCGACTGTGAAAAAGGGACAGATACAAGTCATATACATCTGTCTCCTGCGCACACTCAAAATAACCTTGCTCTAAGAGCTTATGGTCACCCCCCTGAATAGCTGTTATGATCATATTAATATGTTTTCTCTTTGATAAACACGTAATACCATCCAGTTGTTGAACAATCTTCACCTATCTAAAAATAAAACACAATATTATTATGATTTATAGGCGAATATCTAAGGATCACAGAGTTTACAAAAACCTCAAAGACAATAGAGAGAGAAAAAAAGAAAAATGCCAAGAAAAAAAATACAAAAAATTAGAATCGGCTTCCAAATAAAAACACTACTAAATGAAAGATAACTTAAATTTCGAATGTTGGTGTTTCTGCTTTTATTTTTGACACCGACTTCTGAAATTGAAGTTATTTTTTTGGTATTTTTTGTAAAAAAAGTTTTATAATTAATTTTTTAATTGTGGTACTTTGGTTGGTTTGGTTGGTTGGTTGGTTTGGTGGTATTGGTTTAATGCCCAAAGTTATGCTTGAATAGATTAACTGAATAACACAAAATTAACCGGCGAAATGAGAATGTAGCTCAGTGAACTGTAGGTACATACCTGCGCACCCCTTTAGAACATACCGGTGTGATGTTGTGTTATGAAATGACGTATACTATAAACAGACATGCGTTTGCAGCAGTCCCGAGAGATTTTCGCTTGTTTATTGAAGAATTATTTTGTATATCTCAGAATTTTCTCATCAGATCTTAATAAAATTTAAATGATAAGTACCAGCTTTAAAAAAAAAGAATCATGAAAATCGGTTCACCGTGTAAAAAGCTTCTAGGAGACTAACATAAAAAAACAGTCGAATTAATAACCTCCTCCTTTTCAATGTAAAATGAAGAGAACTTAACTTCGCATTAATAAAGATTTGCACAAAGAAACAAATACAAACATTGCAGTTAATCCTACCTATCATAGAAACACATCACTAATTGGATCTAAATCCCTATAACGCTCCGAACACAATTTTTTCCATCTTGCGACACCTGACTAGCGACGCATTTAATTTACTCGACTCCTATAAATCTATAGATACCTATTCTCGCAAACGAACGCTTGCTGATAAGCAAAGCAGTGTCAACCTACACATTCGCTATTTTGGGAAAATTGGTTCTTTTTTATTATTAGAATTTAAAAATAAGGTTAACAAACCGGAGGTTGTGGAAAGAGACATCCAACTGTTCAATTTTGTTTATATTACTTTGCCCCACACTAGGAATTTCTCCTATATCGTGGTTGCGTTTACAAACATATAAACCCACATACACAAACACCCAGAGCCAGCACAACTATCTAGAGGTCATACAAATATTTACTCCGTGCGAGAATCGAAGCCACGACACGCAGCACAGCAGTCGATCGGTAAACCACTGCGCGAATCGCTATGCGATTTATTGTTAATTAATTCAACTATGTAATCGCATTGTACTTGTTGAATTTTTTTCGTATTCGTCCCGGAAACTAGACATTTAGTTACTCAACTTGAAAATGAACCAAAATCTGCATTCCACACATTTTTGCTATGTAACTCTACAAAATATATAATCTTGGACTTGAAGGTCTTGTTTTTTTATACTATTACCGTACTATTTCAGGTTTTGATCCATAGTAACAGATGTATTGAATTACCTACCGTTTTTAGTTTTTACAAGCTTTTTATTAACTTGCAATCTATGTATGTGTGTAAGTGTGTTCGAGTCAAATCTTGCACTGAATTTGAAAGCATTTATCGTCCACCGATTAAGACGGTACCCTGACCAAAAAATCGGCATGAGATTTGAGCATCCTATTGGTCTAGCGGCACTGGTGGCGCATGAATTACAGTAGTGAATACGCCCAGATTTTAGAATAAAATCTTTATAAAATAGAATTCGGGTCTTTTGAAAAAAAAAATCTACAAAAATGTTCGTCATTAAATTGTCTATCCATTAGTCTTAGTACAAAAAATAATTAATGAACACTTTACGAGGAGATGCATAATATCAATAATTATTTCTCATTTTTATGTTTTTTTGGAAGGAGATTAGTGAAATATATACAACATTAAAAAAAAAACTAAATCTACCATTTTAGAATCAATATTATGTAGTATTTTAATGTATTTTTATTAATTGATATTTCTTTTTAAATAACGAGAAGATAGCTCCTAAAAACAGCACAAAAAACGGCTTGCGCGGCGTTTTGCTCGGGGTACCGCCTTAAGATGAATTTTTGCATACTCGTTTAGTTTGAATGACAATGCATGGTCAGCTAAGTGACGTCATTCTAAATCCAACATGGCGGACGGCCCAAGATGGACTACTAACTAACTAACTAGTTATTTTTTGTACACTGTCATGATATGGGTATCAAATGAAAGGGTTTGCTGAGAAGAATACGAAAAAAGATATATTTTAGTGAATAAATTATTTCAATTCAATATAATTTATTCAATGCAACATGAAACAAACAACACAATAAAAGTAAAAAAAATAAAAATCCAAAACCACAAATGATTTTTATTTTATACTGTTAAACTACAGAATTTATCCAGTTCTATTCACAAACTATCGAACACGTAATTATAACACGATATCTTGCGAAAATACCTTGATTCAAACAGCAAAACGCCCATAACTTTTGAACAGCTTAACCGATTTTTGTCAAACATACCTAAGAACACTCCAGAACATTATCTTTCAAATGAAAAAAAACTTAATCAAAATTGGTTCATCTATTTAGGAGCTATGATGCGCATACAGATACACATATATACACCAACACACAAGTATATACGTCAAACTTATAACACCCCTCTTTTTCCGTCGGGGTTTAAAATGGTTCAAAGATACACGAAGCTAAAACGTAACAATTAGGAAAAACCGTAAAAAAAATGCAAAGTCAATCCAGAATCATACACAAAAATCATGGTAACAAGTTGTACAATACCTCAAAATCCCTTTTATCCTGTTTAACCTTGAATATAAAAATATCTACCAGTCTCGTTTTTTTTTCTTTTCACAGGTTGGCGCCGTATTGCTTATCAGCGTCCCGTCCCGCTGAAGACTAAATGCGTTTTCAATAGCTAGTCGGTGGATCGTTGGATTACCCAGTTTACTATCGCATAAACAGAATCTTCATTTAGCTAAAATTGGGTAACTCATTACCATTTAGTCCCGGAACGGGTCGAATATTAAACGGGCGTCGGATTATAGGGGAATTGCTGCGAGGTGCGAATTGAATTAGACGTACGGAATTTGTGTTTGTTTAGATTGTGTATTGTTGTACACAAATAGAGGCTTGTGTACTGTTTCCTTTTGTTTGATGCTTGAAATGCTTACTACTAAACTTAATAAGTGTTTTAGGTTGGGGAAGAGACTGCATTTGAAGGTCATTCTAGCTGAGAATCACTAACTGCTAGGTATATGAAAGAAAAGAAAAAACAGAAAGCACATTTATTTGACACAACCCACTAGAGGACACGAAATAAAAATAAAATAAAAAACCGGCCAAGTGCGAGTCAGACTCGCGCACGAAGGGTTCCGTCCCATTATCGCAAAAAACGTCAAGAATATCACGTTTGTTGTATGGGAGCCCCACTTACATATTTATTTTATTCTGTTTTTAGTATTTGTTGTTATAGTGGCAACAAAAATACATCATCTATGAAAATTTCAACTCTCTAGCTATCAAGGTTCATGAGATACACTCTCTTTTTTGGTATTGTTCGTCGAATCGTTGAGCTCCTTAAATTCTGAGTAAAGCTGCACGGTTATTGACAAATGCTCGCACTGACTGGATAGGTCCACTCAATTTGGCTGGTTCTTTCCTCAAAAGACCATTTCAGACATCAATCTACATGGTCTTCACATGATCTAACCAAGATTTTGTCTGGACTTTAAAAGAGACTCTGACCTCTGAGTTTGTTTCGGCCTCTCTTCACAGAGTAGTCAGATAAGAAACGCTGACCTCATCTAGTTTTAAAAAATATGATCAACGTGTAAAAGTGTTTGTACAAACCAACTTACAGAAATAAACACACTTTATTTCAACAATATTTGACAGGTTTTTCAGTATTCCTATTCATTTATCTGCGAATAAATTTCAATAGTTTCAAATGCACTTTTACACCCATACAACAGAATCGGGCGCCATGTTTGAGAAGTAAACTGCGTTTGCAGAGAGTATTAAGGAGTAGGTACGTCTAGGTACCATGAGTGCTAAACGCTGTTCCAGCCGTTGTTTCAAGTAAATGCTTGAAGAAACATTCCGTGCGTTCAGGAGCAGAATCTTCGTACATAATCTGGCAAGCGTTTGCCGTCTTACTTTGAAGAACACAGGTTGAGATCTTATTCTTAAAAATGGAAACAAAACTTTTTACCGTATTTTATAAAAGAAATGCACAATTGAGATTGTCAGTCAACAAAATGGCAGCCAGTCGCGACACGAAAATGTGACAACGTGTTTGCAGTTAAAATGGTCCGAGGAACAATTCTACTTAAAATAGCTGTCGCATCATTGTCACACTAATGTTTTGCGCTTTTCTGCAGCAACCCTTATTAATCAAACTTTATTTAATATATCTAATGCTTGCCGAGGTCGGTCCGTGGATGGGTGTGACTATTTCAACATACCGAGATTCCTCCGTGCCTCGGCAAGCAGGTTAAGCCGTTGGTCCCGGCTGTCATTTGAAGATCTTTGACAGTCGTTAAGGGTAGTCAGAAGCTTAATATCTGACACCAGTCTTGCCAAGGGGTACCGTGTTACCCAGTTACTGGGTTGTGGAGGTCAGATAGGCAGTCGCTCAAACACTGGCACTCAGCTGAATCCGGTAAGACTGGAAGCCGACCCCAACAACAATTGGGAAAAAGCTAGGCAGATGATGACTGAGAAAAAAGTACATTTATAAAATATTTCTAAATGTTACCAACTTTTTATTTGAAATCAGTATAGCCACAACGTATCGATCGGATACCCGACCGTCGTAAATATAATACCATGTTACACAATTCGGATCACAATGACACACCATTAGTACAAATCGGTCCAGTCGTTTAGACTGTGCGGATAAAATACATACGCAATATTATATTTGTGTGCGTGTGGAATACATAAGCTGTATTATACTGTTTTTCGTTGTATTAAGCTGTATTTTATTATTTACTGAGAGCTGTGGTGGCCCAGTGGTAACGGCCGCGCCTTACAAGTTGTAGGTCGTGGGTTCGACCCCAGGCAAACGTTCTACTTGGTGTAAATTATTTCATTACCGCTGCTCTCACAAAGGTGAAGGAAAACATCGTGAGGAAATGGCATATCCTAGAACCAAAAATTCTAAGATATGTGACATCCACCAAGGCATTCTGGGTCTGTGTCCCAGCAGTTGGTACATTAAAAAGCTGATAACGATGATTATACTGCCTTTCTATTGGAGTGGAGAGATATATTAAAACTATTGCATAAAGCCACCATAGGCACAGAATGTTATGAGAACATTTCCATTGTGCATAAAGCTTAAAATTAGAACTCCCTGCCGGAGTCTTTCTTGAAAGAAAGAAAAGAAAGAAAATATATTTATTTAGCACAGAACAGAAAGACACACAATATATTAATTAATACAACAGATAAAAATACAAATAAAGTAAAACTAAAAAGACTGAAGTAAGAAATCAGCAGCAGTGTGCCTCACGGCTGCGATAGTTATAACTTGGGGATCATGAAGTCAACAGTGAATCACATCACACATCATCAGCCTATTAATGTTCCCACTGCTGGGACACAGGCCTCCTCTCTGTGAGAGGGAATGGGCCGTAATCCACCACGCGGGCCCAGTGCGGGTTGTTGGATGTCACATGTCTTCGAATTTTTGGTCTTGGACATGCCGGTTTCCTCACGATGTTTTCCTTCACCGTTTTGAGAGCAGTGGTGAAGAAATAATTTACACAAAGTAAAGCAACAACAGTAAATAACAGTGAATAGTTACTTTGAAATAAAAATCGACTCTTACCAAGAGACATGGTTCATCGTCGACCTCATCAACGCTTACCATCATGTGGTGCTGGTGATATAGCAGTCAAATGCGAGCCAAATAAGTAAAAAACCTTAATGTGGTTACAACAGAGTGGAGGTATTTTGTACATTTAGATGATGGTTAAAAATTCAGAGCTGTAACCACTCAGGTTCTCCACTTTGGATGTCTCTTCACTCATATAGAGTCACACCACTTTTATCGCTAACTCACTCCGCTCCAATGGAAAAGCAGCCTTATACATTTGTGCGTATAATATACATTAACAGAATTAGACATGTGTGCGTACATCCCGTTACGCTTTGCATGTGTGTGTATCAAAATCCTGATTTCATTTTGCGAAGTAGGATGTATCTTATTGACTTTTTAATGGAATGAGCGTTATTTTTATAATCTCATCTGATTTTATATTGAGCGATTTTGGTAATATCAGAATTTCTATATAGATGGTTGCGTACCAAAATTGCCTGCGTGTTATTTGTAATATATGAGGGTTAGTTACATTGTTCGTTTTTGTACAGGATTATAATGACAATATTTTCGAAAAACAAACCAAACAAAAGCTGCCTATAACTAAGCTACAGAAAAAAATTACTCTGCACTTGTCTCACCGCCGACGATCAGCGACCAGCGAGTAGAGCTAGACCCTAATTGCGAGTTGGCGAGCAGCGAGAAGCGAGTGTGTAGTTCCGATAGTTTTATCGCTCGGCTATGAGCGAGTGTTTTTGTGCGACGGGCAATTACTCGAACTACTCTCTCGGCGTGAGTTCTACCGCCAAACGAGCATCGCTGAGCGAGTATTATCTTTGATAGCTCATGTCACTGCGGCAAACTTGTGTTGAGAGATTACTTTGGTTATGTTCAACTGCAGTGAACATCCAGCGATCAACTATTGACACAGGTTCTCAAGCGAGAAAATAGTCGATACCTTCGTCGCCGGCGGTGGAACAATGATCCGTGATAATGAATGTCTCTCAACCTGCTTAAAAACAAAAGACAAAGTTTACATAAGCAGATGAAATCACAAACCCAGCCAAATAAATCAGTATTAATTAAAACAAGTGTGTGTAGCCTGCGATTACTCACGGGACAGAGACGTGGTCAATCACAATGTGCCTCATCAGAAGGCTTAAAGACTTCTAAAGGGCAATGGAGAGGGCTATGCTCGGTGTTTCTTTACATGATCGAATCAGAAATGATGACATTCGCAAGAAAACTAAGGTTATCGAAATGGCCCAAAGAATTGCCAAAATTAAGTGGCAGTGGGCAGGACACATTGCTTGCAGAACGGATGGCCGTTGGGGCTAAAAAGTTCTGGAGTGGCGACCGCTTACCGGAGGGCACAGCGTTGGAAGGCCTCCATCTAGGTGCAGCAACAACCTGGTCAAGGCTGCGGGCGACCGGTGGATGCGAAAAACACAGGACCGATCAGTGTGGCGACGCTTGGGGGAGGCCTATGTTCAGCAGTGGACGTCTTTCGGCTGAAAAATGATGATGATGACTCAAAAAACTATCATTATACAAATACAAAAAAAATATTTAAATTATCCTTCTCTAATATAAATCAGTTTTTTTGTCTAGTGGAAGCAAGCGCAACTGATGAGCAGTCCTAGCTGTGATTTTGGGGTTGGGCAAACTATTATTGAGATTTTCTACTAAGAATTTCTCAGCAGCAGTCTTGTGCACGATTGAAGGCAATATAGGCCTTCAATTGTGCACAAGTATTTTTAAATTATAGACTCTCTATCTTTTACATGGGACCTTAATCATCATCTTCCTTCCCTGATTCCATGTTACTTGGGGTCGGAACAACACGTTTTTTTCTTCCATACCGTTCTGTCACCCGTCACGCTATCACTGACTCCCTTTTCTTTCATATCACTTCTCATACAGTTCATCCACCTTTTCTTTGGGCTTACTCGCCCTCTCCATACATCCATATTTATAGCCATAACTCTTTTAGTAACATACGTTTCATCCCTCCTCAACACATTACCATACCAGGACAAACGGTGTGCTCCCAACTTTTCTGTCACTGGCGCCACTTTCAAACTGCCTCTAATATACTAATTTTTCACTTTATCCATTCTCGTCACTGCGTACATCCATCTGAACATTTTCAACTCTGCTACATGCAATGGTACCTAAATATAAAGGTCGATTTGTATATAAACTATTAGTACACAGTCAGCCTTACTCTTCAGGGAATACAGATATAGTGTAAAGTTATTTAGATCGGAGTTCATTCCCATGAACAGCGAACAGCGAAACTATTAAATTTCACCTCAAACTAAGTGCCTAGCTCTCAAGTGGATTTTAATCCACCCTTCAATTCGGATCAGGCAAACTGTTAGCCGTTTAGTATGCAAAATCAACACAGCGACCGTTCACATAATAGAATCCCTGTGTTAGGTTATTTACCCAACTTGATTTGGAGAAACGGTTATAGTTAATTTAATTCTATGTTTTGTACGATAAGCAACAAAGGTTTTTTATCGTTACCTAATGAAAAATCATGACTGTATTTCCATATTTATGCTGTTTGTTGGTTTTATTACCCGTGTTACATTGGAATCCATTTACTACTATATACCTTCTCCCCTTATGATATATTTTTTATCAAGGCAGATAAACATATAATATACGAACCTATAACATGTGACAGGTTTGAGCATGCTCATATGCTGAAAATCAGTATAACAAAATTGTCTGGAGGCCATTTAAATACGTAAATGTCGGTGTGGAAGTGTGAAAATCGAACTCACACTGAAATCAATCGAGAATGAACTGGACCGTTTGTCCCAGGTAGACATATTCGTCTACAACTTCGGGTGTAGAGTCTCCGATCTTGGTAGGAGTAGATGATACATGGCCATTCAATATGACCTTGGTTTTGTCCATGTTCATACTAAGAACCACTCTTTTGGAAGCTCTACTGAGGTCATCGAGCATTGTACTGAGGTCCTCCATGGTCTCAGCCACGAAAATGAATATATCGTCGGTAAACCGAAGGTTTGTCTCGCCACACCACACACACACACACACACACACACACTCGCCATTGAAGTTAATGCCTAGCCTTGTCCAGTCCAGAACCTTGAAGACATCCTACAGTGCAGCGGTGAACAATTTCTGAGATATGACGTCTCCCTGTCGCATACCTCGCAGCAGAAGGATAAGTTCCGAGGCCTGATCCTGAAGTCGGACTGACTTGATGGCATTTTTGTACAAACACTTCAACACCTCGATGTACCGATTGTCGATTTGGCACCGTTGGAGAGACTGCAATACACAGCCCAATTCTCGATCGAATCGAGAGCTTTCTCTTAGTCCACAAACGCTAAAGAATCAATTAAGTTATTGGGTAATAAATACATAAATACTGTTTATTTTATTGATTTTGATGTTTGATTTTTTTTCTGGACATTCTTCATTTTCATTGGTTTTTTTTGCCAACCGTACTGAACTATGTACTAAATTGTTCCAGTATTAATTTTCGAGTTGAGAATCATTTTATCGAGAAATTCGTAGTACTGGGATATTGCATTTGATAACATTGTTATGTTCAGAATTACAATTAATATTACCCATATTTTTGCGTAGTTTAATAATAATATAATTATGTTCAGTGATTTGATGTGTATGATGAAAATTTCCATGCAAATTAGCTGTCGCATTGTGGGGTTAGGGTTGGCGAGCAGTGGTGGCCCAGTTGTATCGGCCGCGACTTACAAGTTGTAGGTCATGGGTTCGAGCCCAGGCAGGCGTTTTACTTTGTGTAAATTATTTCTTCACCACGGCTCTCAAAACGGTGAAGGAAAACATCGTGAGGAAACCGGCATGTCCGTGTCCATGTGACACCCGCACTGGGCCCGCGTGGTGCATTATGGCCCATTCTCTCACAGAGAAGAGGCCTGCCTATCCTAGCAGTGGGAAAATTAATAGGCTGATGATATGATGTGATTGTTGGGTAAGGGTCACGCCTTTCAACGGGATCTTTTATGCTGAAATCAGATAACTAAGTGTTCCTGTATCCTATATTTTATGCTAGCTTCTGCCAGCGGCTTCCTACGCGTTAAAAGTATTTTGTTATCCCAAGAGAACATTATACCAGGCTATGTGCTATTCCTGACTTTAATCTATCTCTGTACCAAATTTCATACAGATCCGTTCAGCCAATCTGGCGTGATTGAATAACAAACACACATCCATCCATTCAAACTTTCGCATTTATAAAATTAGTTAGTTTCTTCGTCGAGTCTTCTCGTCGCGTATTCCACAAAGCCTGAAGACTAAAGTCTTCAACCAGTGCGTCCTACCTGTTATGACCTACGGTGCCGAGACGTGGACACTCACAATACGGCTGGCTCATCAGTTCAAAGTTGCTCAGCGAGCTATGGAAAGGGCTATGCTCGGAATCTCTCTAAGGGATCGAATCCGAAACGAGGTAATCCGGCAGAGAACCAAAGTTGTCGACATAGCTCACAGAATAAGTAAGCTGAAGTGGCAATGGGCCGGCCATATAAGTCGTAGAACCGATGACCGTTGGGGTAAACGTGTTCTTGAGTGGAGACCGCGAACTGGTAAACGTAAGGTAGGACGCCCTCAGGCTAGGTGGAGCGACGACCTTCGCAGGGTGGCTGGTAGCAGCTGGATGACAGTTGCCGTAAATCGAACCAAATGGCGTGCAATTGGAGAGGCCTATGTCCAGCAGTGGACTGCTATAGGCTGATGATGATGATGATGATGACATAACCTAACAGCGAACCACCAAGTCGTAACACACTACATACAAAACAAGATACGTAAAATAATTTTCTATTTCATAAAACCGCCCAAGAGCATACAAACTCGCTCACATCCTTTGAACGGCTGCAGTCTTATAATACAACAGCTTCTCAGCCACTTTCTTGCAACTTGTGTCACCTATACAAAATGTGACATTCAATACACGCCTCCTCTATTGTTAAACGAACCCCTTTGATACCTCTTTCACATCAAAAACCTTATCTTAGAACAGTGACAATCAATTTTCAACTTTATTTTATGAACGAGAAAGTTTAAATATGTTTGCAAGAGAAAATGTTTTTGTAAGACTGGAGAAAACGTTTAATAGTAGCTGTATGAAAAAAAAAACGACACGTGTGAAAATGCAAACAGTGTATTGGGAATAGTCCTGTTTTTATGCCAAAGGAGGGTATTAGATGTTTTAGAATCGATATACTTACCCTTTTTCTATCGAAAAGTTTTATACGTTCGGTTCAGCGTTTTTTGATGGCAGCTTTTAGATATTTGCATACTGGGAGGTAAGTTTGTTCATTAAAAATGGTAGCTAATCAAAAAATTTTGAGTATTTCTACTTGATAATTATAGAAGACCTATTATGATCTTGATGAAAATTGTATTTTTCTCTATTACTTTAACTCATCTTTTCGTTTTTCAATACTGTTCTGTTACGTATTTTAGAAAAAATATTATGCAAATTAATTATTAACAGTCATATAAAAATATATAGACGACTTATGTATTTATTTTTAATGAATGTTACATATTTTATCTTCCAGCTACAAAATTATACACGCCATTTATAAAACCACTAAGACGTCAACATGTATAAGACTCAACATTACATCTTTTCATTATACCTACCATCAAAGCACTTAAATACGTACAAAGGAATATTAATTAATGTTGTAAGATCATCTTATTCTGTAAGCATTATAATATGAAATCATATTTAAAAGTCTATTTTATCCTTTTATATTCCCTCATTAATATAGAGACTCTGTTCTTATGTAATGAATTTATTCACTACAGTAGAAATAATTAAATACAGCTTACTATACAACGTGGCTATGAGACGTTGTATATGTAGTCGCTCACGATGGGCCTTATCAGAAAGCTTACAGTCACCCAAAGGGCATTGGAGAGGGCTATGCTCGGAGTATCCTTGCGTGATCGAATCAGAAATGTAGAGATCCGCAAAAAACCCAGGGTTACCGACATAGCCTGAAGAATTGCCAAACTTATGTGGCAGTGGGCAGGGCACATTGCTCATAGAACGGATGGCCGATGGGGCAGTAAAGTTCTGGAATAGTGACCGCGAACCGGAAGACGTTGAGTTGGAAGGTCTCCCACCAGGTGGACCGATGATCTAGTGAAGGTTGCGGGGATCCGCTGGATTCCGGACGTACGAGACCGGTTAATGTGGTGACGCTTAGGGGAGGCCTATGTCCAGCAGTGGACGTCTTTCGGCTGATATGATGATGATGATACAACGTGGCAATGCTATCAGACTTTTGGACACAATATCAGTTGACAGCGATGCGGTGAAGTTTTTCAACGCCATATTTTAGATTAGTTTATTTTTAGGCTATGTTAGTTATAGATAGTTCAGCTCATCTTTGCGCGCGGAGCTATGTGTGCGTGCCATGTGCTTGTAAATACACAGGTTTAAATTGTGTGGCAATGACGCGGCAGTGCATACAACCTGGCTTTAACAATCAATAATAGTTTATGAATTAAATGTTTATGTATTAAGTTTTAGTTTTATTTTTTGTACACTGTTTATTATTTTTTAGCATTGTAATTAAATATCTACAGGTTTTCTAAAAATATATTTTCCAATTTATCAACATTTGGATGAAATATTTTCAAAACAGGAATAGTATTTAAATTAAAGATCATAAAGCTTACTTCTTATCCAAGTAATAAAGACTGTTTTCCGACATAAACTAGTCTTAGAATAGCCTTCGTCCGTAAGCTGTTTACAAGCAATTTCAATGTAATCTATTGCTTCATAAAAGATTGGACGTGTCTGGGAAGACTAAGGGGTAGCAACCCCTTCTGCTGGAAGAAAATGTCTGAAATGCATGTCTTACTAATTTAACGAAAGTGTGATAAAAAGTATTGGTTTTATTTACACCTATACATAAATAACATAGTTTATACGAGCTAATAAGCGGGTATAAAAAAAATACAACAGTCTGCCAAAAATGAAGATAACTTCAATTTTGGAAGACGGTTGTATTTTTTCGTAAATAGCTTTTATTTTTGGTATCTATGTTTATGTAATGGCCAAAGTTATGCCAGCATATATTACCCGAATAACATGAAACTTGAACATAAACGGTGAAATGGGAGTGTACCAGAGTGAACTGTACACATTCGCGTAGCCTAAAGGGGTAAGCAGATTGTTCCGATGTTATGTTATGAAATGGTGTAAACAATACACAGACATGCGATTGCAGCAATCCCGATAAAATTGCCGTCATTTACTGAAGAGTTCTTCATCAGAACTTCACCAATTTTAAATGTGACCACTTTAGGCACATTACTCCTTCAAACAAAATAATTTCTAAAATTACTAAACAAAAAAAATACATACATACAGTCGAACATAGAACCCCTTCCTATTTGAAAAATAAATTTAAAAAGGGAGAGCGGAAAAACTCATTGGGCATCAAAAAAATTCGTCCACATCGCTGTCAGTGGGCAATGTGCCCAAAAAAATAGAATAGAATAGATAACATTTATTCAACATAGACACAATACAACAACAACAATCAGCATAACACTTCGATCACTATTGATCGAAGGGCAGTTCTAACTCTTTCACCGAAAATAGTCCAGTCCTCTGGTCACGGGAAGAGCCAACTACTTACTTGCTGATTTCATGAAATATTCGATGCTCTCAATAATATTGACTCAAAGCCTTTGATTGCAGATCAATCATGAACATTTTAAAAACTGGTCCTGTAATCACCTGAGAATTCTTCATTCTGTTTAGATATTGTGTGTCTCAGTTTATATCTAAAACCAGTTCCAAAACTTAAGGACTCCAATCTCATTAGACTCAACACATTATATTAAACCGTTATGAGCGCCTCACGTAATTGAAAATTTAATCTAGTACACGTACGACAGAATAAATAAGGTACCTACTACCGTTCAACAGGTACACAGTATCACTATGTGATTATTAGAGAGGAGACACGGTGACAATGATACAAATGTGTTAAGAGCTCCCCCTCAACTACACCATTTATCTTGCGTTGCGAATTTTCTCTGTTAATATTTCAGCAGAATCAAATTACGAAACTCGTAACATTACGGGAACATATTGGGAGACGGATGGGGGCCTGGCTATGTGAAATACGCAAGGAAACGTCTTATGGACGACATGGGACGTTCCCCAAGAGTTATTTGCTTCCTAATGTCCGAAATCTAGGAGGTTCCCGCTATAATTCGAAGCAGTTTAAAGGGTGGTGGTGTCGAAATGTGTTGGTTGTATTTTTAAGGCAATGTTTTGATACTTTCGTAAAAATTGAAATTCGAATTCCAAATGTTTTTACCGGTTTCCGTTTCTCATACTTTTTTTAAAGAAATGTTATGGTACCTTTTTTATTCTGTAGTTGAGGCAGAATTTGGAATTCGAATTTTGAATGTTTTTTTTTATAGACTGCACATAAAATAGATTCATTTAGAAAATTGAAATGGTGAATACAAATTGAGTAGGTGCTAGTTTATTTCGTTAAAAGTTGAGCACGATATTAAAATACGTTGAATAAATATAAGAATTTTGCTGCTGCGCTTACTTTATATAGCTGCACGTTAGATTTATGAGATTGCTTAAAATAAAAAGGCTTTCGATATTTAAGTTTAATTTTACTCTAGGGATATTTGGCAACTAATAACATAGTCTATACCAATCAATACCAATATTATAAAGAGGAAAGAGTTTTTGTTTGTTTGTACCGAATAGGCTCCGAAACTACTGGACCGATTTAAAAAAATCTTTCACCAATAGAAAACTACATTATTCTTGAGTGACGAAGGCTATTTTTTTATCCTGAAAACGGGTCCTGTGGGGTGGTCCATAGGAGCGAAGCCGCGGGGAACAGCTAGTATAAAATAAAATTAAATAGAAAAACATTTATTCGGCTCAGACAACACAACATCAACAAACACAGAGTTCACACACACACTCATAACCATGTTATTGGTTATGAGTGTGTGTGTGAGCTGAACACAGACACTTACATTATAACGATTAATCATTTGATTATTTTCTTCAGTGTTCAATTACAAAGAAAAACAAAATGCTAATGATCCCAAAAGAAATCCATCAGCTAAAAAACATTCCGTTTTATTTTTACTCAGAGAAATGAATACCAAGTAATCTGTTATTGTAGATAAACAAAATGGAGGAGCACTCTTCCTCAGTCTATAATTTATTTTACTGCTATCTCAAGATTTAGAGATATTTCAGCGCCATTAAATCTGAATAAGTTATTCAAAGTAAGCAACGCAAAAGGATTAAGACTGAGAGAATTAGGTCAGTTTTTATTATTACTAGGTTTAAAGCAAGGATGCCTTATGGCGTCATCATAAATCTTTGTGCTGTTTCATAACTCAATTTCTTTAGTTTCACTATGATAACACAATAAAACGAATTTACAGACGGACTAACTTTAGCGTTCCGCTGTAAAGTTGTTCAGTTTCCTTCCAGCTTATATTTTATTTTCGTGGATTTTGATTTCATTTCTAGAATTGTGAGCAATCTTGTTTATGTGTTGATACTTGCACTTGCACTTCAATATTTAACTAGCCAATAGTGAGTTTCCACTTTGGGATAGTGTATTTACTCCAATTCTTCTTGTCTTCTCGATATTGTTATTGCTTTACTAGTACATGCAGCATTGGCAAAACCAAAGGCTCTCCTTTGGCTTCGCACTTCATGGGTGTAGTCAAAATTATTAGTGCTCAATCAATATATTATATATAGAAACCGCTGTAGAAAAAACCTGGCCAAATGCAGTATTATGGACCCATCCAAAACACAGTGCCAGTGTAGGGCCCCTTCGCAAGATATGGCCAACCTTCTTGTCTGCCCTTCACGCCCGACCACCTGCACCTTATGGGATTTGAACGTAGTGAATCACAGAGCTCTCCAAGTAGCTGCCTACTGGTTGGACAAAATCTGAATGGTTGAGCCTATAGTTTGAGTTAATTGACAAGAAAGAAAAAGAAGAATATAATAACATTAAATTGTAAAGAGGCAAAACTGTTTGTAACTTTGTTTTAATAAATAATCTCTATAAGTATTGACCGATTACAAAAATTATTTCACTGTTTGAAAGCGACTATACCTCTGATGGTCATAGACCTGAAAAATACACGGTTTCTGCTGAATGATAGCGATGTTGCGAGAAAAATCTTTTAACTTTTATAATAACTACTAGCGACCCGCCCCGGCTTCTTCCGTGACAAATCATACACAAAAAGCTTCAACAGATTGGTGAAAACCGCATGAAAATCCGTTCAGTAGTTGTTGAGTTTATCGCGTATAGACGCAGCGGGGGACTTTATTTTATAATGTGTAGTGATGATGTACTGGATACGTCCAACTTGAATCAAACGTAAAACACGTTTCAGTTTCAATTAAATTAAAAATGTGGAAAATAAAAACTTCATAAACACTTTAACAACAGTATTCAAAACAGAATTCAAAACTCAAAATTGTTCTATGAATTCAAATCAGTGACATAACAACAGTATTCAAAACTGAATTCAAAACTCTAAAATTGTTCAAATCAGTGACTATGTGTGTACATGACGACGCATGTCTGTAATTACAAGTTACTGTAGCAATTCTTGTTCAACACATTGTTCAAGGTTCTACTGCCAAATTGTATGCAATTGAAATACTTGACGAAGTAAATCTTTGAACAGGTAGTTTATAAAACTAGCATATTATATTTTAGGTAGATATTGGAAGTAGATTCATGTGAAATTTGAATTAAAAATGCTTGGATGTTTTTAAATGCATTATTTTTAACAGTTTAATACTGCCGCGTTGGTCTAGAGGTTGAAAGAGCTACTGGTGAGCTTAAGATCCTGAATTCGATTCTCGGGTCAAGCAAAGTTTTTTTTATCTGGAAATCTAAGGTGGCAATTTGGAGTCTGGATTTGTGCCCGATTGATTGGAATTGGTTTGTCCCTTATAACGAGGACTTTAACATAACTAGTAATTAATTCAGTGTTAGGAATACAAACTTGATGTCATGTTTCGGTATCTATTCATATGTTCAATCCTAATGTATGAGTGTAAATAAAGAAGTGTATGAAACTGCACATAACTAGGTATTAACACATTCGTGACGTTTCTTACTATATTGACTTTTTCTTTTATTTGGTAGGTTCAATACCAATGTATGAGTGTAAATAAAGTAGTGTATGAAACTGCACATAACTAGGTATTAAAACATTTGTGTCATACTTTAAAAAACCTTGCCTACTGCTCGGTTTTTAAACAAACATTCATGTTTTAATACCCCTTATTATGCAACAGTTTCATAAACTACTATTTTGGTGGTAGGTGAATACATTTTAACAATAAGAGAACATTCTTATTGCTTGAAGAAACTTCTGTTTATCACCTTATATTACACTCACAATCATTATGGACGTTACCTAATTTCATTACATGCAACCACAGCTACCTATATAGGCACTTACTTTAATCAATATAAGCCTTAAGATTTTTCTTTTAGTATCGGAAGCTTCTGGCTCGTAAAAGCTAAGGTCCTATTAAAGGCCAAACGCCTCATTGATCTGGTAATAGTCGTACGGCTTCTCGGTACATCTTCTGAGGTTAAATCCTCAGGTCAGGATGAGGTTATTGGGTTTCTGTATTGGAAAAATCCCGAGTTATATTTCGATTTAGAACAGTGTTCGTCAAGCGATAAAATGCTTGATTTTGTTGAGAAAATAGACAAACAGAAAAGCATAGTAATTCTCGCTTTAAAACACTCGCTAGTGTTTAGTCCAAATTAACAGTAACGTTGAAGAAAGAAAACTCCATACAAATATTTTCGAATGTATCTTAGAAGTGTTGTTTCAAAACAACCGCAGCTGTAGCTCGTAGAAACTCTTTGTAGAAAAGTTTCCATATGCCTGTAAAAAGTAAGTCCAAAAATACCGCTGTGTTCTTACCTATATTGTAGCTACAAGAAAACTGGCGCACTAGTTCGCATATCTTGCTACTCCTCGGTAAAAAACTATGTAGGGGTTCTTACAGTTTTAAATAATATACCTAGTAGTAGACATGATTCAATCGACAATCAATCGAAACACGTAATTGTGACTTGATATCTTATGCAAAAATCCAGATTCAACGAGTAAAATGTGAATGACTTTTGAACGTTTAAACCGATTTCAATCAAACATAGCTAAAAAGAACACTCTCGACAAAGCCACATTTCAAACAAAAAAAAAGCAATATTTCAAAATCGGCTTATCATTTAGGACCTATGGTGCTACAGGCAGACACACAGATACACAGCTCGATCTTTTTCCGTCGGAGGTTAAAAATAACTGTGCACATCATACGTCAAACGACCCCATTCCCGTCTACAAGCGCGGCGCCCCGCGTTCGCTTCGTGCGCCAATAGGAGAGAGGAAAGTCAGAGTGACATTGGCAGCTCCTAATGCACAGTTATTACTACCGTGTAGTAGGTGTAGCAGCACGTAGGCTCGCGTAGCCGAGCGTAGCAGTGCGTAACCGAGCACAACTATAGGCCAAGTTGGTACCAAAAGCAGCGTAGCTCACCCAGTTGTATGCTCGTGCTTTAATAGGACGTACAAAAATACAAAACGTCTTTGTTCTCAAATGACGACGATTGTTCTCCTATCTGGTAGTGGACGTCTTATGGCTGAAATAATGACACTTGAAATTGTAGATTACTAAATCAGTATAACAGATTTTACAATTTCAAGTATACCCAATGAAACACCTGTTTCATAAATTCAAAATATTTTTACTGTTAATCTTATTTTAAAAAGCTGCGTAATTTTACCTCACGTTTAAATATAAATTAGATAAGCTAAGTACTTTAAACACTTTCTGTTTAAAGCTGGTATACTTTGATAGAGACGCGGCAAAGGAAAAATTAACTCCTTTGAAGCATTAAAAACTGCTGTATCGTTGTGCTTGGAAGCCAGTTAAATAGTATAAAAAACTGCCTTTGACTACAGGCGAGAAAATAATGAGTTACTATACAAGACAAGCTTTTTCCTGAGGCTTTGCTTCAGTGGCCTTTTCTATAGGAACGGTGAATTTTCCTTTTTTCCTTTTCTATAGGAATTTCGCTTTTTGGTACTCATTAGTTAAATAATTTCCGTAATCAAATCAAATTTCCAGATATTGCATCCTACAAACAAACAGACAATTTTACATCTTTATAATTATATTTTTTTTATTCATAAAAAACCGCCCATTTATGAAAAACAAAAGATAGAAGAGGATATCTCTTAAATTTTGTTACTGTATAGCACTGCTATTTCTTACTCATAAAGCCGTTGGTCCTACGCCTGACATGTATCCGCAGGCTTATAACGTAAGAAACAGCAATGTTTGCCACTCGCTCGCTGTTGTCAAATGCACTTATTTCTAAAAAAACCGGCCAAGTGCGAGTCGGACTCGCGCACGAAGGGTTCCGTACTTGGTAAATTGCGGTTTACGATTTATGACGTATTAAAAAAAACTACTGAATAGATCTCGTTCAAACCAATTTTTTCTGGCAGTTTACATAGTAATGTACATCATATATTTTTTTCAGTTTTATCATTCTCTTATTTTAGAAGTTACAGGAGGGGGGACACACATTTTACCACTTTGGAAGAGTCTCTCGCGCAAACTATTCAGTTTAGAAAAATATGATATTAGAAACCTCTTTATCATTTTTGAAGACCTATCCAAAGATACCCCGAAGATGTATGGGTTGAATGAAAAAAAATATTTTTAGTTTTAGTTTCAAGTATGGGAACCCCCAAAATTTATTGTTTTATTTTTATTTTTGTGTGAAAATCTTAATGCGGTTCACAGAATACATCTACTTACCAAGTTTCAACAGCATAGTTCTTATAGTTTCGGAAAAAAGTGGCTATGACATACGGACGGACAGACAGACAGACAGACATGACGAATCTATAAGGGTTCCGTTTTTTACCATTTGGCTACGGAACCCTTAAAAAGAGATGTAGACATTGTGTGTGGAGGGGAAAAATAAAGTCATAAAACAATTCAGTTATGTAATTGTGAATGTTGTTTAGATGTATTAAAAATCTATATTACTATAAAGATTTATCAAAATCTATTCCGTAGTTTTTGTGAAAGTGTAACAAACATCAACCCTCACAAACTTTCAAATTCGTAACATAGTAGGCTTTTATTTTCTATTTGTACTACCAAAACCCTTCAAAATGGTAAATATGCCAACTGTCTAATACAAAAGAAAAAAAAACCGGCCAAGTGCGAGTCGGACTCGCGCACGAAGGGTTCCGTACTTGGTAAATTGCGGTTTACGATTTATGACGTATTAAAAAAAAACTACTGACTAGATCTCGTTCAAACCAATTTTCGCTGGCAGTTTACATAGTAATGTACATCATTTATTTTTTTTAGTTTTATCATTCTCTTATTTTAGAAGTTACAGGGGGGGGGACACACATTTTACCACTTTGGAAGAGTCTCTCGCGCAAACTATTCAGTTTAGAAAAAAAATATATTAGAAACCTCTATATCATTTTTGAAGACCTATCCATAGATACCCCACACGTATGGGTTTGATGAAAAAAAATATTTTTAGTTTTAGTTTCATGTATGGGAACCCCCAAAATTTATTGTTTTATTTTTATTTTTGTGTGAAAATCTTAATGCGGTTCACAGAATACATCTACTCACCAAGATTCACCAGCATAGTTCTTATAGTTTCGGAAAAAAGTGGCTGTGACATACGGACGGACAGACAGACAGACAGACAGACAGACAGACATGACGAATCTATAAGGGTTCCGTTTTTTGCCATTCGGCTACGGAACCCTAAAAACGGCCAAAAACTCTCTCTTGCAAAATACGTAATAAGCCTGCCGATCGCTTTGGATTGCTGTCCCATCGGACTATGCAAGTAGCAGAAAGTGTGTTTGCGAACACATTTGCACTATAAAATCGTCGGTGACTAGTGTCCGTTGAGGTTGGCTGCCGTGGCTGAAATCTGAAATCGGTCTGGAGGTTTAGTTAAAGGCAGATAAAATTATAATTAATAGCAATATTAAAAAAACTTTTTTATAAAAAAATACAACCGACTTCCAAATCAAAACACAACAAAGTGAAAAATTACTTCAGTTTCGGAAGTCGGTGTTACTGTTTTTTTATTTTTTTATCCTCTATACGCTTGCTTCTATTAAATAAAAAGTTTTTAATTTTTCGCTTGTTAGTGGTAGGTACATAATTGTAGTTCTATAGTAAGCTAACCTATAATGCCCACAGTGAAGCCAGAATAGAATACCCGAATACCATGTAACTTGAATATAACCAGTGGAATAAAAGTGTACCAGGGTGATATGCACACATCTGCATACCCGTTTAGAGCAAACTTGCGTGATGGTATGTTATGAAATGGTGTAAACAATAAACAGACATGCGATTGCAGCAATCCCGAGAGATTTGCCGTGATTTATTGAAGAGTTCTGTTGTATATATCCAAAGTTCTTTACCAAATTAAAATGTGACCATTTCAAAATAAACTACTTTCGAAAAAAAAAAAGAATTTACAAATTTATGCCCGAACATAGGTACATAAAAAAAAACATCCGAATTGAGAACAGAGGTTCTCAATTCGGATGTTTTTTTTTTACCTTTTTCAGAAGTCAGTTAAAAACAGACATTATTCCGGATCCAAATACGTTTCCGGTCACCCTCCAAACAACACCCCTCAAGTGTGATTCGCCAGGATCACACAACCATTTGAACTTACTAACAGCAATATAACAACCTGATTCGGCTGCCCTAGCCAATAAAACTACATTGGCACCTCTTAAAGCCAAAATTACCCATTCACACGTAACGGATACTACTTGACACGTACTGAACTAATCACTTGCCTAGTGATTACTGAATACCAGATGAGTAACAGTTCATTCTAAATACAACATTAACGTTTAAGTAACTGCCCAAAATGTTAGGCAAAGGTGTTATTTTTTGCGGTTTCAGGTATTTGTAGTACACCTGAATTCGTGATTAAAATCATTCACCCCTAAAAGATTGGTAATGAATTAAAAGAGGTCCCACTGTATGAATTTTAAATACCGTACAAAAATAGACGTGTTTATCTGCCAAGTTTTACTACAAAACTGGCTATATGTTCTTTGATGAATTTTGGGAGACAGCATGAATCATGTGGGATGACAATAAGTACATTTATTTTAAATCACACTCTAAATGCAGTGTTGAAGATTCCATGCCCACTTGTGGTATTCATTCCACATCTTTTAGCCTACTTATGTTTTATTACACTATACAAACCACACCTTCATATGTTTTGAAATTGTATCAACTCATGTTACTCATTTTTATGTTTTCTTTGATACTGTTAACACCTTAAAAGCATATTTTTAGTTATCTCTGATTGATTTGTACTCGCAACTTAATTTATATTGCTAATTTGTAAAATCTTGGAATATTAAAATATTCCAAGATTTATTCAGATCAGATGAAAATTTCTCAGTATAAATACTGAGAAATTTTCATCTGATCTGACGTAACATAGGTACCATGGACTAGACCTTCCTTAAGCTAGTTGTACATTATAATTAAGGCAGCGGCAGACTGCCCCCCTCTGTAAAACCGTTTTTTATTTGTTATGGTCTTGATTTCTTAATTGAGATTTGTATTTGAAATTTTGAAGATATGACAGAACAAGGAATAGACGGGCGTGAGTTTTTGGAGTTGAATTATGGGTGAACGCTGAAAGTCGGTTGACTACTGAATACTACCAAGTGTACTGTAGCATCTCAAAAACTCCTTAAACTGTAATATCTTCAACCTATTAATGTTTATCAAATCTTTGAAGTGCATTCAATATTAATTATTGAGTGTGGAACCTCAATGTGAGCATTTTTACTGGTTCATTAACCTCGTTGGTCACCGCTTCATTTTAAATGGCTAAAGGGCTCGTTGATCGGCGTATGAAGCCACAGCCCGGCCTCCACGCCCCTTGCTGCCTGCGCCTGCTCCTGTGCTGCCTACCTGCCCGTTAGCCTGACTAATAGTTCAGCTGCCTTTACCATCTATTTGTGTGCCTGCCTATCCGTTCTGCTGCCTACTCTACTATAGGTCTACCAGAATCTCATGGCATTTTTTATTTTTTTTAAATTGTGTTTTTCATATGGCAATGTCAATTGTCACCTGTCAAATCAAAGTACTTGATGTGTTAACCGCTGCTGAATTTCTTTGATATTATCTTGTAAATTTGTTATTTTTGTGAAAATGTCGAAAAACCCACTTTGTTCTCAAACGAGACATATTGTTTTCCATGTGTATCATAAAATAAGGGCAGAAGAAGGCGTAAATCAAACTCAATCTTTGATTTTAGAGTGCGTCGTAGAGTGGACCGGTAAGTTGGACTGACTTGTTTTGATACTTTTAGTTTATTTTATATTGTTCTTACTTAATTTTTATTTCTTTCCATTACTATTATATGGTAAATCGTAGGTCAGGGCACATCGAATGATGGCCGGAAGGAAATGGCAACAGTAATGTAACTGTTACTAATTCTTCGACAAGATATTGATTTTAACGGAGATTGAGAATCTTTGACGTAAGAAAAATAATAAGTAATAATCTGCGCCCTGCAGTGGGACGTGTATATAGACGACAGTTTTTGGCGGGATTTTGTCGAGTGAAGTTCAGTGGCTGTTAATATTATTTGCAAATTGATTACTAGTGGATATTGTGATATATTATTGGTGTAGTTTTGTGTCTTAACTGTCTACGCAACTGGACAATTTGTAAAATCATTGACAGAAGCGATCTCGGGATAGTGGAGCGGAGTATTTTATTGTAGTATTGACTGCCTCTGCAAGCCTTACTAGGGAAGACTGACTCGATACAATTTGCTGCCAAATACTCTAAAAAACATTAGAATCTGTTACATCCGCATTCTAATGCATACTAAAGAATAAATATAAGATCCAAAACTCTTTCCAAAGACGTGGCTAAAAGGTCCTATCAACCAGGCTATAAAACTTACATAAAAAAAGTATATATAGACAGATGATGATGAATGACTATATGTAACATGATACATTTTATTATTTTTTACAGACTTTATACATAAAGAGATTGGTTTTCAATATGTTAAATGCCAATGAAAAAGATTCATTTTCATGGAGAGAGATGACATAAAACTACAAAGTTACAAGTTTTTGAAATGCCAGTGGAGTTCATGGAATCGTATTCTAGTTTTCTAGTTCTGAATGAGGTTTTAAGTTATTAGTATTATTTAAATGATATATAATAAATTAGTACATAAATTAATATTCAATTGATTTATTTTTCCTATGTTAAGAACCCGATGTATAACAACATTATTCATACAAATACCTATAATACTCACAGTGGATCTTTGTGTCTCTGAATTAGTTGACACAAAAATAGCTACTGCGCGGGGGCAGTAGCTATTTTTGTGTCAATGTTGAAGGTGAAGATAGCATTTTATAACTGTCTCTTTCACTCGCTTATGTATGTCACATCGTCCTATCTCGCTTACTCTATGCAGTATACTCAATGACAAACTGCGTACTCCGTATTTAATAAGTCACTCTTTGGTACGCGCGCTCTGTTGTTTGTCTATGGTTTCGACAAATGATCATTGAGTATTGCCACGGTAAAGATGGTATTGCGGATGTCGGTTTCTAGGTCTACCGATATTTAATATGTTTTATTTATATATTTGTATTAAACTTGCACATACTTTGACCCACCTTAAGTGTTTTTTTTCCATTTTGTTTGTTATTTATATATTCTTCTATTTTAATTTTTATTATATAAGTCCCGTTTCCGTAAGTGTGTCCGTGGCATCAACAGTGGGCCCTATCAGAATATCAGTGCACGCGTTATTACCTTTTTTGGATACCGCTGCACATGCTGAGACAGGAGCCTTTTTGGTCTCGCACGGGGTTTTTATTTTATTATTGTTTAATTGTATGCTTATTTCTCGTGTCTCCTGTGCGGGTCACAAATATTTTTTTTTCTTTCTTTCTTTCTTTCTTAAACTGTTTCTTACGCAATGGTTGGCAGGACCAACTTCAAAGACACAAAGATCCGCTGTGACTACTATAATATAGGTACCTCATGTTCATTAATACTAAAGACATAAATAAAAATTAAACAGTATCAAGATCGTTTAATCCAATTTCCCCAGTATTGCACACAACAAATTTTTATTTCCACATTTGCCATGAGATTCTGGTAGACCTATACCTACCTATACGATTGCCTGCTTGTCCGTCGTGGTGTCTGCTCAACCGCCTACCTGGGGCATACCACGTCTTCCGTCCATCCTGCTGCCTGGTTAGCTGCCTAGTTCAAGCAACCCACGTCGTGCAAAGCCGGCCTACTACTATATCCTTTATCTTAGTTTTAATTTTTAATTACCCTTAATTTTATTAACATAGCTAATGTCTAGCTCGACTGAGCTAAACGTAACGTTACACACTCTACCAAATTCTCTTCGTGTAAACAGAGAAAGAGCATTCTTCGTTCGGTCTACTAACATGTTAAGACTGTTATGAAAATAATACTCTTGCACCTGATTCTATGTTCTTAGTTCTCACCATAACAAATAATCATCTGAAATCCTCAAGAACAAAAGTTGCTCCCCCCCCCATATTTTTTATAACACCAATAATGATCACAGCTAATGCTGCATGGACATTTCTGGACCCTTCTAAGCTCCTTCATTATCCCGAAAGCAATCTCTATTTTGTTCCATTACCATCGATTGGTGTGTTAAGATTAGAATTTGGGTCTGCACAGTACTATAAACCTTAGTAATGGTCTTTTTAAGCCTCAGAAAGTGTAATTAAGAAGGCAATTGATGAAAAAGTAATGGCCTTTGAAAAGTTTGCAAAAGGCAGTGCTTTTTTGTTGCTATTTGGAAATTGAGTTTATTTATTTATTTAATACTAGGAGAACCAACAACTATAACAGATGGATAACAAGTGTATATGAGACATAGAACCAATTACAGATTCTCACGGATAGAAACAGAAAAAGTAGTAGAAAACTTAGGATCACTTACAGTAACAAGCACGATTTATATGATTAAATAAAAAACAATAAAAAGTCAGCATTCAGCCGAGCGCGTGCCGAATAGGTTTTAGTGGTAAATGGGTCAAATGAGAACTCTTTACAAAGAATATTAAAGTCCTTAGTTGTACTCGTACGAACAAATCTTTGATGTAGACATTGTGGAAATCTGATTCACTGATGTAACATATCAATCAGTAAATCAGTATTCCACAGTTAGGGCGGTTACGCACAACACGTCCATGTCTGTGATTTGAGTTCCGAGTTCAAAATGTTCTGAATTATGACAGATAGATTTCGGTTGTAGTACATAAGCTTAGAACAGTGGTGACCCAGTGGAGAACAGTGGTGGCCCAGTGGAGAACAGTGGTGGCCCAGTGGTATCGGCCGCGGCTTACAAGTTGTAGGTCGTGGGTTCGAGCCCAGGCAGGCGCTTTACTTTGTGTAAATTATTTCATCACCGCTGCTCTCAAAACGGTGAAGGAAAACATCGTGAGGAAACTGACATGTCCGAGAACCAAAAATTCAAAAGACATGTGACATCCACCAACCCGCACTGGGCCCGCGTGGTGGATTACTGCCCATTCCCTCTCACAGACAGGAGGCCTGTGTTCCAGCAGTGGGAACATTAATAGGCTGATGATGATGATGATGACATAAGCTTCCCTACAAGAAGTACTACGGCTACTTCGGAATCCAATTTTTTTGGGAAACGGTTCGGATGTAGTCTGTAACCGCCCTTAGCATGTCAGATTTCGGATTAAATTTTATACTGTCACTTAAGGCGTAATGCGTTCTTAATCTTGCTAATATTATAAATGTTTAAGTTTGGATGGATGTTTGTTTGCTACTCAATTACGCCAGAACGGCTGAGCGGATCTGGATGATTTTTTATAGTCTGGAATAGCACATAGGATAAAAATAACTCTGTGTGTCGGTTACCTTTTCTCGTCTTGAAGGCTACACGAATTGGGATAAAACTTGGCACACGAGTAGGTCTCTCCTGGATTAGTATGTAGAATACTTTTTATCCCAGATGTATGTTCCCTTGGGATGATTGTCAACTTCCACGCAGGCGAAGCCGCTTGCAGAAGTTAGTACTGTAAAAATTTTTTACAACAAAGTCTTCATAGTCAACGTTGTTGCAAGCGCTATTTTCCGTGGTGTTGAAATATCCCGAAGTTCGTTTTAACAAAATATGTGTTTCAATAAAAGAATGGGATATTTTTCAAAGGGTGTTTATTTAAATTGGAATGTTAACAAGAACTTGTGTCTCTTAAATTAAAATACAGCTGAATATTTTGGAGGATAAACCAATGAAGAGACCTTTAAGAATTTTGAAGACTGGCTCAGTAGAGAGAATGAATAATTGAATTAATTACGACAGCCAAGATGTCACCTTGGAGTAAGAAATGTATTGAATACTTTATTGTTACTAGGTAGGCACATATTTCTGACTTAGCATCGAATTGTTCGGCTCAAAACTTGTTCCTATTTGTTTAGAGATTGGCTCCTATTTAATCACTCTCTCACCTGATGGTAAGTTATGATATGGTCGGTAATGGAACAAGCTTGTCACACTCTTGATTTTAAAAAACCTTTTTTTTTGGTTTGGGAAGTCATCCAATGACTTTCCCGCTCTGGGTGAAGCGGAAGGGCGTGTCAGACTTTTACTGACTTAAACCCATCCATGTTCCTTCAGTTGCTTGTGCCAGGGCTGCGGTAATACTCTTTCAAATTTATCCTCGACCCAGACAGGCATCGGCCCTAGTGGTCCCCGTCAGTTTTGCTGAAATCTCTTTGAGGCGCGCGTGGAATACTTCGCGCCTTCGATTTAAATACCCTCGGGTTACAACTATCCTCTAACATGTCTTTACCATCATGAATGGGTTGTAAAAAAGGGGAAAGTGCTGTTGGTTCTATATAGTTCCATATTCCTTTCAACAAAGTTACTATGGGACCGTGATGACACGTCATAGTGGGTGGCAGAAAACTCAGACTTCGACAAGGCATCCTACGTAAAAATATTCCCAAAATGTTTTCCTAGACCTTGGTTGAAGCGCCAGCGTCGTTGTTTTTGGAAACAAAACCGATTTACACTTCATCATTTTTATACCGGCTTTTCAATATCGGTCCCTATCAAGATCAGGTGCCCTAATATTGTTTAGGGCTAGAAATAAATTTCGTATCGGGTCGTTTGGGGGACAATATGTAAACTTAGATACCGCACGTCTTTTTTACTGCTCCGCTATAAAATAAATAACCGGTTTTATCTTTTTCCAACACACACGAAAATAGTAGCTATTGTGCTAACTTATTTATGTGATACTTTTATGCTAAGAAAGTATATTGGTATTTATTAGAAATGAAGTTTGATAGAGGTATCTATCAAATTTTGATAACTTTAGCTAAAGCGTTTTCCGAAGAAATAATATCTAACTGGGTCGCACCAACATATGCTTTTCATTTACGTAAACGGAACTAATTTTCCTTGTGAATACGAGTATCGAACAGTTTCTACTAATTTTTATCGACTTCAAAAAAAGTTAATGAAAAGGTGAATTCAAAAATATGTAACACGTATATGTTTAAATGTACCTAAATCTAAAATATATTAACTAAAAAGTTATAAATAAAAAAAAATAAAAAATACCCGACTGCTTAAAAAGCGAACTAAAAAGACGTAAACAACAAGAAGAAAATCATGCTGTGCAGTCGGAGGGTACGTATTCGTGAGCTGGTCGACTAAAACCAGAAGTATGGTGGTTGTCTCTAACTATTCTCAATCTCATTAATTCTTTGTTTTTTTTTTCCTTCTTTTTATTATTCTTTTTACAATGGTTTTCAATCATCTTCATAGCCCTTTGCTAAGAATAGTTACAGCACTGATAACAATATTTGTGCCACATGTTAGATTGTCTTTTTTTATTTTACTTTTGTATAGATTCCTTTACCGATTGTTTTGTAAATGTGTGAACATTGTAGGCCTTCTAGATGCTTGTTAACATTTGTTAACTTTTTAACTCGTTTTATTTTCTTTTGTTTAAATAATATGTAATCTTTTTGTTTTGTTTTTCTTACGACTTATTGTCGGGCCTACGTTGTCCCCACATATCTAAGTACTAATGCTGTAACAAGGAAATATTGTAAAACGAAACCATTTTTTAAAAGAGTAACCATGGAGTTTCTTATCGGTTCTTCTCCATAGGAAACGACCAACCCGAACCGTGCACCTTTTGTCGACGTTTTATAAGTGCCCATGTAGGCCTATATGAAATAAAAAAAATATATTTTGATTTTGGCTATATATGATTTGTATGGTAATTGGAGGTACCTATCAAAACTAAAAAGAGATAAATAAAAAACTTTTTAACAAAAAAACAAACTGACTTCCAAAAAAAATACTGTGAAGTGAATAATAACTTTCTTTTGCGAAGTCGGTGTCCGAACACGTAAATGATAGGTACCAAAGACACCGACTTCGGAAAAGAAAGTTATTTTTCACTTTGCAGTATTTTTTTTGGAAGTCGGTTTGTTTTTTTGTTAAAAAGTTTTTTTTTCTAGTTTATTGCGTTTCTATTGGCTTTATCCACCATTTAAATGAGTAATTATAAGATCGGTATGGAAACCCTGGCGAGAAGCCTATGTGCTGCAGAGAACGGTTTTCATATTCCTGAAACGACAATGATGATGACTTATATAAGTTTGTCAGTGTATTGGTATAAAATAAGGTAAATTTTTAATTTAATTTCGTAGACTAAACTAAAAAGTTGTTGTTGTTGTTGTTGTGTTGTTGTGTTGTTGTTGTTGTTGTTGTTGTGTTGGTGGTGTGTTTGTTGTTTGTTGTAGTTGTTGTTGTTGTTGTTGTTGTGTGTCTTTATCGCTTACCATCAGGTGAGATAGTGGTCAAGCGCGAGCCTATAATATATAAAAAAAAAAAAAAAAAAAAAAACATAAAAATAGTGTCCTGAAAATCATGAATGATCGAAAGTTGATCGAAAAACGAAGTAGATCGAAAATCTAACTATTTCATGGCAAGATAATTAATTTATTAAGAAACTAGCGGCCATTATTTAGTTTCTACTCATTTATGTCAGACTTAATTTTATCGATAGCATTTATTTTTTTGTTCTGTTCATATCATATTTAACACAATAAAAGTTTTATACTATGTGTATGAATCTATACCAATATTATAAAGAGGAAAGATTTTTTTGTTTGTTTGTTTGTACCGAATAGGCTCCGAAACTACTGGACCGATTTTAAAAAATCTTTCACCTATGGAAAGCTACATTATTTCCGAGTAACATAGGCTATAATTTTGACGGGAGCGAAGCCGCGGGGGTCAGCTAGTACTGTTATATTTAAATATATTACGTTTATTTTAGTTTCGACGGGCTGTTTCCGCAACTCCACGATTAAGCGCGTATTTTGCGTACGGTTGGGATTCAGTACACCAGTACCCATTCGATACACCCCAGCTCCTCGAGAAAGGCCAGCAGCGCCTTGGTGTTGCCAACCATCTCCTGCAGGGTACCTGGGTTACCGAAGTATTTCGCCCTGTAGCCAGCGATTACAGGGCAACTTAGGAGCAGGGGTGCTGCTGTCTCGTCTTCCACCATACATGTACTACAGAGTGGACTGTCCGTGATTCCTATGTAAAAATGGTGCTTATTAAAGGTCCCCTATCCAGTAGTTACGGCTGTGACTGCACGCAACTATTACGTTTAAAAACATTTATTCATAAAACATTTATTTACAACAATTAGTAAAATTAAATTAAGGAATCATGGAGTCACATCGATTCGATGAATCACTTATGATTCAGCCTTACATACAACACTATGCTACACGCTTGCAATTTAAAAAAAAATGTCACTGGCAGGTGTCAGTTTAGTCTACGACATTAAAAACCGGCCAAGTGCGAGTCGGACTCGCGCACGAAGGGTTCCTTACTTGGTAAATTGCGGTTTACGATTTATGACGTATTAAAAAAACTACTGACCAGATCTCGTTCAAACCAATTTTCGTTGGCAGTTTACATAGTAATGTACATCACATATTTTTTTTAGTTTTATCATTCTCTTATTTTAGAAGTTACAGGGGGGGGGACACACATTTTACCACTTTGGAAGAGTCTCTCGCGCAAACTATTCAGTTTAGAAAAAAAAGATATTAGAAACCTCTATACCATTTTTGAAGACCTATCGATAGATACCCCACACGTATGGGTTTGATGAAAAAAAATATTTATAGTTTTAGTTTCAAGTATGGGAACCCCCAAAATTTATTGTTTTATTTTTATTTTTGTGTGAAAATCTTAATGCGGTTCACAGAATACATCTACTTCTTCTTCTTCTTCTTTTGCCATTCGGCTACGGAACCCTAAAAATCACAGTATAGATAACTTTGCTTGACTAAATAAGTGCTTGAAGAAGCAAGGTATCACAATTTAATATGTATGATTCATCCAACCTTCAGTTTTGCAAATTTGAAAAATATGTAGACAGTAGGTATGCAGTTTATCAGCATGTCAACAGCGCAATTATCAAGAGTTTTGTCGCGAATACTCCAAACATAAACATAACAGATAGCAATATCTGTGTATTCTGACAAAATTATTTACCCTTCTCACGGTCAAAGTATGAGTTACAAATCGTAATAATCTCATCTCAATAATAATGTAAAAATTACAGTTTGCGAATAGTTTTGTTGTAAGTGTTACTCAATGACATTGAACGAATTTCGATAAAACTCGATACACGGATGGTTTTTCATGAAGAGGCTTGGCTAAGTAGTAATTATCGCTCGATATCATCTTTAAGTTTAAGAGGGCCCCTCCCGGTCCGTCTATCGTTCAAGCGAGCATGGTCGAAAAGCTTGATGTTTTATCTAGCGAAATGTTTGTAAAAGAGGCAAAGCGAAAAGAAAAAGATAGTGAAAAAAAGTACGTCTGGTAGTCCGATGATGAAACGGGCTAGGTGGAATGAGATCGTGCAATCCATCGTACACTCCCCGAAATGTAACCGATAAAAAAACGACAGGCTGGCAACTCGGCGACGATGTTCACGTTGCGCAGTACCTGACGGACGTTATTTTGATTGATGCAAATGTCCGACATACTCGTCTCGCATCCATCAGGATAAAGAGGGGGCCGCGCGTCACCAGGATTCAGACTTGAAGGTTTCGCAAAAAGAGAGGCAAATAAATTTGCCTTCTCCTCAGCAGAATGGGCCAGCGACCCGTCGGGTTTCAGCAGTGGTGGTAGTAAGGGACGGCTGAAGTTCGACTCGACCGACTTAGCCAGGGACCAAACGCCTTACTACCTGCTGGGTAAGAAGCAAGTTTGGTCCCTATTCGGCCAATGTGGTCAAACCGAGCCCTTCGTAATACCATCTTGCAGGACTTGGCAGCCCTGTTGAAGGCCTTCTTCTTCTGACCCACGTCACTCGATTTGCGCGATCGAGCGTCGACATGCCAGGTATGCCTCATGTTTAAGCGCGTCGGCGCGATAGCATTCGGCGCCAAACCATGGCCACTACTACGTACACTGAATTGGTTTCTCCATATTTTATTTATTAGAAATTTAAATATAGTGCACAAGATACCTATTAGATTAAAAATCAAAGACAGATGTGCCGCGGGCAAAAAATAGTAGCTTCAATGACACGTCTATGTCAATTTACACTCACACCAAAATTAAATTCCACTAAACATGCAGTTTCAAACAGCCCACTAAACAGCACGTTTGAATGCATATTCACTGGAACATTAAACACGATAGGACAGTAAACTGTATTCCCTGCCTACAATTACATGCAAAAGTTGCTAATTCGACTACCGCGATGCAACGGTCCCCAGTGTTGCCGAAAAGCGTGTAATTGAATGGAAAATATGCCTGAATTATTCTTAGTATTTAGCAGCTACAAATTGGTGTTATATTAAGGTAGGTATTTATAGAACATCATTACCAAATGCATATTATTAAGGATTTTACTTCATAAAGAGTGAATAGAGTTGTTTATGTGGGTAAACATCTTTGGAATACTACATTTTCAGTTTCATCATAGGTAAAAACTAGGTGGTATTTTTTAATGTAGTTTTTTTTGTATCTCCTATTGTATGTTACTACTGAGGATGGATGTATGGAAAGGTGCATGTTTGTTACTCTTTCAAGCAAAAAAGACTATACGGATTTTGATGAAACTCTACAGAAATTTAGCTTATACATTAGAATAACACATAGGCTATAATTTATAATGATATTGGGCGAAGTAATATTACCACGTGGGCGGAGCCGCGGGCAGGAGCTAGTAGGTTATAATATATCAAAATCTTTCATTGTATTCCTTTGAAATAAAACTTCACACTTAAATTTGATATACATTTTATTAATCCCTACCTACAAGCATTACGTTCGTTTTATACAAAATACAATTTTACAATATACTCATTTATTATGCCGTTGCCTAATCGGAATAAAACTATGCCTTACTATATTATTACATGAAAAATCGTAGTTTATATAATATGAAATATTATTGTTATGTAACACGCATACAAAAATATTGGCACATGTTAGTAAGCAGAGTATTTAGTCTTCAGCCAACCAAATGTCAGAAGTGCAGTCTCCACCTGGGTATCTGAGAAAGATAATTTTATAATCTATCATTTGCTTTAGGATACTCGTATAAATATATATGCACATGAAAAATACACGATAGGGAAGAAGTTTCGCAAGAATTCGATAAGTAGAAAGTTGATTATGGAAGACATATTATGTGTCATATCGAGAGGAAAGTTTGACTAGAGATGTGACTGGCAAATAACAAAAGATATTAATATAAATGAAAACCTAATTACGGTTTTATAACGAATTTTTGTGCAACTCAAAAACATAAGTTCATTAGAAGTCTTTAAATTAAAACCCAAATTAAGTAAATTAGTTTAGTGGTCTTGAAACTATAATCAAAACTTTTAATAAAAATAAAGTAACAACAGTTTTCATAAATTTAATCCAAAACAGCGTAACAACTAAATAATATAACGTTTAGAAAAACTTAAAAGAATATGTATTCAAACTAAAAACAACAAAGAATCTAAAAACGAAACGACAAAAATTAAATCCGAACACCATACTAAACTTAAAACCAAACTCTCACTGACGCAAAATTTCATACAGGTTTAACGTTTAAAAGTTCGTACCTCATTTCATGTGGCAGGGTAGGACCGTCCGGTTCATTCCCGAAGTGAACAAGGAAGTCCGGATCCAACTTCATGCCTCCATTCACCGTGTCCACGTCCAACTTTACTATCCACCCACCCTGGCAATACAATACAAATGTATTTGAATTTTGTGGGATTTCAGCAGAAAATAATTTTCGGATCCGTTTCTGAGGATGCCGTTTTTTGTTTCGTATGTGAAAAATATTTTTGTGAATGAAGCTGATGTATTTGTGTAAGGATTTTATGCAATGATTGAAGTAGCAGATGTTTTAATGTGATGCAGATAAATAAATAAATGAAAATTAAAACTAAAGCCGCATCAATATTAAGTTTTATTTTAAATAAAACACGGCTCTGTAAACATGTTTTGTACGATCAACTAAACTATACCACGAGAGTTGCATTTAACCTTCTTTTTTTATTAATCTAAAAATAATATTCATTCCATAAAATATAATTCAAGCCTGTTGTTCCATTTAATATTAAAACAAAAAAGGAAAGTTCGTACAACTTGGTTTAAAATTACAGCGGCTGTCATTTATTTGTATGACAAAATATGCGACGGGGCTCATGAATAATTCATCAATCCCAGGTGACATATCTCACAAAATGTATCTCACAAAAATAACTTTATTTTTGTAGAACATTGCATAAAGGACGAGGGCGTAAATAAGACGGAGGTCGAAGGTTTTGATATAAGAGATAAGGGCTGTTTATTGCGGTTTGCTGGGGTGAAAGTGGACCTAACCTAATAAAATACTTTGTCTACTGCCTCCACATACTTGCTCGTGCGACTTTTAATAAAGTCAGCGGACTCTACATTTTTGGGATCCACTATGTGTTTAAGAATTTTGTAGTTAGAATCTCGTGGCATATTTTTAGTTCAAAGGTTGTTTCAAACATGTGAAATATTAAGGTCAAGTGAATTTTGTTTTAGCCTTCAAGACGGTTACTTGCTATTCAAAGAACACAGGCCAAGTAAATAAAATAAAAGGTAAGCGTATATTTACGTGACGTGAGCGTTAAGGCTTTTAAGAGTTTTTTTTTTGTTAAAGATGTACTTGCTATAAACCTGAAAAAGAACCTTACCTCTTCAGCCATTTTAGGGTAAAACTGTTTGTCCCACGAGGTGAATAGCGACGATGAGGCATACAGACGCTTTCCATCAAGGGACAGTTGCAGCATTTGAGGAGAGCCTTGTAATTTCTTGCCTTTTACCGTGACCAGCTCAGGTTGTACTAGCTCCTAAACATAAAGTTAATGTTTACGATCTAACTTACATGATATATGTAAAAAGCACACATTTCAGCCGAAAGCCGTCCACGGCTGGAAATAGGCCTCCCCCAAGAATCTACCAGACTCCCGCAGCCTTTACCAGGTCGTCGCTCCACCTAGATGGAGGCCTTCCAACGTTGCGTCTTCTGGTACGCTGTCGCAACTCTAGAAATTTTCAGCCCCAACGGCCATCCGTTCTGCAAGCAATGTGCCGCGCCCACTGCCACTTAAGTTTGGCAATTCTTCAGGCTATGTCGATAACCTTGGTGTTAAAAACACCAGTGATAACTTAATTAATAACGATATGAATGTGCACAAAATTAATCACGAATTTTATCAAAAAGCTGACCAAATTAACGTAAACAAAAATGATGGAGCACTTTAAAGCAATACCACAAATTACTTAAATGATATTAATAAAATTGAAACATCGAAGTCACTGAAACATTCCACAAATGGAATAAACGTTGAAAAGTAATTTAGCAAACATCAGGGGGTAAAAACTGTAAATGAAAAGAATGACGCGGCGAAAACGTAATTGTGTGAAGTCATGAGGCGTTAATTTCAACTATTACAATTGGAAGAAAGGAATTTCTCGACTGCCGCGCTGGCCTAGTGGTCACAAGGGTTGCTGAGTTCAGTTCCCAGGTCGAGTAAACTGTTATTGAGTTTTCCATCTGATAGGAGATGTTCCAGAAATGTATGGAGCCTGGGCCAGCACTATGTACACACACCTTATGAAAAATCTCAATATAATATAGTAACCGTTTTTTATTGTTAATTTTCTTAAACTTCACTTCGTTTCACTTTATACTCAAATTAAGTTAATTAATTAAATTAATTGTCAAGTAGAGCGACACAACATAAAATTAAACATGATGGATCAGATCAGCAGTATGCGAAAAATGACATTTTGGCAATGACATTTGATTGAAGTGCCATCGTACTGCTATAAAATAAAACAACACGAATTCAATTGCAGCAGACAAGCAATCAATCAATGTCCGTACTAGTAAACTGGGTTGCAAAACTAAAACAATCACTAAAAACTCTGAAACATATCCAATTTAAAGCCAAGCAAAGAAAAACTCAAATATCATCACTTCTTAAAACGGTCAAAGTCGTCAAACGTCATGTCAAAAACAACTTTCATGGCTGCCCTAAAAATAGGGTTGTCTCAATAAAAAACTTTTCAAATGATCATTTTTGTACGCCTGTTTTCTTCAAATTAATTTGTTAGTATTTTTTTGGAATTCCCCTATTTTATTCCTATTTATCTATGATGTATTTATTTATGGTACATAGTGATGGCCCAAAATCAAACATCTCTTTTCCCAGTAACAGCCCGGAATCTGGATTTGATGGAAATAAATTCGCCTTCTATTATAATAATATGGGACTTAAGCACATCATCAGCCTATTAATGTTCCCACTGCTGGGATACAGGCCTCCTCTGTGTGAGAGGGAATGGGCCGTAATCCACCACGCGGGCCCAGTGCGGGTTGGTGGATGTCACATGTCTTCGAATTTTTGGTTCTAGGACATGCCGGTTTCCTCACGATGTTTTCCTTCACCGTTTTGAGAGCAGTGGTGAAGAAATAATTTACACAAAGTAAAGCGCCTGCCTGGGCTCGAACCCACGACCTACAACTTGTAAGTCGCGGCCGATACCACTGGGCCACCACTGCTCTTCTTATGAAATGTAGCTGTAAGTATTATAATATATACTACAACTCTGTCTAACCCTGTAGGGAAAACTGACATGGAGTTATGTAAACAATTTCTTGCCTTTGACTCTCTGTCCTCGATCAGTTTGGTACCAGGATCTGAAGCGATCACACCTCCAAGTTGAACTTTTGCAGTCAATTTTGGGTGTTCAGGATCCGAAATATCATATTGCCTCACTTCACCATGTAACCAGCAGGATCCGTACAAATATTTATCATCCAGAGATATAATAATGTCTCCCAATAAACCTGAAACGAAAATATGATAAAAATATTTTATTCCACTGAAACATTAAGACTGAATTGCAGCAAAGTCTTAAACTTCATAAAATTTGTACGTGTGGATCAATTAAATTTATGATTTGAAGCGGTGGAAAACGCAATATTTCAGCAGCTTGAATTTTATGAATGACTGAGTCACGGCAGAAGAATAAAATGTACCCGAAAACTTGTGTATTTTCGAAGTTTTACGAAGCGAAACAAAACATTTACCCGAAAGGAAATGTCGGGTAACTAGAGAAAAATAAAAGAAAACAGAAAAGTTACCGTTAATCTCGGACTCAACGCCATCTTTGGAAACTTTTTTCGCTGGTATGTCGATGACTTTATCGGCTTTCCACGTTCCGTCTGATGTTTTGTAGAACCTAAATAAAGTTAATTGAAAGCTTTTACTTAGTTATTCCTTTTAGTAGCTGTGAAATTTTCTCAATCTTCCGTTTCCTTTTGGTCTAATTCTTTCTTACTTTGATCTGGTGAGGCAGTTTCTTATGTTGCATTATAATCTATCATATTTTTGTAAAATAAATTCGTATTCTGTAAAACTTTGATTGATGCTCTTAAAGTAAATCAATATATCGGTTTGAAGGGACTGCAGACAAGTTTTTAGATCTAAATAAAATCTGGCTACATAAAAATAAAGCTAACGTTTAAAACTTTCAAAAGGTTGCAATAACAAAAATCCTTGCAAATCTCGTACCTGTAAAGGTTTGCGTTAACCGCACACCCGACAAATCCCTGTGCGGATTTGGGATCATGGAGAAATCTGACCTCGAGGGGTGCGATGCCGTCGGGGCCCAAATCTATGACTTGCTGCAACTCGCGCGTTGACCATTTATAAATATTCAACGAGGTTCCGTAGTGATCCTTGTTTACTACGTCTGCCTCATGAAAACCACTGGGGAAGAACAAAGTTGTGTTAATTTAGGAAACAGTAGTTTTAGCAGGTAGGTGGAGACTTTAGAGAAAACAAGGTGTTCTCATTCTACACCTGCAGCATGAATACGCAGTAAGAACATTTTGTTTATTTCTCATTTGAGATTACTAAATTAATATTTTTTTATTCAAATTAGAAAAACCAAGGTTTCTTGGTTTATCTAATTAACAAAAAGAAAAGAGTGACGACGAAAGTAAGATAATATCAGTTTTGGTAAACTGCTGGTGACAGCTGATGAAGTTAAAGATTATTTCGCTAAAAAGAAACCCCTAAAAAAACTTAAAGCTACCTTAGATGAAATCAGTCATAAAGGATATCTGAATAAAATAACAAACAAAACCGTAGCTAAAGCTTCAGCAATAATAACTTTATTAGGTCTAATCTTTATAAAGGACGAGATTATATTCAAATGAATAATTCCTGTAGTATTCTGCGTAACAACGTATTTGTCGGAACGGCCTATAAAGGTTTAGTTGAGCGTGAATATAATAGGTTTCGAGTTTGATTGTTATTCTAGAAGAGATACTTGACGACTAGATAAATAATTAAATTCAGTTATGTTGACTAAACGAGTCTGATGTTGTATATTTTGAGATGTTTACCTCTTTCTCAGAAAGTTTAACGAAATCTAATATCAAATTGATAAAAATCTTAATATTTTAATTTAATTTACTTACGACTTGAAACGTTTAGGCGTACCCCACTCAGTAGAAAACATCACATCGTGATATGGCTGGTACCAGAAATCGTAGCCAAACTTGGCCAGTTTATTTCCTTTCGTCCATGAGCCTATAAAAAGAAACGAACGATTTACGTTTTTTTTGTTTTCAATATGGCGCCTATTAACTCTCCCCTCCGCTGAAACTGTATAAAGGCGCGTTCACAATTCACCTGTCATTTCCAAAGTCTTCGAATCGATGAGCACAAAATCCCCTTTTCCGTTTTCGTCTTTATCTCCCATCGTCGAAATCATGATTTCGCCGGTTGCCAGGCAGTGCGTCGTGTGCGGGTAACTGCAGTTGAATGACCTCATCTTGGAGCCGTCGATTACCTGGTAATGAGATTTTCGCTATGAACCCTCTATATTAAGGGAGCTGAGAGAATGAGGTCTTTAGCAGTTTCCCCGATAGTAAGGGATTTACATTTAAGTTGGCTTGTTCAGAGTAAACTTTTAGGCGAAGCACCTTTAGGTGTTGCCGTATACTTACATTTTATATTCGAGAATTTTGCACAAATATCTGGTAGCCCATTTGCTGTAATTCCTAATTATAAATTACAATTTTAAATTTTATTTTCAAATACATTATAGATACCGCTCTGAAATTCTGAGTGTATTACTAGAACACTGTTAACATTTATAAAACTTCAGCTCCTACGTGGATATCATAATATTATGTTTCAACTATATATTGCTCCCAAATTCTAAGTACAAAGTGTAGTGTGAAAAGGACAAGCGAAGGTCTAACTGCCAATATAGCGAGTTCGCGAACTGTCTGGCTCTAGTTGGAATGCTGGAAGTTTAACGACTGATTCGGGATGAGTTTGATATACCTAGTTGGGCAAATTTCGCCATCGAACTATGTGACTCTCCGAGCAATAATTATGGTGAGCAAGGCTATGGGCAATGATCGATGGAGAACGGAAGGTATTTGAGGGGGAAATAGTTTGGATGACCGGAGGCTATGGAGTTAAATAGTTTAATGACTTCTGCCGCTATTGAGGTTATTTAGTAGATTGTGCTTGTTCAGTTGTATTGTGTTTTTGGTTAATTTGATAGGCAATTTGTGACCGATTCATCATCATCATCATTTCAGCCGAAAGACGTCCACTGCTGGACATAGGCCTCCCCCAAGCGTCGCCACATTGACCGATCCCGTGCGTCTTGTGACCGATTACAGCTAGATATTTTGAGCTTTGGGAAATTAAGGTTTTATAATACGCCTACTTATTTAGCTTATAAGTTTATGACATAGAGCTGTCCCACGCGGTTTCACTCCCATCTACTGGCTAGTTGGCTACCTACCTACCCTACCCTACCTATCCTACATACAAGAATTTTGTAACTTTAACCGCTTGCACAGCGCACGCAACGTAAGCTCTCAAAAAGGAATAATTGTGCCCGTTTTTGCAATATTTTTCAATTATGCTCCGCTCCTATTGGTCGTAGCGTGATTTTATATAGCCTACTAGCTGACCCCCGCGGCTTCGCTCCTGTCAAAATTATAGCCTATGTTACTCGGGAATAATGTAGTTTGCCATAGGTGAAACATTGTTTAAAACAGGCCCAGTAGTTTCGGGGCTTATTCGGTAAAAACAAACAAAAAATCATTCCTCTTTATAATATTGGTGTAGATAACCTTCCACGATAAATGGACTATCAAACACAAAAATAATTTTTCAATTAATATTTCAACCAGTAGTTCCTGAGATTAGCGCGTTTGAATAATCACTCTTCAGCTTTATAATATTAGTTATTAGTATAGATTATGCATTAAACTATTTCTTTCGCAGTTGCCAAAGAAAGAATACACAGCTCAGTTGAGCCGATGACAACTATTTTGCCAGTGTCGACATAGAAACAGCTCTAAAATAATGAAATTGACTAGACAATAACTTTATGAAAAGAATAGCTTCCATATTTTCATAAACCTTTTTGCGTAAACTGCGAAGCGTCTCTAAAATGTTACACAGCTCGGAGCTCGGACGAGCTCGGACTTAAGTCCTTTCGATTGGAGATCCAATCTACAAAATGAGCCTACCCTCCTACACTTTTATAACCCAAATCCTAAGCTTTACTGGCTTCAAAAGCCTTCGAACCGCCACATTAATTTATTTACCCAATTCCAAGAAAATAAATATTGACTTCACATATTTTTAATAAAAACAAAATATGTACATAAAGAAGGGTAAGTATTTGAAGGAACCAAGAATCCCTTTGAAGCAAGCAAGATGATGTAATATGCAATTTACGAAGAAATTGGCGTTTTTATTTACCCGACGCTTACTTGAAGCGAGGTTATATTAAACAAAATTGCATTTTAATAATGTAGTCAAGTGTTTTATTCTATAGCAAGTTAAATAAATGCTTGAGTAGAAAATACGTTTTAGTGTTGTTTATTATTAGTTGAGCTCAGGCTTGTTATGATGTTTTAGGATTGAGTTCACGTAAAACGGATCATCCAATTTATGTTATGAAAAGAACTTTCGTGTTCGAACTGTCTACATAATCTTTTAGAACGTTTTGAGGTCGTATTGATTTTTCTATATAGACTTACTTGTTTTTTCATTCAACTTTTTGTTCGGTATTTATGTAAAAGACAGTTGAGTTTGGCCTTTCGGTAACTATGTTAAGCTCAAACCAAATTGCATCTATGTTATAAAATATAATCAACACGCTATCAGCAGTTATGTTTTCACGATTCTGTTCATTATCACTCAAGAAAATCAAACAAATTCAATCAACCGGATTGAACAGCAGCCTCTTTTTACTGATTCAATTTCTGCCGATAAACTGATTCGTAAATCTGAATTCAGCGTAAAACAACAATTTACTTCGGGAACAGCCGTTTGTTTCAGTTTTTACGCTCTCGCAATAAAGTTGTAGTTGCCTCGGAAATTCAGAAACATAAAAAGCAAAGAATTAAAAAACTTGCGCAGATCTGTTCACATAAAAATTCAGTTTTATGACCAGTCTATACCATTTCAGTAAAGCACGTCCGAAGTTCGTACGACCGCAACTGCATTTTTAAGGACCTAAACAAATTGTTTACACTTCAATCTTGGACGCGGCCGCTTGGTTGCCAAGCCGATCGTAAAATTGGACCATAAATCTAACAAACAATCTAGAAAAAACACGGATAAGTGCTCCGTGTGAGAATTTAAATTACGATCGACAACGTTCAGGAATCCTGCATAGACCGTAAATTGGGTCCGATATTGATTTATCGATGAGGAAATGCCTTAATCACCCTTACATGTGCACTCTGCTTAAATTGATGTTGTTGGTGGGCTCCAGCACTAAGTGATGTATTAAGATAAATGGTTTATGTCATAATCAAGTCCTGCAGCATTTTGAGGCTGAAAACTGGAGTATGTCTTATTTTCTAGTTAATTTTGACGTAATTGTGATTAGTTTTTGCACCGCTCTCCGGACTTTCCGCGGCCTGGACGGGGTCGCCACCGTCTGATGGCGGACACGGTGAGGCCGCAGGGGAGGAGGAGTGTCGGTATAGCATTGGCCGCTCTTCCTATCGCCTGCGGCCGAAAAGTGGTAGGCTAAGCTAAAATTAAGCAACAATTAGTAGACACTAAATAATTTTATATCAATTTAGACACGAAGCAGTGAAAGAAATCGATAAAACTCCACAAACACAGTCAGTTTCCGAATTGAGAATTTGAAGTTATGATTCTCTCAAACTAAATGTTTTTGATTTTAACAAGTTCTCATGCTATTGTCGAATCTCGCAAGTTCTCAACTTTAAATTCAAATACCGGGTGATAGATAAAACAAACTAAATCGACTTTATTCCTAACTCCTGGCCCCTGACCCCGTTCCACAAACTTGTTGTTTGTCCACACTTGTGTTGTCTAAACTCTTCTCTACCTTTGCACCTATAGTTAAATGTATACTTTCCAGGTATTGGCAAGCGAGTTTATTTACCGCTGCGAGGGAGATGGATTCAGCGAGAATAGACAACGGTCCTTTACTCAATACTCTGTGTAAGTTCACAGTTTTTGATAGTTTGCTTAGAAAGATTTTTAAGAGTTAGAGATTTATATACATCCTTTGACTTACTATTGAAAGCTGTAAAAACAAATTATGCTATTCAAAGTTATACAATGAAAGCAAAAAAAAAACCGACCAAGTGCGAGTCGGACTCGCGCACGAAGGGTTCCGTACTTGGTAAATTGCGGTTTACGATTTATGATGTATTAAAAAAAACTACTAACTAGATCTCGTTCAAACCAATTTTCAGTGGTAGTTTACATGGCAATGTACATCATATATTTTTTTTAGTTTTATCATTCTCTTATTTTAGAAGTTACAGGGGTGGGGGACACATTTTACCACTTTGGAAGTGTCTCTCGCGCAAACTATTCAGTTTAGAAAAAAATTATATTAGAGACCTCAATATAATTTTTGAAGACCTATCCATAGATACCCCACACGTATGGGTTTGATGGAAACAATTTTTTTTAGGTTCAAAAAATTTATTGTTATTTTTTCTATTTTTGAGTGAAAATCTTAATGCGGTTCACAGAATACATCTACTCACCAAGTTTCAACAGCATAGTTCTTATAGTTTCGGCAAAAAGTGGCTGTGACATACGGACGGACAGACAGACAGACAGACAGACAGACATGACGAATCTTTAAGGGTTCCGTTTTTTGCCATTTGGCTACGGAACCCTAACAAGGTTTCTGTAAAGATGATGTCTTCCTACATGGGTTAGATTTTTTCGGCTCTATAAGAATGAAAGTACTAAGTTTTCTAAGGAAGGTAAAGAGTGGAATTCACAGTCTTTATTTCCTGATAGCTATAAGCTGGGGATCTTCAAGTTAAGAATGGATTGAATACTTCCAGGCAAGCGTGCCCATCGCTGACCACATTATCACCTATCCTATATATATTATTAGAGCCTATCAATAACAAAAAAAAATTACATTGTGTGTAATAATTAAGCCAACAATAGACTCAAATTAGCCAACTACAAATAGATGTCTATTTCCAAACGAGGCAGTACTGTATACAAATATCAACCTACAGCACTACCCACTAATATCGCTCTGAAAAAGCATGTTTGCGAAGCACTCAAAAAATAATATGAACCACTTAGTTGGTAATCTTCCCGTGATAGTTGAAGTATCAATCAAGCAAATTAGGGTCATAACGGTGTATGGAGATGAGGGCGAGGCGAACTGGCTGAACGTGCGTCGGGACTTTTACTGCTTTTATTGGAAAACTCAGATTAGACTAGTGTTTTGAGGAAGAACTAAAATGTTCTTTGGAGTGATAATATCTGTGTAGGAAGAAATATTTGCAAGTTGTAAATATTTTGATAAAAACAAATCAGAGGGATGCCGCTGGATGACAAGACTGGACAACACGTGATGAGGTTAAGTGATCTATTTATTGGCCTATTTCTAGCAGTAGACAACTTGCGGCTTAAATTATGGTGATAATGATGACCATAGTAATCATTTTACTATAGAAAATAGAATTATGCTAAACGCTGTTGATCATTTTAATCGTTACCTAAACTTTTTCACTTTTTATAAATTAATTTAATTAAATTAGTTGTTATTTCAACATTTTTCTTCCTATTTTAAATTTAAATGAATCAAACAGCTAGCTTTTGCTACTAAAAGATTTATATTTCATTAATTCATATCCTTACTAATATTACTAGCGACCCGCCTTGGCTTCGCACGGCTGCAATGTGGACACTAATGTGGTGTCTTTGCATAACGACATCAACTAAATTCATGGTACGTGTATCTAACGTATTTAATTGTATAAGGAATAATACTGTATTACTTAAAATAGCTTCATAAGTAACCTATATTTTTTTGATACATGAAAAAGTTAAAAATGGTTACTGTGGGTTATCCTTAAGAGATAGACAAATACCACCATAGACTGTTTTGTAGATCTTTTTCTGATAAATAATTCCGTAGTACATTATTATAATCTATCTCGTAAGATTTAGCCAGCGTTTTGAATATAAGCGCACAAATCATTTTTTTCGGCTTTGCACAACTATAATAAGCATGTATTATATACCTCCTTCCTCTCAAATCAGTCTGTCTATTTATGGTAACCGCATTAAAATCCGCTGCGCAGTTTATGAGATCAAAGCGTACAGACGGCGGCAAGCGACTTTGTTTTATTCTATGTAGAGATATTATATCATCACCTTCATCTGCCTAGCCTTTTCAGCGATACGTACACCGTTTTGAGAGCAGTGGTGATGAAATAATTTACAGAAAGTAAAGCGGCTGCCTGGATTCGAACCCACGACCTACAAATCGTAAGTTGCGGCCGTTACCACTGGGCCACCATTGCTCCCTCCAATATATAGAGATATATATATATACCTTTTCACGCTTAAACCGCTGAATCTATTAAGATGCTTTTTGCTATGGAGATAGTTTGAGAGCCTGGGAAGGACATAGGACAGTTTTTATCCCGGTAGTGTGCTAGTGTTTTCTTGGGATAATAAAACACTTTTTACGCGGACGAAGCCGCGGGCAATAACTATTTTTAACAGAATGAATTAGAATATTTAAATAATTAGGGACGTAGATTGTTAAACACTTAATTATCACAGACGAGTACATTTTATCTTCTTTAAGGCTTCAAAACTTAAATTAAGAAACGTTTTCTGGACGCGTTCGCGTTTACTTGAACGCGTCTGGAAAATGTTTGATAATTAAATTTTTAGATAAGCACTGAATTAGATAACTAGTTGGTTTTTTATAAGATGTAAAAAGATCTTCAAAATCTTAAAATATATTCCTAGCCTTTATTAATAATTTAATGTAGCCGTCCTTTAGTAAAGAATTTTATATTCAATATCATGTTTTTTTTCAAAAAATTTGAGAATACTGGAACTTATAATCAGATATAAGTCTGAAATCAACGCCTTGTTGAGCAAGCGAGGTAGTTAATATTTGTACCTACTCTGTTTGAGCAGAGGCCTTTGACCAGCAGCGGGCGAGACCAGGGAAATGGACTGGTATTATTATTTCTTCGTGGTATAGTTTTCCATTGACCTTAACTATGTGACAAGTAAAATTTCACAATTTTAAAACCCCCGACACATTTATCTTGCGAAAACACCCCGATTCAAACAGTAAAATGCCCATAACTTTTGAACGGCTGATCCGATTTTATTCAAACATAGCTAAGAACACTCTCGACAAAATTACCTTTCGAACAAAAAAAAACTAAATCGAAATCGGATCATCCGCTTAGGCGCTATGATGCCACAGACAGACACACAGATACACAGCAACACACGTGAAACTTATAAACACCCCTCTTTTTCCGGCGGGGGTTAATAACTAAAATAAATTGTGCTGGAACTTTAATTTGGTACTCACAAAGTACCCATTCTTCACTTACTTTATGCATCTTCGGGTTCCTCGGTTCCGAGCCAACATCTACGACGAAAACTTTCGCAGATTTTAAAGCAGGCATAATAAGGAGGTCCCGTTTGAGAGAGGGGTCGTCATAGCAGCTGGAGCAAACGTTCCAGCCGCTGTGATGGAGCTCGTCGCCCGTACTACCAGTGTGGGTACGTGCAATTACCTGAAACCAATCAAGGAGTTAGAACGTCTGTTAGTTTTCTGTATACTAAGACTTATATTATAAGTCCTTTTAAAGGAACTCCACTACACTAAGGCCTAGTTCGGACTAGGCTAGTAATTTAGTAAAGTAGCGAGTAATTTAGTGGCTAAATATGTGCGAACCACAAACAATTAGTCGAGTAGTTTAGTGAATGATTTAGTCGAGTCAATCCATTCTACTCTATTTTTATCGGGCGAGTAGCTTCCTCCACCACGCGTCCGTGCCTACTGGTTCACCGGCTAAACAAGTCCGAACCTGTTAATTTAGTCTAGTTCATTAGTGCCGGCAAAAATGTCGTTCTGCTGGAGCGAAAAGACAACTTTGAAGTTTGTTTCCATATACTTGGAGCATGAATGCTTATGGAATATTAAGTCCCCACAATACAAAAATAAAAATATTAAACAATCCGCATACATGGAGTTAGAAAAAGAAATGAATATACTCCGATTTGGGGAAAAGGAAATAAAATTAAAATTAAAAACATCAGGTTAAAGCACAATTTTATTATTTTAAGTGTTTCAAAAGCATATTTTTCTAATTTATCGCTTCTATCGATCCATTTTCGTACCCATAACTTCTTTCCCTTAATTACACAAATTTCCTCTTCCACCTCTTCTAAAATGGCCATTGCGATTAATTAACTCTATTGCGTTGCAGGCTGTTCATCTTGTAAAACACCACTCACTTGTGTACTGTATTCAAACCGAGTGCGAACGATTTCTGTGTGCAGTAGCGAGTAGAAGCCACTAAATTACTCGCTACTTAACTAAATTACTAGCCTAGTCCGAACTAGGCTTAAGTCTCATAACGGATACAATACATCGTTTAATGTCAATAAACAAAAAGTCGTGTTTGAAAAAATGACTTAAAATAAAGGGGTAACTAATACCCAGGTTTACATAATAGTTAAAATTAATCAATTAATCATTATCAGCCTTTTGAAGTTCCAACTGCTGGGATACAGGCCTCCACTCTGTGAGAGAGTGATTGAGCCTTAATCCACCACGCAGGCCCAGTGTTGGTTGTAAGTAAGATTTTGAAAATAATAATGCGGATCCAGAAAGCAAGCAAATTGCTGAAAGAACCCTATCAATACGGATCTACCTATTGTTAGAAAGAATATGGGTAGCGAGTCAATTAAATCTGCGAAGTATAAACTGTCCTTGACAACTTCGTGCCTAGACTAAACGAGACATACATACATAAACTCACGCCTTTTTCCCATGGGGGCGGACAGAAACTACAGAACGCCACCTGCTAACATCTTTACATACTTCTTTTGATTCATTCACGTTCATACATCTAGTCATACTAGTGGTTATAATTGTGTTATGGTTATTAGTACTGCGCACCTGGCCTTTCTGAAGAACATCACCAATAAGGTCTATGTATGACTTTCTAGGACGTCCCTTAACGGCGTTTCCATTCACGTCTGCCTTGTAATTACCTTTTGTTAGTCGCCTTTCATTAATCCTGTCAACATGACCAAACCTTCTTAGCATACTCTTTACAATTCTTGTCACTACATCTTCTTTTAAACCACTACGTTGTTTTATTACATCATTCCTCAATCTATCATTCAAAGTTACACCACACATACTTCGCAATGAACGCATTTCTACTGCATTAATCCTACTTGCATGTCTTCTTTGCCATAACCAACCTTACCTTCTATAAGTGTAGGCACCAGGATGCAGATTTAACGATGGTATTGTATAAAATTTATTATTTTAATGAATTCTATACCAAGCTCAAATGGCTTCTTATTTGCCTTGGCCGGATTGCCCACACACTTTCTTTGCTATATACTGTGTTATTTAATCCTTTTAGTCCTGTTTATCTTAAAGGATACTTTCAGTTCTCTTGTGACACACATTCTAGGACCTTGAGATCATAGGAAAACCTTAAATTAAGTATTTATATGCATTCCTCATCCTTCTTCGTCAATTCCTTCACAGTTCAAACAGCTTATTGTTTGTGGAATGAATTTGTTACCGAAGTAGGCGTGCTCAAACATTACCAACAAGAAGAGGCATTTCCTTTCACTGTAATTATTCTTCCCCTTTCTGTTATATATTTGTTTTATATTTATTAGTATATCATTTTGTATTGTATGTATGTATTTTATGTTAAAATACCTAAAATAGAATTATATGCTTTTTGTACTCTGAAAGTCTTTTGTTCAGTCCATCAAAGGTTGATTATAAGAGGTTGCCCTGAGCGACAAACAGACCATTGTACACTTGACTTAATAAATTTTTGTCCTGTAATCTACTAAGTCACCACTTACACCAATAGTAAAGTATATAATAAAAAGTCAAGTAAAAAGTATGTCATTAAATTCGACGACACAGTAGACGCAGTGACTGAGCGATTGGCTGCCCTGCAATACTGCGTGGCACGGTTTCGAATCCCCTTATGGAACAAATATTTGAGATAGTTGATACGGTCTGATTTTGTGTGCCTATGCGAGTTTAAATGTTTGTAAATGCTCCCATGAGACAGGCGAATTCCCAGCGTGCGGTAACTTAAAAAAAAACCCTTTTAGTAGATATCCAAGTGTAAACAAGTCTGTCAGAATCCTCTAGAAAATAACACAGTTCTCAGAAACGATGTTTTGATTACTAAACAACACCGTTTCGAAAAACAATTTCTATTCATGATGTTTTTCAACGGAGTAAAAACATTCAATATAAATTATTTGTGAAGTAAATCAAAACAACACCAATTTATTGTAAATTACAAGAGCTAGTTAAAAGAAATCTAATACTATAACATCAGCCTTCCTTTTAATCAAAGAGTAAAAAACTTTAGAACATCTAAAAGAAATCCTATAATCCGAGCAACAAATCCCGGGCAATATATTGCATTCCGCTTGTTAATTTAGTCCCGGTATTGCAATGGCAAAGTACACAATAATACTTCCTACTGGATCCTGAAATCCCGGGATTACTGGTACGTTATTGTCCTGCGACATTGCCCGACTAAATGGCTGGATGTAAGGTTTTATTCGCTAATACAAAAGTAGTGCGTAATTGCTATTTTCTTGTCGGGAATATTGGTCGTATCTCGTGTCTTATTTCGGGAAATTGTGTCGTATGCGGACAGCTTCCCGAGAGGTAATTATTTTCTGAACGGCTTGTTGAGATGGGTCTGGACAACGTTTTTGCGTGGATAATTTTCGTTGGTAATTCGGAAATGTAGAAAGATATTCCTCTTGGATGGACATGGGGAATTGAATCGTACTATTATAATTAATGTGTCATTCGCTGTTTGTGTGTGAAATATCTTCTTAATTGGACAAGAAATAAATAAAATCAACTGTGCATGTAATATACATTATCATGCAGAGTACCTATAAAAAGCTTTCTTATGTAGGTTTGTGTTGTGTTCATTTTAAGTTTTTTATGTTCATCCAAAAGATGTCTGGTAGATTTTGCTGTTCGCCACATGAGACCGCCATTTTGTAAACATTCAATCTTTATCTATAGGTACTTCTATGCTAATATTATAAAGAGGAAAGATTTGTATTTTTGTATGTAACGAATAAACTTAAAAACTACTGGACTTCAAAAATTCTTTTACAATTGGGATGCTACACTATTCCCGGCTGACATAGGCTACTTTTTACTCGACTGCCGAAGGAGGGTAATATGTTTATCAGTCTAAGTATGTATGTATGTTTGTTCCTAGGCGTTGGTTGATTTTGATGGTTCTTCTAGAATATTGTACAAAGAGTTACGCCACAATTGTGGTGTACAATAAATAAGATCATAGCTATCTACGCGTCTATAGCTCTAATCTTCATTTTGTAATATTAAACAACAAACATTTCCCGAAAAAACGAGATTCGGTTCAGATTGAAAATTTTGTAAGAATGTCACAAAATATTCAATCTTTTAATTTTCAATATTCAATTTATAGGCAGAAACGGTTTACCGTGATTGACACGAAACTCTCATAGGACGAGCCGAATATTGAACGCAAAACATTTAAAACTTTTCTTATAAATCCAGCGGATTAGCGAGATTACGGGAGTATTTTTTATCCATTTGAAATGATATTATAAAACCACTCTAAACCATGACCCGGGTAAAAATTGCTTATAATTATATATAGCCGACCTAGTAAGGCATTTTTACTTTTAAGAACAATTTATCACTAAGTTGAAACTTTACTGAAGCTTTGGTTTCGTGATCGTACGCACAATGCTGCGATATACGATACCGGACACAATCTTGTTCACCGCTGACGGAACAAAAAATCATACTGATCGAAATAAAATATATGGAAACATAGAATTATGTTCCCGGCACCGCATGCCGCAGCGTTGTGCGTTTGGACAGCCAATCACATAGACAGATGATTTAAAATGATGTACAAGTGACATTTAACCTTATTGTAGCTCCTTTTTTTACTATATATAGGCTTGCGCTTGACCACTATCTCACCTGATGGAAAGCGATGATGTGGTCGACGGTGAAGCACGATTGCCTAGAAAAAACTCATTCACTCTTGACTCTTTGTCCCCTCGTTGGGGTCTTTAACCCCTAGATTGTAGCTATCGGGAAACACAGATTCCGGCAGGGAATTCCACTCCTTAGCTGTACGCATAATAAAAGTGTCCCCAAAACGTTTAGCGCGTATGGGTGGGATGTCCACCATGTACCGATGACGCATTGCCGTACGTCTGGTAGTCCGATGATGTGCTTCTAGGGTTAGCTCGCCGTCCGATAATGACCAAGCCCGAGTTTACGGCGCATAGTGTTCCACGCGCGCCTCAAAGAGTCGTCAGCAAAAGTGACGGGGCCCGACACGACCAATGACTGTCTGGGTCGCGGATAAATTTGAAAGAGAGTTACTGCGGCCCTGGCACAAGCAACTGAAGGAACACGGGTAGGTTTTAGTCAGTAAAAGTCTGACACGCCCTCCCGCTTCACCCAGAGCGGGAGAAGTCATTTGATGATTACACACCCAAAAAAAATAAACAAAAAAGGGTAGCTTCCAGGTCGACTTTACATTATAATGTAACAAGTACGTGAATAAATTACTAGGTCTTACTCCCGGTTTCCCAGGTTAAAATTATCGGAGAATTAATGTGACAAATTGTCAAGCACGCGTTATCTGCTGTGATTGGCTGTTGAAACTACATAAATATTTATAACACTTCAAAAATCTTTGAAATATTTTTCAAGCTTAGTGCAGTCAACATGAAAAATACCTGTTATTCACAAGTAAAACTGATTTACGCCTCAATAAACCGGACCTTTCCACTTTCCATTATGTTCTTAGATCGTAAATTCTTCTGAATAAGAAATATATCCCAAGTGGATTTATAACCTCTCTTTCTAACCTTAACATAGTGGTTATCAACCAAAGAGTGCCGAACCCCTTTATTATAGGTAAGTCCTTTTAAAGGAGACGTCTTCCACTCTTCTTCAGTGTCGCCATGACAACGGAAAAAATCTTTGTTTTACCGACTGATATAATTATATCGATTAAAGTCAATAAATAACTAATTATAATTGTCAATTTGATTTAAGGAGGCTATGTCAAGGTTGAGAAGAGTGGAAAAATACACGGTGACTTTGAATATAGGGAGAGAGCTCCACATAAAATTATACTTGTTTATCCCGAAGGCATGAATAGAGAAGTATACCCGTTTATCGACGGCAGCAAAAAACAAACGGATATCTACAAGTTCACTAGTTTGCAGAGAGCGTTTTTAACGCGAACATATTATGTTATAACTTCTACAAGAGCAATGCCAGCTAAACAATAAAGGTCACGATATATACGTATATCGAAATACGTCAGATGTCTTTATCTACTTCGTACAAAATAAATAACTGAATCGGTTTGTTTTCGTTTTCTCGCCAACTTTTACTATAATTATTTCTTATACTTTTTTTTGTCTTATTATGTAATGAAGATTACGATGAAGAATTGAGGTTTCATTTATAAATAAGTGCAGTCGGCTTCCAGTCTTACCTAATTCAGCTGAGTACCAGTGTTTTACATGGAGCGACTGCCTATCTGACCTCCACAACCCAGTAACTAGGTAACATGGTACCCCTTGGCTAGACTGGTGTTAGATCTCAAGCTTCTGACTACTCGTAACGACTGTCAAAGATCCTCAAATGATAGCCGGGACCAACGGCTTAAGGTGCTTTCCGAGACACGGAGGAAACCCGGTATGTTGAAAATGGTCACCCAACCACGGACCGACCTCGTCAAGCGTTGTTTTACCTTGATGATCGACCCGTGCGGCTGTTGTTATTCAGCCATGAGCTCCTCCTGCACTTTACTCAACAAAATTCTAGTAAAAAATTTGATATTTTATGAAAAAGAAACGTCTAGACAAAGTAAAGTACCTATTCTGAATTCAGTTATGTAAAAAAGTGAAATTCGCAAAAATGCAGATGTCCTAATTTGCCGTCACAATGTGTCAAAAGATCCGTTTAAGTCCGATGCAAGGGTGCGATCCAGACTCCGCACTGTTAGTGAGAATTCTCTAAACATAGGTATCTATAGGTATCTATCTACAGCGACAGACTAATCGGGTAGTCTGATACGACGGGTTCGTATCACATTATGGGAACCGATTAAAATGCAACTGGCCCTTGAACCCTTTAATTTCACATCCCTATTTCGTCCCTTTCCGGGTTCACCTGTATTATAATGCTTCTATAGATATCACAGGGTTTGGTTATAATAAGGGTTACAGTAATCAATTAAATCTTTCCGATTCCTATTATACCGGATTTCGAACGATATTTCGGAATCCGAACGATATTCGTGAATACCAATTGCGACATCCGTAGATATGGCGACGTGTTCTTAGCTTGAGCCGACATGGCTTAAGTTTTATCTTTTACATTGTCATCCTCATGTCCTAAGCTTAGATCACAGAGTACAGAATCGGAGCACTGCACTGGCAAAAACTAGAGATACTCTATTACTGATATACATTATACTGAACTTTCAGCTGTCAGAATTGTCACTGGCTGTCAATTTCCACAGGTAAACTGACTGCCACGTTTACGCGGCTCCACACGTTGGCCCCAACGTAGGTCCAGGTAACGTGTGGATCTAGAAAATTGGCGCCAACATTCGGGCGAGCGTTGGTAGTTGGCTAAGCGCGTGTCAGTTTTATTAATGGAATCTATGGCAACGTTCGTGATCCATGGAGTGTTTGTTTTATGATGTGTCGTCATCCACCATCTTCTTTGATGCGGTTTTTTCTTTTTATTCAGTAACACTTTTCATCATTTTTTTTTAATTATAATATGCACTCAGTATTTGCAGCAATTGCCGTATCAGACATCTATACATTGGTTTTGACGAGACAGAACTAGTTTAATAGCCAACGTGTGTACGCCTCACCAATTAACCGACCAACGTTGGTCCAAGCGCTGCTGGGACCAACATGTGAAGCCGGTATGAAAAGTTTTGAAATGCCATCTCTAGCAAAGATAAAGATATATTTATTTGCTTTAACACGTGTATACATGCAGGCATAAATAATACGTGCATGCAGGATAACATAAAAACGTACAAAATGTTCGGACATGTTTGCCACATTCTATGGCGTGCAAATATTTTCAAAGTAATAACTAAATAGTATAATGAACAATTACAAAAATAAACTTTAAACACAATAATTACAAAAATGTCGACAATACAGATCTGAAAATAAATAATAACTGTGTCAAAATATAAATGGAAATGTCAATTAATAATATTAACTCATAAAAATATGTAAAATATCAAAAAAAAAAAACAAATAAAATGTATGTCATTATCTGTGTCAAATAACAATCAAATGCTAATAATATCATACAAAATTAGAAAAATGAATTTAAACAAAATAAAACAATCAAAAATTTAAATAAACAATTACAATGTCAAATATCAAGCAAATGTCATATGAAATTTATGTCAGATCTATATAGAATATCAATAAAATGTCAAATAAATATTATAAAAAAAAAAACTACTCATGTCAAGGATATGCAACATTCAGCAAAATGTCAAAATATTAATAATAATCTATGTCAAAATAAATGATTCCGCCAGAAATTCGCTAATAGTGTAGTAAGCCTTTTTACTTAAAAACATTTTTAATTGTTTCTTTAATTTGACGTTATTTAGCTCCCTCCAACTTTTGGGTAACTTATTATAAATAGTAGGAGCCATGCAGAAGACACTTTTGCGCATAAGCGCCGTCCTACTTCTATGTAGACAGACTTGACTCTGATCACGCCTGTTTCTAGGAAATTTATCCGCCATTCGGGGAAATAAGTGATTATTCGTCCTAACAAACATTATCGTTTCTAAAATATAAAGGGAGCCAATGTTAATAGTTCATATCGTATGAAATAGGGCTTACAACTATCGGTGGTTTTTAAATTAAACATAGCTCTAAGGCATCTCTTTTGTGCTTTGAAAGCAAATTCCCTATTAGTAGAGTTTCCCCAAAAGATAACCCCATACCTAAGAATTGATTCCGTTAGCCCGTAGTACGCGGTTATTCGTGCATCTATGATAACCGTCCGTGAAAGAATGTACAAAGCGTACGCATTACTGCTTATTCTTTTAGTCAGGGCCTCTATGTGCGCCTTCCAGTTTAAATTCCTATCTATTGTCAATCCTAGAAACTTAGTTGTATTCACTGCGTCAATTGTTATATTATTGTATGTTATGTCAAAATTGGGAAAAGGCAGCGCGCGTTGGCTAAAATGCATTAATATAGTCTTATTTAAATTAATTTTTAAATTGTTATTGTCTAACCATCCTATAGTTTCGTTTAATGTTTTGTTTATATCTTCTTTATAAAACTCTTTTTGATTACACGGTATTGTAATTGTACTGTCATCCGCAAATAGTGCAATCGGGTGTTTGATTGCCATTGGAATGTCATTAATGTACAGTGTGAAAAGCGGTGGTCCTAGAATGCTTCCTTGTGGAACTCCGTATACCACGTTACGTTCCTCCGATTGAAATATTTCTTCCCTTTTAGTGTTTAAATTTATTTTGCTTATTTCTGTTACTTGTTTTCTGCCAGTTAGGTACAATTTTAAAAGCTCAAGCACATTACCTCTTACACCATAAGCATCAAGTTTTTTAAGTAAAATATTATGTTGAACGTAATCAAAAGCTTGGGTCATGTCACAGAATATAGCACACACTGGAGTATTTGTGTCCATATTTGTCATGACAGTATGCAAAAAGTCATAAATGGCCATGTTAATCATTTTATTTTTCCTAAATCCCTTTTGTTCGTCACAAAGAATATTGTTTGCGTTTAAATAAACATTGAGTTCTTTATAAATGTATTTTCAATAATTTTCGAGAATATTGGTATCAGTGATATTGGCCTGTAGAATTCCATTAATTCTCTATCTTCTTTTTTGAACAATGGCTTTATTACGGATTTTTTTAGGGCATCTGGAAAAACACCTTCGCTTATACATACATTTATGATGTAACTTAAAGGACCAGAAATTTCTTCGGCTACCGCTTTGATTACTTTGGTACAGATGCCATCATAACCGACACTGTTCGTATTTTTTAGGGCTAAAGTTATTTTTAAAACGTCGTTTGGCAAACATGGAGGCATAAACATAGATTCCTTCCTGTTTAAAATATGCTTAGTGACTCTGTCGCCCGAATTAGTAATGGCCTGAATTTTATCAATAAAATAATTATTGAATAGATTTGAAATACAATTTGGATCCGAGATAATGTCATTATTATTAATTCTAATTTTATTAATGTTATTTTTAGGAATATTTAATTTTGATTGATTTATGATTTGCCATGTCGTTTTGGATTTATTATTTGATGTTTTTATTTTATGATTGTTTTGAGCCCGTTGAGTTAAATTAATAATCTTTTTAAATCGTTTTTTATAATTTTTAAACAACATTTTATTATGTTGAGTAGGTTTTATTCGGAACTGCCAAAGTAATTGTCGTTTTTTCTCGCTGCATTTTTTAATACCACGAGATACCCATTTTCGTTTTCTACGAACGTTTACTTTGTGATTGAGGTAATGGATTGGTGAACGTGTTTTGTTATTAGCTCATACCTGTACCTACTTATTCTGCAACCATACTCGTTCAGTTTATACCGTCACAGGTATTTATGATACCCACGAGAGAAAAGGGGGCCGCCTTTTGTTTTGGTACTAATGAGCTTTAACGCTTCCACAGTTCACATGAAGGCACGTCGCTACAATGCCACAAAGATTTTGCGTTGTTGCTTGGAAATTATTCAAAATTTTGTTTTATAGATCGTTATAATGCCGCACCTGTCTATGGATGCCTTTACGCAAAGGACACACCGCACAAAATGTGATGCACGAAAATATATAATTTTAAGAAAAAAAAACTTTCTTCTGTTGATGTAAATACACATTCAGAAGAGCGTCAAACTCTTGATTATTCAGAACACGACTCGTGGATAAAAAGGTTTGAGTGCCTATAGTTGCCTCAATAATGTTCTCATTAGTTGATTTTATATTACACTAAAATATAACGGATTATATAATATAACATACGAATCTGAACTGCGGGCTGCTAAATTTTAATACAGCTTCATAATACTAACCTGACAATAAGTCGGTGATTTAGGGTCCACGTCAATCGTGGCTAAATAGTCTTGTTTAGTTTGATCCGGTTGTACCACGACCGTGTAAAGCAGCTGCTCTCTGGGTCCATTCTTGAAAGCATCTAAAGGAGACGCGTAGCCCGGTCCTTTACCTAGGAACAAAAATAACAGTCTGTTGTAGTGTGTTCCCACAAGAACAGTGAATTTTGCCGGGAAAATAAGTCGAATCTTTCAATCAGTGAAAGAATTTTCGTAATTGTATGAATGATTGCAAAGACTACCTCTGACGAACAATTTGTTGTACATATTACATTATTTTGGGTTTCAACAACTATAGAAAACATTCGCAAAAATATAAATAGCTTTACTAAAATTTAAAAGAAAACCCAAATATGATTGAAAATTAAATTCATAATGTAACACTGAGAAAATCGGGCCAATCAAGTATGATATTTCGCTTGATAAAAAAAATAATAATGAAGCAATCAAAAACTTATAAAAATAGATTAATCACTGTTTGCTGTTAAAATAAAGTCAAAATGATCAACTCTTCTCCATCATTGTCTTCATATAAGGAATCAAGATACATTATCAAAATATTGTAAACATCAAGATCACAGATTTAATCGAGTTGTATGATTAGTTCTATTATAAGTTAACAATAAGCTTTTGAAATTTCATACATAAATTATCATTTATCTATGCGTCTCTCACAATATATATTGTGTCTCTCATATTAATATTAAACTACCATTGTTACAAACTAGCAGATTTTTGTCACAAAAATTCACATTTCGCCATGAAAAACAAGAAAAAGTGTATAGTCTTCTTTAGACTCAATATCGTACCCAGAAACAAGCAAGAACTAATTGCGGCTCTCATAACCTTATTATATGCAAAACGTTTTGAGGATGAAAAGTCGCCAGACTTCTTGAGCATTTATTTGAGTCATTGGCCAGACTTCATTCAGAAACTGAAGGTTTATTTTCCTTGCAAAACAAAAATCGCTGCTGAACTTCAAACAAAATTATACGAATTATTTAACTCATAATAGTTTATTAGACACGTTCACAAACATTTTAATTAAACTTAAGACAAATGTTTTTTATTATAAAATAGTAATTAGATGTTTTTACAGTCTTTAGTCTCTGAGACGAGCCGGACGTCGCCTCTTGCGGCGTGCTTTCCTTCTCTCAGTGTTGCCAATGGATGCCGCGGGGTTCTCACACGCGGCGTTCCGAGTGATTTGAAAATCGCGCGTTACAATTATCCAATTTATATTTTCACTATGCGCACAGCCAAGGACTGGAATTCCCTGCAGGAGTTTGTGTTCCCTGATAGTTGTAACTTGGGCATTTTTAAGTCAAAAGAGAATCTTGGCAAGCATGTTCTATCGTCGTTCATATCATTGCAGGTGAGATAGTGGCTAAACCCGAGCCTTGTTAGGCGCTAGAGGCAATAGTAAAAAATATGTATAAAATTTCCTAAATCGAAAAATATAAAAAGCACATTATATTTTTTATCAGAAACATACCTACATACTAAATAAGCTAAACGCTGAAATTACAAATGCAATCTTAGACCAAATAATAAAATCAATTTCCCGTTTTTCCCTCCAATATTTATTTTGGGGTACCCCAATTTTCTTTCAAAAAGAGAACTGTCAATTCGTATAAATCGTCGATAGGCATCAAAACGTTATTTTTCCTGCGTAAACGAGGGTAGCGGACAAACATGGAGGGATGCCACCCTCGCCATTTTAGTAATCACGTCAGGTAATGCTTGCATATAAATTACTCCTTTGTTCGGTTTAATCCTATCAATAATCCATTGTTTCGGCTACAAATTGCATAGCTTGTTAGTTTAGATAAACATTCGGGTATGAATATTAAATCTTTCATACTTAATAGATATACCTAGATGCCTAGATAAAATGTAAAAAAGAAAGAAAAAAATATATTTATTAGTGACCTGCAGTTTCGAGAAATAAGCAAAAAACAAGAAAATCAACAATAATAAAAATAAAATCCCGTGCGGGACCTAAAAGGCATGTTATCTCAGCATGACATGCTGAGATAACATGCCTGCATCTGCACATTGTGCAGATGTGCGATATCCAAAAAGGAAATAACGCTGCGCTGATATTCTGATAAGGTCCACGGTTGATGCCAGGGACACACTTACGGAATCGGAAAATAATAAAGGTAGGTAGATACCCAGAAATACGTGAATAAAAACTTAAATTTTCTAAGAATGTTGAGTGGTATTTATTAAATGTATGTTTGTTGTATGGGGACAGAGAAGAGGAATGCCAAAGAAAAGATAGGGTGTATTGTGTACGGAGTGATACGAAAGAAAAGGGAGTCAATGGCAGAAAAAAATGTGTTGCACCGACCCCAAGTCAAGGTACAAGGGCGTGAAGATTATGAAATGTATTGTTATAGAATGGTGCTAGTTTTTGGTTATCACTGACATAATCTCAAAAATATATTTGTCTTTGTGGCTGTAAGATTATTGTAGACCTCGTTAGTTTATGAACTATCTAGACAGATCATAGAATTGCGGTAAATTGTGAACTGAACATTTCGAATAGAACAATATGATCAACCAGTGCACCATTCGGCCTGGAAAATCTTAAATAGACTCTGCACTCGGGTTGGCCACAGCAAGGACAACCACCACAGGTTGTGGGTTCTCTGATGGCACTTCAGTGCTTCTGCAGAGTCTCTCGGCAGACCATGGCCCATCTAATGGAGTGCGCAGCATGCCCTGTCACCTGTACTTGCGAAGACCTTATGACTGCGTCACCGAATGGTGTTACCGTAACTGATCTCTGGGCCGAACACAATATTTAACTTTTTACATTTGCCATCGACACGCTAACAAGAAGAAGAAGTGCACCAGTCTACAATCTATCCGTTTTGGGTTGACAGTGAAATTGTAAACACACTGGTCAGTTTGATGCCAGTATTTACACAGCTCACGTGAATGCCATACAGTTACAAATTAGTTCAAAATTTACCGAGGGTTTATATTTTTTCTAGATTGTTCCTAAAATTACAGAGCTTGAAATAATACGGTGACATTTGAGTTTGAGCGATAGCAATACGAAATCATTCTATTTTGAGTACTCCGGATGCAACCGATTCAAACGGATCAATTTGAAAGAAGTTCGTGTATTTGAAATGGCCCAAATAAACAACGTGTAACAATCTTCCATCAATTTCATTATCAAAACACCCTTTTATTTATTAAATTAATTGCCTGTTACATGAACAAGTTATCTCCCCTCAATCAGATGACAATATTGTCCTTTCAGGTCTGTTGGTATTAATGTCACGCGATCATGTTTGAAAGGTAGTCGCCCATTGTTTTCTTTTAATTATATTAGTGCTCTGTTACTAAGATTACAGTTTATTGGGAAAAGAAACAATGGTGGTGGTTATAAAAATAGTAAAGACTGTTTTTTTTATTATTAAAGATATGCTCGCACTGGACCACTATCTCACCTGATGGTAAGCGATGATGTGGTCGACGGTGTAGCACGTTGCCTAGAAGTAACCTTTTCACTCTTGACTTAAAGTTCCCGAGGTTATAGCTATCGGGCAACACAGACTCCGGCAGCGAATGCCACTGCATAGCTGTACGCATAATTTAAGAATTTCCAAAACGTTTAGTGCGTATGGGTGGGATATCCACCATGTACCATACATCATGGCGCATCACCGTACGTCTTATAGTCCGATGATCGGATGGATGACGACGGGCTAGGCGGAATTAGATCATGCAATTTCATCGCACACGAAAAAAAACCGACAAGCTGGGCAGTTTGGCGACGATGTTCGAGGATCTGGAGCTTTGACTCGTCTTGTGCCTCATTGCCGATGAGCCTCTTGGCCCATTTTTCGATGGACACTAGTGCATTAAGCTGGTATTTGGCAGATTCGTCCCAGATATGAGAACAGTGTTCCATGCAAGATCGAACTTGCAATTGATACTTCTCAAGTAGCTGTCTGTTAATTCATAGGTAATCTTTCAGAAGGTGATAATGTTATAAATTAAAACAGTTTTGCTAAAAATAAGGAGTCAAAAAATAATAACAATAAATTCAAAGTCACTCTGTGTACTTGGAGATAATTAAATGAAAGTTAATGTCGAATAAACCACGTATCTACACTATTGAAAAGTAATACAAAGTGTGAATTTAACTTTGACCGTGTTATGACTATACAGTCGAAAAAAACTTTTTTGCAAAAAAATACTACCGACTTCCATATGAAAAACTACAAAGTGAAAAATAACTTTATTTTTGGAAGTCGGTGTCTTTCTTTTTTCCCATTTTTTTGCGATATGGACACCGACTTCCAAAAATAAAGTTATTTTTCACTTTGTAGTTTTTCATATGGAAGTCGGTAGTATTTTTTTGCAAAAAAGTTTTTTTATTTTTCCCTTTTAGTTGTACTTTCATAAAATAGGCAAGTTGTTTAGTAAGGTACCTATAACGCCAGAATTGATTACCCGAATAACATGAAACTCGAACATAACCGGTGAAATGAGAGTTCTGCGTACCCCTTTATAGTGTACTGGCGTGATGTTATGTTATGAAATGGTATAAACAATAAACAGACATGCAATTGCAGCAATCCCGAATGATTTGCCGTTATTTATTGAAGAGTTCTGTTGTATATCTCCGAAGTTCTTAATCAGATCTTCACCAAATTAAAATGGGACCTATTTCAAAACATACTCTTTCAAATAAAAAAATAATTTTCAATATCGGTCCAAAATTGACGGAGATATCGGTGAACACAAATAAAAAAAAAATAAAAAAATAACTTACAAGAAGTCGAACATAGAACCTCCAACTTTTTGGTAAGTCGGTTAAAAAATAAAATACGTGCCATCTACGATCTACACATAAATGCTGGTAAAGTCTTATGTATAATCATACAGAAATCACAAAACAACAAACGATTTGTTGATAATTGTCATGAAGTGCAGTTTAATTCGATTATCAGATTAGTTTATTAACCGACTTACCAAAAAGGAGGAGGTTCTATGTTCGACTTCTTGTATGTTTTTAATAATCGTGTCAAATTTGATAAAAAATATACTTCTGTGATACAAGTTTTTACATTGCTACTTAGTTAAATAAACAAAACACGATCTGTATTGATATATTCTCGAAAATGCATATAAAAATGACCTTGATATTAACAGCTTAGACGTTGAGTGCAGACATCTAGAATTTAATGACTGTCTGCCTGGTACACTGATTGTATTCCTAATGCAGCAGCGATGGACTAGGAATACATAATAATAGGAGACTATGTACTTATATTATGTAGCAGTGTTACGAAACCTATAATGTGATCTTGATCATTTATATTTTGTTCTGCTAAAGGCATCTGCTAAACTTGGGCTTCATAGTTTCTGTAATGAGCAACATTGTCAGACAATAAAGTCATAATGAACCCGTTTTGTATTTAGCTAATTGTTTTTATTAAGTAGGTACGACTTTGCATACTATCGTAACTTCTAGTTACTTTAATAACAGTATATCTACCAAAGTTAATACGGTAGCCAAAGTAAACATTTTACTGCCACCGATGAATAGCAACAAAATTTTAAATAGCAACTGTCGTGCCAGTGACAGGAAGAAAGGGATACCTCTTCTCCTTCATATACATAGAACATTCAACAAATACTTCAATCATACTGTAACCTCTAGAATAATGGAGCCCGCAATAATAAAACAGTTTACCAAAACACATTTTCTATTTGTCTCACTCAACCTCTAAAGGCACGTTTTTCGGTATTGTAGGCCTCAAATATTGGATTAACTAACGAACAAGAATCGTTCAATGGATTTATGAATATAAATCAATTTCGTGTGAAAGGCAACAAAGGATATTAAAACAACAGCTCCTCAATCCTATTAGGAACCCACTTTAAGATTATATCGGCACCGTTCAGAAATTAAAACAAGTACCTACTTCGGTCGTCGCTTCTTATTTCCGTAACTTTGAGTTTCTCTTAAATCCATACCAAGTTTAATATTCAGAGGACTTCTTGAATTTTTTCTATCCACAAAAAGAAGCTTTATCTAAACAGTGAGATTAAAATCACTAGGGTTCGTTTGAGGGACCTCGTTTAAGGCGCTTTGAGGGCGCGCCTCGGGCGAGGCAGGAATGATAAATTGCAACCCGCTTGATGTTTCTGACACTTTTTTTCATACCATGACCTTTTACCGGTCTTTTATTTTGCTTATCATGTGATACGGATGAATAAGTTTGTTAAAGAACTGACAAATAGCGATGTAGGAGCAGCTGTGTGTAACACAACTTGGGGCTATTGGCTTTTTAAGGATACATGGGAAAATGAAAACCTTTTTTGAATTCGTTTAAAAATTGTTGATCATCGTGTTATAAAGACCACACAAACGTTGAAAAATTTTGCCTGTAACATACACAGAACAGAAAAAAACCGCTATGGCATATAATAAAATTGACACAGAAAATTATAAGCACCGTCCAAACACTGTTTAGACAGTCAACTTCTATAATTTTTTCAACATAATGTAGTATGCCACAAGCAAATTAATCACACCGAGTAAGCGAAAACAAATGGAGTAAAATAGTAAGCCAGTGGTACCCAAGAAACAGTAAAATAAAAAGAGGAAAACCACAGGAAAGGTGAGATGATGACATCAGATAGTTTATTTGCAAACCAAGACTGGCCAAAGAAAGGCTGTTATGGTAAAGTTTGGAAGAGGCCTTGTCGACGGGCAAACATACAAACTAAATATTACAATATTTAAATAGGTGGTGAATTCTGCTTAAAATTAGTAATGAGTATGTTTAAATTTCGAGAAAATGAAACCCTTTATTAATAGCTTTGTATCTTGTTAACCCAAAACGCCTTGAGATATTTGAAAATTCTGTTTAAGTATAATATAGTTTAATCCTTGTTTATCCTTACTGTTGTACAATTATGCGCATCGCTATTTCCCATTAGGATTGTGGATGCAAGCATGAAACCCCATATTTCTTACCCTAGTACCTACTCCGATGCCAACCGAGCAAAGATGCATCTTTTATCGTTAGACGATAAAGACAATCGATTTACTACGTTTCACTTTAGGCAATTAACAGTCCATTATCAAACTAAAATAAATCAATTAAACAATTACACTTACGTGTATTCTAAGTGAAGATAAATTACAAATCATGTTATGGACCTACAAACACAAAATTAGTTCTCTAGAAATATTCATACCACCATCATCCTAAAGAAAATTTGGCGAATATATCCGGTTGGTTCAATAATAAATAAAGATGTATTAGTAACCACAGCAGTACGAGTAGCACTTTATGTATAAATAAACACATGAATCTAAACAAACTCAACCTTGATAATGAAATGGATTTACGAGTAATAAAAACGAATTCCGAAGCTGAAACAGAATAAGATAAGCACCAAGTTGAACTTGAAACATATTCCGAAACTAAAATTGATAAAGATAAACAAAAAAAATTACTTACAACACGACATATTTCTAACACTGCTAAACTGGCAGCTGGCCACACTGATGATAGTGGAACAACTAGTCGATGTAAATAAAGTATGCAGACAGAACTTGCTTGATGATAAGTGAGAAATAACGCTGTCTCTTTCCAACTCTTTGAGTATTGTGAATAAGATGTACCGGTTAGTATGACCGAATGATGTAACAGTATTTGAGTATATCCAAATATTCGTTCTATTGACAACATTAACATTGAACTTGACTTGTGGAGTTTTATAGTAAATTATGCACGTAAATTTTGTGTTGCTATGGATGAATACGTTTTAGATAAAGAATTATATAATGAATGACCCTTAGTTTAGTTCAGATATTTTTATAAGCAATTTACCCACGCAGCACAGGATGGAAGATTTTTTACTGCTTGGATCACATGACCGGTTGATGATGGCGATGCTTGGTGGTCTAACTGTATTCGTTTTCATTTGTGCTGAAATAATGATAATGGTACTTTTAGAACAGGAGATAAACCCTGATAAAACCTGATGTTCTACCACTTATATGACAAGCTGCAGCATGCGGCTCCGTACGCGTTATACTAAAGCCTATATGTTATTCTGATGTATACGCTATATAACTGTACATTGAAATCTTAATCCGTTCAGTACTTTTTGCATGAAAGAGGTATTAAAAAAAACTTTCAATGGACAAATAAATTAATTAGAGGAGCTCAGGGCTAAATAATAACAGCCGAACTGGTCGATTACCAAGGTTAAGCCACGCTTGACGAGGTCGGTCCGTGGGTGGGTGTCCATTTCAACATACCGAGTTTTCTCCGTGATTCGGAAAGCATGAAAAGCCGTTGGTCCCGGCTGTCATTTGAAGATCTTTGACAGTCGTTACGGGTAGTCAGAAGCCTTAGATCTGACATCAGTCTTGCCAAGAGGTATCGTGTTAACCAGTTACTGGGTTGTGAAGGTCAGATAGGCAGTCGCTTCATGTTAATCACTGGTACTTAGCTGAATTCGGTTAGACTGAAAGCCGACCCCTGAAGTTGGGAAAAGGCTAGACAGATTGAATTGAATGGACAAAAAAATCAACTCGCTGAGCTGAATTTGTGGGGTCTCCCTTGTTTTACCGAAAAGAAATTGCCAAATTATCACTTCCCAAACAAATTTTCGCATAACTTCATTTGCCAAATTATTACTTACCAAACAATCTCTTTACAAATAATTGTTACGAAAACCTATGTTTGGCAAGTGAACGTTTGAACAATAACTTGTTTACCAACTAGTACTTTTAACATTTTTTATTTATTCAAATATTTCACTTGGAATAACAGTTTTTACGCAAAATCAAATAAGCCAAATATTTATAGTTTTTTATTTCTCTTTTTTTATATATATTTTTTTTAAATTTAATGCAGGTCACAGTTTTAACCTAACCTAACCATTTTTTTTTAAATAACTAATTATCCTAATCTTAATAGTTCAGTTCCGGGTAACCTACTAAAAACAATCTCTTTTTTCTATTAATGCAAGTAATTTCTGGCACTCGCCGGCCGCTGCCGCGGCACCGCTCGCTTCGCTCGCTCGGCTCGTGCGTAGGAGGTCACAGTTTTAACCTAACCTAACCTAACCATTTTTTTAATAATTAACCTACTCTAACTACTTCCATAAATAAATTAATATCAAGTAACCATAAATTTGACTTGTTTCAGACAAATTGAAAGAATTAATCAAAAAATAAAATTGTATTTTTTATTATATAATTCAAAAAATCTTATGTTTGCCTTAATACTTTTTGTCTTAACAAATCATTTCACCAAACGTTTATTGTCTGAAGATTGTTTGCTGTAATAAATCATTTGATTAAAGACCAAATGCCATAATGACATTATACTTGGTAAAATTTTGCCATGTAAAAATTTGACCAAATAAAAATATGCGTACTAAAATCATTCGAAATATTGCAATGGTATAAAAAAAGATTGCTGAAATTTGTTTGGGTAATGAAATTTTGTCAAAATCTTTTCGGCAAAACGGCAGGATCCCGAATTTGTGATATTATACCAATATATTCAACAAAGCGTAATATAATGAACCTGAAAACCCTTTCCATTATAACAAAACCATTTAAGTAAATATAAACACGAATAAATTGGGAGAAAGCGTAGAATTGATGCCTATTCATATGTGTAACGTGAACATAAAGGCTCTGAACGATATTCATGAAAGTAATCTCAATTTAATAAAACATACAATAACTTATTACGATGAAGAAATCAAATACTCAATATAATGAACTTGTGAAGCTTCAGCAATGAAGTGAAAATAAACTCTTAACCCTCAGCATTCAAGGTTGAAAAAACTGCTTAACCATACAAAGTGGGTAAAATAAACCCCACAATCCAGAAATCCCCACCGACAAATCCCCACCAGTGGGGATTGTTATTTTTTTTCCAGAAATCCCCACTAGCTAAATAAACTCAACCTAGTGGGGATTTTTGGAAAAATAAGTACCAATCCCCACCACGTGTTGTTTCTAAAATATTAAACAATTATTATAATCAACTTTCTTTATAAATTGTTTGCATTGAAACGAAAATCAAACATATTTACAACTATTAATTAGATTCAAAGCAAAGTTATTTAAACATTATAGGATAACGTAAATCGCGATTGTGAATTTATCTCATTATTTCGAAAAAAAGTGGCACTGTAATGCTGCCATGCATTAGCTCTAGTTGAGCATCTAAGATAAACTGGTCGTTCTTTGCTTCTTTGTGATCGCAGGTTCCAACGGTGACTTTCGTTAGCACTTTTTTCATAAAACAAAGCGTCTTCATGCAAAAAATGTAGGAGTTTCAGTAAATTTGGTTTTGTTCGAAATAGCAATGTTTGTGGTTCTGTTCAGTTTTGCAATATTTACTGTGCAAATAATTTTATAATTTTGAAATAATTAAATTGTTTATCTCATTTTTAGGGTTCCGTAGCCAAATGGCAAAAAACGGAACCCTTATAGATTCGTCATGTCTGTCTGTCCGTCCGTATGCCACAGCCACTTTTTTCCGAAACTACTAGAACTATGCTGTTGAAACTTGGTAAGTAGATGTATTCTGTGAACCGCATTAAGATTTTCATACAAAAATAGAAAAAAAAACAACAAATTTTGGGGGTTCCCATACATGAAACTGAAACTAAAAAAATATTTTTTCATCAAACCCATACGTGTGGGGTATCTATGGATAGGTCTTCAAAAATGATATTGAGGTTTCTTTTACCATTTTTATCTAAACTGAATAGTTTACGCGAGAGACACTTCCAAAGTGGTAAAATGTGTGTCCCCCCCCCCCTGTAACTTCTAAAATAAGAGAATGATAAAACTAAAAAAAATTTATGATGTACAATTCCATATAAACTACCACCGAAAATTGGTTTGAACGAGATCTAGTCAGTAGTGTTTTTTTAATACGTCATAAATCGTAAACAGCAATTTACCAAGTACGGAACCCTTCGTGCGCGAGTCCGACTCGCACTTGACCGGTTTTTGTTTAATATTTTAGAAACAACACCTGGTGGGGATTGTTTCTTATTTTTCCAAAAATCCCCACTAGGCTGAGTTTATATATCTAGTGGGGATTTCTGGAAAAAAAAATAACGATCCCCACTGGTGGGGATATGTCGGTGGGGATTTTTGGAATAAACCACAAGGAATAGCTCTACTTTGTGCGTGCATTAAATAAAACAAGTTCGAGTGCGTTTCTTTATAAGCTAAGTACATTACTGAGCTAATTAATTAAACACCAAAATGTATCAAATTAAACATTAATTATAAAAAATACTCTTTATTACGTAACCTTGCCGTGAAACCAACAAATTATCATTAATCACCATACTCGTAAAAAGTCAACAAAAATATTTCTTAAAAGGAACACACATATTTTACTTTTTAATTGAACGATTTTATTCGTTATCTAAATCTATTGTTTCAGTACAATTTTCATACATATAATTTGCATGTTCCTTACATATCGTGGCATAACATTTGAAACAATCGTTCAAAGTCTTCCGGTCTTTGTTTCCTGGACAGAAGGAACATCTCTGGGACCTTCTTGGTTCCTTTTGTGGTGATCGTAGAACTTCTTCATGCAACATTTTATATACTTTCTACGACGACCCATACAACGTGGGGTTAAATATACCTCAGAACTACTTTACGCGCATATACAAACTTCATTGGGGTGGATCTGAACCAGTGATTTGACGTGGCAATGTTTAAACTCTAGCTACTGAGAAAATCAACTTATTTTTTTGCGATTTAATATAGAATAAACGCATTTTAAAAGTATTGGGGTTAAATTACCCCATCTTGTATGCCGAAAGTTAAATAAGATTAAGTTTTTCATAAGAAAGTTTTTGAGATTTGAATAAAATGTTTTGCATTGGTTATGTGAATTACAATAGCTCTTTTAAGACTAAATTATGAAGTTTTTGTAGCTTTTAGAATTGAGCTAAACTATTGTGGTAACTCTTATTCTTATTTAAAAGGCATTAATGAATTCTCTTTTTTCTACTATTGTGACCATTTCTCCACAAAGACTTCTAATAGACTGCTCCTCGAAATATTTAATCTCCTGTTTTTTTTTAAAAGAACTGTCACGATCCGTTCTCTACGACCAATATTTGGTACTAGATACTCATAAAATACACCTCGGAAAATGTAATAAAAAAGAAAATGCTGAAATATCATTTTCTTTACTAATAATTGCAGCCCGTCCTGCTAAAACACCGCTTTAAAAAACATTAAGTAAAACCAAAATAAACTCCTCCAATTAATCTTGTCAAAGTAAAATTAGCTTCGTCAGCCTGCTCCACGGAAGACATCCGAATTTCCTTTTTTATCTCGAACGAAATCATCAAGAAAGCCATTAATCAAGATACCTGAGCCAACCATAAGACAAAACAGAAAGTCCTGCGAGTAAAATGCGAGCAATAATATCATTCCAAGAGCGTAGCACCGTTAAGAACCTGTAAGGCGAAAATATAGCTCCACAAAATAAAATGCTACATGAAGAAATAAGACAGACACATCGTACATACGTGCTCTGTGGTACAAGCGCCTTGCACTCCGCTTCCAATCGCACTTCGAAACACAATACGACTTAAAATACGCTTATTGTCAGTTCAGAATTTTAAAAGTCTTTCACGTAACTTGTATACAAACGTCTATCAATAAACTTAGCAACTATCGATGCATTTATCTTCGTCTATGCAATAAAAGTTTTCTCCGTCCCGCCTTTCTGTTATGTGAATGCGTATTACTGTCCTGCATAATTCGTCTCAGGCTCGCGTGCTGGTGGAATTCATGTCGGATTGAAATATGTCTGCTTATATTCTTGAACAGAATATGCCACAAAGCTTTGTCCTTGTTCTTCCACAATAAATCTGCAGTCTTCTCCTTAATCCTACGCATATTTTCCTCCAGTCTCCTAGCTTTTATTTCCATTTGTATGAGGGAACGGGTCGTATTTGTCAAAAGGCGGTACAGGTATTCTTTTCTTCGCGTTTTCCTTGGCTCCGTTGCGCTCGAATTTATCATAGACTCGTATTCAGTGCTGTCCTCGAGCTCTTGAATTTCGTCCAAACTCGTGATTTGTAATTGCTTATTTTTTGTGCGGAGAAATACGCCGGTGAGTAATATTGCGAGCACGAAACTTAATAGCATGAGGAGTCTGGCATGGTTGTAGAGGGGTTTAGCGATGAAATTCATGTCAATGAGTTGTAGGTAATCGGTATCATAATAAACACGTCACGTTGCATCGGGATGCATGTTTTGTTTGTGTGCGAGCGTCGGGGTTGTGTTTCGAGCAACAAGTCACGTGGTCGGTCGGCACGGAGCGCGGACGGCGCCCTCTCACGGCGTCGGCGAAAACGGCACTGGCTGGAGTGAAAACACGCCGGTGCGTCGCACCCCACGAATTTCCCCAATGACTTTTCCTCTTGGATGTGGGAAAGGGCGTTTTATTTGGATGTGACAGCTATACTTAAACACTTTGCGACGCGGGTCGGATCGTGTAATTAAACCGCAATGTTGTATGACAGCGATTAAACTGTCATTTTCGATGTCTGAAAACCGAGAGACTGAAAATGAAATTGTTTTAGGTATTCGTTATTATTAGGGACAACATTATGAACGTTTATTCGGAAACGTGGCATAATTTCTTCTTCATTTGAAACGCGAACTGTTGGTATAAGTTTTATATTAACGTTTTACGAAAACTTTATTGAGGACTATTATCGTGACAAATTGTCGGTTGAAAAAGTTTTTGGCAAAAATTAGACCTTTAGACATTTTTATTGTAAAAGTTTTGAAGTTTATTCTTCAGGACTCAATGTTTCCGAGGCTGAAGGTGCGTAAGTAATGGAGGGGGAACCGCAGAGGTTCACCCACTACAAAATGAAGCAGACATATTTTCACGCCACTATCTCGCTATCGACGAAGATTTACGTCGACCCCAAACGTAATATACTTATGATCTGTTCTTTTATGTGCTTTTGCTGCAGGATCATATCACTTTTGTATCTTGTAAGAACGGAATGTCACATAAACCTATCAGTAAAGATGCTTTTAGTCTTGTGGTCATCATAGACATTTGTTGAGTCATAATTGTTACCAACTCAACGAATAAGTTTTTCACTTTTCATTTTTGCCCGTGATCCTGGGATTTTTTTAAGATAGCTATGATAATAATTATATTACCTTGGTGTATTGGTGAACTATGCGTATTAATGTATTATATTTAATGTATGATAATATAATGTAGGTAACATTACCAGGGACAGTTTAACATTTGAAGAACCAAAAACGAAAACTTGGTTTTGACAATTTTAAAATTCGTGAAAGGGCTCATAAAATAAAAAGCTACTGTGTAAAGGAAATATACTAAGTAAGTATTGATTTGAATAATCTACCACTTACAGTAAAATAAAATGTTCCCCCAAGGTAACGTTCCTGCAATATCTTTAGTTTTATTGTACTGAGGGTTCGAAGTTTAAAGCTCCTGTCGATATCTTTGTAACATTGTTTTACTCTAGTTGTAATATCACATTGTTTGCAGGCGTTTGATACCTTGTTATTTAAGCCAACTACGACTTTAACTCTTATGTATACGGTTTCATTTTGATCAACCAGTTTATTTGGCAGTGGCTAGATAGGAATCGTCATTGATGCTTCGTAATTACTTGATTCACCCGTTTTATAAAACAAATGAAAATCAATGTTCAAATGATTAAAACAAAAAAATGACGATCGACATACTTTTGAATTTTTAACCTAACCAAAGTTAGACGGGCTACATTTTGACAGAAATCAATTCAAAAACCATTCGAATCATCATAGCGCGGCAATTGCCAAGCTATCGCCTCCGACAGCGTCACAAAGCCTTTTGCCATGTTCCAATTCAACATTAATAACATTACCGCTAGTTAGACAAACCATGTGACTATTGTGGATATATCGAATCGAATTTCGAATGAGTTATCGCAAAGTTCTGAATCGGTGAGCAGTGATCCGATTTCGAGAAAATGCGACGCTGGGTTATTCGGATGTCGTTTGCACTGCTGACCAATATTGTTCTACAAAATGTAGTATATTTGCATAAACTATGTTATACTGGAACATTAAGTACCGCGTTTTAGGGGGGATGCTCAAGCATTAATCTTGGTTTTAAACTGTTGAGAAAAGACTGTAAATATATCTGCCAGTGTTTGGTAGAAATTTGGGTTTATAAACTATTATTATTGCCTAAAAATTTAAACTGTTTGGCAAACACAGCTGAAAATCTTCAGTCTACCTAAATAACAACAACATTCTAGCAGTAAAAAATAACAAAATATATTATTCCAAGAATTGATAGAAAAAGAGACTTAATTTTGTATGCCGAAGTGCGTCAATTCTTTTCAAAGGTTAACTTAATGAGAAAGAAAGAAAACAAGTCAGTTTTAAAAGGTCAAAGACTGATGTTTCAGTTTATTTACGTTTGCGTAGGAGTTAGATTCTAAAAATCTTATTTTTGTTTCGATAAACAAAGACATGGATAACTGTTTATTTTGTTTAAAGGAAAATGTGATTCTTCTCAGGGGTAAAGAAGAACAAGGAAGGCCAACACCAAGTAAATAAAATGAGGAAGAAGTTATAAGAAGAGAAAAGTTGTTTTTTTTGCATCATCTAATTCCTTAACTTTTATTAGGTACACACCGTCATTGGTGTCTCATCCCATACAAAAAAAACCTTGCTGACGTTCTAAACTGATTATTTTATGTACATCGATCGGGTTCGGTTCCGTTCCATTCCACGGATATAGATCGTGATCTATCTTTCGCCGTGGAACGGAACCGAACGCGATCGATTTACAAAAAATAATCGGTATAATCAGATGAAAAACGCTAGTTACGTCGGCACGGTTTCTTTGTATGGGATGAGGCATCTGTATACTAGTATTATATTATCTGTGACACCGTACACAAACAGGCTAATCAAATGGGATGCAATTTATTGCATCCCTAATATACATGCATGTGGTAAATATTAGTTGTAGAAACAATTATGGACCCTGTCGGGCACAGCAACATTCTAGATACAGTCAGTGTCTAGGAAAGAGGAATAGCGCTCAATATACGTAGGTATTATTTATTAAAATTTCAGGTAACTATTCCTTGTCTATCTGTTTTTATTTGGTTTAATAAACTAATGTGTAAGTCTTTTTATTTTTATGTTGTGTCTATCTTGCTTAACTACGCATGGACTAAACATGACATGCAAAACTCGCATTATAGATACAGAATCAGAATAAGAACATCGGCTAACCGACTTATTTCACACACAAATGCTTCCAATTTCCTCTTGATGAAAACGTAAATATTCCCCCTCTTAATATCCCTTAATAATATTCTCCTGATCTCAAGAAAAACAAGGCGAGAGGAGAGACAAAAATTCGATATTAATAAAAACATTGGACCCTCAGCCCATCGGGTTGTTCTGCACAGCTGCCAAAGATAGATAAGCGGGTAAGCGACCCCTTCTTTTAAGTTCCTTGTCTTAAATTGATTTTTCGCGGACAAAGTCGATAAAATATTTAGCAGCTATAGCGACAAAGTTCGTTGATACCTTTGTGTATGCTGCGATCTTTGGACACGATTTGGTTGCTTTTTAAAAACGGCTTTTCCTATTGCTAATTGGAATGAGGTAAATGTTTGTTTATGTTTGTTTTAGTTGTTAGTAGATTAAGTCTGCAGTGGGTGGCCCATTGCATAAGTGCACATGAAAAACAGCCGATAGAGAGGGTTGGCGTCGCATCGTTAGGCAAATTATGGTAACTCGAAGTCTTACTGCAACATGATGACCACGACCGCTCTGCCACGAGTGTACCGACGAAGAAAAAGAAATGTTGACAGAAAACCAAAATTTTCTCTGAGAACATAGACAGAATGACAAATGAAATACAATTTCGGGCAAGAAAACATCAAATAAATAAAAAACTGTCCAAGTGCGAGTCGGACTCGCGCACGAAGGATTCCGTACCACAATCGCAAAAAATGGCAAAAAAATCTCGTTTGTTGTATGGGAGCCCCACTTAAATATTTATTTTATTTTGTTTTTAGTATCGGTTGTTATAGCGGCAACAGAAATACATCATCAGTGAAAATTTAAATTTCAACTGTCTAGCTATCACGGTTCAAGAGATACAGCCTGGTGACAGACAGACGGACCGTGGAGTCTTAGTAATAGGATCCCGTTTTTACCATTTGGGTACGGAACCCTAAAAAAATTTTTATAATCAAAATATCCTGAAGTCACGAGAGTCAAACAAGGAAAGCTTCTTTATAACAGTAAAAAATGGTCATTAAAATTAGGAAGGATTTCGTCAATGGTCTTCAACATTCAGGTCGTTAAAACGTAATAAATGACCTACTTTTAATAAATGACTAGAGCAATAACTAACCTCTCTCCTTCCGTATAGTTAATAGACTATCAGTCATCGTAGGTACCTCGTAAACGCCTCGCAGTTCATAACACCAGCAGTTAATATCCAACATGACTAGCACTTCGACCCATTGTACGCTCGCTAAATTAAAACCTGTAAAACGTCCTTTCATTTTATTTGCACCATAAAAGCAGAGAGTAAAGTCGGTAGCAAAAGCTGACTATACAAACTTTTTACAAGTTTGACGATGCGTCAACTTCTAGTTTTTTTTAAAGAACTGTTACAGCAAAGTATTCTCATTGGTCATATTTTTATTATTAAATTTGGACGTATTGACATTTTTTGGATCCTGGGGTCCCAGACCTTTGAAAGGCATTCGAGGCCATCTCGCATATGCCTCATAAGACACTTTTAATGAAGTAGGGTAAATCACCCAACCGACGATATTATCTAATATGCACTATGCAAGCGTACCCAAGGAGAATTCTCGGCAGAAAGAAAATTATGAACTTGAACCGTGCATTTTGATGACCATCTAGATCAGTGGAAGTGAGGAAGGAATATGGCCTCTGCCTAACCCAATTATACTAAATAACATGGATAAAAGTTCACCATTTTATTATTACAGAAAGAATATACCATTGAACTTCATAACCTGTAAAGAAGCTATCTAAAACTAGTATGCCAGATTTAACCTGAAGATCCTCACAAAATCATTTCACAAGCTTCTGGAATCGCACTGTATTTCTTATCCTGTTCATTATGAGTCCATTAACTAACTCCCCCACTATTACTATCGACAACTACTTTTTGCATCGATTCAGTCCCGTTGTACCCAACAGCATTGTTTGCTTGATAAACTTTTGCTACATTAAGTTGAGTGTTTAGTGTGTATGAGTTTCCAGCTTAAACAAGTTCCGTATATTAAATGAAACAAGTTTACGGTTGAAGCGACGATAGTCTTCAAGTGCTGTTACTCAGTTTGATGTGGGTACATTTGTTCGTGTGCTTAATTGATGTTTATTAAATAGTTAGTCTGAAACTTTGTGGAGATGGGAATCTTCGTAGTAAGTTTTAGACGAATGTCATATTGCTGAAACTGCGGTGGGAATTTGTAAAGTGAATGTTTTAATATAAGCGTAGCTTGATTAGCGTATTATGTTCCCACTGCTGGGACTGGGCTGTAATCTACCACATTGGTAAATGTCGCATATCTTCGAATTTTTGGTTCCAGAATATGCCGCAGTTAGAAGGTCCTCTCGAACTCGAACCCACGACTTACACTACTCTTAAGTGGTTTTTTTAACGATATTTTCTCATGGGTTACTTTCGTGGCCAATATTTTTGTCGAATGAATGTTTATTTTTTATTGTTTTATTATTTGCAATTTAATTTTTATTACTTTTTATGAATTTGTTAGGGTTCCGTAGCCAAATGGCAAAAAACGGAACCCTTATAGATTCGTCATGTCTGTCTGTCTGTCTGTCTGTCTGTCTGTCCGTCCGTATGTCACAGCCACTTTATTCGGAAACTATAAGAACTATGCTGTTGAAACTTGGTAAGTAGCTGTATTCTATGAACCGCATTAAGATTTTTACATAAAAATAAAACAATAAATTTTGGGGGTTCCCATACTTGAAACTAAAACCAAAAATATTTTTTTTCATCAAACCTATACGTGTGGGGTATCTATGGATAGGTCTTCAAAAATGATATTGAGGTTTCTAATATCATTTTTTTCTAAACTGAATAGTTTGCGCGGGAGACTCTTCCAAAGTGGTAAAATGTGTGTGTGTCCCCCTGTAACTTCTAAAATAAGAGAATGATAAAACTTAAAAAGATATATGATGTACATTACCATGTAAACTACCAGCGAAAATTGGTTTGAACGAGATCTAGTAAGTAGTTTTTTTAATACGTCATAAATCGTAAACCGCAATTTACCAAGTACGGAACCCTTCGTGCGCGAGTCCGACTCGCACTTGGCCGGTTTTTTTTATTATGTGTGGGTTATGATTTGATATTTTGGGGTGGGTAAGGTATTATTTATTAAGTGATTACTTTAATGTAGGGAAAGTGCTTTGAGAATGGGGGCGGCAGTAAATCAGCGTTGACCAGCATAGTAGCCATTGCTTTACAATGCTCAGCATATGTTGAGTTCACTCCTTTTGCCATACTGAAATATTATTGTGCCTCAAAGCAAATTTTTATTTGTTCATGTTCGTTTACAGTTGGCAATAAATGTTTTCTTTCTATTTTTAAAGTAGTTGGTGCCATAAAGGGTAGCTGGTGGCAATGTTTTATTTTATTAGTTTTCAGATTTAACAAGACATCAGATTTCTTACCGTATAATTTTATTCAAGAAAGAGTTGCAAAAACCAAATTGGAACTAGTAATTCAATTTTCAAAAAAAAAATACATCCAGCATCATCGAATACTCGTCTTAAAATATTCTGCCTTTTTATTTTATTTTATGGGTATGTATGCATTTCAGTTCTGTGATGAATGAAATCCTTTTAGATTTTTCTTTTTTCTTTCAAATATAAAGAATTGATCGTCTTCTGGCTAAGTGATTACTTCTATTTCTTTAGCCATTGCAGTCTACATATTTAAAACATTATAAAAAGCCAGACGATTGAACGAGATTTGACAAATTAATCGATGAACTAAGTTTAACTTCCAACTATTTCTAACGTCTTTACCAATTTAATATTACTTTCGATATCAGGGTCTATAGATCATCCAACAAATAAGAAATATCGTTTTTTTCTTGCAGTCTATTCACAGTTGACCATTTCTAGCATATATAAGCTCAAGGTAATTGTTTCTAATCAGCGCTTTCTTCAAGTAAGTATAAACCACAACAATAAACAAGTGCGTGTTAGACTTCGCACATTTAAGATTCTGTACCAAATATAGAATTTATTGTTTCATCAAATTTCAAGTACATAGATCAATGGGAAGTTACAAAATTATTCAGAACATAATTTTATGACAGACGATGGACAGACAGACAGACAGACAGACGGACAGCCGGACACGTGAGTGACAGCAATAGGACTCCGTTTGGACCCTCCGGGTACGAAACCCTTAAAAGAACTGGTTATTTAATAGAATACTACTACAACACCAAGATATAAAATAATTTTATTACCAAAATACATAAAGGGAAAATATATCATACCGTACTATGGTTCCAAGGAATTAGAAACGCATAAGGAAAACCATCTGGCCGGTATCAACTTGACCTAGTTTTTGCCTCGCTTTAACCCACTTTTTAGAAGAATATTATAGTTATCATTGTATGCATTTTCATTATGATAGTTCTTCATTTGCGGTCCAAAAACACTAAGTACTGAATATAGTTACATTTTTTTTTATAATCTTGCCGTTCTTCTAGTATTATCTATAGGTTACAGTCTGATAAAAAAACATAATTTGAAAGAATAGAATAGTTCTTTATTTGCAGTAGGTACAAATTACAGATGTTAAGTTTTAATGTAATGATCCTTATACTAACTAACTTAACTAAGGCATGCAAACAGTTTTAGCTATATTAATCAAGACTCATTGATTATAAATTATTAAAACATTTAATTAAATCGATACAAATTTACCATATCAAGATCAAATTCAGTAAATAAACAATTCAAAGTTGTGGTTTAAAAGAAAATGTAGTGACAAAAATTTAAAAGAGTATGCAAAGATGGTTTGGCCATGTTGAGAGGATGAATGAAAGGCGACTAACAAAAATTTAATTTAAAAGGCAGACGTGAATGGAAATGCCGGGAGGGGACGTCCTAGAAAATCATACATAGACCTTATTGGTGATGTTCTTCAAAAAGGCCAGGTGTGCACTACGCATAATCGGCGTACATGTATGACTACATGTATGAACGTGAGTGAAGCAAAAGAATCCCTGCCGGAGTCTTTGTTGCCCGATAGCTACCACCTAGGTGTCTTTAAGTTAAGAGTGAATAGGTTACTTTTAGGCAAGCGTGCTTCACCGTCGACCACATCGTCGCTTACCATCAAGTGAGATATTGGTCAAGCACGAGCCTATCAATAATAATTATAATAAAACCATCCATCGCTTCTTTAATCCATAGATCCAACCAAATTCATACTCCAAATTTTCCACATTACTCAATGTGAAACAAAAGATTTTTCAAATGTGCTTTTATCGTTTTAAGTAAATTCGACCCCAGGCAATGTGTCCCTCGCAAAATATTGTGTAGGTAAACAAAGTTAGTTCTTTCATGTCACTGAAAAAAGTTAATGTCAGAACTTTCCACCCATATTCTTATGATTGATCGAGTAGCGATCGCGTCGGTTTGTGTAAACAACCTTCTTGCTAACTTTTTTTACACATTTCAAGCACTTACTAAGAATAATTCGGCCGAGTTATCTATACTAATATTATAAAGCTGAAGAGTTTGTTTGTTTGTTTGTTTGTTTGAACGCGCTAATCTCAGGAACTACTGGTTGGAATTGAAAAATTCTTTTTGTGTTGGATAGTCCATTTATCGAGGAAGGTTATAGGCTATATCTATACTAATATTATAAAGCTGAAGAGTTTGTTTGTTTGTTTGTTTGTTTGAACGCGCTAATCTCAGGAACTACTGGTTGGAATTGAAAAATTCTTTTTGTGTTGGATAGTCCATTTATCGAGGAAGGTTATAGGCTATATAACATCACGCTACGACCAATAGGAGCCGAGCATAAATGAAAAATATTGTAAAAACGGGCAAAGATATTCCTTTTTGAGAACTTCCATTGCGTGCGCTGCGTAAACGGTTTAAGTTACGCAAATATCATGATGGAAATGTTCCTCTTTAAAAGTTCTACAAAAAAGTCCGCGACAGCATATGTCTATCTTTTAAGATTGACTCACAATAGCAACTTTTATGTTCTAAATTTTAATTAGATCGCCGCTGCCGGTAAAAACAAAAGTTGGTTACATTCGTATAGTAGTATTTTATTTCTCTATACTATAATATTATAAAGCTGAAGAGTTTGTTTGTTTGTTTGTTTGTTTGAACGCGCTAATCTCAGGAACTACTGGTTGGAATTGAAAAATTCTTTTTGTGTTGGATAGTCCATTTATCGAGGAAGGTTATAGGCTATATAACATCACGCTACGACCAATAGGAGCCGAGCATAAATGAAAAATATTGTAAAAACGGGCAAAGATATTCCTTTTTGAGAACTTCCATTGCGTGCGCTGCGTAAACGGTTTAAGTTACGCAAATATCATGATGGAAATGTTCCTCTTTAAAAGTTCTACAAAAAAGTCCGCGACAGCATATGTCTATCTTTTAAGATTGACTCACAATAGCAACTTTTATGTTCTAAATTTTAATTAGATCGCCGCTGCCGGTAAAAACAAAAGTTGGTTACATTCGTATAGTAGTATTTTATTTCTTATTCAAATAAATAGTTCAACGAGTTGGTAGGTAGGTAGGGTAGGGTTGGGTCGGGTAGGGTAGTGAAGGGTAGGGTAGGGTAGTGTAGTGTAGGGTAGGGTGGTGTAGGGTAGGGTAGTGTAGGGTAGGGTAGTGTAGGGTAGGGTAGTGTAGGGTAGGGTAGTGTAGGGTAGTGTAGGGTCGGGTAGGGTAGGGTTGGGTAGGGTAGGGTATGGTAGGGTAGTGTAGGGTAGGGTGGTGTAGGGTAGGGTAGTGTAGGGTAGGGTAGTGTAGGGTAGGGTAGTGTAGGGTAGGGTAGTGTAGGGTAGTGTAGGGTCGGGTAGGGTAGGGTTGGGTAGGGTAGGGTATGGTAGGGTAGTGTAGGGTAGGGTAGGGAAGGGTAGGGTAGGGTAGTGTAGGGTAGTGTAGTGTAGGGTAGGGTAGGGTAGGGTAGGGTAGTGTAGGGTCGGGTAGGGTAGTGTAGGGTAGTGTAGGGTCGGGTAGGGTAGGTAGGTTAGATAAATGTTTGGTCTTTTTATGGCAAAACAAAGTTTGCTGGGTCAGCTAGTTCTTCATAAACTTAATAATTCAAATAATCTAAAAACCCGACTGCTTCAAAAACGAACTAAAAAGTCGTAAACAAGGAAAAAATCATGCTGTGCAGGCGAGGATCGCGGGCTGGATGACCAAAATCTGGTGTATGCTCCGCCTGCACAGCATGATTTTTTCCTTGTTTACGACTTTTTAGTTCGCTTTTGAAGCAGTCGGGTTTTTTGATTTTTTGAATTAAGTTTATTTATTTATAACTTTTCAGTTATTTTTTTTTCGAATTAGATACATTTAAACATATAAGTGTTTATATTTTTGAAATCACCTCTTAAAACCCTTTATTTTGATACCCCACACGATGGGTATGGAAAAAAAAAATTGGACCCCCACAATATGGCACTCAAAATGCGCCATTTTTCGATTGTCCAATTTTAATGTAGCCCATGACACTCGCAGGGTTAAGGCGCATCGATTGACGTATGAATCATCAAAATCGGCCTACGCGTTTGGTCTCTGGAACGCCATATAGGAACAAACATACATACATGCATACTTACATACATACATAGATAGAGTGATAAACACATTTTCCTCCTTCGGCAGTCGGGTAAAAATTGACTTAAATTATTTCGGTACAAATGTTGAACTTTATTGTGCAAATTGGGCAGTATTGTATGGTACGAACAAGTATTGAACTATCTGAGAATCTTAACACCTACTAAACTACTCTCAGGTTTGAAAATAATATAACTACATATACTATACTATATGTACTTTATTATCACACTGTATGTAATGTTGTTTTTGGTGTACAATAAAGAATTAAGAAATATTGGGAATCCAGCAGATTTAAAACATTTCTTTAACAATTCAACAATTTATTTGGCCTTCAATTAACTAAACATTTTTTTAACGTTTAAACATAAAATTAAGTTCATAATAACCAATAACACTAAACCAAGAAGTTTTTATTAATTATCTACACCAACCAACCTAAATTCAATATCATTCCCCTTATTCCCTTAAATTCAAAAACTTATTTTTCCAACCGCAAAATCACTTCCCGAATACCAAGTCACGCCTGCCCGAGTACCAGGCTGCCATAGCGTCAAACCGTCACAAAAAACATTTCGAATCACGCGGCCCCTAATTAATTTTGTTACAAAAGTCATTGGCACACCAATTTGTTTTCACTACCAACTTAAAGGGACGAGCTGTAATCGAGTATGTTTTGTCAATTAGGCCTCCACCCAGGGAGCTCTAAATTCCCATTTGCTTCTGAGTTGTCTGTGTGATTATCCTTTTAGAAAGGGGCGGTGGGAATTTATAGTTCTCTGGTTAAGTCCATTAGGGGTCGAAGTAACTATATATAACTGTCTACTTTCACCGAGCGACCATTATCGTTGATAGTATGAAAAATTAGATTAAAGGGTCACATGTTACTATTAAGTGCTTGTTTGTTATAGTTGGTAGTATGTTAATTTGAGTTTGATGGTAATTTGTTGAATGTTGGTATCGTATTTCATCCGCAGTCACATACATACTTGGACTCTTGGTAGCGTATATGGATGTATGTATTATATTTGTGTATCAACTATTGGAGTTAAATATGGTGACCAAAAGTTGAGCTGTCTGTATTGTTTTTTAAAATTTTAACAAACCAAAATTCCACACCCGCCTGAATATTGAAAAAGGTTGTCAAACTTCTAGATCGCTCCACAACATACGATACCCCAAATAATCTAGAAAAAAAACTCAAAAGCCCGGAAGGCTCATTAATCATCCACAAAAATGTTATGCAAAAATATTTACGAATAAAAAATAAAATACTTGTCCCAGCACAGCCTGTGGGCCTTGAATAATCAACTTGCACAACAAAGTGCCGAACATAATTTACGGTACCCTTTCCCACAAGCAATGGTCAAGCGGCGGAGTTCAAAAGTCCCACTTGAGGCCTGAATAGGAATAAATCAAATCCCACAACGCACTGGCTACGGTGGGAGGCCACACTAAGGCCGGGCCTCCAACACAAGCAAGTCCTTTTGGCGTCGTTCCATTCCACTCGACTCGGCAGCGGTAGTTTCCACTTTTGGCGAGTGATGCGGGCAAAGTGACACGGTTGAGGATAGGGGTGCTACTGAGTTTTGGAGTAGGGAATTGTCTGTGGAAGTCGTGTTCACAGATGTTCATGATTTGACAAAACTATGGAAGTTTAAGTTCAGATGTACGTATGAAACTTCAGGACTAATCAAATTTGTTTGTATAGTGTAGCGTTAAAACCTAAAAAAAACTTAACGTTATGTTAATACGTATAATTTTGTATTGTGTATTTTGTAAGGTAAAGCTCTTGAATTAAAAAATATAGTAAAACTGCAGTTAACGATAATATATTTGTTATTTTAAATGATTGGTAAGATAAAAACTTAGGCATACAATTTTGGCAAGGTTTGAAGGTATTAAGCTAAATAAACGAGCCTATATTCAACGCAGTTACAACCGGTTAAATTCTGGCTTAATTATCCAGGTAGAAACAAATCGCCCGTCGTAAAGCTAAGTTTTCATCCGTGGCATTTAGAAAATAGAAACTAACACATAAATACTTGGTTAATTCTAACACATAAATGTATATAAATAAAAATATGATACTTATGCCACTCGTGGGCGATCCGGGCTATACGGACAAAACTATTTTCAGTGTTAGCGCTCCAAAACTGGATTATGAGCTGAGACCGCACCGCAGTTCTCATAGCAAAACACAGACCAAAAAAAAGCGTTTGTTTAAAAAATATACGGAACCCGTTGTAAAATATACAGAATCACAAAAACTGGCATACTAGGGGTCATGCGCTTTGCACAGGGGTGAAGTCGGAGTTGGTTTCTATCAACTGATATCTACAGACACTGAAATAGAAACTCAAAATTATGAAGGAAAAGGGTCTGAAATATCAGAAGAAGTGACATTCCAAAGAATAATGAATAGGAAACTGCGATCCATACCAGTTTTCATAATCATAATATATAGCTGACACAATCAATCAATCTGCCTAGCCTTTTCCCAACTATATTGGGGTCGGCTTCCAGTCTTACCGGATTCAGCTGAGTACCAGTGTTTTACATGGAACGACTGCCTATCTGACCTCCACAACCCAGTAACTGGGTAACACAGTACCCCTTGGCAAGACTGGTGTCAGATCTCAAGCTTCTGACTACTCGTAACGACTGTCAAAAAACTTCAAATGACAGCCGGGACCAACGGCTTAACGTGCTTTCCGAGGCACGGAGGAAACTCGGTATGTTGAAATGGTCACCCATCCACGGAGCGGCCTTGTCAAGCGTTGCTTAACCTTGATAATCAACCAGTGCGGCTGTTAGTATTTAGCCACGAGCTCCTATAATATATAGCTGACACCATTATTTTTAAAACCAAAGATGAACTTTGGCCAGAGAAACTTTTGAAGACTAGAGCCTGTCTGAAGATCTTTCAAATAGAGGCTTTTAACAACTGCTATAAAAATATAAATAATTTGGTTTTTATGAATTACAATCTGTCAGAAAAAAATTGTTTTCTCTTTTCTTGACAAACGAAATTTGATAACTTTGAAAAATGTAATCAAGCAAAAGTGACAAATAAAAACGCTTAAGAAGAGACTCTAGTCCCCACGAATTTGAAAAATAGGTATTTGAAGAAACTATCGCCGTCGCGTTGCGCCCTACCAAGCGAGCTATCAATGTGTGAACGAGTAGTGTATTTGTGTGCGTAAGAGCACGCCGCGACGGCCGACAGATTTCGGTGCGCGCGCCCTCGCCCCTAGTACAGAGTCGCTTTACACTTTACGAAATAAATTAAAGAGACGATGAATTTTGGAGAAATGTCAAAACAAAATTAGTGTTTTTTTAATGCCTTCCGCCAGAAATAAATGATGGTCGTATACCACGAAAATTTACCTGTAAGTGAAAGGATTGAAATTACGACAGAATAAATGCACATTTTTACACGACTGCCCAAAAGAGGAGTGTTATGTTTTCATGGCTCATGTATGTTAGATTCTTTATTTCACCATAAGTTTTAAACGGTATAACTAATATCAATTTATGTGGTATCTTTAGAAGCGTAGCAATGTTGAAAATTAGAAAAAATATAATGGCTCGCCCAGCCATGGTTCATGTAAAAAACGGAAATATTTTTTTCATAAAAATTTTACTACCTATGCTATCATCGTCTAGCTAGTCTAGAGCTTGCTTAGTATATAAATAAAAATATATAACAGTAGTATTCAATAAGCATTCGTTCACTAATAACTTCATTAATAAAATAAATCACATAAATATAACAGTAGGTACTATTCAGTACCCCATAGAAAACTTATAAAAAAAAGGTGTGCGTTTGCAAAAAAATAATAATTAAAAACGCGCATGCCTTGCAGTCGGGGGACGGTTCCTTGGAACAGTTGGAACAGTTTTTTTCAGGTCCTCCGACTTTGCTGAAAAGATTGTTTTCAGTTGTGCCAATGCAACACTAAAATCATTTAGCTTGTTTTTAATATTTTTTTTCAATTTATTAATTCACTTTTTGACAAGGCAGGCGTGTTTTTGATTCTTTTTTTATTGTTTTAATAATTTAAAATTCTATGTTTTTATTTAAATATCCACAAACCACACTTCTCCTAAATTCATAAAAAAAATAAAAGTACCTATCTGCTTTATAAGAAATCAAAATTTTGATTTTTAAAATTTCTGCTTTATAAAACCAACCGAAAGAATGCAAATCAGACAGGACGTAAGGTGAGCGAACGATTCAGTACATCAGAGCCATCATTTTGAAAGCCAAGTCACCCGCGTCTGTTGGAAAATAAGCGTTTTCAATCCCTACACGTGGTCCCCGGATGGCGCACGCTAATCAGGTGACATACTGGTGCTAGGTTTTGACCTAGGGCTTGTGACCACATAGTGCAAAGACATACCGCCAAGCAGCCTAGCCGTGGCAACAAGAAGACAGTGCCCGATGGACATTTTTCCAAGGGAGCTCGGGCACCCCCGCAGTCTCCAGACCAGTCCCCCAATGATGGCGTCTAGTCGGCGTGTGTCTGTGGGTTGCCAGCATGGAACATCACCTCACTTCATGCTCCTTTCTTACCTTCACTCTTAACCATGGCAAGGAACAGAAGAAAAAAGTATGTACAGTAGCAGCACTCACTTGACAGTGAGTGCTGCCACTGTACATACTTTTTTCCTCTCATGTTACAGAGGTACATCTTATATGACTATAAGATGTACCTCTGTAACATCAGAGGTTTACACTCAAACCTGGATGCAATCTACCATCAGCTAGAGATTGACATACCAGCGCTTTTGCTTCCTTCGGAGACGCAGATCGGAAGTCCATCAGACGTGGCGTACCTTTCTTTCTCAGTGTTTACCCTAGAGCACAAGTTAAGCCACGAGCGGGTGTATGCATGTCCGTCCGTGACGACATCTATTATCGGCATCCCCGAAACCTTGAAGATTCGATACTTAGCGCTCTGGATCCTTGTGGACACAGGTCTGGATAAGATTATCTATGTCTGTGTCTACCGGTCGCACAGCGGAGATCAGGAGACGACCGGGTTTACATAATACCGAAGTGCGGCGGCTGATGAGGCTCAGCAACGGTATCCTTCTTCCCAACTGGTGATACTGGGGGATTTTAAAGCCCATAACCAGGAGAGGCTCTTACCGTACCAGTACACTGACCATGCTAGTCGAGAGGCGCTAAAGCTTGCGCTAGCATTAAATTTCACTAAGGTGGTCCAGGGGGTAAAGAGGGTACCGGATGTTGATTCGCAAACAGCCAATTGCTTGGACCTTCTGCTTACAACAGATCCAGACCGTTAGCCGAATAGAGATCAAACTTGCTTCCTCCCCAGCAGATGGTAAACCGTTTTGGTCCCTGGCTAATCGGTTGAATCGAACTTTTACCGTCCCTCACTACCACCACTGCTGACAACCGCCGGGTCGCTGGCCCACTACGCTGAGGAGAAAGCAAACTTGTTGTCCTTTCTTTTAACATTTTTTTTTTGTGGAATCTTCGCGTTTGAATCCTGGTGGCCTGCGCTCCCCTCCTTCTCCGAGACGTGTATGCGAGACGAGTATGTCGGACATTTGCATTCATCAAAAGGACGTACGCAGGGTTCTGAGAAGCCTTCGAAAAAAATAAAGGTGTTGTGCGGAACCTCGACGCGAATAAGGCTAGCGGCCCCTTATTGGTAAAGGCCCCCAATTGTTCTTAGAACCTGTGCGCCTGAATTATCGCCGACCATGACACGCCTGTTTAGCCTTTCGTATGAGATTGCGAAAGTGCCGGATGCTTGAAAGCAAGCCAACGTACAGTCCGTGCCCGAGTAGGGCATTTGAGCTGACCCGGCCAAGACCCTCTTTGTACGTGTTCTTAATTGTAAACTCCTGGTATACCTAGTAGCTAACGACATCCTTAGTGACCGCCAATACGTCTTCCACAGAAATCGGTCTACTGGGGATCTCATAGCGTATGCCATTCACATCTGGAGTGAGACCATGGTAGAGCTTTTGATCTTGTCCTTGGAGGCAGTCTCCGAATGGGGAGATGCCAATCTAGTCAAGTTCAATGCCGCTAAAACACAGGCGTGTCTTTAGTCCTCTAAAAATAGCCACTGGCAATGAGGCACTGGTCGAGTCAAAGCTCCAGAGCCTTGAACATCACCGCAGAGTTGCCAGCTTGTAGGCTTTTTATCGGTTGCATTTCGGGGATTTGCATTTTCGATTAAATTGCATGATCTATGCAATATCGGCCGTCCGTTATCCGTCTAGCCCGTTTAATTATAGGAATACAAGACGTACGGCGATGCGCCATCGGCATCGGTACAAAGTGGACGTTCCGCCCATATGCACTAAAACATTTTGGAAATACTTACTTTCATTATGTGTGCAGCTAAGAATTGGCATTTCCTGCCGGAGTCTGTGTTGCCCGATAGCTACAACCTCGGGGTCTTTAAGAGAAGTTACTTCTAGGTAAGTGTGCTACAGCGTCGACCACATTGTCGCTTACCATCAGGTGAGATAGTGGTCAAGCGCGAGCCTATCTATAATACCAAAAGTCAGCAATTTCTTCTGTACCTAGCATTATTCTGGACCCTGGCTTAATTTTCCTAACAACTTGTGATAGTGCAATCGCACCTGCACTTTCCAGTTCACATGCATTCTTAGGATATTTATTAAACAAGAGCCTTCCGCAATAAAAAGTAATACTTAGGTACAATCGCACTATTTAATAGATAAAATCATTGTATAGTTTAAATTTCGACATCGGTGTATATCTCTAGAGTATCGATAAAAATATCAACAACTACCACTTCCCTATTTGTGTACGTGTAAGCCTTACCCTCCCTCACCTCCAACCTGCCCCCGTAAAGTGCGAAAGGGACAACTGCAGCTCAGGCTGATTTCACCCACAAAAACCTTGACCAAAAGACGTTTCGTATTCTGCTATTTTCTTTTTTTAAACTGGAATGATTTAAAAAATTCTTATATCAAAATTTAGAGGAAAAGTATATCTATGCTCCTATCATTTTTGTTTTTGTAAAAACTTATCAATTTTGTCTGAAAGTCGCCTGAACATGGCGGTAAAAACGGGCACTTTGTTCGGGTTTTTGGATTGTCATATTTCTTTTAGTGATTATGTTTTTGAAAAAAGGAAATGATAGGGGCACGTATATGGGTAAATATCTTTGCTCTAAAGGCATTATCCACAACGAAAACAGCAGAATGTTTTTGTATGGAGAAAGGCCTACTAGAGTTCCCTCTTAATCGATAAAATAGGTACAAAGTGGGTAATATTATAAAGCTAAAGAGTTTGTTTGTTTGTTTTTTTGAACGTGCTAATCTCAGGTACTACTGGTTGGAATTGAACAATTTAATTGTGTTGGATAGTCCATTTATCGAGGAAGGTTATAGGCTTTAACATCACGCTACGACCAACAGGAGTGGAACATAACTGAAAAATGTTACAAAAACGGGAAAAAATTTTCCTTTTTGCAATGAGAGCTTCCGTTGTGTGCGCTGCGTAAACGGTTTAAGTTACACAACAATCATGTATGTAGGGTAGGTACGGTAGATGGGTAGGTAGGTAGCCAGTTAAAGGGAATGAAGCCACGTGGGACAGCTAGTTTGGTATAAAATAAAGTATGTTATATTCTATCGAACTATTACTATGACTTCAACTCTAAAATATGAAAAAAAAAAAACCGGCCAAGTGCGAGTCGGACTCGCGCACTAAGGGTTCCGTACCATTATCGCAAAAAACGGCAAAAAAAACACGTTTCTTGTATGGGAGCCCCACTTAAATATTTACTTTATTATGTTTTTAGTATTTGTTGTATGTCTAGCTATCACCGTTCATGAGATACAGCCTGGTGACAGACAGACAGACAGACGGACCGCGGAGTCTTAGTAATAGGGTCCCGTTTTTACCCTTTGGGTACGGAACCCTAAAATACGGAAACCACTTATATTTCTTCTCGATTTCAGGATTGTTCCATAGTAAAAGGTGTTCATATTCCTGAGCACTTTCACCCTATGAAAGATTGCCAATACTTTAAAAATTAATATGTAGTTATATTTGTAAATTTTATATCTGCAATAAAGCATCAATAGTTTTCAAGCATAGCTTCAACTGGAACCACAGCGTAAGGTTCAAAGTTTGGGGCCATGCATGAATTTTTTGCCGTAGAACCCTGCGTTTAGTTATTTACTACTAGGGTTGGTCCAAGGGTTCATCCAACTGTAAATGCGTCGGCCAACCCTCAAATTGAGTCTACCTCCATTTTTATTGTTGCTTTCGCATCGCTTGTTCGATTTTACAAAAAAAAGCAAATATACTTTGCCGGATAAAAAATATAAAATAAAGCAAAGCAAAGCCGAAGCAAATATACATTACGTATGAAAATCTGTAAATATTGGTTCTTTAATTTTTCAATGAGTTTTATTCCGGTTGGAACATGGCTTTATAATCAACTAGCGTCTGTCCGCGGCTTCACTCGCTTTAAAAGTGTTTTATAATCCCATGGGAATACAAACTATCCTATGTCCTTCCCAGGGTCTATATTCGTATTTTTTATATTTATATTTTTGTATGTTTGTATCGTTGTATGTTTGTACCTATGTTTATATGTTTTTATCGTTGTATGTTTGTATGTTTGCCCCCAAAATCTCGAAAAAGATTTAATGCGACTTTCGATATTTTTTTTGTATGGAAAAACAAATGTTATTCTTTGATTTATTTTTACTATTTCCCACAACTGTATTAAAAAACGTCGTGTGATACACGGGTGTGTAGTTTATTGCAAACAGGAGTCATTAAAAACCCTCGCCTTCGGTTCGGGCTTGTTAATAACAGCTCGTTTGCAATAACCTACTTTCCATCCTTGTATCACTATGTACTATTATACAATATCTTTAAAGTTTTCAGCACCAAAAAAAGCCACGGTGCTAGTAAATCGTGGTAAAGAGGCAACGACAAGAAAAACACAAAACTTCAGTCATTACAGCCAGAGAGGGAAGTCGAGAGTGCAAAGTTTCCTCTCCATCTGCGAGTGAATTGTACCCTCCCTTGACTAACTGAATCGAAAGTGTTAACATCTTGAGAAATCTTTTGTACATTGTTAGGACTACCATTAAAACTATTTTGAGTGTGTCAGTGTTTTATCTTATAAGAGAATATGTCAGAATTCTGATTTCTCTTATTTTTTAGAGGCAAGTCTACGTTTTGTTCTTGTATTAAACGACTTAAGGTACTAATTATGGGCCAAGACTGTTTATGAGGTGTGAAGAAAAAGACATCAAGACGCAAATATTCCAAAACATTCATATTATTCATAGCACACTTCTGTTCATTGCTTTTCTAAAATGAAAAGATAAGTGGATACTTGTTTAGGCTCAAAGTATCGCAACTCTTCTCGCTTCTCCAAATTAATGCATATTAAATTTTTGACCTTTTCAAAATGATAAAATTATACCAAACGTCGAAAACTTTAATAGGACTTGTTAAAATTACATTTTATGTACATAATATTATATTCTTGTTTGAAACTTTTTCGTACCGCGGCATTTAGTTGTCTGAAGCCGCCTCAATTTTCTGGGCGCATTTGACTTACAAAGAAAAGTTAGTTTTTCGTTAAACTTGTTCATAGTCAACCCTCTCTTGCAAAGTCTACTTTGTGGATCCTTTTACTAAGTGGTGGACGGTGGACTGAGTCACAGTAAAAACGTAACGTAACTTGAAGTTAAAACTTAAGAAAATATACCTTTACGTAACTTTTTAACAAATCGATAGCATGTCAAATATTTACTAATGTAAGGTTGTAAGTTCACAAGGTTGTCACAAACAAAGACGTGAAAATGGATGACGTTGATCAATTTGAATGGAACCAAGCAGCAAATTGAACGACAAAGTACCTATAGATATTAACAGCGTTAATAATCTTGCCTCTAAAATTCATCTTCATTAGTATTTCAGCCGAAATACTAATATTCCTGGACGTTGGCTTCAAGTAACATCACATCAACCATTCCCATGCTTCTCAGACCTAGTGTGTTCCTACAGTCTTCACCAGGTTCTTACGAGGAAGCCTTACATCATTATGGTGTTTGTCCTGTACTTATTTTGAGACTAAAGTATTATATACGAAAAATTTAATTTTTCTCATTAATATTTGCTTTGTTATTAAATTGACACAGAGTCAACTCACTTGCAGTCAGGTTATTCACTCTTGTCGTACAAATATAAGCTCAAGAGCATTCAAAATGGTAACCTTGACACAGTGAACTAAGGCAGAGAAAACTGCGCACTCGTTACATTTGGGGCGAGAAATAATGATAATGGCCCACTTTTATGTGTTATGTCGTAAAAGTCAATCTGAATACTTTTAGTACGAGAATGATGTATTGGTGGCTTTTTTATTATTATTTGAACATCAGCATCAATTCAGCCGTACGATGTTCACTGTTGGAAATAGGCTTCCCCCAAGCGGTGCCACATCTTTTGTGCTTCACGCATTTAGCGGATTCCCGAAGTCTCGTGAATGAAGTTTTTACTAAGCCAATTAAAAGTGGTATAAGAAAAGAGTAGAAATACATTTATTTGTCACAGACATAACAAAACAGCAACAAACATGGGTTAAAGGACAGTAAAGAAGTACAAAGAAAAATTGCGCTTGACGTGCGCATACCGAAAGGGTTACACAAACTCAGCATTTGCTGGGCGTCAGACACCCAGCGCTGGTTTTTGGTGGTTAGCCCGCAGCGACACACGGTCGTGTCACGTGGGTAACAAAATAAAAATATAATACCTATTTAGATATGAGTGTTACGATATTTTCAGAAATATATAAATCTTTATCGTTTATAAATTAAGTTAACTAGCCTACTGCAAGAGCAGAACAGGACAACGGTTTCCTTCCCTTTTCTGATAATTTGACATTTTGTTATATTATAACTACTCTCTGAAACACATCATCATCTGCCTAGCCTTTTCCCAACTATGTTGGGGTCGGCTTCCAGTCTTACCGGATTCAGCTGAGTACCAGTGTTTTACATGAAGCGACTGCCTATCTGACCTCCACAACCCAGTACCACTGGGTAACAGCGGTACCCCTTGGCTAGACTGGTGTCAGATCTCAAGCGTCTGACTATTCGTAACGACTGTCAAAGATCTTCAAATGACAGCCGGGACCAACGGCTTAACGTGCTTTCCGAGGCACGGAGGAAACTCGGTATGTTGAAATGGTCACCCATCCACGGACCGACCTTGTCAAGCAATGCTTAACCTTAAATATCGACCCGTGCGGCTGTTATTATTTAGCCCGAGCTCCTCCTAACTACTCTCTGAAACACATGACTTAAAAAACAAAATTACGATCATACTCTTCCAGGTTACACAAAACAAAATAACTCTCACTCCCAACTTACTCGTGTTATTTTCTCCTCAAGTGTACTTTATTGGCCACTTCGCACATTTTCGAGAATTTATCACGTTAACACATTGGATAGTAGAGCCAGTACAACTGTAAATCTCCTTTGTCCAGCAATAGGACACACGAACTCTGCAGAGTGGTGTTAGAAACTTAGTAATAGAGTTATTAGCGACTTCTTTTGAAGCTGCAGTGAGTGGAAAGTAAACATTTTCTTGTTTAGCCCGGCTTTCTTGGAAACAAAGGCTTTTAATCAAGGCTTCGAGCTCATACGGTCGAAGATTATCTTTCAATGTTTTGTTTTGAGAGTGTAGTGTTCTAAGAAGTGTGGGTGAGTTTGTTGTCTGTTGATTGCTGTGTTAAAGTGTTTTCAATGTTTTAGTGATCTCTGGTTTCTGTGAATTTAACACAATTAAGGCATTATCCATAAAAATCTCTGAGCCGTTTAATTTACTTCCACATACGTACGATAAAAAGATATGACGTCAAACAATTCCGACATAGTGCAATAAAAGTTTTCCACGTGATTTGAACATAATGTAAGTAAATTTAAAAATCCGCCGACTTATTTTTATTTCATGCTACATAATTTATATAGTAGTAAACACGCTTCGATCGAAAATCTATTGAACACGTAATTATGACACGATATCTTGTGAAAATACCCCGATTCAAACAGTTAAACGCCTATAACTTTAGAACGGCTGGACCGATTTTCATCAAACATAGCTAAGAACACTATTGATAAAGTTACATTTCAAACAAAAGCAAACAAAATTAAAATCAGTTCATCCGTTAAGGCACTATGATGCCACAGACAGATACACATATACAAAAACTCACAGGTACACACGACAAATTTATAACACCCCTCTTTTTCCGTCGAGAGTTAAAAACATCCCGACAACAACCATCGGGCAGGTGCTCACCAGACACCGATCGGAGGATCCTACCTCCTCAATGAAGTTTGTGGAACTTTAGACCCTGATCCGCTTACCTCTATACTCCTGCGGCGCTTTTCTGGTGGTCGCCACTGTTGATTCTGGCTTTCAGGAGTTGCAGTGGTTTGGGAATAGTGCGGTGGGATTGTCCCAATAAAACTCCTGTAAACAATAGCTTTATTTTAGTAACTTTCCACTCAAACAAAGTTAAAACCAGTTCGGTCCCCCCTCACAATACCTATCTAATGTTTTAGAATTCCAAGATTGCAAAACACCCCTCAGACAATTGCAATAAAACTACTCTCAATTGAGTCTTGCTACTAACAGAAGGTAATTTACTGATACAGTAATGGTTTGTTTACAATGCTCGTAAATACGTTTACCGCGGGTTCTTGAACCGGGGCAGGACATTCACCATTTAGGTTGATTTATTTGATGAGAAATAAAAGTAATTTGAAACAGGTATTCGATCGATGTCACGTCTCGTTGTTGAAGTTCAGTCCGAAGTTTTCAGAGACACGTAGGGGTCTTAACCATCTTTTTGCAAGGAGATGGTGGATGCCGAGGACATGTTAAAATTAGAAGATATGGGTAAACACAATAAATAGTGCCATCAGATGGTGAAACCAGAAATTAATCTGGACACAAGTAGAATCAAACCCCGACTCGCTACTTCGCAAGTAGCAAATCATATAACAGCGGGAGTGGTGAGGAGGATTCAATGCGCAGCGTAAAACGAACTTAACATACGTCAGTAATTTTGAATCGACGAATATCAGTCCTTAAATGCACCCACCTCGATTAGTAAGTCCTTAAGAAAAGCCTTTACCCAAATATGAACTTAATTCTGATTCTATGACGATCATTAACATGTAAGCAGAAATAAGTTCCTAATAGCCCAGAAGTTTGGTACTTTTAAGGTGGTACCTCGAACAAAACGCTGCGCTAGCCGTTTTTCGTGCTGGTTTAGGAGCTACTTACTATCTACTCGTTATTTAAATAGAAATATCAACTTATAAAATAAAATTAAATTTCTACATATTATTGATTCTAAAATGGTCGAATATTTTTTTGTAAAAAGAGGTATATGTTTCACTAATCTCCTTCCAACAAAACCATAAAAATGAGAAATAATTATGGATAGCATGCTTCTCCTCCTAAAGTGTTCATTAGTTATTTTTTGTACTAACACTAATGGATAGTCAATTTAATAACGAACATTTTTGTCGTATTTTTATTCAAAAGACAAAAATTCGTGATTATAAAGATTTTATATTAAAATCTGGGCGTATTCACTACTGTAATTCATGCGCCACCAGTGCCGCTAGGCCAATAGGAATGCTCATATTTCATGCTGATTGTTTGGTCAGGGTACCGCCTTAAGAAAACAGTTTATTCAAACTCACAAACACCAGTGAAAATAAAAGGTTATTAATAATTTAAAACCCCGCCGCCCTTATGAAAATCAGCAGACAGATATAACAAAATTACCTGAAGTTAAATCCAAAACTTACCGGCCGCTTACGGACAAAGTTTCAAACTATTAATTTTTACAATCAACGGTTTGGCCGGAAGCAATCATGTTGAAGGGAAGTTTCCTTCAGTAAGGTACAGTTTCAATAGTTTCTTTGTGTCTGATAGTTGTAATAACAGCTCGGGGAGCTTGAGCCAAAAGGATAAATTGACTAAAGTTGAAAGCAGTTGTTCAACACTTTATCGAGTGTTTCATAAGAATACTTACTTCAATTAAGTGAAGATTTTCTTTGTGGTTATAAAAATCGTTTAGAAACGTTTTTTTTTAGTTCGTTCGTCGGGCTGGAGACCTAGTTTATCAAATGAAAAGTAATTTTGAAGAGGCAAGTAGAATAACTGGACGGACGTTCTTTGTTAAAATGTACTAATGTAATGTACTTTGTATAAATTGGCCGCCTTTGATCCGCAAGTTATACGGTAGTAGTTATACGTTTGATGTATGTATTTACCAGTTTACTTCTAGTATTTTTTACATTATCATATCCTGCCCCACTGCTGGGCAAAGACTTTTCCTAAATCTTTCTATATATTTTTCCCTGAGATACGTCTGCAGTAGGTCGTCTCGTTACATCTTTCTGGGCCGGCCTCGGCAGCGCAGTCCATCCTCATAGTCAGTTTTACTATATCGTTTGTTTATGATGTACATTTATTATGTATGTACTTTGAATTGTCTGTGTTTCAAAAAATATCCTATTTGCGAATTTTTCATTAATCTGTAGCGCCCAATACAGTATTAGTCTAGACAGATATTGCAGGAGACGTGTGCCACCCCATAGATCGGTTTAGCGAACCTTCCCTAGGGTTATTACGTCGCTAGCAAGCAGATTGATGATCAGAGTATAATACGCTCGGCGCAAGAGTTGATGCTGATACTCTAGTCTATCAATTGAATGGACAATCACATGTCACAACATCTAGATTTCGAAAAGAGATAATAGAGACATCCTTAGAATTTTTTGAACAATTTAATATGGAGTGGTAATAGAACTTACTGGAATTAGCAATACATTTTCTTTTTACTAGAATTTGTATATTTGATACCACCAAAAACATTTATCATGTAAAATGTTGCCAAGACGAGACCATATAGCTCGCACTATCAAAAAGTTATCAGATCTCAACTAAATCCAAGCTTCCTCGTAGTAAATTATAAATGTGTAGATTCAAACAAACAGTCTGGTTTTTTTATATTTGGACGAAATTTGACAACAGAGTAAGATAAGATAAGATAAGATTACTAGATTAGGTGACCTGAATTGGAACACTTTCTATTAGCTCACAACGATTTTTCCTAGTATTTTAACTTTGACGCGTGTGAAGCCATTAGCAAAAACCAATACCAAGATCATGATGAACGTGATGTCTTTGTTTATGTATTAACGAGGGTGTGTGCATTGTTCTCTCTATTATAACAAATCCTCGCTACATGGTCACACTTGCTATACTGTGGCAGTGGTGTCCTATCCCATACAAAGAAACCTTGCCGAAGTACCGTACTATACGGATATAGATGGTGATCTATCTATCGCCGTGGAACGGAACCGAACGCGATAGATTTACAAAAAACAATCGGTATAATCAGATGAAAAACGCTAGTTACGTCGACATGGTTTCTTTGCATGGGATATGGCATCTGTATGCTAGTTTTATTATTATCTGTGACTGTGCTTAATTTACCGAACTGCAATCTTCTCTATACACATATCTAAAGCGAGAAAGAGCGAGAGTGTAAAGAGTTTCTTACTTGCATCAATTTTTAAAACAACATTGCATAAAACAAACGTATAAAAAGTAAGTAATATCAAGTCTCTTTCGACGACAAACTCAAACTTCTGTTATAAAGTTTTATAGCCACAAATTGATCATAAAATATTTATCTACCACTAGCGAGCCGCCCCGGTATTGCTGGAGATTTTTCCGGGAAAATATTGCCCATTAGAAAGTACTGACGTAATTTATTATCTCTTGATGGTAACCATGGCAAATGTCAACACCATAAGAAAAGAATTTTCCTCATCTACAAAAGGAATGATTTCGACGTTAAGTACCCAATTATGACTACACTCCAGTAGATACCTACCGGTTAGAATACCGATCATAACGATTATTGTTATTCGAATAACATTATTTTGATTTTAGTCTGTAGCCTATACAGAAAATTTTGATTTCAATATGTGTGAATGGTAGACGTTTACCTCAAAGTTTTTGAATTATTTTTGTTTAAGGTTACACTAGTCGATCATTCTTCCATGTCTGGCGATTACTCCCTTGTTTGGAGATGTACGTTCAAAGTAAAATAAGAAGAATAAAAATTTGAAAGTTATGAGCGTCAAAACTTCCTTATTTCAACACTAATTTTAACGCATCTTTGAGCGGAAATGCGAACTAGCTTCTTACTGCTCATCACAGCATCTATCTCTTTCGCACGTGTTGTCGGATGAAATAGCATGAATTTTAACTCCGCGCACAAAATCGTTCGTGCCGTCGACTAGAGCAACCTTAAGAAGTAGGCGGCAGGCCAATTATGCACAACATCTACAAGACTTTCAAAAATCACTTCAGTAGATGTATATACGGCCTCCCTTATTTGAATACTATGCGCAAACAAACACACAGTCCCCACGAAGTCTATATACATAGATTTATCATTCCCCCAAAGAATAAAAATGCAAGTTATAAAATAGCAGTAAAATTATGCAGCGGTAAATGTTAGTGGTAGCCGTCTATTGAGGGACAATGACCGCGATGGGAATCAATGAAAATGCTATTTCATGTCCCCTAAAGCTGCAGTTTTCCTATCTACGGATGTCCGGAGGTACATATAACTGTTCGTAGGTTTTGTTGACATGACTCCCCGTATATTTTTTGGGGATTTCGCTGTAATCTGAGTATGTAATTTGGAAACTTGCTTTGTTCAATTCGGGTTCGTTTGTGTTTCACTGTGCCCGTATGTTTGTCAAAAATAATGGCTGTTTGCTGTCTGACATCGAATGAATTTTGAGTGCTGGATAAAAATGGTACAAGTAAATGTGTGATTTTGTTTTTAGAATGTAGGTATATGGCTACTGACAAAGGCGTATACACAATTGGAAATAAACACAAAATCCTTCTTATGAAATGACAGTAGATACCATACCTACATAAGAAATCTATACTTATGTCCTATCACACTAGTTAAACATTCAAATTCAATATTAAATTTCAAGAAAAGATGTCGTTAGGCACCACCATAGCGCCACCGACAGATGAAGTTAGTATCAACAAATTTGAACGAAACCCGACCTATCCCGACTAGAAGAAATAACATGACCTACAACTCTCTAATAAAACAGTTTATTTAGTAAGCGAACGTGTTCTCTCGCCTTCTCGACATCAACAAAACTTGCAAGTTTATGGCCTAGCATCTAGAACCATAACACGTAATCTCCAAAAGCGTATACTGCGACACGCATCTCCTATTTGCAGCAAACAATAACGTCACACTTCAATCTAGCCATCGTCATGAGCAGTCAATACACTATAATGAAATTCCCAGCCACGTCAGGTATCACAGATTGCGTCCAATATGCCCTGTAGCACACACGAATAGCACAACATGACCATTACCACCAGACCTCTTATTTCACACCTCTGCATCCCTCACAATAGCTGGTTTACTCAGCTCGAGGGGGACGATGCAGGTCTTGTGATTCTGGTCGAGTATCATAGATGTATTTCATGCAATTTCTTGCGCCTGGAGGCAACGAAATGACATGCGGGATGCTTCGTGTTATATCGATGGCAATATTGTAGCCCCCTAAGCGGGTTCGTCGAATGAATATAAAGAGCGAATGAAGTAATAACACAAATTCCTGGAAAAAGTTGAGTCAGGTTGTCAAGTTAGAGATATTTATGATATTTTTTATATCATAAATATCTCTAACTTGACAAATGGCAAGAAACGGAACCCTTATGGATTCGTCATGTCTGTCTGTCTGTCCGTCCGTATGTCACAGCCACTTTTTTCCGAAACTATTAGAACTATGCTTTTGAAACTTGGTAAGTAGATGTATTCTGTAAACCGCATTAAGATATTCACACAAAAATAGGAAAAAAAAACAATCAATTTTGGAGGTTCCTCATACTCAGAACTGAAACTCAATTTTTTTTTTTCATTATACTCACACGTGTGGGGTATTATCGATAGGACTTCAAAAATGATTTTGAGGTTTCTAATATATTTTATACCATTCCCCCTCTAAAAAGCTTATTTTATTCACTGAAAACAGTGAATAAAAAGCATTTTAATCACTGTTTTGGTTTTTGAATTTGGAACACACCAATGTATTAGACGTCCATCTCAATGCTATGTAACCTCCTTGCGCCTCCTTGCGCAAAAAATACTCGATACACAAATTCCTTCTTCGATTTTAATTTTGAGTTTGTTATTTAGGATTTTAATAATAATTTTGATTTTAGTCTAAGATATTTATTGAGTACTTGTTTGGATTGTAATTTTTATATTAATTGCATAGGTATTTAATTAGTAACGGAGGTGGTCAGTGATCCCTAAAACATAGGTGCTGTTACCTAGCTCAGGGGTCAGGGTTTCACATTTTATGTAAATTTTGAAGGTAAAAACCATTCATTTATTTATTACTCGTAATATTCCTTGTGCTTTTCGCTTAAATCTTTCTTTTTCTCGAAGTCATGGAATAAAATATAGTATGCAACTCTTGAATAAAACGGATTTATATCGAGGACCATGAATCACTCGCGTCGCTCATGATTCTAACACTTGAATCACTCGCTATGCTCGTGATTCAATCATCATGAATCACTCCCTAAGGTCGTGATTCAGTCGTTAGAATCCTTCACTTGCTCTTGATTCATCTATGGCCCTCGCTTTAAATCCGTCTTTTATTCACTAGTTGCATAATATACTATTATTTCTAAATTGAATAGTTTGCGAGAGAGACACTTCCAAAGTGGTAAAATGTGTGTGTAACTTCTAAAATAAGAGAATGATAAAACTAAAAAAAAGATATGATATACGTTACAGTTTACCATGTAAACTTCCACCGAAAATTAGTTTGAACGAGATCTAGTACCCATAAGTAGTTTTTTAATACGATATAAATCGTAAACCGCAATTTACAAAGTACGGAACTCTTCTTGCGCGAGTCCGACTCACACGTGGCCGGTTTTTTTTTACTTTCAGTGGTTTTATGAAAACCTTACTATATTATTTAGTACCTAGTACGAATTGCTGTTTTATTTTGTACCATATTATAAAATATAAGAAAAGAATTTCACGATAGAAGTAGTACAAAATAGTGCTTTATAAAAAACTTTCCTCGATTCCATTTCACATAAGCTCACGATTTAGTTGAAAATTTCTTCACAACTATAAATTCGCGTTCTTTTCAAACTAAAATAATTCTCTTTTTGGGCTACCCACATAAGTTTTCACCGCTGGGCGAGTGATCACGTAGCAAAAAAAAACTTTTTAGAATCCCGTAAAAAGTTTTGGAGACTCAATCCTCTGCGGGCTACCAAAACAAACACAAACTTTAGAATTAAAGGACATGTCTGGTGTGTTAAAACCTCGGCTTATTTGCTCCGGACATCTCTTTTTTATTTATCTGTAGCCAACTTTTTGGCTACGACTTTGTGGGGTAAACTTGTGGTTGAACAGCTAACATGCCTCTTGATGCGTATAAGTGAAAGCGGGTAAAGTTTATGACGACTTTATAGGTATTTTTACCCGACTACGGCGAAACAAAAAGTAGGATTGCGTTTTGACCGGTATATGTGTATGTATGTATATAAGTACGTATGTATTATTCATCTGTTCCCTCATAACTTCTAAACTACATAATCATAATTTGACAAATGAGGTGTCGTTGAAAGCGTCTTGTTTGTCCGCTGGTTATAGGCTATGTGACGTTACATTATATTGCATATAGCTCCCTCTAGAAGGCACGAAGCCAAAAACAAAAATCGCCTCTTCCCATCTTGTATGGTATCATTGAACAGGGATTTTAAAAATGAAGACAGGGTTTCGTACATCATATTTTTGTCAAGCGTTTCGTTTGCAAATTATAACCCGTCAAAGTCATGAAAACTATTTTTTCACCTGACTACAGCGTCGCTAAGTCCACTCTTGTAACTTATGCATTATCTAGATACGTCTAAAAAACTAACTTTAAACAGAAACAGAAAAACCCCAAAATACCTTAAATTAAAAATAAATTCAAAGCTTAAATCCGACTACTGAAAAGTCACGCTCTAAAAAGTATGAAACAAGAAAATATCCTCATCTGAAATTGATATGTCCAAAATTTACCACTTTACAGAATGTATTGTTTTGTTACAGTTGGTGGCATACAACCACGGTTATCCTCTACGGAATAGTTTGTACATAACAATTTCAGATGAGAATATATTGTTGTTTCATACTTTTTAGAGCGTGATTTTTCAGTAGTCGGGTTTTCATTTATGTATATGAAATTATTAGGCCTTAAGGTCGGTTTCTACATTGCGTGTTTCGAGTGAAGCACGAATCAAACCGTACTTTAATGCCAGAGAAGTTTATAGGCTAAAGTTTGACACAACCTGAAATAGCTGCCATCTTGGATTTAGAATGTGCGGTAATAGCACCCCAGGAAACATAGAAAATCCTTTAGTATGTATAGCTTTGAAATAGGCGCTATCTTGAATTTGTGAATTAAGAGAATGTGCTAGCCCTTAAACTTAAATAAGTACTAGCACTTCACCCGCGACTTCGCGTGATCCGTATTTTATCCTACAGATGACTTTTTAGTTCACCCACTTAAAGATTGAATTTCCAAAAATCCTTATTAGTGCTCCCCTACCTCCAACCTCGACTTTAAATTCTTTGTTCAAAAATCAGCAGTATATGTTGATTTTTTTAGTAGGCCCCATAGCCAGACAATGAAATACTACTGCCTGATGAAAAGACTACTACCATCCAGGACTGAAAAATCGAATCATTTAAAACAAGATTATTTTGTGAAGAGACTTTATAACTGGTTAGCCGTAAAATCTTCTCAATAATACTTATTTCAAAAACAGGAATTTCAAAAATGGATTGATTATATCAAAATAGTCAATATTCGCATTTCCCTCAGCTGCGCCTACTATTTTCTTCCCACACAGTGTAAACGTGCTCTAGAAGGTTATTGCTCTAACTTTCAATCCCTCGCGACGTGATGAGACTATGATCTTTGTTTTATTTGAACAAAAGTAAAGTTCTAAATCGGTATCGAAAGGCCGTGACTCCAAAAAGATAGAAAAACTACAAGCATTACTGGTAATATCTAGAAAAAGTTTCGCGGCGACTTCGTGAATCTTTTTGACTAGAATATTTTTTAAGCACTTACCTCAATCCTGTACCAAAGCAATAGGTTGTAGGCACAGGTAGAGGTGCACAATTACATTCCCCTTCCATTTGCAGTAAATTTTGAGTCATGGAACGCCAAGCCTTAAAAGGGGCGATAATTGCCATCAGCCGGACGAAACTCGATACTCGGGACTGCTGCAAAAAACCCAATAGGAACTTTTCTGGTAATCAAATCATCATACTTAGCAGTCCACTACTAGACTCAACACAGACACTTTACATGTAAAAATAAAATTACGAATCATAAATAAATTCAGATAAATCACTTTGTTGTAGATAAGGTCATAGGTTGCAGTTATAATTAATTGTTGGTATTTAAAATTATCTTATCCAAACAAAACAACACATGCACCAGTGGAAATTCCTTGCAGCTGGGGATTTAAATAGATTGTGGAAGAATAAGACAATTCTTATTAATATGAGGTCAACTTACGGTCAAAATAAGACTAAAGACTACACACATTACTCCACGCTTGAAAGGCCTGCATGAACTAACATGCTGAGCGTCATCATGATTTTTTTGTGCAAAATCTTTTATTTCTATAGCATGACAAATGTAATGTAAGGTTGTAAGTTCACAAGGTTTTTAGTAACAAAAACATTAACAAGTAAAATTTCAAAATTTAAAAGCCCCCGACACATTTATCTTGTGAAACACCCCGATACAAACAGTTAAACGCGCATAACTTTCTAACGGCTGAACTGATTTAAATCAAACATAGCTAAGAACACTCTCGACAAAATCACCTTTCAAACAAAAAAAAAATCTAAATCGGTTCATCCGTTGAGGCGCTATGGTGCCACAGACAGACACACAGATACACAGATACACATTTACACAGATACACAGCAACACACGTGAAACTTATAACACCCCTATTTTTCCGGCGAGGGTTAAAAAGGGTGATGTTGATCAATTTGAATGACACGAAGCAGCAAATTGAACGACAAAGTACCTATAGATATTAACAGCGATCACGATCTTGTCTCTAAAACCCGCCGAAAGACTAACATTGCTGGACGTTGGCCTCACCCAAGTAATGACATCAACCATTTCCGTGCTTCTCACCGCTACTGCAGAAACACGCTAGGTCTCACGGTAGGTAGGTTACCTACCGTGAGACCTAGCGTGTTTCTGCAGTCTTCGCCAGGTCTTCACGAAGAAGCCTAACATCATTATGGTGTTTGTCTTGTACTTATTATGAGAATAAACTATTTTATTAATTGATACAAAGATAAATTAAAAAAAAATCTCATTAATATTCAAATCAAATCAAAAATCAAATCAAATAATTTATTTTAATAAAAACGGAGATTGTAGTACATGGGTATATACAAAGTTTAATAATAAGTTGGTACCATATCAATTACAATAAGGTGGGTGAAGTTCTGCTTTCCTAGCTAGGTTACAGAGTAACCTGTATTAAGGAATAACAGTCCCTGTCCCTAACAAAATGTTAAAATTAAACTAGTACAATAAAATATATACATACAGTAATTTAAATAATAATACAAAATATATACAGTAATTTAGAAATAATTTAATACTACAACAATGTTTATTCTTGAGTGCATGTGAGTGTGTGTGTGCGTGTGCGTATTAATTGCGAGTGTTTTTATGTGTGTGAGTGTTTGTAAATGTGTATGAATGTGTGTGATTGGTATGTCCTGCGAGTTGTTCCTCAATATGTCTCTGTCACCCACTGAGGTACTTTTCGATTTCATCATAGGTTTTGTTTTGAAGATATTTACTATGTTATTAAATTGACACAGAGTCAACTCACCTGCAGTCTGGTTATTCACTCTTGTCGTACAAATATTAGCTCAAGAGAATTCAAAACGGTAACCTTGACACAGTGAACTAAGGCAGTGAAAACTGCGCCATCGTTACATTTGGGGCGAGAAATAATGATAATGGCCAACTTTTATGTGTTATGTCGTAAAAGTCAATCTGAATACTTTTAGTACGAGAATGATGTATTGGTAACATTACAACCCATAATGATGAAAGCTTTAGGCTTTTTCGTTTATCATTTGATCATCAGCATCAATTCAGCCGTATGACGTTCATTGCTGGAAACAGGCTTCCCCCAAGCGTCGCCGCATCTTTTGTGCTTCACGCATCTAGCGGATTCCCGCGATCTGGTGAAGGTCAGCGCGCCAGCAGTTAAGGTGTTTGCTTATGATTACTAAGCCAATTAAAAGTGGTATCTTAGAATAGAAAAGAATAGTATAGAAATATGTTTTACTCGATATAGACACAACACAACATCAACAAACATGGATTAAAGGACAGTAAAGAAGTGCAAGAAGGAAAAATTGCGCTGGACGTGCGCATACCGAAAGGGTTACAAACTTAGCATTTGCTGATCTTCAGACAACCAGCGCTGGTTTTCAGTTGCCAGTTCGATATGAATGATACGATACTAGAGAGAGGAGCTGTGGTTAGTGAAGTACCCACCACCTCATGACTTCATTAAGCCCAAGAATCATCTTCCCCTCGGTCATGATCTGCAGTGGCCCGTATGGAAGGCATTGAATCGGTTGCGCACCCAGGTAGGCCGCTGCATATATAATTTGGCAAAATGGGGGATTATTGGTCCATTGCACGCTGGGTGTGAGTGCGGTGCTCCTGTACAGACCATGCCCCACTTGCTGGAGTGTCCCGATTGTCCGTTCACTTGCACCTTGGATGACCTGTATAATGCATCTGACGCTGCAATAAACTTGGCCACCTACTGGGCTCAAATAGTTTGATCAAATGTACCGTCGAAACGAAAAAGGAAGAATATTATATATAAGTAAATCATTATTGTTCATAAATTAGCTTAACTAGCCTACTGCAAGTGCAGGACAGAACAAAGGTTTCCTTCCCTCTTCTGTTAATTCGATGTTTTATTATTACTACTATCTGTAACACGTTACTAAAACACTATATTACGATCATACTCTTCCAGCTTACACACAACAAAATAACGAACAATCTCACTCCCAACTCACTCGTGTTATTTTCTCCTCAAGTGTACTTTATTGGCCACTTCGCACATTTTCGATAATTTATCACGTTAACACATTGGATAGTAGAGCCAGTACAGCTGTAAATTTCCTTTGTCCAGCAATAGGACACACGAACTCTGCAGAGTGGTGTTAGAAACTTAGTAATAGAGTTATTAGCGACTTCTTTTGAAGCTGCAGTGAGTGGAAAGTAAACATTTTCTTGTTTAGCCCGGCTTTCTTGGAAACAAAGGCTTTTAATCAAGGCATCGAGCACATACGCTCGAAGATTATCTTTCAATGTTTTGTTTTGAGAGTGTAGTGTTCTAAGAAGTGTGGGTGAGTTTGTTGTCTGTTGATTGGTGTGTTAAAGCGTTTTCAATGTTTTAGTGATATCTGGTTTCTGTGAATTTAACACATTTAAGGCATTATCCATAAAAATCTCTGAGCCGTTTAATTTATCGCCTCATACGTACGATTAAAAGATATGACGTCAAACAATTCCGACATAGTGCAATAAAATTTTTCCACGTGATTTAAACATAATGTAAGTAAATTTAAAAAATCCCCTGTCACATTTTTATTTCATGCTACATAATTTATCTAGTAGTAGCTCGCTTTGATCAAAAATCTATTGAACTCGTAATTATGACACGATATCTTGCGAAAACACCCCGATTCAAACAGTTAAACGCCTATAACTTTAGAACGGCTGGACCGATTTTCATCAAACATAGCTAAGAACACTATTGATAAAGTTACATTTCAAACAAAAGCAAATTAAATTAAAATCGGTTCATCCGTTAAGGCAATATGATGCCACAGACAGATACACATATACAAAAACACATAGGTACACATGACAAATTTATTGCACCCCTCTTTTTCCGTCGAGAGTTAAAAACTCTCCGACAACAACCATCGGGCAGGTGCTCACCAGACACCGATCGGAGGATCCTACCTCCTCAATGAAGTTTGTGGAACTTTAGACCCTGATCCGCTTTCCTCTATACTCCTGTAAACAATAGTTTTATTTTAGTAACTTTCCACTAACACAAAGTTTAAAACCAGTTCGCTCCCCCTCACGGAGCGAACTGGTTATACCTATCTAATGTTTTAGAATTCCAAGATTGCAAAGCACCCCTCAGACAATTGCAATAAAACTACTCTCAATTGAGTCTTGCTACTAACAGAAGGTAATTTACTGATACAGTAATGGTTTGTTTACAATGCTCGTAAATACGTTTACCTCGGGTTCTTGAACCGGGGCAGGACATTCACCATTTAGGTTGATTTATTTGATGAGAAATAAAAGTAATTTGAAACAGGTATTCGATCGATGTCACGTCTCGTTGTTGAAGTTCAGACCGAAGTTTTCAGAGACACGTAGGGGTCTTAACCATATTTTTTCAAGGAGATGGTGGATGCCAAGGACATGTTAAAATTAGAAGATATGGCTTAACACAATAAATAGTGCCATCAGACGGTGGAACCAACATAAATTAATCTGGGCACAAGTAGAATGAAACCCCGACTACCTACTTCGCAAGTACCAAATCATAATAACAGCGGAAGTGATGGAGAGGATTTAATGCGCAGCGTAAAACGAACTTAACAGACTTCAGTAACTTTGAATCGACGAATATCGGTCCTTAAATGCACCCACCTCGATTAGTAAGTCCTTAAGAAAAGCCTATACCCAAATATGAACTGAATTCTGATTCTATGACGATCATTAACATGTAAGCAGAAATAAGTTCCTAATAGCCCAGAAATTAGATACTTTTAAGTCGGTACCCTGAACAAAACGCCGCGCTAGCAGTTTTTCGTGCTGGTTTTAGGAGCTATCTACTCGTTATTTAAAAAGAAATATCAACTTATAAAAAAACATTAAATTTCTATAGGTCTACCAGAATCTCATGGCAAATGTGGAAATAAAAATTTGTTGTGTGCAATACTGAGGAAATTGGATTAAACGATCTTGATACTGTTTAATTTTTATTTATGTCTTTAGTATTAATGAACATGAGGTACCTATATTATAGTAGTCACAGCGGATCTTTGTGTCTTTGAACATGGTCCTACCAACCATTGCGTAAGAAACAGTTTGTCATCGAGTATACTGAATAGAGTAAGCGAGATAGGACGATGTGACATACATAAGCGAGTGAAAGAGACAGTTATACAATGCTATCTTCACCCTCAACATTGACACAAAAATAGCTACTGCGCGGGGTCTTGCAACCAATTCAGAGACAGAAAGATCCACTGTAAGTATTATAGGTATGTGTATGAATAATGTTGTTATACTTCGGGTTCTTAACATAGGAAAAATAAATCATTTGAATATTAATTTATGTACTAATTTATTATATATCATTTAAATCATACTAATAACTTAAAACCTCATTCAGAACTAGAAAACTAGAATACGATTCCATTAACTCCACTGGCATTTCAAAAACTTGTATCTTTGTAGTTTTATGTTATCTCGCTCCATCAAAATGGTTCTTTTTCATTGGCATTTAAGATATTCAAAACCAATCTCTTTATGTATAAAGTCTGTAAAAAATAATAAAATGTATCATGTTACTTATAGTCATTCATCATCATCAGTCTATATATACTTTTTTATGCAAGTTTTATGGCCTGGTTGCTAGGACCTTTTAGCCACGTCTTTGGAAAGAGTTTTGGATCTTATATTTATTCTATAGTATGCATTAGAATGCGGATGTAACAGATTCTAATGTTTTTTGGAGTATTTGGCATCAAATTGTATCGAGTCAGTCTTCCCAGTAAGCTTTGCAGAGGCAGTCAATACTACAATAAATTACTCCGCACCACTATCCCGAGATCGCTTCTCTCAATGATTTTACAAATTGTCCAGTTGCGTAGACAGTTGAGACACAAAACTACACCAATAATATATCACAATATCCACTAGGAATCAATTTGCAAATAATATTAACAGCCACTGAACTTCACTCGACCAAATCCCGTCAAAAACTCCCGTCTATATACACGTCCCACTGCAGGGCGCAGATTATTACTTAATATTTTTCTTACATCAAAGATTCTCAATCTCCGTTACAATCAATATCTTGTCGAAGAATTAGTAACAGTTACATTACTGTTGCCATTTCCTTCCGGCCATCATTTGATGTGCCCTGTTTATTAACCATATAATAGTAATGGAAAGAAATAAAAATTAAGTAAGAAAAATATAAAATAAACTAAAAGTATCAAAACAAGTCAGTCCAACTTACCGGTCCACTCTACGACGCACTTTAAAATGAAAGATTGAGTTTGATTTACGCCTTCTTTTTCCCTTATTTTATGATACACATTGAAAACAATATGTCTCGCTTGAGATCGAAGTGGGTTTTTCGACATTTTCACAAAAATAACAAATTTTCAAGATAATATCAAAAAAATTCAGCAGCGGTTGACACATCAAGTACTTTGATTTGACAGGTGACAATTGACATTGCCATATGAAAATCACAATTTAAAAAAAATAAAAAATGCCATGAGATTCTGGTAGACCTATACTTAATATTGATTCTAAAATGGTCGAAACTTTTTTTGTAAAAAGAGGTATATGTTACACTAATCTCCTTTCAACAAAACCATAAAAATGAGAAATATTTATGGATAGCATGCATCTCCTCGTAAAGTGTTCATTAGTTATTTTTTGTACTAACACTAATGGATAGACAATTTAATAACGAACATTTTTGTCGTATTTTTTTTAAAAGACTAGAATTCGATTTTATAAAGATTTTATTCTAAAATCTGGGCGTATTCACTACTGTAATTCATGCACCATCAGTGCCGCTAGGCCAATAGGAATGCTCATATCTCATGCTGATTGTTTGGTCAGGGTACCGCCTTAAGAAAACAGTTTATTCAAACTCACAAACACCAGTGAAAATAAATGGTTATTAATAATTGAAAACCCCGCCGCCCTTATGAAAATCAGCAGACAGATATAACAAAATTACCTGAAATTAAATCCAAAACTTACCGGTCGATTACGGACAAAGTTTCAAACTATTAATTTTTACAATCAACGGTTTGGCCGGAAGCAATCATGTTGAATGGAAGTTTCCTTCAGTAAGGTACAGTTTCAATAGTTTCTTTGTGTCTGATAGTTGTAATAACAGCTCGGGGAGCTTGAGCCAAAAGGATAAATTGAGTAAAGTTGAAAGCAGTTGTTCAACACTTTATCGAGTGTTTCATAAGAATACTTACTTCAATTAAGTGAAGATTTTCTTTGTGGTTATAAAAATTGTTTAGAAACGTTGTTTTTTTGTTTTTTCGTCTGTCTGGAGACCTAGTTTTTCAGATGAAAAGTAATTTTGAAGAGGCAAGTAAAATAACTGGACGGACGTTCTTTGGTAAAAGTGATTACTTTGATCTCCAAGTCATACGTTAGTTAGACATTTATACGTTTGATGTATGTATTTACCAGTTTACTTCTAGTATTTTTTTACATTATCATATCTTGCCCCACTGCTGGGTGAAGACTTTTCCCAAATCTTTCTTTATATTTTTTTCCTGAGCTACGTCTTGCAGTAGGCATCTAGGGGCCGGCCTTGGCAGCGCAGTTCATGCTCATTGTCAGTTTTACTATATTGTTTGTTTATAATGTACATTTATTATGTATGTACTTTGAATTGTCCGTGTTCCAAAAAATATCCTATAATTATGCAAATTTTTCATTCTTCTGACCCCAAACCGGACAGTTTTCATTAAAAACGACTGGCACCCAATGCAGTATTAGACTAGACAGCTATTGCAGGAGGCGTGTGCCACCCCATAGATCGCTTAAGCGAACCTTCCCTAGGGTTATTACGTCGCTAGCAAGCAGATTGATGATCAGAGTATAATACGATCAGTGCAAGAGTTGATCCTGATACTCTATCAACTCTATGAATATGATAGTCTATCAATTGAATGGACAATCATATGTCACAATATCTAGACTTGTAAAGGAGATAATGGACACATCCTTAGAATTTTTTGAACAATTCAATATGGAGTGGTTACTGGTAATAGAACTAACTGGAATTAGCAATAAATGTTCTTTTTACTGGAATTTGAATATTTGATAAATATTCGAGGCGTGTGAAGCCATTAGCAAAAACATGATGAACGTGATATCTTTGTTTATGTATTAACGAGGGTGTGTGCATTGTTCTCTCTATTATAACAAATCCTCGCTACATGGTCACACTTGCTATACTGTGCCAGTGGTGTCCTATCCCATACAAAGAAACCTTGCCGAAGTACCGTACTATACGGATATAGATGGTGATCCATTTATCGCCGTGGAACGGAACCGAACGCGATAGATTAACTAAAAAATAATCGGAATAATCAGATGGAAAACGCTAGCAACGTCGGCACGGTTTCTTTGGGGACGAGGCATCTGTATGCTAGAATTATTATTATCTGTGACTGTGCTTAATTTACCGAACTGCAATCTTCTCTATTTACATATCTAGAGAAAGAGCAAGAGTGTAAAGAGTTTCTTACTTGCACCAATTTTTAAAACAACATTGCATAAAACAAAAGTATAAAAAGTAAGTAATATCAAGTCACTTTTAACGACGAACTCAAACTTCTGTTATAAAGTTTTATAGCCACAAATTTATCATAAAATATTTATCTACCACTAGCGAGCCGCCCCGGTATTGCTCGAGGTTTTTCCGGGAAAATATTGCCCATTAGAAAGTACTGACGTAATTTATTATCTCAACCATGGGAAATGTCAACACCATAAGAAAAGAATTTTCCTCATCTACAAAAGGAATGATTTCGACGTTAAGCATCCAATTATGAATACACTCCAGTAGATACCTACCGGTTAGAATACCGATCATAACGATTATTGTTATTCTAATAACAATATTTTGGTTTTTGTCAGTAGCCTATACGGAAAATTTTGATATCAATAAGTATGACTGGTGGACGTTAACTTCAACGTTTTCGAATTAATTTTGTTTAAGGTTACACTAGCCGATCATTCTTCCATACAAACGTAGTCTTGCGATTACTCCACTGTTAGACGATGTACGTTCAAAATAAAATAAAAAGAATAAAAATTTGAAAGTTATGAGCGTCGAAAGTTCCATATCTCAACACTAATATTGACGCATCTTTGGGCGAAAATTCGAACTAGCTTCTTACTGCTCGTCACAGCATCTATCTCTTTCGCACGTGTTGTCGTATGAGATAGCATGCATTTTAACCCCGCGCACAAAATCGTTCGTGCCGTCGACTAGGCAACCTTAAGAAGTAGGCGGCAGGCCAATTATGCACAACATCTACAAGACTTTCAAAAATCACTTCAGTAGATGTATATACGGCCTCCCTTATTTGAATACTATGCGCAAACAAACACACAGTCCCCACGAAGTCTATATACATAGATTTATCATTCCCCCAAAGAATAAAAATGCTAGTTACAAAATAGCAGTAAAATTATGCAGCGGTAAATGTTAGTGGTAGCCGTCTATTGAGGGACAATGACCGCGATGGGAATCAATGAAAATGCTATTTCATGTCCCCTAAGGGTGCAGTTTCCCTACCTACGGATGTCCGTAGGTACATATAACTGTTCGTAGGTTTCGTTGACATGACTCCCCGGATATTGTTTGGGGATTTCGCTGTAATCTGAGTATGTAATTTGGAAACTTGCTTTATTCGTCTGTGTTTCACTGTGCTCGTATGTTTGTCAAAAATAGTGGCTGTTTGCTGTATGACATCGAATGAATTTTGCATGCTGGATAAAAATGGTACAAGTAAATGTGTGATTTTGTTTTTAGATTGTAGGTATATGGCTACAAAGGCGTATACACAATTGGAAATAAACACAAAATGCTATATACAGTAGATAACATACTACATAAGAAATCTATATTTATGACCTATCATACTGATTATACAATCAAATTCAATATTAAACTTCTACAAAATATGTTATTAGGCACCACCATAGCGCCACCGACAGATGGCGTTAGTATCCCAAAATTTGAACGAAACGCGACCTTTCCCGACTAGAAGAAATAACATGACCTACGACTCTCTAATAAAACAGTTTATTTAGTAAGTGAACGTGTTCTCTCGCCTTCTCGACATCAACAAAACTTGCAAGTTTATGGCTTAGCATCTAGAACCATAACACGTAATCTCCAAAAGCGTACACTGCGACACGCATCTCCTATTTGCAGCAAACAATAACGTCACACTTCAATCTAGCCATCGTCATGAGCAGTCAATACACTATAATGAAATTCCCAGCCACGTCAGGTATCACAGATTGCGTCCAATATAGCACACACGAATAGCACAACATGACCATTACCACCAGACCTCTTATTTCACACCTCTGCATCCCTAACAAAAGCTGGTTTACTCAACTCGAGGGGGACGATGCAGGTCTTGTGATTCTGGTCGAGTATCATTGATGTATTTCATGCAATTTCTTGCGCCTGGAGGCAACGAAATGACATGCGGGATACTTCGTGTTATATCGAAGGCAATATTGTAGCCCCCTAAGCGGGTTCGTCGAATGAATATAAAGAGCGAATGAAGTAATAACACAAGTTCCTGGAAAAAGTTGAGTCAGGTTGTCAAGTTAGAGATATTTATGATATTTTTTAGGGTTCCGTAGTCAAATGGCAAAAAACGGAACCCTTATGGATTCGTCATGTCTGTCTGTCTGTCCGTCCGTATGTATGTCACAGCCACTTTTATTCCGAAACTATTAGAACTATGCTTTTGAAACTTGTAAACTGAATAGTTTGCGCGAGAGACACTTCCAAAGTGGTAAAATGTGTCCCCCCCACCCCTGTAACTTCTTAAATAAAAGAATGATAAAACTAAAAAAAATATATGATATACGTTACAGTTTACCATGTAAACTTCCACCGAAAATTAGTTTGAACGAGATCTAGTAAGTAGTTTTTTTTAATACGATTAAATCGTAATCCGCAATTTACAAACTACGGAACCCTTCGTGCGCGAGCCCGACTCGCACTTGGCCGGTTTTTTTTACTTTCAGTGGTTTTATGAAAACCTTACTATGTTATTTAGTACCTAGTACGAATTGCTGTTTTATTTTGTACCATTTTATAAAATATAAGAAAAGAATTTCACGATAGAAGTAGTACAAAATAGTGCTTTATAAAAAAACTTTCCTCGATTCCATTTCACACGAACTCACTATTAAGTTGAAAATTTCTCCACAACTATAAATTCGCGTTCTTTTCAAACTAAAATAATTCTCTTTTTGGGCTACCCACATAAGTTTTCACCGCTGGGCGAGTGATCACGTAGCAAAAAAAAACTTTTTAGAATCCCGTAAAAAGTTTTGGAGACTCAATCCTCTGCGGGCTACCAAAACAAACACAAACTTTAGAATTAAAGGACATGTCTGGTGTGTTAAAACCTCGGCTTATTTGCTCTGGACATCTCTTTTTTATTTATCTGTAGCCAACTTTTTGCTACGACTTTGTGGGGTAAACTTGTGGTTGAACAGCTTACATGCCTCTTGATGCGTATAAGTGAAAGCGGGTAAAGTTTATAACGACTTTAAAGGTATTTTTACCCGACTACGGCGAAGCAAAAAGTAGGGTTGCGTTTTGACCGGTATATGTGTATGTATGTATATAAGTACGTATGTATGTTCATCTGTTCCCTCATAACTTCTAAACTACATAATCATAATTTGACAAATGAGGTGTCGTTGAAAGCGTCTTGTTTGTCCGCAGGTTTAGGCTATGTGACGTTACATTATATTGCATATAGCTCCCTCTAGAAGGCACGAAGCCAAAAACAAAAATCGCCTCTTCCCATCTTGTATGGTATCATTGAACAGGGATTTTAAGAATGAAGACAGGGTTTCGTACATCTACCCGTCAAAATCATGAAAACAATTTTTTTTACGGCGTCGCAGAGTGCACTCTTGTAACTTATGCATTACCTAGATACGTTTCAAAAAAAACCTTAAAAAGAAACAAATGAAAAACCCCAAAATACTTTAAATTAAAAATAAATTCAAAGCTTAAATCGGACTACTGAAAAATCACGCTCTAAAAAGTATGAAACAAGAAAATAGCCTAAACTGAAATTGTTATGTAAACTATTCCACTTTACAGAATGTATTGTTTTGTTACAGTTGGTGGCATACAACCACGGCTATCCTCTACGGAATAGTTTGCGCATAACAAATTCAGATGAGAATAATTTCTTGTTTCATACTTTTTAGAGCGTGATTTTTCAGTAGACAGGTTTTCATTTAAGTATATGAAATTATTAGGTCTTAAGATCGGTTTCTGAATTGCGTGTTTCGAGTGAAGCACGTGTCAAACCCTTCTTTAATGCCAGACCAGTTTATAGGCTAAAGTTTGACAAAACCTGAAATAAGTGCAATCTTGGATTTAGAATGTGCGGTAATAGCACTCCAGGAGACATAGAAAATCCTTTAGTATATGTATAGCATTGAAATAGCCGCCATCTTTAATTTGTGAATTAAGAGAATGTAGCCCTTAAACTTATATAAGTACTAGCACTTCACCCGCGACTTCGCGTGATCCGTATTTTATCCTACCGATGACTTTTTAGTTCACCCCTTTAAAGGTTGAATTTCCAAAAACCCCTTCTTAGTGCTCCCCTACCTCCAACTTCGACTTCAAATTATTTTTGAAAAATCGGCTATATATGTTGATATCTTTAGTAGGCCTCATAGCCAGACAATGAAATACTTATGCCTTATGAAAATACTACTGCCATCCAAGACTGCAAAATGGAATCATTTAAAACAAGATTATTTTGTCAAGAGACTTTATAACTGGTTAGACGTAAAATCTTCTTAATAATTCAAATATTCAAAAATAGGAATAATAAACATGGATTCATTATATCAGAATAGTCAATATTCGCATTTACCTCAGCTGCGCCTACTATTTTCTTCCCACACAGTGTAAACGTGCTCTAGAAGGTTATTGCTCTAACTTTCAATCCCTCGCGACGTGATGAGACTATGATCTTTGTTTTATTTGAACAAAAGTATAGTTCTAAATCGGTATCGAAAGGCCGTGACTCCAAAAAGATAGAAAAACTACAAGCATTACTGGTAATATCTAGGAAAAGTTTCGCGGCGACTTCGTGAATCTTTTTGACTAGAATATTTTTTAAGCACTTACCTCAATCCTGTACCAAAGCAATAGGTTGTAGGCACAGGTAGAGGTGCACAATTACATTCCCCTTCCATTTGCAGTAAATTTTGAGTCATGGAACGCCAAGCCTTAAAAGGGGCGATAATTGCCATCAGCCGGACGAAACTCGATACTCGGGACTGCTGCAAAAAACCCAATAGGAACTTTTCTGGTAATCAAATCATCATACTTAGCAGTCCACTACTAGACTCAACACAGACACTTTACATGTAAAAATAAAATTACAAATCATAAATAAATTCAGATAAATCACTTTGTTGTAGATTAGGTCATAGGTTGCAGTTATAATTAATTGTTGGTATTTAAAATTATCTTATCCAAACAAAACAACACATGCACCAGTGGAAATTCCTTGCAGCTGGGGATTTAAATAGATTGCGGAACAATAAGACAATTAGTATTAATATGAGGTCAGCTAACGGTCAAAATAAGTGAAGATGACACACATTACTCCACGCTTGATAGGCCTGCATGAACTAACATGCTGAGCGTCATCATGATTTTTTGTGCAAAATCTTAGAAATCGGATAGCATGTCAAATGTTTATTAATATAAGGTTGTAAGTTCACAAGGTTGTTACAAACAAAAACATGAAAATGGATGACGTTGATCAATTTGAATGGAACCAAGCAGCAAATTGAACGACAAAGTACCTATAGATATTAACAGCGTTAACAATCTTGCCTCTAAAATTCATCTTCATTAGTATTTCAGCCGAAATACTAATATTCCTGGACGTTGGCCTCAAGTAACATCACATCAACCATTCCCCTGCTTCTCAGACCTAGTGTGTTCATACAGTCTTCACTAAGTTCTTACAAGGAAGCCTTACATCATTATGGTGTTTGTCCTGTACTTATTATGAGAATAAAGTATTACATACGAAAAATTTAAATTTTTCTCATTAATATTTGCTTTGTTATTACATTGACACAGAGTCAACTCACCTGCAGTCAGGTTATTCACTCTTGTCGTATAAATATAAGCTCTAGAGCATTCAAAATGGTAACCTTGACACAGTTAACTAAGGCAGAGAAAACTGCGCCATCGTTACATTTGGGGCGAGAAATAATGATAATGGCCCACTTTTATGTGTTATGTCGTAAAAGTCAATCTGAATACTTTTAGTACGAGAATGATGTATTGGTGGCTTTTTTATTATTATTTGCACATCAGCATCAATTCAGCCGTACGATGTTCACTGTTGGAAATAGGCTTCCCCCAAGCGGTGCCACATCTTTTGTGCTTCACGCATTTAGCGGATTCCCGAAGTCTCGTGAATGAGGTTTTTGCTTATGATTACTAAGCCAATTATTAGCTAAAAGTGGTATAAGAATAGAGTAGAAATACATTTATTTGTCACAGACATAACAAAACAGCAACAAACATGGGTTAAAGGACAGTAAAGAAGTGCAAAGAAAAATTGCACTTGACGTGCGCATACTGAAAGGGTTACACAAACTCAGCATTTGCTGGGCGTCAGACACCCAGCGCTTGTTTTTCGGTGGTCACCCCGCAGCGACACACGGTCGTGTCACGTGGGTAACAAAATAAAAATAAAATATAATACCTATTTTGATATGAGTGTTACGATATTTTCAGAAATATATAAACCATTATCGTTTATAAATTAAGTTAACTAGCCTACTGCAAGAGCAGAACAGGACAACGGTTTCCTTCCCTTTTCTTGTCTTGTATAATTGGCGAGTCATGACATTTAATCAACTTTTATATGAAAATGTTGGGAAACATAAGTATGCATATGTGTTGGATTCAAATTCAAATATCGACTATAACTACAACACATTCTTTAGGCAATCTTGTCAACTAAACAACTTTGGGCTCCGTACCGTTTTTGTTAATCTTCTTAATCTAATTGGGAACATACAGTGTTTTAACACTCAGTCTTCGAGGAATCACTTGGTTACATTAACGACCCACGAACCCATACATGTACTAGAAACAGAAAAACAGTTTTTTCGTTAGTAATAGTTGTAACGATTATTTTTGGTATCACAGCGACATCTGGTGTCAAAGATGAGAACCAGCTTGGCATGGGAGTTGATCATTGCGTGATACGGGATGGCGTTGCTATCTGTAGTTAATAATTATTAATATAATAAAATAACAATTTGTGTGTATCAATTTAATTCAACAAACACACAATTAAACACTAAATTATTAAATGATTAACCTCTTGAAAATACATACTTATAGAAAGACCTAGACTGTCAAGTCTATTGGTTAATCTTCAGTGTCTATGGCTGACAAGTATGACATGTCTTTTTCATTGCAATTACTGAGCGAAGACACCGGTTGAAAACTTCTCATCCCAATAAGAGTTCTAAGGCAAATAAAATGACTCGTAGGCGGCAGGGAACAAACCCTAAATATAAATCTATATAATGTGTCAGCATTCGCTGTAAGTATAATGTTGAATTTAACTAAATTTCCATACTTGTGAAAACATGTGCGTGTGTGATACTCATCAAGCATTTTATTCTCCTTGGCAGGGCACCCTAGGATTAATTTTATTATTACCAATATAAATAAATAAATGGTCAAACAACTAACTATATAACTACATCTACACATATGACTACAATTCCTGAAGAAAACAGTATCTGAGCTCCATCATGTGGTACCGAACACAAATGACATTTTAGCTTGCACGAGGCTTGATTATGGTTTTCAAGGCGAATGATACTGCTTGAGACATCATACCTCCGGTATTGGAAATAATGGGTAAATTGTATCCCAAATAAAAGTAAGTTTCATTGTACTTGTTTAACCTCAAGAAATTGTGATGACGGATTGTATGTTCAAGAATTAAATTAGTTGACCAAACTGTGTGACTTTTACTTCAGTCAACTTCATGCGAAACCATACCCTACATAGTCTCATGCTGATCACCCATACTTGAGCTAGCTGGTGAGTAAGCAAGCAAAATACTTTCTTACAATTGGCGCCCAACGTGGGGCATGTGGTTTGACTGAGGTACATAACCACTAACTGTTTCTACTATCTACATTAACTTATTAACTAAAGAACTTAACCAAACTATGGGTTAACTTCATGATTGCTTAGTTTAAAATTTGAAATAACATAACATTAATATTATGTAAAACTTAAAGTGGGGTTATAGTCATATGTCATATTTTAAAACTATATACCTTTTCACTAGTAAATGTTATGTTAATCTTAATAAATAACTCTAATTTAACAAAACATAAACATTATATAGAATTTGAAAGTGCGGTTATGGTCACATGTTTTATTTTAAACCATATACCTTTGCACTAGAAAATGTTTTGTTATTATGAATATAAATCACTCTTATTTAACTTAGTTATTTTAACTGTTAATAAGATTAAAATATACAGAACAAAAATATAGATTTTGTTCAAAATGCATAAAGCAATTTTGTTAAACTAACTTCATATAGAAGAATATTTTCTTGTATTTAAATGTATTTATATTTCAACAGAACTAAAAGCAACTGGAGGTGTGATTCGCAAGCGGTTTCATTCCCTGTGTAGTCGGTGTCAGAGTAGCAGCATCAAGCAGATGGATTTTCCAATGCCAGCGTTGACCGATGAGGTACACATGTGTTCGGAACCTAATGCAAAGCTGTTTTATTTAAATAAAGAGTAGGTTTTAGTAGATACTTATACAATTAGACGTGTCATAGCTTACTCATAATATTACTTAATGAGAATTTCTCAAATGATTATTATCATAATTGATTTTTAAAACTTTAAAATAAATATAACTTTTTATCACAATTTCTCTTGGAAGTTAGTGATGCCAAGAGAAAGTGTGGGACATCTATTATATCTCTTTCATGATGATCCCACTGGCGCCCAATTCTTAAATAAATAAAACTTAAAACTATTTGAAGCAATTAGTAGTGACTTATTAGGTTTTTTTTTACTTGTGTCAACTTTAAAGAAACACAATTTGATAGTATATTGTGATTACTATAGTAGCTATGTTATAGAAACAAGCAATGCTGTAGTTAATATACTTGTGTTTCTTGTACACAAAATACCTAAATTTCTACATGAGAACAATAATTATACTTTTAGGTTTTTTTTTCCTATTTCAATTAAAAAGAAACACAATATAATAGTATACTTAGTAGATTTATGTTATGTTGTTTCCTATGACGGAATTCAACAAACACTACTATAGTTTAAAGCTAGTGTTTTCTTGTACATGGAATGCCTAAAATTGTCCATGTTCACAATAGTCCTCAATTGACTTACATACATTATTTTAAAATATATGAAGGCTAGTTAATGATCATTGTTGTGTTAATGGTTCAATATTTGCACCAAATTCAATAATGGAGGTGCAAATATTTAATAAAGAAAGGGATGAATGAAAGTTGGGAGGGTATAAGGATTTTTTGGATGATGTGAATGGTAGGATGAAAGGTAACACAATGATGCAAAGACTAGGTGGTTTTCTGATTATAAAACTTAAAATAATTGAACATTTACCTATATCTATACAACGAATAGGTGCTCAATGTGATACTAGCTGATTTAAAAAGGCAGTATTACTTTTTGTTGCGAACTAACTTGATGAGGTATAAGCCTACATCTATACAACGAATGGGTACTTAATGTGGCATTTGCTTCATTTAGAATGGCAATGTTACTTTTTGTTATGAAGCTAACTTGATTGGGTACTTGTCCACATTTACTTGTTAACATTTAAAAATAACTTGGTACTTAGAATAACACTTGCTCTATTTAAATGGCAGTGTTTACCTTTTGCAGTAAAATTTAATTTGATTAGACATTAAGTCAACAATTAAATAATAAAGGGGTAAATATTTTAGATTAAAACCCGAATATAAACATTTAATAAACTTAAATACTTAATAAATCAAATATTAACTTTCAAACTACTTAGCGATTGTATTCAGACAGATGTCTGTCTGTCACTAATGTTTTAATGTTTAGTACATATGGTACTTAATTATAAACTTAAAACTTTGATGAATAGGTTTTGAACTTTGTTTTTTTTTCTATAAAACTTAATGTAGGTAGTTCTAATATAAAATTTTTTTTCGGACTACCTCATTTTCTGTCAGGGAACATGTTTGGATTCACAAATGGAAGTGAAGTAAATTCAAAAAAAAATTGTGAAACAATTTTTTAACCGGGGAAGGATGTACTGTAACGATTATTTTTGGTATCACAGCGACATCTGGTGTCAAAGATGAGAACCAGCTTGGCATGGGAGTTGATCATTGCGTGATACGGGATGGCGTTGCTATCTGTAGTTAATAATTATTAATATAATAAAATAACAATTTGTGTGTATCAATTTAATTCAACAAACACACAATTAAACACTAAATTATTAAATGATTAACCTCTTGAAAATACATACTTATAGAAAGACCTAGACTGTCAAGTCTATTGGTTAATCTTCAGTGTCTATGGCTGACAAGTATGACATGTCTTTTTCATTGCAATTACTGAGCGAAGACACCGGTTGAAAACTTCTCGTCCCAATAAGAGTTCTAAGGCAAATAAAATTACTCGTAGGCGGCAGGGAACAAACCCTAAATATAAATCTATATAATGTGTCAGCATTCGCTGTAAGTATAATGTTGAATTTAACTAAATTTCCATACTTGTGAAAACATGTGCGTGTGTGATACTCATCAAGCATTTTATTCTCCTTGGCAGGGCACCCTAGGATTAATTTTATTATTACCAATATAAATAAATAAATGGTCAAACAACTAACTATATAACTACATCTACACATATGACTACAATTCCTGAAGAAAACAGTATCTGAGCTCCATCATGTGGTACCGAACACAAATGACATTTTAGCTTGCACGAGGCTTGATTATGGTTTTCAAGGCGAATGATACTGCTTGAGACATCATACCTCCGGTATTGGAAATAATGGGTAAATTGTATCCCAAATAAAAGTAAGTTTCATTGTACTTGTTTAACCTCAAGAAATTGTGATGACGGATTGTATGTTCAAGAATTAAATTAGTTGACCAAACTGTGTGACTTTTACTTCAGTCAACTTCATGCGAAACCATACCCTACATAGTCTCATGCTGATCACCCATACTTACTAGCTGGTGAGTAAGCAAGCAAAATACTTTCTTACATAGTATATACGTGATGCATCAGAATATAGCAGGCCTGTTAAATAAGACAGATGCTTTATCTGTTTGCCTACAGGAACTAGAAGAAAAGAACATTAATATTGACGCACTGTGTATTACAGAGCATTTTATGATGTCAGGTTACGAAAACTACTTAAATGTACCTAATTATTGTTGAGCATCAGTGTTTTCTAGAAAAAATAGTAAGCGTGGTGGTGCGTGCATTTTAATTAGAAACGGGCATCAGTGGAAAGAGCTGCCACAGATAGCTAATTTGTCAATAACTGGTGTAATAGAGTGTTGCGGTGTAGAGCTCATACAGTATAGTATTGTTATTTTGTGTGTATACAGGGTACCAAAAATAAATAATATAAACACATTCTATGGGGTGTTAGAAAAAATATTACGAATCATATGTAACAAAAAATATGCACATGTTGTAATGACGGGAGACTTTAATATTGACGTAATGAAGAAAAATAATATTGTATTGGAATTTGAATGTCTGTTATTAAATTTCAATCTAAGATTAGCTTTAAAACAACCAACCAGGATACGTAGCCAAACGTGCATAGACAATATCGCACATAACTTTAAAACCAAATGTAAAACTGAAGTGATTGAATTTGCACTTTCAGACCACACAGCTCAAATAATAAAGTGCCCGGTGAAAAAAACTGCTATTTTAAAATATTGGCGTATAAAAAAACGTGATTTTAATGCAGAGAATATGATTAAATTTAAAGATATTTTAAAACAATTGACTTTTTCAGAAATTTATGAAACAAGTAATCCTAATGACGCATTTGACATATTTATTGACACATTTAAACTGTTTTATGACCTATTTTTTCCATTTAAATGGACAACTATAAGGGTGATAAGGAAACCTAGATGGATATCACACGGCATTAAATTATGTAGCAAAAAGAAACGGCAATTGCTGTGGCGTTATAGACTAAAACCAAATATAACGAATAAGGCAAGTTTCTTAAACTATAAAAATAGATTTAAAAAAGTTATGAAACTTACTAGACGTGCCCAAAACAATTATTCTATTAAAATCTCTACCAATAAGTCAAAAACTACCTGGAATATAATAAACAAAGCAAAACCCTCTTTCCCTAAGGAACCCATTAGACAGATCAACTTAGATAATAAAGTATTAAATGACCCTCAAGAAATAGCAAACGCATTTAACGACTTTTTTGTAGACAAAATTCAACCGATTCCATGATCAGGAAATAATTCAGTCAATATTACAAAACTTCGAGATTCAATTTATGTTGCCCCGAGTATACCAATAGACATTAAAAACATTATAAAATCATTAAAAGCCACAAATAGTACAGGATATGACGGAATTTCCACGAAGGTAATCAAGTATGTATCTGACTTTATTTATAACCACTTGAGCTATCTCATAAACCTGTGTATCTGTTCAGGTGTATATCCAGATGCCTTAAAAGTGTGTATAATAAAGCCGTTATTAAAAAAAAACAATAATGAACACATGGGCAACTATAGACCAATCGCACTCATTCCTATCATATCATTTTTTTTTTAAAAGTATATTTATAAGGAGATGTACTCATACCTTGAGAAGAAACACATTTTAATCGATGAGCAAAAGGGATTTAGGAAAAACAGGACAACCAATATGGCTATTTATGACTTCTTGCATAAGGTAATGATAAAGATGGACGTTAGAATCCCAGTATGCGCTATTTACTGTGACATGACGCAAGCGTTCGATTATGTAAACCATAATATTCTACTGCAGAAACTAGAGGCATATGGCATAAGAGGAAATATACTTAACCTTATAGAGTCTTACTTAATTAACATAAAACAGTACACAGAAATAACAAAACTAAATATTAAGACAAAAAGAGAGGAAATTTACGTATCTGGCGAACGAACGCCTATTTACGGTGTCCCACAAGGGAGCGTGCTTGCAGCACTATTATTTATCCTATATATCAATGACCTGCCTGATGCTATTGACTACCCCATGACCCTATTCGCAGATGACAGCACAGTGACTATAACATGTAATAATAAGGAAGTTTATAAATATGACATTAATGAAACCTTGACATCAATAATAGCATGGTGAGATAAGAATAATCTTAAAATTAATTTAGATAAGACGACAATAATGCATTTTAGTCAACGGATACATGCTGATACTGACATTGAAGCAGTCTACAATGGCACAGTATTAAATAAAGTCGACGACGCAAAATTTCTTGGTGTAATGATAGACGCAAAATTGAACTGGAAAGCGCATATTGAATATATAAGCAAAATACTGAGCTCGTCCGCGTATGTCATGTACAAACTGTCTTCAGAACTTAACCCAGACGCTTTGGTGACAGCTTATCATGGATTGGTGTCATCACTTCTGCGCTATGGTATAATATTTTGGGGTAACTCTACGGACAGAGAAATAGCGTTTAAAGCTCAAAAGAGGTGTATTCGGGCTATGTTTAAGATACAATCGACAGAAAGCTGCAGACCATTATTTAAAAAATACAAGTTATTGACTTTACCCTCTTTATATATTTTTGAAGTTGCATCGTTTGTAAAGGCAAACCCCCAACACTTTCCACGACTATCTGACACTTTTCCACGCAACAGACGTGACAATAGTCAACTTTGTTTGCACTCCGCAAAAACTGCCCTCATGGGGAAAAGCTTTTTTTGTATGGCCCCGAAAATATATAACAAAATACCACAGTCATATAAAGCTATGACAACAAATCTATTTAAAAATAAGATTCGAAATTTATTAACAGACAAGTGTTATTATAATATAAATGACTTATGTTATTGTTATTGATTATGGTATTGTTATTCTTATAAAATTGTATTCTGAAATTCTGGAATGATTATTTTGTTTTGACATATTGTTTTAATATCTTGTTTTTTTTTTATTATTATTATTTTATATTCTGACATTCTAGTATCACATCCTTGATTTGTATTATTTATTGAAATCTGCACGATTTTTCACGACATTTTCATTTTACACATTAAATATTTTAATATCATGACATTTTTTAATAATTGTTATTGACATTCTAGAATGATTATTTTGAATTGATTTATTATTTTAATATCTTTATTTTTTTATTTTTACTCTGACATTCTATAAGCATAATTTTGACTTGTATTATTTTATTGACATTTACACAACATTTATTTAATTTTAAAATTTTTACTAAATATGACATTCTATTAAGTATTTTGATTTGTATTCTTTATTAATATTTGCATGCCATTTTCCAAGGTAAACATGACGTTCTATCATTCTGTATCCTAACACCTCTTCATGCTAACAATTTGTTATGTATGTATGATACTCATGTTTGAGCAAATAAAAATGATTTGATTTGATAATTCGACATTTTGTTATAACTACTCTCTGAAACACATCATCATCTGCCTAACCTTTTCCCAACTATGTTGGGGTCGGCTTCCAGTCTTACCAGATTCAGCTGAGTACCAGTGTTTTACATGAAGCGACTGCCTATCTGACCTCCACAACCCAGTGCCACTGGGTAACAGCGGTACCCCTTGGCTAGACTGGTGTCAAATCTCAAGCGTCTGACTATTCGTAACGACTGTCAAAGATCTTCAAATGACAGCCGGGACCAACGGCTTAACGTGCTTTCCGAGGCACGGAGGAAACTCGGAATGTTGAAATGGTCACCCATCCACGGACCGACCTTGTCAAGCGTTGCTTAACCTTAAAGATCGACCCGTGCGGCTGTTATTATTTAGCCACGAGCTCCTCCTAACTACTCTCACATGACTTAAAAAACAAAATTACGATCATACTCTTCCAGGTTACACAAAACAAAATAACGTACAATCTCACTCCCAACTTACTCGTGTTATTTTCTCCTCAAGTGTACTTTATTGGCCACTTCGCACATTTTCGAGAATTTATCACGTTAACACATTGGATAGTAGAGCCAGTACAGCTGTAAATCTCCTTTGTCCAGCAATAGGACACACGAACACTGCAGAGTGGTGTTAGAAACTTAGTAATAGAGTTATTAGCGACTTCTTTTGAAGCTGCAGTGAGTGGAAAGTAAACATTTTCTTGTTTAGCCCGGCTTTCTTGGAAACAAAGGCTTTTAATCAAGGCTTGGAGCTCATACGGTCGAAGATTATCTTTCAATGTTTTGTTTTGAGAGTGTAGTGTTCTAAGATGTGTGGGTGAGTTTGTTGTCTGTTGATTGGTGTGTTAAAGTGTTTTCAATGTTTTAGTGATCTCTGGTTTCTGTGAATTTAACACATTTAAGGCATTATCCATAAAAATCTCTGAGCCGTTTAATTTACCGCCATATACTTACGATAAAAAGATCTGACGTCAAACAATTCCGACATAGTGCAATAAAAGTTTTCCACGTGATTTGAACATAATATGTTAGTAAATTTTAAAAAACCCGGACACATTTTTATTTCATGCTACATAATGTATCTAGTAGTAGCTCGGTTTGATCAAAAATCTATTGATCACGTAATTATGACACGATATCTTGCGAAAACACCCCAAATCAAACAGTTAAACGACCATAACTTTAGAACGGCTTAATCGATTTTCATCAAACATAGCTAAGAACACACTCGATAAAGTCACCTTTCAAACAAAAGCAAACAAAATTAAAATCAGTTCATCCGTTAAGGCACTATGATGCCACAGACAGATACACAAATACACATATACAAAAACACATAGGTACACATGACAAATTTATTGCATCCCTCTTTTTCCGTCGAGAGTTAAAAACATCCCGACAACAACAATCGGGCAGGAGCTCACCAGACACCGATTGGAGGATCCTCCCACCTCAATGAAGTTTGTGGAACTTAAGACCCTGATCCGCTTACCTCTATACTCCTGTAAACAATAGTTTTATTTTAGTAACTTTCCACTAACACAAAGTTAAAACCAGTTCGCACCCCCTCACAATACCTATCTAATGTTTTAGAATTCCAAGATTGCAAAGCACCCCTCAGACAATTGCAATAAAACTACTCTCAATTGAGTCTTGCTACTAACAGAAGGTAATTTACTGATAAGTAATGGTTTGTTTACAATGCTCATAAATACGTTTACCGCGGGTTCTTGAACTGGGGCAGGACATTCACCATTTAGGTTGATTTATTCGATGAGAAATAAAAGTAATTTAAAACAGGTATTCGATCGATGTCACGTCTCGTTGTTGAAGTTCAGACCGAAGTTTTCAGAGACACGTAGGGGTCTTAACCATATTTTTTCAAGGAGATGGTGGATGCCAAGGACATGTTAAAATTAGAAGATATGGCTTAACACAATAAATAGTGCCATCAGACGGTGGAACCAACATAAATTAATCTGGGCACAAGTAGAATGAAACCCCGACTACCTACTTCGCAAGTACCAAATCATAATAACAGCGGAAGTGATGGAGAGGATTTAATGCGCAGCGTAAAACGAACTTAACAGACTTCAGTAACTTTGAATCGACGAATATCGGTCCTTAAATGCACCCACCTCGATTAGTAAGTCCTTAAGAAAAGCCTATACCCAAATATGAACTGAATTCTGATTCTATGACGATCATTAACATGTAAGCAGAAATAAGTTCCTAATAGCCCAGAAATTAGATACTTTTAAGTCGGTACCCTGAACAAAACGCCGCGCTAGCAGTTTTTCGTGCTGGTTTTAGGAGCTATCTACTCGTTATTTAAAAAGAAATATCAACTTATAAAAAAACATTAAATTTCTATAGGTCTACCAGAATCTCATGGCAAATGTGGAAATAAAAATTTGTTGTGTGCAATACTGAGGAAATTGGATTAAACGATCTTGATACTGTTTAATTTTTATTTATGTCTTTAGTATTAATGAACATGAGGTACCTATATTATAGTAGTCACAGCGGATCTTTGTGTCTTTGAACATGGTCCTACCAACCATTGCGTAAGAAACAGTTTGTCATCGAGTATACTGAATAGAGTAAGCGAGATAGGACGATGTGACATACATAAGCGAGTGAAAGAGACAGTTATACAATGCTATCTTCACCCTCAACATTGACACAAAAATAGCTACTGCGCGGGGTCTTGCAACCAATTCAGAGACACAAAGATCCACTGTAAGTATTATAGGTATGTGTATGAATAATGTTGTTATACTTCGGGTTCTTAACATAGGAAAAATAAATCATTTGAATATTAATTTATTATATATCATTTAAATCATACTAATAACTTAAAACCTCATTCAGAACTAGAAAACTAGAATACGATTCCATTAACTCCACTGGCATTTCAAAAACTTGTATCTTTGTAGTTTTATGTTATCTCGCTCCATCAAAATGTGTTCTTTTTCATTGGCATTTAAGATATTCAAAACCAATCTCTTTATGTATAAAGTCTGTAAAAAATAATAAAATGTATCATGTTACTTATAGTCATTCATCATCATCAGTCTATATATACTTTTTCATGCAAGTTTTATGGCCTGGTTGCTAGGACCTTTTAGCCACGTCTTTGGAAAGAGTTTTGGATCTTATATTTATTCTATAGTATGCATTAGAATGCGGATGTAACAGATTCTAATGTTTTTTGGAGTATTTGGCATCAAATTGTATCGAGTCAGTCTTCCCAGTAAGCTTTGCAGAGGCAGTCAATACTACAATAAATTACTCCGCACCACTATCCCGAGATCGCTTCTCTCAATGATTTTACAAATTGTCCAGTTGCGTAGACAGTTGAGACACAAAACTACACCAATAATATATCACAATATCCACTAGGAATCAATTTGCAAATAATATTAACAGCCACTGAACTTCACTCGACCAAATCCCGTCAAAAACTCCCGTCTATATACACGTCCCACTGCAGGGCGCAGATTATTACTTAATATTTTTCTTACATCAAAGATTCTCAATCTCCGTTACAATCAATATCTTGTCGAAGAATTAGTAACAGTTACATTACTGTTGCCATTTCCTTCCGGCCATCATTTGATGTGCCCTGTTTATTAACCATATAATAGTAATGGAAAGAAATAAAAATTAAGTAAGAAAAATATAAAATAAACTAAAAGTATCAAAACAAGTCAGTCCAACTTACCGGTCCACTCTACGACGCACTTTAAAATGAAAGATTGAGTTTGATTTACGCCTTCTTTTTCCCTTATTTTATGATACACATTGAAAACAATATGTCTCGCTTGAGATCGAAGTGGGTTTTTCGACATTTTCACAAAAATAACAAATTTTCAAGATAATATCAAAAAAATTCAGCAGCGGTTGACACATCAAGTACTTTGATTTGACAGGTGACAATTGACATTGCCATATGAAAATCACAATTTAAAAAAAATAAAAAATGCCATGAGATTCTGGTAGACCTATACTTAATATTGATTCTAAAATGGTCGAAACTTTTTTTGTAAAAAGAGGTATATGTTACACTAATCTCCTTTCAACAAAACCATACAAATGAGAAATATTTATGGATAGCATGCATCTCCACGTAAAGTGTTCATTAGTTATATTTTGTACTAACACTAATGGATAAACAATTTAATAACGAATATTTTTGTCGTTTTTTTTTTTCAAAAGACTAGAATTCGATTTAATAAAGATTTTATTCTAAAATCTTGGCGTTTTCACTACTGTAATTCATGCGCCACCAGTGCCGCTAGGCCAATAGGAATGCTCATATCTCATGCTGATTGTTTGGTCAGGGTACCGCCTTAAGAAAACAGTTTATTCAAACTCATAAACACCAGTGAAAATAAATGGTTATTAATCATTTAAAACCCCGCCGCCTTTATGAAAATCAGCAGACAGATAAAACAAAAATTACCTGAAATTAAATCCAAAACTTACCGGCCGCTTACGGACAAAGTTTCAAACTATAAATTTTTACAATCAACGGTTTGGCCGGAAGCAATCATGTTGAATGGAAGTTTCCTTCAGTAAGGTACAGTTTCAATAGTTTCTTTGTGCTTGATAGTTGTAATAACAGCTCGGGGAGCTTGAGCCAAAAGGATAAATTGAGTAAAGTTGAAAGCAGTTGTTCAACACTTTATCAAGTGTTTTATAAGAATACTTACTTTAATTAAGTGAAGATTTTCTTTGTGGTAATAAAAATCGTTTGGAAACGTTGTTTTTTTTTGTTTTTTTTTGTCTGTCTGGAGACCTAGTTTTTCAGATGAAAAGTAATTTTGAAGAGGCAAGTAAAATAACTGGACCGACGTTCTTTGGTAACATGTAACTTTGTGTAAATTGGCCGCCTTTGATCTCCAAGTCATACGTTAGTTAGACATTTATATGTTTGATGTAAAAATTTACAGGTTTACTTCTAGTATTTTTTTACATTATCATATCCTGCCTCACTGCTGGGCTAAGACTTTTCCCAAATCTTTCTCGATATTTTTTTCCTGGGATACGTCTGCAGTAGACATCTAGGTCGTCTCGTCACCTCTTTCTGGGCCGACCTTGGCAGCGCAGTCCATCCTCATAGGCACTTTTAATATATCATTTCTTTATCATGTAAATTAATTATGTATGAAATTTGAATTGTCTGTGTTCCAAAAAATATCCTGTATGCGAATATTTCATTCTTCTGACCCCATACCGGACAATTTTCATTAAAAAACGAAACGACAGCGCCCAATACAGTGTTAGTGTAGACAATAATAATATAGCAAGAGACGTTTGCCACCCCATAGATCGCTTAAGCGAATCTTTCCTAGGGTAATTACCTCACTAGCAAGCAGATTGATGATCAGAATATAATACGCTCAGCGCAAGAGTTGATGCTGATACTCTAGTCTATCAATTGAATGGACAATCACATGTCACAACATCTAGACTTCGAAATGAGATAATAGAGACATCCTTAGAATTTTTTGAACAATTTAATATGGAGTGGTAATAGAACTTACTGGAATTAGCAATACATTTTCTTTTTACTAGAATTTGTATATTTGATACCACCAAAAACATTTATCATGTAAAATGTTGCCAAGACGGGACCATATAGCTCGCACTATCAAAAAGTTATCAGATCTCAATTAAATCCAAGCTTCCTCGTAGTAAATTATAAATGTGTAGATTCAAACAAACAGTCTGGTTTTTTTTTATATTTGGACGAAATTTGACAACAGAGTAGACCGTGACCTGAATTAGAACACTTTATATTAGCTCACAACGATTTTCCCTAGTATTTTAACTTTGACGCGTTTGAAGCCATTAGCAAAAACCAGTACCAAGAACATGATGTACGTGATGTCTTTGTTTATGTATTAACGAGGGTGTGTGCATTGTTCTCTCTATTATAACAAATCCTCGCTACATGGTCACACTTGCTATACTGTGCCAGTGGTGTCTTATCCCATACTAAGAAACCTTGCCGAAGTACCGTACTATACGGATATAGATGGTGATCTATCTATCGCTGTGGAACTGAACCGGACGCGATATATTTACAAAAAATAATCGGTATAATCAGACGAAAAACGCTAGTTACGTCGGCACGGTTTCTTTGTATGGGATATGGCATCTGTATGCTAGTATTATTATTATCTGTGACTGTTCTTAATTTGCCGAACTGCAATCTTCTCTATACACATATCTAGAGAAAGAGAGAGAGTGCAAAGAGTTTCTTACTTGCATCAATTTTTAAAACAACATTGCATAAAACAAACGTATAAAAAGTAAGTAATATCAAGTCTCTTTCAACGACAAACTCAAACTTCTGTTATAAAGTTTTATAGCCACAAATTGATCATAAAATATTTATCTACCACTAGCGAGCCGACCCGGTATTGCTCGGGTTTTCCTGGAAAATATTGCCCATTAGAAAGTACTGACGTAATTTATTATCTCTTGATGGTAACCATGGGAAATGTCAACACCATAAGAAAAGAATTTTCCTCATCTAAAAAAGGAATTATTTCGACGTTAAGCACCCAATTATGACTACACTCTAGTAGATACCTACCGGTTAGAATACCGATCATAACGATTATTGTTATTCGAATAACATTATTTTGGTTTTAGTCTGTAGCATAAACAGAAAATTTTGAAATCAATAAATATGACTTCTGGATCTGAAACTTCAACGTGTTCGACTTAATTTTGCTTAATTAAGGTTACACTAGTCGATCATTCTGCCATACCATACTCCACTGTTTGACGATGTACGTTCAAAATAAAAAAATATCATAAATTGTTCCCTTCATTATCTAGACCTGCATGGAAACAAAAAATTAAAAATAATAAAAATTTGAAAGTCATGAGCGACGAAAATTCCATATTTCAACACTAATTTTGACGCATCTTTGGGCGGAAGTGCGAACTAGCTTCTTACTGCTCATCACAGCATCTATCACTTTCGCACGTGTTGTCGGATGAGATAGCATGCATTTTAACCCCGCGCACAAAATCGTTCGTGCCGTCGACTAGAGCAACCTTAAGAAGTAGGCGGCAGGCCAATTTTGCACAACATCCACAAGACTTTCAAAATCACTTCAATAGATGTATATACGGCCTCCATTATTTGAATACTATGCGCAAACAAACACACAGTCCCCACGAAGTCTATATACATAGATTTATCATTCCCCCAAAGAATAAAAATGCAAGTTATAAAATAGCAGTAAAATTATGCAGCGGTAAATGTTAGTGGTAGCCGTCTATTGAGGGACAATGACCGCGATGGGAATCAATGAAAATGCTATTTCATGTCCCCTAAGGCTGCAGTTTCCCTACCTACGGATTTCCGTAGGTACATATAACGGTTCGTAGGATTTGTTGACATGACTCCCCGGATATTGTTTAGGGATTTCGCTGTAATCTGAGTATGTAATTTGGAAACTTGCTTTGTTCAATTCGGGTTCATTTGTGTTTCACTGTGCCCGTATGTTTGTCAAAAATAGTGGCTGTTTGCTGTCTGACATCGAATTTATCTTCATGTTGGATAAACATGGTTTGTTTTTAGAATGAAGGTATATATGGCTACAAAGGCGTACCTATACATAATTGGAATAAGACACAAAATACTTCTTTGGAAATGATAGTAGATAACATACGCACATAAGAAATCTATACTTATGTCCTATCACACTAGTTAAACATTCAAATTCAATATTAAACTTCAACAAAATATGTTGTTAGGTACCACCATAGCGCCACCGACAGATGGCGTTAGTATCAACAAATTTAAATGAAACCCGACCTATCCCGACTAGAAGAAATAACATGACCTACAACTCTCTAATAAAACGGTTTATTTAGTAAGTGAACGTGTTCTCTCGCCTTCTCGACATCAACAAAACTTGGATGTTTATGGCTTAGCATCTAGAACCATAACACGTAATCTCCAAAAGCGTACACTGCGACACGCATCTCCTATTTGCAGCAAACAATAACGTCACACTTCAATCTAGCCGTCGTCATGAGCAGTCAATACACTATAATGAAATTCCCAGCCACGTCAGGTATCACAGATTGCGTCCAATATGCCCTGTAGCACACACGAATAGCACAACTAGACCATTACCACCAGACCTCTTATTTCACACCTCAGCATCCCTCACAATAGCTGGTTTACTCAGCTCGAGGGGGCGATGCAGGTCTTGTGATTCTGGTCGAGTATCATAGATGTATTTCATGCAATTTCTTGCGCCTGGAGGCAACGAAATGACATGCGGCATGCTTCGTGTTATATCGATGGCAATATTGTAGCCCCCTAAGCGGGTTCGTCGAATGAATATAAAGAGCGAATGAAGTAATACCCAAGTTCCTGGAAAAAGTTGAGTCAGGTTGTCAAGTTAGAGATATTTAAGATATTTTTTAGGGTTCCGTAGCCGTAGAAAATGGCAAGAAACGGAACCCTTATGGATTCGTCATGTCCGTCCGTATGTCACAGCCACTTTTTTCCGAAACTATAAGAACTATGCTGAAACTTGGTAAGTAGATGTATTCTGTAAACCGCATTAAGATTTTCACACAAAAATAGAAAAAAAAAACAATAAATTTTGGAGGTTCCTCATACTCAGAACTGAAAATCAATTTTTTTTTCATCAAACCCACACGTGTCGGGTATTATCGATAGGTCTGCAAAAACGATTTTGAGGTTTCAAATATATTTTATTTCTAAATTGTATAGTTTCCCTCCCCCTGTAACTTATAAAATGAGAGAATGATAAAACTAAAAAAAAAATATGATATACATTACAGTTTACCATGTAAACTTCCACCGAAAATTAGTTTGAAAGAGATCTAGTAAGTAGTTTTTTTTAATACAATATAAACCGTAAACCGCAATTTACAAAGTACGGAAACCTTCGTGCGCGAGTCCGACTCACACTTGGCCGGTTTTTTTACTTTCAGTGGTTTTATGAAAACCTTACTATGTTATTTAGTACCTAGTACGAATTGCTGTTTTATTTTGTACCATAATATAAAATATAAGAAAAGAATTTCACGATAGAAGTAGTACAAAATAGTGCTTTATAAAAAAACTTTCCTCGATTCCATTTCACACGAACTCACCATTAAGTTGAAAATTTCGCCACAACTGTAAATTCGCGTTCTTTTCAAACTAAAATAATTCTCTTTTTGGGCTACCCACATAAGTTTTCACCGCTGGGCGAGTGATCACGTAGCAAAAAAAAAACTTTTTAGAGTCCCGTAAAAAGTTTTGGAGACTCAATCCTCTGCGGGCTACCAAAACAAACACAAACTTTAGAATTAAAGGACATGTCTGGTGTGTTAAAACCTCGGCTTATTTGCACTGGACATCTCTTTTTTATTTATCTGTAGCCAACTTTTGGCTACGACTTTGTGGGGTAAACTTGTAGTTGAACAGCTTGCATGCCTCTTGATGCGTATAAGTGAAAGCGGGTAAAGTTTATGACGACTTTATAGGTATAATTACCCGAATAGGGCGAAGCAAAATTGAGGGTTACGTTTTTGACCGGTGTGTGTGTATGTACGTATAATAGTACGTATGTATATTCATCTGTGCCCTCTTAACTTCTTAACTACATAACATAATTTGACAAATGAGGTGTCCATGAAAGCGTCTTGTTTGTCCGCTGGTTATAGGCTATGTGACGTCACATTATATTGAATATGGCTCCCTCTAGGAGGCACGAATCCAAAATCAAAAATCGCCTCTCCCCATCTTGTGTGGTATCATTGAACAGGGATTTTAAAATGAAGACAGGGTTTTGTACATAATATTTTTGTCAAGCTTACCGTTTCCGAGTTATAACCCGTCAAAGTCATGAAAACTATTTTTCACCCGACTACGGCATCGCAAAGTCCACTCTTGTAACTTATGCATTATCTAGATACGTCTAAAAAACTAACCTTAAACAGAAACAAATGAAAAACCCCAAAATACTTTAAATAAAAAATAAGTTCAAAGCTTAAATCGGATTACTGAAAAATCACGCTCTAAAAAGTATGAAACAAGAAAATAGCTTAATCTAAAATTGTTATGTACAAACTATACCACTTTACAGAATGTATTGTTTTGTTACAGTTGGTGGCATACAACCACGGCTATCCTCTACGGAATAGTTTGCGCATAACAAATTCAGATGAGAATATTTTCTTGTTTCATACTTTTTAGAGCGTGATTTTTCAGTAGACAGGTTTTCATTTAAGTACCTATATTAAATTATTAGGTCTTAAGGTCGGTTTCTAAATTGCGTGTTTCGAATGAAGCACGTGTCAAACCCTACTTTAATGCCAGAGAAGTTTATAGGCTAAAGTTTTACACAACCTGAAATAGCTGCCATCTTGGATTATAATGTGCGGTGATATCACCCCAGGAGACATAGAAAATCCTTTAGTATGTATAGCTTTGAAATAGCCACCATCTTTAATTTGTAAATTAAGTGAATGTGCTAACCCTCAAACTTATGTACTTTAGTACTACCACTTCACCCGCGACTTCGCGTGATCGGTATTTTATCCTACAGGTGGGGCATTCAAGCGTATTTTTAGCGTAGCGAATTTTTAGCTGAAAAAGTTTTTTATTGATTGAATGGTTTTTCTTTTTTCTGACAATAACATTATTTTTTTATAAATTTTGACATTATTGCATAATAATAATTTGATAATTTACATTCTGGAATGATATATTGACATTTGTAATTTTTTAAATCATTGATTTACATGACATTTTGGAATTATGATTTTGATTTGAGTTTTATTGTTTTGTTTTGAATTTTATTATTTTGATTTGAATTGTATTATTTTGATTTATATTCTGTTATTAATATTTGCATGCCATTATAAACTAAGGCAAACATGACGCTCTGTATTTTACTTTTTTAACATATCTTGCATATTGACAATTTGTTGTGTGTACTGTACTCATGTTTGGGCAAATAAAGAATGATTTGATTTGATTTGATGACTTTTTAGTTCACCCCCTTATAGGTTGAGTTTCCAAAAATCCCTTCTTAGTGATCCCCTAACTCCAACATTGACTTCAAATTCTTTGTGCAAAAATCGGCAATATATGTTGATTTCTTTCGTAGGCCTCATAGCCAGACAATAAAATACTTATGCCTTATGAAAATACTACTACCATCCAAGACTGAAAAATGGAATCATTTAAAACAAGATTATTTTGTCAAGAGACTTTATAACTGGTTAGCCGTAAAATCTTCTCAATAATACTTATTTCAAAAACAGGAATTTCAAAAATGGCTTGATTATATCAAAATAGTCAATATTCGCATTTCCCTCAGCTGCGCCTACTGTTTTCTTCCCACACAGTGTAAACGTGCTCTAGAAGGATATTGCTCTAACTTTCAATCCCTCGCGACGTGATGAGACTATGATCTATGTTTTATTTGAACAAAAGTATAGTTCTAAATCGGTATCGAAAGGCCGTGAATCCAAAAAGATAGAAAAACTACACGCATTACTGGATATCTAGAAAAAGTTTCGAGACGACTTTGTGAATATTTTTGACTAGAATATTTTTTGAGCTCATACATCGATCCTGTATCAAAGTAATAGGCTGTAGGCACAGATAGAGGTGCACAATTACATTCCCCTTCCATTTGCAGTAAATTTTGAGTCATGGAACGCCAAGCCTTAAAAGGGGCGATAATTGCCATCAGCCGGACGAAACTCGATACTCGGGACTGCTACAAAAATCCCAATGAGAACTTTTCTGGAAATCAAATCATCATACTGTGCAGTCCACTACTATACTCAACGCAGACACATTCATCATCTGCCTAGCCTTTTTTCCAATTATTGTTGAGGTCGGCTCCCAGTCTTACCAGATTCAGCTGAGTACCAGTGTTTTACATGGAGCGACTGCCTATCTGACCTCCACAACCCAGTAACTGGGTAACACGATACCTCTTGGTAAGACTGGTGTCAGATCTCAGGCTTCTGACTACCCATAACGACTGTCAAAGGTCTTCAAATGACAGCCGGGATCACAGGCTTAACGTGCTTTCCGAGGCACGGAGGAAACTTGGTATGTTAAAATGGTCACCCATCCACGGACCGACCTCGTCAAGCATTACTTAACCTTGAAGATCGACCCGTGCGGCTGTTATTATTTAGCCACGAGCTCCTCAACGCAGACACAGTACATGTAAAATCAAATCACAAAACAAATATAAAATTCAGATAAATCACTTTGTTGTAGGGTCATAGGTTGCAGTTGTAATTAATTGTAGTTATTTAAAATTATCTTATCCAAACATAACAACACATGCACCAGTGGAAATTCCTTGCAGCTGGGGATTTAAATAGATTGCGGAAGAATAATACAATTCTTATTACTAAGAGGTCAGCTAACGGTCAAAATAAGTAAAGACTACATTACTCCACGCTTGATAGGCCTGCATGAACTAATATGCTGAACGTCATCATGATTTTGTGCAAAATCTTTTTGAAGCAAGCAAACATTCGTTAGGTAAGTATACCGAAAGTCCCCAAAAATTATTGTTCTTGCATGCTAGACAAGCTACGAAAACGATGGTGTAATTTTTTTAATCTTGGTGGACTGCATAGTTGATCTAGCGCTAGCAAGCGCACATGAGGCCAGTTCGATGCCCAGATTGGGCCTTGGCCTTGTTTCTGGAGACGCGAGGCGGTGCGGATCGCACTTGATTCAATTGTTCGTTGTATGATTGTGTTTACGGTAAAGCGATGAGCGTTTAAACACAAGCGACGAGCTGCAAGACGCCACGCTGCCTGCGACGCGCGACTCCCCGCGTCTCTGTAAACGAGGCTTAAGAGTGGTTACGCACTACACATCCGTGACCGTGAGTTGAGTTTCGAGTTCTATCCGAATTGAAAATGTTCTGAATTATGACGGATAGATGAGAGAGGATATCAATCAGGCATAAATCACATATTAAATGAGACTTAAACTGTTCTGGTGAAATTTGGTTGCACCATTTTTTTTTTATTAAGCCTGTTGGAATGTTCATCCATACTATATATGCTACCATGCATTTATGTGGGACTCCAACCCACTAGAACTCTGCGGTGTCCTCTTTTGCCGCTTATGGCGGGAACACGGACACACGTTAGCACTCACCGCGAACCCGCCGCGGCTGTCCGTCACCGGACCCTCTTTTGGGGTGTACCCCCCATCACCAGCGCGCCATAACACATTGCACGCCGTGACCACCCCGGGGACCAAACCAGCACATGGGCGCCAGATGACTCTGTGTATGGCACCCTTGGTCCCGCTGTGACGGATCAGGTCAGTGGCCCCGCCACCTAACACTTTTTAGCCGCAGGAGATAGGGACTGCCCCAGCGGCCCCACCGCGTCCGCTATCAGACGGTGGCGACCCCGTACAGACGGTAAAGAGAGCGGCGAACCGCAATACTGGCACTCCTTCAACCGTCAGCCGCGATATCATATGGGACTTGGGACACTCATACGACATCGCGGCCCGCCTCAATTGCGATGTCGCAACTGTTACCAAGCGGTACCGCAACCTACTTGGTGGTCGCTACGTCGTCGGCTTAATCGACAAAAGCCCTGACGAGTGGCCCCTCCTCGGGTTCCTCTTCGCTTCACCGTCGGTGACCAAACCACGGCTATTGAACCCACCCGCCTCGACTATGCGGGAACCCACCGGGAGGGGGTGGGGGGGGGGGTAAAATGTATTGTCTTACATCTATTCTATTCTAGCCTGTAATATGTACCATCTACTTCCACGAAACGGCCTCCTTTCAATTCCCATCCAAACTATTTTGTTTACAAAACAAAACTGCAACAGCACCAAAAACAGTCACAAAACCGTACATACATAAATAACGGTGTTTTGCAGCACATGTTTACAACGGGAGTTCCTATGGGCCCCATAACTTTACATTACGCGACGCCGTCGACTGTTCCAGCGATAAATATACATAACATTTATATAGTGTCTTTATTGCGTAAATAGAATTTCATTTTCTCACTATTACTGGAAAAGGAACGGTTATGATAATGTTGATCGTCAACGTAAATAAAATATGTATTGGGTGACGACACTGTAGCCTTTCATGTGCTATGAATAAGGGCAGGTTTCTCTGAACATTGGAACATTCTGGTATTGTGAGATAGTTTCTATTACGAGTAAACGTTATGAAAAATATGACGAAGTTATGAGATACAAGCCGCATGCAGGTAACATAAAGTTCTGGAGTGGTGGCTGCGTACGACCGACGCACGGACGCAAGGAAGACGCAGGGTTGAAAGGCCTCCTTGTGAGACGCACAGGAACGATTGATGTGGTGACACTTGAGGGGGACTTTTTACCAGACTGGGTTATTAAATAAGTTATCCTTTTGTATTTGTCTATGTTTGTTTTGTGTACAATAAACAATATGAATATGAAAAGCATCAAAGTAGTAGGTCTTAATAACTTTGCTCTTTACCTCACCTTACACAGAGAATACCCTAAAACAAAACAAGCCAAAACCACAAAAATGCCATAACACAGAAAATGCTAGAAGTTGTGATTTTCCTCATAAAATCTGCTCATCATTACAATAAATCACTGAGTCTGGTATGGATTAATTACCCTACAAACATTTTGTTGTCAATTTACCTCAATTACATAACAATTTGCAGGGAGCGATAAGCAGCTGGTACCTACCTAAATAAGAATTTAAAATAAATTGACTTTGAAAACCACCAAAAGAATCTGAAGAAAATGGAAGTCTGTATGTTGGGATGTTTGTAAATCAATCACGCCCCAACGGGTTACAGAATTTGGATGTTCCGTCTGTCTGTCTATCCGTCTGTCCGTGTGTCATCACAAATTTTCTCAGGAACGGGTGGACCTAGCAAGTTGAAATTTATACCAGATACTGAGGTTTATAGTCCCTATTAGGTGTATACAAATCAAGGTCCAGAGTCAACACGATAAAAAGATATGGGCAAATTTTCGCGAATACTTGTAAGTACCAAGTTTTACAATTTTTTTATTTTTCTGAATTTTCCCTTTACTTGTGCTGTAAGACCTTGCTTTTAACCAAAATTTACAATTCTAGGTCAACCGGAAGTACCCTATAGGTTTTGGGTCGAAAACCTATATGCATGGTAGTTCCGTTATCGGTAACCCATTCAAGTGAGATAATTTCGATTTCCACTCTGGGAAAACTAAAAATGAGTGGCATCTTCAATTGCGCCATATTAGTGTCACAATACATTGAAAGCCCGTCCGATTTATCAAAATGGCCGCAAGTTATCTGTTTAAAAAATACAGCACATTAAAAATCTGTTTGCGTTCTATTAATAAACATCATTACAAAACGTTATTTGTTATCTCGGACAAAAGTCCGGTTTGAATTGTTTACTATTAGTATATTATCAGCCTGTTTTGTAATTTACTTACATTTCATAATGTTTTTATGTGTTATCGTTAAGTTTGTGTTAAAAATATCAATAGTAATAATTATGATTACCTAAAACATAAATATACAGGTCACGAAGGAGATGGCGGGACGAACTAGACAGATTGCACCAGAACTGGACTACTACTAACTGGACGTAGGAAGCGCGGGTTCATTCAAGGTGTGGAGTGAGGCCTTTTTAACCGACTTACCAAAAAGGAGGAGGTTCTATGTTCGACTTCTTGTATGTTTTTTTTTATTCTTTTTTTTATGTATGTTCACCGATATCTCCGCCAATTGTGGACCGATTTTGAAAATTCTTTTTTTGTTTGAAAGAACATGTGTCAATTTGTTAAAGATCTGATGAAGAACTTCGGAGATATACAACAGAACTCTTCAATAAATAACGGCAAATTATTCGGGATTGCTTCAATCGCATGTCTGTTTATTGTTTATAACATTTCATAACATAACATCACGCCAGTATACTGAAAGGGGTACGCAGAACTCTAATTTCACCGGTTATGTTCAAGTTTCATGTTTTTCGAGTAATCTGTTCTGGCGTAATAGGTACTTACTAAACAACTTGCCTATTAGGTAGGTAAAACTAAAAAGGGAAAAATAAAAAACTTTTTTGCAAAAAAATACTACCGACTTCCAAATGAAAAACTACAAAGTGAAAAATAACTTTATTTTTGGAAGTCGGTGTCCATATCGCAAATAATTGGTGTCTATGAAAGACACCGACTTCCAAAAATCAAGTTATTTTTCACTTAGTAGTTTTTCATTTGGAAGTCGGTAGTATTTTTTTGCAAAAAAGTTTTTTATTCTAGAGACCCTAGACAATTGTCATTCGATGACATCGATGGTGAATGGATGGTCGAAATGTCAAAATGTGAGAAATTTCATCACGTGACATATCGATAGTGCTGGACAAACCCATAAATTATTGTTTTTTTTTTTCGATCGCTATTGCTAAGCTTTTGTTGATATTTATTTATTTATATGTAGGCTCGCGCTTGACCACTATCTCAAGTGAAGCACGCTTGCCTAGAAGTAATCTATTGGCTCTTGACTGTAATTTCCCTAGGTTGTTAGCTATTGGGAAACAGACTAAAAACAGAGTAAAAGACTCCGGCAGGAAATTCCACTCCTTAGCTGTACCCATAATGAAAGTATTGCCAAAACGTTTAGTGCATATGGGTGGGATATCCAATATGTACGTCTTGTACTCCGATAATGATTCAGTCTTGAAGGAATTAGATCATGTAATTGCATCGCACTCTCCACGAAATGCAACCGATAAAAAACCGACAAGCTGGCAATACGGCGATGATGTTTATAGCTCAGCTTTGTCTCGACCAGTGCCTCATTGTCAATGAGCCCCTTGGCCCGTTTTTCGATCGACTCTAGTTCATCAAGCTGATATTTGGCAGAGCTATCCCAGAGATGAGAACAGTATTCCATGCATGAACAATCTTGCGCTTTATACCTACAAGTATACAACAAATATATTAACAACAAATGTCACGTCTTGTCTAGAGACTCAGAGGAGTTTGAAAGAGTAAGCTAGCACAAAAACTAAGATGGTATAGGCACACCTCTCTCTAATATGGAATGAACTGATTAATTGTTGCCTCCACTGTAATTACACGAAACCGAAGCTGAAGCGGCTCTGTGCTTCATTGATATTATAATAATATGCAATTAGAAGCAGAGAAAGTAGCAAATAACACTATAAACGAGCAGTATATTAAGATAGTATATGTAGTGTATAAGTAAATTTAACAGAATTAGATTGATTTCATTTAACCACACTATTATGCTACAATTTTATTGCCTACTAGCTGTTTCCCGCGGCTTCGCTCCCGTGGGCCACCCCACAGGACCCGTTTTCGGGATAAAAAAATAGCCTATGTCACTCAGGCATAATTTTTTCCTCTTTATAATATTGGTATGGTATAGATAAACAATAAGCCCTTAATACTTGTAACGTATGTGACGTCAGCCTACGTGCATCCGACCAATGCCCGCCGAGCACGCCGAAGCTAAGCCGCCATATTGAAGCCCCCTCCAGTCAAGCCATGTCAAGCAGCGGGGATGTGTTAATATAAGTGATTGCCAGTCATTTATTTGTCTCTTTTTCGATTGTGAATACAAGACATGAACAAAGCTCTGCCGGTTTTTATTTATCCGTTTCATACCGTATTATATAAAAAGTGGGTGTTCCACCCACACAGCACAAAACGAAAAATTTGTTGTTTTAAATAGGCGCCAATTATGTTGGCGTGATTACGTGTAAGGCGAGTGGTGATTTTAGTCAGTTGGAGCCTGACACTATCCAGAATGGCTCGCTTTTTGAGGCACTTTGGGTGTTAGTCCGACCGAATTTCTCATCGTGCCAAAAAAAAAGACGTATCCTGCAGAGAATACAGTTGCAATGATTTATATTTCACTCGTGACTTCCGCAATCCCAGAGTTATTAGGCTTTTGTTCACCACTCTGGTTCAAAGTAAACTCGAGTCCAGTTTTTGTGTCTGGCACCCATATACCGCAACGTAGACGTTAATAACTCGTTGGAGGTGAGGAGAGGCTATAATCAGCTCGCGGTAGCTTGTAAGATTCTAAAGTATTGACTGCTCTGAGCTCCATGGCCTTTTTTGCCGACTGTTTATGCCTAGCAAATACGTTGGGCACGGTCAGAGTCGCCGTCACGACCTGTTCGCACCACCATCATCCAGAACGGTCGCTAGAGCTGAATCACCAGTGCGTTGTGCATTGAAGATCCTCATTGCCCTTTTGACTGCCAATCCTGTAAGTGATGTGTTTGCGGACGAATAGTATAAACTAATGCGTGAATGTCTGGTGTTCTATGAGAGAAAGTATGCAAGGATCTTGTTGTTACATGTTAATTGTAGTGTTATTTTTTAATATATTTTTAATGCTTTGCGTTCCACTGTGCCATGTATATGTTAATTATTTGATTATAACTTATGCGACACAATTGTCAACATTATTATGTTTCAAAATTTCTATGTGATTAAATTAATTGGTGTCTGTATCATTTTAATTAACTATAAAAAATAGAAATATATAAATAATACTTAATTTTCTGTCTAAAAATATCCTAATGGACCTCTCAATGCAAACATTAAATGACTAGAATACAATAACGCTTTTAAAAAATGTAAATTCCTTTCTCAGAGATAATTGCCCCACTAACACAGATTCAATACACCTAACCCCAGTTCAACCTCTAAGCTAAAAGCCTTCATAATAAGCTCTTACATAGCTGAAAGCACTTCCCACCTGCTTAGATTATTCAAAGCCTTGAACCAGACATGCCTTGCTTTTAGCTGATTATCCGCTCCTGTTAATGCTTTTACACACTATATCTACTTGATACCACTCCAACAACGTCTTAGTTCAACTTTCGTTTATCTCTCACGTCGACTTAGCGTTCACTAGAGGCTCTAGATTAGTGGCATTCGATGTCAGCAAAGGCGATATTCCTAATGCCATAATTTAATGATTGATCACGTGATTTTTCGATATTGCTTGTCAATCCCATACAATTTTGCCTTTTTGACAATATCTATCGCCACGCCTTACATTTGTCTAGGGCCTGTGTTAACTTGTCTACCATGCGTCCTGAATGCGTGTACAATACTTTGTCAACTATCGAAAATACCACATCTTCGTTTCATCACGAAACGTTGCCGACGAATTTTCAATGCTGTGTAGAGGACTCATCAACGTAACTCGGACATGTAGCAATGTGAACGTCTAAAATTGACAACGCATCTACAACGCTTAGGCACGCGTTATCTGCTGTGATTGGCTGTTAAAAATTCATTCAACCATTCACAGCAGATAACGCTTGCTTGACAATTTGTCACATTAATTCTGCGATAATTTAAAGGTGAGAAACTCGTCCTTAGACAACTTAACGACTGAATACTTTATTAGCCTTCAAAAGTAAAAAAGGTAAAAACCAAAAAGTAATCATTTTAAATTACTGAAAAAAACTGAAACAACATTTTATGAGTCTGTTTTACGCCATTACATTTAATTTTTAATAATTATTATTGCCTGCTCGGGCTCTGTTGAAAACTTCTTAAAACCACTTTTTTATTTTTCGTATATCTCTTTGTAAATTCTATCATTTGTTTGGTTTACTGTTTCTGTCTTTTTAGGGTTCCGTAGCCAAATGGCAAAAAACGGAACCCTTATAGATTCGTCATGTCTGTCTGTCTGTCCGTATGTCACAGCCACTTTTTTCCGAAGCTATAAGAACTATGCTGTTGAAACATGGTAAGTAGATGTATTCCGTGAACCGCATTAAGATTTTCACACAAAAATAGAAAAAAAAACAATAAATTTTGGGGGTTCCGATACTTGAAACTGAAACTAAAAAAATGATTTTTTCATGAAACCTATACGTGTGGGGTATCTATGGATAGGTCTTCAAAAATGATATTGAGGTTTCTAACATAATTTTTTTCTAAACTGAATAGTTTGCGCGAGAGACACTTCCAAAGTGGTAAAATGTGTCCCCCCCACCCCTGTAACTTCTAAAATAAGAGAATGATAAAACTAAAAAAAATATATGATGTACATTACCATGTAAACTTCCAACGAAAATTGGTTTGAACGAGATCTAGTAAGTAGTTTTTTTTTATTACGTCATAAATCGTAAACCCCAATTTACCAAGTACGGAACCCTCCGTGCGCGAGTCCGACTCGCACTTGGCCGGTTTTTTTTTTAAGTTATAACTTTACTTATGTATTATAAAACTCACTATAATTTTAAAGGAAGTTGATGAAGTTTTCTATGAAACGTTATTTATTTCAAAACTTTGACTTCTATATTTCAGGGCAAATTGCAATTTCAAAAGTGTGGTACTAAGTTTTGAAGGCCAGTGTTTATTTGTTCTAAACGTGGTACAGTAAAAAGCTTGCATATTATGCAAAACTATGAGGAGAGTTGTTATCCAGTAGTTCAGATGTGCGACGATCTACCCTGCTTCATATAAATTAAGTACTTTCAAGCAAACGGGTCGATCTAGCTTAGCAAGATTAACGATTATGAAAATACTTCCTAGAAAATTATATTTCAAACCATTTTATAGAAAGGTAATACATTTGAAGCACCCTTTTCCCCAGAAAAATGACTTTGAAATTGAACCCCTTCTAGCACATTTAGTGCTGGCTATACGATTTTCTTCTCAAATGAGAGACCTCAATCAATCAACTAAGCTTATAGCAATCCGGTGCGAGGTTTAATCGAAGTTTTTCTGAGGTATAGAGCTCCTTGATTAAATAAATCCTGTATTTTTTGTTTTAAAAATATACCTCGCAATCATGTCATTATTCTTCAAATTCATTTATTTCGTAAACACAGGGCACATACAGAAGGTGTTATAATATATAAGATTCGAGCTGCGTCCCGCCAAAAAAGCATACAAAATATCTCACAATAAAATAAAAAATATGTCACTAATAAAATAATTTGATTTTTATAATATAAGAATGTCACTAATAATAGAATATAAAATAATGTCACTAATTCATTAATACATCAATAATCAAAATTAACACAATTCTTAGACTTGCTATTGTTTTTGAAGCTCTGCAGGTATTTTAATCAGTATCAGGAGTAGTAGAAATTCGCCATCGGGCATTTGATATTCGAAATCAATCATGAAAATCAAATAATATCTGAACGAACTTTTTAAAATCACAAGCTACCTTCTTTTGTTTGAACTTTTTTAAATTCCGAATCCTACGAATTCGTTCAAAAACAATATACAGCTACCCGCTACCCATATTTTGTCATATCCGGCCTCGCCTTGGATTGTGCGGCGGCTGTTGCATTGCACCGTTTTCCCCCGGCTTCTGTTCCTTCCGTTCATTCCGTTCAGCCTTCATTCATTCGGTCCCTGTGCCGATTTTCCGTCCGTTTTATTTCACTGGTTTTTCTTTTCAGCTTGTCATTTCATCGATCTATCTTCAGCTGTTGGGCTATATTTAGGGACTAACATACTGATTACTTACGGCCTAGGATGTTCTGGGCTTATAAGAAAAATGTTCAGTCTCTGTAATGTGTGTTTGACACGCCATCGCTCAATTCTTTCGCTATTATCTTTTTAGGTATGTATCTAGGCCTAGGCATAAAGGCTTTTAGCTACAACCAATACGTTAGTAACATATGGGTCAGGTATAAAAACAGAGCACGCGATTTTGTTGTTATCATTTTGTGTACTTTTTCAATAACCAAAAATTTTTGCTAATACCATTAACGTTCTTGGAAACATTTCAATAAATTAGTTACAACCCAACTCTTTCTCTTTAAAAAAATAAACTTCAAGGATAAAAATAATTTTAAAAAAATCTTAAATAAAATTCATTGGCTAAACTTCGAACTCCTGATAGGTAGCCGCCCAGACCACGTACGCTAAAATTAATGGGTTTCCATTAAGCGAGCTCTTCCCATTGTCCATTTTATATGTACTTACAAGAAGCACTTAATTAAGTACTGCCAATTTTATTTTCGTTATTTAGACTTTAGATTATATTCTGTCTTAAGTATGCTATAGAGCAGAATATGCCAAATAGTGTTAGTTTCAGATTAGATACTCGTTGAACTTACCCAGAAAAAAAATCTTTTTTACAAAAAATACTACCGACTTCCAATGGAAGTCGGTGTCTTTGGTGGGTACCATTTCTTTGCGTTATGGACACCGACTTCCAAAAATAAAGTTATTTTTCACTTTGTAGTTTTGTTAATTGGAAGTCGGTAGTATTTTTTGTAAAAAAGATTTTTTAATTTTTCACTTTTTAGTTGTACCTCCTTAACAGGCAAGTAGTTACGTAAAGTACCTACTCGTATAACGCCAGAATAGATTACCCAAATATCATGAATTTGAACATAACCGGTGAAATGAAAGTGTACCAAGGTAAACTGTACACATCTGCGTATCCCTTTAGAGCGTACTGCCGTGATGTTATGTTATGAAATGGTATAAATAATGAACAAACATGCGATTGCAGCAATCGCGAGAGATTTGCCGTTATTTATAGAAGTATTCTGTTGTATATCTCCGAAGTTCTTCAGCAGATCTTCAGCAAATTAAAATGGATCTGACGCAGAATGTCCCATTCGCAAAAAGTCCCGATGGCGCAGAATGTCCCATTCGCACAAAGTCCCATTCGCACAATGTCAATTTCGGAATATACTCTGTCAAACAAAAAAAGAATCGATATCGAAAAGATATCGGTGAACATGCATAAAAAAAAAAACATACTAGAAGTCGAACAAAGAGCCTCCTCCTTTTTGGTAAGTCGGTTAATTAATACCGACATGTACCTTATACTTAAATCTATCAGCTAACCATCTGAATGGGATGAAATTTTGACGCTAGCGTGAAAAACAGACACTCAAAAGACAGCTAAAGAGGAGTTACTCAAAAGTTTGTCAAAATATATAGATTTGTACGTATATAATGTGATGATGTATCTGAAAAACAAGGCCTTAATTTTCATCAAAACTATCATTACATGTATGAATGCTAAATACCTAGCAACGCTTGTCTTACCTTCATAAGCGTACCTACCAGAAGATATCCCATACTCAAACATAACTAATATTCGAACTAAGTAAACTAACATCGGGAACAAAGGAATTACCCAATTACCAACACTGACATTAGGAATACGACTGTCTCGAACATACGAGTAATTTCAAATCTTACCACGATATGGATTACTTTGCTTTGCTCATAATTTGCTTTAGCTGTGTCTACTAATTAACGCGTAGAGTATTAATTGGCAGGCAATGTATTATTATTCGACGGGATATGCTTGCTTGCTGGCTTATTCACATTTAGAAGTACCTACCTATTGTTTGCAATAAAATTTATTTGAAAAAGGAAGAATTAAGACGGTACCCTGATCAAAAAATCGGCATGCGATATAAGCATTCCTATTGGTCTAACGGCACTGGTGGCGCATGAATTACAGTAGTGAATACGCCCAGATTTTAGAATAAAATCATTATAAAATCGAATTTTGGTCTTTTGAAAAATATTACTACCAAAATGTTCGTTATTAAATTGTCTATCCATTAGTGTTAGTACAAAAAATAATTAATGAACACTTTACGAGGAGATGCATGCTATCAATAATTATTTCTCATTTTTGTGTTTTTTTTTAAAGGAGATTAGTGAAATATATACAACATTAAAAAAAAACTAAATCTACCATTTTAGAATCAATATTATGTAGAAATTTAATGTATTTTTATTAATTGATATTTCTTTTTGAATAACGAGTAGATAGCTCCTAAAACAGCACGAAAAATGGCTTGCGCGGCGTTTTGCTCGGGGTACCGCCTTAAATAGGTTTCAAAAGGGGTACACTTACTTTTTCTCTAACTAGTCTATTGTTCTCTTAATATGAAGTAGTCAAAGAAAAATTAAGGCTGAAATAAAATTTGAATAATAGTTACTAAACAATCACAAACAAAAGTAGATTAAGTAGTTAGGTAAGAAGCAGCCTTAGGACGCAACGTTGGAAGGCCTCACTCACGCCTGACGGAACGGGACGACAAGTTTTAAAAAACCGGCCAAGTGTGAGTCGGACTCGCGCACGAAGGGTTCCGTACTTGGTAAATTGCGGTTTACGATTTATGACTTATTAAAAAAAAACTACTTACTAGTTCTCGTTCTCGTTCAAACCAATTTTTGGTGGTAGTTTACATGGTAATGTACATCATATATTTTTTTTAGTTTTATCATTTTCTTATTTTAGAAGTTATAGGGGGGGGGGTACCCACATTTCACCACTTTGGAAGTGGGGTGGGTTTGATGGAAAAAAAATATAGTTTCAGTTTCAAGTATGGGGACACCCAAAATTTATTGTTTTTTTTCTATTTTTGAGTGAAAATCTTAATGCGGTTCACAGAATACATCTACTCACCAAGTTTCAACAGCATAGTTCTTATAGTTTCGTAAAAAGTGGCTGTGACATACGGACGGACAGACAGACAGACATGACGAATCTATAAGGGTTCCGTTTTTTGCCATTTGGCTACGGAACCCTAAAAACCGCTCCATACAAAATGTATACGAAAGAGCATACGTGCACGGACGGAACGGCGACTTGGCGTAAGAAACGAAACGTAGTCCTGTTCCGTCCGGGCTTTAAACATGTTACGTATGCAGCGGCCTTAAGGCTGCGGGAATCCTGCAGATGCGGGACGCACAGGACCGATCAGTGTGGTGACGCTTGGGGAGGCCTATGTCCAGCAGTGGACGACTTTCGGCTGCAATGAAGACGATGAAGATGAATTAAGTAGATTCCGAACATTTTTACGAAGCAGTTTCGAATTTAAAACACTTTTTTTTCAAGTTCTTTCATGTCTTACTAAATACATAAATATAAAAACCGGTCAAGTGCGAGTCGGACTCGCGAACGAAGGGTTCCGTACTTGGTAAATTGCGGTTTACAATTTATGACGTATTGATAAAAACTACTTACTAGATCTCGTTCAAACCAATTTTCGGTGGTAGTTTACATGGTAATGTACATCATATATTTTTTTTTAGTTTTATCATTCTCTTATTTTAGAAGTTACAGGTGGGGGGACACACATTTTACCACTTTGGAAGTGTCTCTCGCGCAAACTATTCAGTTTAGAAAAAAATGATATTAGAAACCTCAATATAATTTTTGAAGACCTATCCATAGATACCCCACACGTATGGGTGTGATGGAAAAAAAATTTTTAGTTTCAGTTTCATGTATTTTATTGCCTTTTTTTTCCCTCTTCTATCCCCCAAAATTTATTGTTTTTTTTTTCTATTTTTGAGTGAAAATCGAAATGCGGTTCACAGTATAAATCTACTTACCAAGTTTCAACAGCATAGTTCTTATAGTTTCGAAAAAAAGTGGCTGTGACATACGGACGGACAGACAGACAGATAGACAGACATGACGAATCTATAAGGGTTCCGTTTTTTGCCATTTGGCTACGGAACCCTAAAAAGTTAGTAAGCCATCTTAAAATTCAATAACCACTAAATTCGCTCCTAGCCTCAACCTACTTTAATAAAATCAACATTGCATTTACATTCCTTTTTCCAGAACCAAATGAGCTTCATCCGACTCATATCTTCTCAAAGGACTAATCATACATGAAAATTCCATCCGGCCTGACTGATATTAGTTCCCATATATACCCACCGAGATGAGTCCGCGGTACATCGCTTCATCAACTATGCGTCGCTCGCAGATTATCGCTATGCGAATGAATGGGACTAATTTACCAAGCGTCGTCTAACGAGGATTTTAATTCCAGCTTCTATTTTAGTCTCGGCGCAATTTTGTCTCTTTGTACAGTAGAACTTTATTTTTCTGTGAGTATGCTGATTAGGTTTTTGGTCTAGAACTTTCATAGTCATACAGGTTATTTATTTTATTTATTTATTATATACTTTATTGTACGAGAAGCTCGTGGCTAAATAATAACAGCCGCACGGGTCGATCTTCAAAGTCTTCAAGGTCTTCGACCTCGGTCCTGGATGGTTGACCATTTTCAACATAGCGAGTTTCCTCCGTGGCTCGGAAAGCACGTTAAGCCGTTGGTTGCGGCTGTCATTTGAAGATCTTTGACAGTCGTTACGGGTAGTCAGAAGCTTGAGATCTGACACCAGTCTTGCCAAGAGGTATCGTGTTACCCAGTTACTGGGTTGTGGAGGTCAGATAGGCAGTCGCTCCATGTAAAACACTGGTACTCAGCTGAACGCGGTGAGACTGGAAGCCGACCCCAACAACAATTGGGAAAAGGCTAGGCAGATGATGATATACTTTATTTTACACCACAAAAACATTTAGGACAAACATTTACAAAAATAAGTGTACAATGGGCGGTCAGGTTATTGAGATGACTTGCATTGAAGGGCGAACATTGTGCTTAATAGAAATCATTACCATGGTTTTAGAGAAATAAACCCTCCGTGCACCATATGGGGTCTAATAAACCCCAGCAAAAGAAAAATCTCTGTAACTCATTAAATATTCGCGCGCTTGCTATGATGCTAGGACGGAAACGCACTTACGTGTCGTGGCGTGGTGTGGTGCGGGATCCACCAATCAATCGACTCTGTTCCAGCCTAAGTCATAACACAACGAGTTTTGTAGCCAATCAACACATCAACCATATTTATCCAAAAATAAATCTTAAACACTAATCACACAAAAGTGAAAAAATAGAAACTTTTTTACAAAAACTAAAACCGACTGCCAAGCAAAAACACTACCAAGTGAAAAATAACTTGAATTTCGGAAGTCGGTGTTCCAGTTTTCGTTTTTGCGTTTTTTGACACCGACTGCCGAAATTGAAGTTATTTTTCACTTTTTAGTTGTGGTATAATGGACCAGTTCTATAGGCTAAGCTATCCATAATGGCCAAAGTGAAGCCAGAATAGATTAACCCAATAACATGAAACTTAAACAAAACTGTAGAATGGGAGTATACCAGGGTAAACTGTTCACACCTGCTTACCCCTTTAGAGCGCACCAGTGTGATGTTATGATTTATGAAATGGTGTAAACAATAAACAGACATACAATTGCAGTTATCCCGAGTGATTTTCCTTCATTTATTGAAGAGTTCTGATGTATGTCTCCGAAGTTCTTCATCAGATCTTGATGAAAATGGAAAAAAACCAGCGTTCAAATAAAAAAATATATTATTTAAAATAAGGTTTAGTTAGTGAGTAGTTTTTGGTTTAAGTGTATATGTTTGTAGTCTTAGTTAATTAAGTATTTAATACACTGTATATACTTGTATCTATGTAAATAAATACTTACTTCCTTCAAATAAGTGTGGGAGACTGTTTGATTGACAAAGATCCAAGCACAATATAGGCATTTTCCCACTCGTTCGTTCCCGTGGGATAATATTTGACATTCAGGTTGGCAAAACCGATTGCCAATGGCAAAAATTAGATTTAAATATTATCTATGACGAATAGAACAATTTAAACGCACTCAGATCAAAAACAAAAAATAAATAAAATGTGGGTAGACTGACACCGAAGGCAGTGTCAAACTACACAAATCTTATTCTTTTTTTCTTACCTTTAAGAATAGATTTACTGCCTTCAATCTATCATTCACATTCGAGTGCTTCGCCAGTTGGTATTTTTTTACTTGCGTTCTAATTTTTTTCGGCACTTTAGTGTTTTTAGTGTTTATAAACCAAGATGCCCAGGAAACGTGATGATAAGAATCCAAATATAGTTATACTCGTAGAAGGAAATTACGAAGTTTGAATGAAAATTTCTGAAGTGTAATTTTAGCTATTTAGATCTACGACGATAAATCTTCACTATCTTGGACTCTGAGACAATATTGTCAATACCTCAAGGTATCTAATGTTTTCTTATAATGGTGATTGGTGGATTGACGTAACAACGCAAGAGTTGCAAATTATCCTATTTCAAATTCGGGTTCACGATGCAGGTAAGATGTACAAGGTGTTAATTGTACCTTGTACATCTTTTCTACGCGATCACATACATAATATCTCGTTACTTCTTTAGGTAATTATAACCCCGGAACAATTTAAGCATTTGTTAAAATTGGTTTCATCATGATGCTATGCCAATGAGTTTGTCTTACCGACTTTTTAATACGTAAAAAAATAATCTGTTATTTTTACTCTCTACTTGCTTAAAACTCATTCGTCGATATCGTAATAAAAAGTAAAGTACCTACATAAAAACTATATTTTAAAAAAACTTTTTGCAAAAAAATACTACCGACTTCCAAATGAAAAACTACAAAGTGTAAAATAACTTGACTCTTGGAAGTCGGTGTCTTACGTAGGTACCATTTTTTTTCGATATGGACACCGACTTCCAAGAGTTAAGTTATTTTACACTTTGTAGTTTTTCATTTGGAAGTCGGTAGTATTTTTTTGCAAAAAAGTTTTTTATTTTTCCCTTTTTAGTTTTGCCTACCTAATAAATACGCAAGTTGTTTCCTAAGGTCCCTATAACGCCGAATAGATTACCCGAATAACATGAAACTTGAACATAACCGGTGAAATGAGAGATCTGCGTACCCCTTTAGAGCGTACTGGCGTGATGTTATGTTATGAAATGGTATAAACAATAAACAGACATGCGATTGCAGCTATCCCGAGAGTGTTGCCGTTATTTATTGAACAGTTCTGTTGTATATCTCCAAAGTTTTTGATCAGACTTTCACCAAATTAAAATGGGACCAATTTTAAAACATACTCTTCCAAACAAAAAAAGAATTTTCAAAATCGGTCCACAATTGACGGAGATATCGGTGAAAATACAAAAAAAAAAAAAAAAAAACTAACATAAAGTCGAACATCTCACCTCCAAAGTTGTTAAACGATTGGAACTGAAAACAAAACTTCCTTGTACCTTCCTCTGCGTTTTAGTTTTTTCTAATCTAAGCAACCTAATTTTACACCGTCCATCTTCACAATAGCAGGTGACATGGACAGCATAGCAGTGCACGGGGTTCAACTATGCATCGGCGGCATGCGTGCGGCCCAACAAATCCAGACGGGCCGCACCTTACCAAACAAAATCTGGACCTCTCCAAGCACACCTACTGCACCACGCCGGGCATGAACTAACCCTGGCCTGCCATCAAGAAATTTGAAGAGGAGAACCAGGTGAGATGGAAAACATTCTTATAAATGATCATCATCATCCTTTTAATTTTCCCACTGCTGGGACTGAGGCCTTCTCCTTGTGAGAGGGAATTGGCCATTGGATTCAAATTGGTATCCACCACGCGGGCCTAGTGCGGGTTGATAAATTCTTAATACATTATTGTACACCAAAAATAACATAACATACAGTGTGATAATAAAGTACATGTACAAAGGCGAGCTTAACTCAATGTTGTGTTCTCTCACAGCAAACCCTAGGGTGACAGAGAAAGATGACATTATAGAGGACAGGATCCAGGGTACAATTTTAAAATAACTATACGCACAAAACGTTTTGGGGACACTTTCATTATGCGTACAGCTAAGGAGTGGAATTTCCTGCCGGAGTCTGTGTTTCCCGATAGCTACAATCTTGGGGTCTTTAATTCAAGAGTGAATAGGTTTTTTCTAGGCAAGCGTGCTTCACCGTCGACCACATCATCGCTTACCATCAGGTGAGATAGTGGTCAAGCGCAACCCAACAATAAAGAATAAAAAAAAACTAATGATGAATTAAATACAATATACTTACATAAAAACATATTTATACCTATATACATACTAATATTGTGTCACATGTCTTCAAATGTTTGGTTCTAGAACATGCCGGTTTTCTTACGATGTCTTCCTTTACCGTTTTGTGATCAGTAGTGATTTTTTCCCTTTCTCGGTCATATATTCAATATTTATTAGTATATTAGATATGTTGTGTAGTATGTACGTATTTATGTTATTATGTATAAGTAAGTTATATTATATTGTACACTGACAGACCTCAATTCTTCACCTATCGTTCAGTCCATCCAAAGGTTGTCTGTAAGAGATTGCCCTGTGCGATAAGACCGCCCATTGTACACTTTGTTTTAAAATATTTGTTCTGTATGTATTTTTTTTTATGGTGTACAATAAAGAATATAATAAATAAATAAATAATAAAGCACCTGCCTGAGTTTGAACGCACGGCCTTTGACACCCAAGTCGGGCCGTTACCACTTGGCCACCATTGCTCTTATGATATAAATTACTAGGTTCTGCCACTCCGCCCGAGTGTTACTAGTAATTCTCCCAATATCTTTATAAATTACTAGGTTCTGTCCACGGCTTCGCCCGCGTTAAAAGTGTCTTATCATCCCAAGGGAATACAAACTATCATTTATATCCTTCCTAGAGTCTCAAACTATCGCCATGCCAAATTTCATCTAAATCGGTTCAGCAGGTCCAGAGATTGCCCCCTACAACCTCGCAAACTTTACCTTTTTATAATATTAGTATAGATACCCTTTTTGTTTTTAGGTTTAAAGGTATTTATTCTCAAAAAAGACACAAAGTCACTGACATGAGAACAATGCTTAAAGTAAATTAAATAAAATTCGTCACAGAAGTCACGGCAGCAATTATGATGCACCCATCCAATGCATTCAGTTTTAAGGAAGGGTGTTATTTGTAATTAAATATGCAGCTTATTGAGTTTTCAATGCATTAAATGAGCGCAACCTTTTTGTACATGAGGGTGTTTTGTTATATAATTGTGCTCCTTCAAAATTAGCTATATTTGTCCCCTACCTACCCTGCCTTCCTACCCTACCCTACCTACCTTTTTTTTTTTACCAACCTACCTACCCTACCTACCTCACTATTTATTTGAATAAGAATGAATACTACGATACGAAGTTATACGAGTTACGAATGTAACCAACTTTTGTTTCTACCGGCGCGGCCATCTAATAAGATTTTGGAAAAAAAAGCCGCTATTGTGACTTAACTATGATAGTTAGATATATTTGCATGTAGAATTTTTTGTAGGTAATAATGAGTACTTTAATCATATTGTATATAATTTGTATGTAACATCAATAGTTTTCTCAGCGCACGCCAAATAATGCTACTTTCGGTTTACATTATTGCAATTTTCATAAAGATCTCTAAACTTTTTGAAAATAAATTATGTTCCCTACTTTTTAATAATTTAGCTTTCTATTGGTAAAAAATTGATCTAGTAGTTTCGGAGCTTATTCGGTACAAACAAACAAAAATATCTTTCCTTTTTATAATATAAGTTTAAACACTCAGACAACGCTGCTTAGAACTTGTTTTAAACATTATTTTTAATTCTATTTTCAGGACTTGATGAGAAGAATGTAAGTTGAAATGGCCGTTCCAGTAGCGCATGTGAATCCAGAGAGCAGACAGCATTACCCTTCTAGGCGACCAGTATGAGGGAAGATCAGTTGGTTCTGCTGCTGGAGGGATGCAGGTACCTACCGCCAATTGTTTTTATATAAAAAATATAAATCAAAATAATATTCTGTTTGTTGGTAACCGCATCACTTAAGAGGAAATGCGGTCGCAGACATCTGACTGCATATCCTAAGTAAAAGTCATAAATTCGAGGTTTGGTTCTAGCCTATTTCCTCCTCTTAAACTGAAAATCAAGATAAATACTGTTAACGTTGTTACTGTAACGGCTAGGTCCTGCGCTAGGTAAGCTGCGCAGGCCGCTAACTGGTAGGTAGACGGAAGTTGTAAAGAAAACAGCTGGGCAAGTTAATTAATACATTTAATGAGGATCCTACAGCTAGGTCTAATTAACTTATCTTATTATTTAACTTACTAATTTTGATATTTAGTATCATTTGACCTTTTTTAGTTGAGATCCTCACAATGCTACATCCCCTATATTTTCCTTTTTGATGATACAATATCTTTAGAATCTGATCAAAAATCAAAATCATTTATTTGCGAAATATGGGTAGTTTTCACGGTGACATTTTTATAAAAGTTCTTTAGACCATAACCTACAATGGCAGGTATGCAAAATATTACAATAAAATTAACAAAATATAACAATATTAATTAACAATTGCATCATCTATACATTACATAATTCCATTATTAGACAATTACTTAAGTTAATCATTACATTATTTTCTCATTTAAATAATCATTAACAGAATAATAAGCTTTTTGAATTAAATACTTTTTTAATTGGTTTTTAAATGAATTGAAATTATTAGATTCTTTAATGTACTTAGATAGTTTATTATATATTCTAAGGCCCATACAAAATGCACTCGTACCAAACATAGCTGTTAGAAGCAGTAGAACCCTCAAAAAACGCCCAAAATAGTGCTGCCCACAGAGGCCTAGTGTACAAATTTGACAACTATAAATTAAAAAGGAAAAATATAGAAGCACAACATATTACATCTTTTTTATTAAATTTATGGAATATCTTTTAAATTGGTACAATATTGGAGGAGGTTATAGGCGAAAGCCAAACCTCGAATTATGACCTTTTACTTATGAAATTCAGTCGGAGCTCTCTGCCCCCCATTTCCTCTTAAGTTCAGTTGTATTAGATTCTTTGGGAAAAAACAGATGCCCAGAAAATGAGATTTTGGCAAAAATGAAACTTTTGTTTCTCATCGCATCAATCGAATATAGACGGTTTATTCTGTTAACATCTCACCGTGAAAATTTTGATGGAGTGAGTAAATATTTAGACAGCTTACTTCATGTTCACTTCGATTAAAGTACTAAAATATATTCTATAAACTGATAAGAAAGATATATACTGTGCCCTATGTTTTTCCTTTTGATGATACATTATCTTTAGAAGCACTAGAACCCTCAAAAGTTGCTCAAAATTGCGCTGCCAACAGAGGCCTATTGTAGAAATTTGACATCTGTAAATGAAAAAGGAAAACATAGAAGCACAACATATACGAATATACAATATAGCATATTCAATTAGGTGGAGTGAAATATCATTCCACCGTGGAAAACTTTGACAAACTTCCCAATAGTTTGACAGCTCACCTCATGTTCACTTCAACTTAATTTCCCGGTGAGATTTTTAAAGAATTGCACTATAGTATCGCCGATCCTGAATTGAGACGAGTTCACCCCGACATTGAACGGGTGTTATTTTATAATTATTAATAGACGCACTGGACCACTATCTCAACAGATGGTGAGCGATGATGTGGTCGACGATGAAACAAGCTTGCCTTCTCTTCTTCTTATTCATTTCGCGGTCGTGGTCACGATGAATTTTGTCCGATCGCTGGTGTTCTTGTCACTCGCTTCAGGATCTCTCTCGATTTACTGGACCTCCTATCGCAGATTTAAGACGCCGACTAACGCCAACGACCTTGAGGGAACCAAACGCGCCCTCGTTTCACACCCGCGCGACCTAAAATTTAGTAGATTTTTGTACTTTCCTTATTATTCTATGACTTAAAAAAAAAAAACTTCAGATGAAAATGTAGATAATCATATTGTCTTTGAGATGGTGTCGATTTCATTAAAATACGCCCAGCGGTTTTGGTGCGATTGTCGTGTTTTTGTCCGTTTTAGACATAACTTTACAAATTAATTACACTATGTTTTACGTATAAAACTCAAAATTTGCTTAGATCAAATTATTTAAAAATGGTCCAAAATAACATATATTTTTCCAAAACATAAACACTAGCCGTTTAGACGTGAGTCTCATTTTAAAATCTCAAGGGAATCGGCGCCTTAATTTGGTCGGTCTACCTCATCGGTGACCTCCCGCGTGTCCTGTTACTTGCCTAGAAGCCTTGCCTACAAGCTTGCCTAGAAGAAAGCTATTCACTCTTGAATTTGCTTTTCAATTATAAGTTAAATCGTTCAGCCTGTTTAATATAGTTTATTTTCGGTAGTCGAATAAATAAAAAATGTGCTGGGTTCGTATCATGGCAAATACCCTGACGTATATAATATAAACGTGTTTTCAATATGTTAGTTGGAATTCTATTTCTTTGAGTTTCCCCTATTGGCAATCATTCTCAAAACAATGAGAAAGATTAGTAGGGATAAAGTTACAGGAATATTTGTCAATCTGGGCGGTAGGTCGTCATCGCCGTGGTGGTGGTATCTTTTGTTTGCTAAACTTTTGGAAAGTAAACCATTGAAATTTATTTCTTCTAAGGATTTTATAATTTCTCATTCTAGGAATCATCAGAAATTACCCTGCTTGCCGGAGTACTGTGCGGGAATCTCTGCTGACAAGGAAAGAAGAAGGATTAAGAGGCTGACCCTGAGAAGTATTCCGCTGACTTCGGTTCACATAATGATGGCGTCTCTATCGAACAATACGATATTTGTTTGAAAAAACTGGGTTCTTTTTTTGGACGAGTCTGAAAAACAACATGAATTTTTATGAGGTGTCATTAATCATTGTGAGGCTATTTACTTTTTTACTGATTTAATTGAATATGGTGCTCGGTATGGTACCTTGAACTGTTGCAGGTCGGTTTCGTTAATTTAAAGTAATCTCATTAGTAATGATGATCGTGTGCTAAGATTATTTAAAGGGTTCATCTTCGCCCACACTTATCCAAATGCAACGCGACTTGCGATACCTCATTAGTCATACAAACTCTGCTAGCTGGGAACAGTACAACTATTATATTTTGTTAATGTCCTCGGCAATCATCGCATTTCCGAATACAAACGAATGCTAATTTCCATGTCCATCAATTATTAGATTTATCGTGTATAATAATTTCAATTCAGAACTTAGTACTTTACTTTTGTTTTGTTTTCCGTGTGAAATATATAGAGCCGTAAAAATAGCAGCTTTCCTCCCATATTTAAATAAATTATAGTGCCCGGCACGTATGTTGGCAAGGTTTTGGCGTAGTGGGGGTAAGTTCGTGAATATTCCGCGAACTGACCAACCACCATATGGAGCGAACGGAACGTGGACGCGACACGATTTGTCAGTCGATCCTAGTGTCAACTGATCAACCAATCGCGCGCTCGGAACGGTCCAAAACGTTCCCCGCGCCGCCCTTCACTACCAAAGATACCTAAAAAACGACTTCTACGCATTTAACGACTTTTGCCAACTTACGTGCCGGGTGCCATTATACATTGTTAAAAAGAGTATTAACAACTCTATATACTTCCAAGTTTATTGAGAGCGTCCAGTCTGCACCAAGTGCTAAGGGCAACTCCCATATTATATTATTTTACTCTTTGGGGCAACTGATAGAAATCCGACGACTGACGAAACACGAAGTTTTCCGAGGTACATTAAAAATAATGATTGTACTGTACCTCACATTCAGTTAAAGTTACATAAACAATTAGTTTAAAATTAAAACCAGGCCTACAAAATAAAAAAAATCTTAGAGGTTAGCCGTGGTCATATGCCAAAATCTTATTAATAATTTTTTTGTCTTTGAACACCTCGAATATTTACGATCGAACTTCACTTACTGATAAGTTCATTTAACCATTCATAATAAATACAAAACATTTTAATTTGGATTTAAGTTCACATTTAACAGAAATGCACGTCAATTACTATTATAGTTTCATGTGGAGGTTTCATTTGCCAAACAATAAGACAGACAGGTTGACGGGTAGCATTATTATATTTAAAATAACGTGATTGTATTACCCTTGACTTTACATGGTGTCAATTATCCTATTCAGAGGATCAGAACAAATTTCTTAAACAGAATTTATATCCAAACTAGGTTCGCCAGCGGCATAGCCCGCATGAATATCGTTTTTTTTTTATTATTATTTCGTTTATTGAATTTATTTTATTATTGCCTACATTTTTCGAGGACCTCGTGGCTAAATAATAACAGCCGCACGGGTCGGTCTTCAAGGTTAAGCAACTCTTGACGAGGTCGGTCCGTGGATGAGTGAACATTTCAACATACCGAGTTTCCTCCGTGCTTTGGAAAGCACGTTAAGCCGGTCCCGGCTGTCATTTGAAGATCTTTGACAGTTGTTACGAGTAGTCAGAAGCTTGAGATATGACACCAGTCTTAGTTACTGGGTTGTGGAGGTCAGATAGGCTGTCGCTCCATATAAAACACTGATACTACAGCTGAATCCAGTTAGACTGGAAGCCGAGAAGGAAAAAGGTTCGGGTTCTTTAGAATTGAAGATTCCTTGTACTTGACTTAAAGGAGAATGACCAAAAGTGGTACCAAAAAGTCTCACGCATCAAGACCAAATTTTTATAGTAATTAGTTTCATAATTTTTTACGATATTACGCGTCGCGAATTTGATTTTTGAATAGGGGATTTACTTTTGAGTTTAAAAGTATGGATATTGTTTTACTCTCTACAAATGACGTTCCGTTTCACATGATAAATGATTAACGTAACCTTGATTTTTTAAAGTGTCATGATCACTGTAAAAAAATTATACGTTTCCAATTCTACATTAATTAAAAAAAACTAGCATAGAATGTTATCATTTACTTATAAAAGATTAGGTATAATTATTTTATCTATGGTTAATTGGCCGTTCACAGCAGCCGGTCATAAAGATGTAGAATGCAATAGAATCGATTTTTGATGAATCTACTAACCAGTAATGGTTTCTTTTGTTTAATAAATAACTATAACGTTCATGTATAACGTGTCTATAATAAAATACGTCGTTGATAGTGTCGAACAAAATAGTCCTAGTTTTTAGGTTATTTTCGATTTTATGAAATAACTCCAAAACCCGGGTTTTGTTTTCAAAAAGAAGTTTTGTAGGAGTTAACATGGTCAGTGTAGTCTATAAAAAACAAAGTTTGATTTTGATGCAGCTTGGTACGGGATTCCATACATCGATTCATTCTCCTTTCTGTGTTACTTTGTTAGTGGGGTAAAAAGGCATGCGAAGCTTTATTGAAAATACTGCAAAAAAAGCAATTGCATTTTAGGCAGCAAAAAAGATTGAGATTTGGCAGATGTTACTTACTACACAAAATTGCAATACCAATCTAATTTAATCATGGCAAATTATCTTAATTTGAAGTTGTATACATCTGATTTACCGACCCTGTGTTTACTGATATTGTTTTTTGTAAAACATTTTTTTTCTGAAGCATAACGTATTTTTTTCAGAAGATAATGTTTAAATGCAATAGTTCTACAAGCAAGAAAATTGTAAACCGATGTCGTTTTGAAAAGATTTTCTCACTTGACGTATAGGATATGAGATTCCTGTGTCACGCCTCAAGGCATATATTGGCAATATCCAATTGCAGTCACAGACGCATTGGAAAACGAATACGTGGTGGATACTATGATTGCATTTGAATTTGATTCCGTGAGCAAAAAATTGGATACGATACGTCTTCGACGTGGTTATAGTAGCAAATGCTAGATCTCAAAGAACGAGCTTAGTTTTTAATGTTTTATAGGAATGTCGCATGGAATGTCAAATGTTATCGCATGAGGTTCTGGGGTCTATTCCTGAGCCGGTTGAATGGTTATTGGGTTTTCCATCTGAAATTTCGCAGTAATAGTACGGAGTCTAGATATGTGTCCATCATCATCACCAGCATCCACTGCTGGACATAGGCCTCTCCAATTGCACGCCATTTGCTTCGATTTTCGGCAACTCTCATACAGCTACTACCAGCCACCCTGTGAAGATCGTCATTCCACCTAGGCTGAGGGCGTCGTACCTTAAGTTTACCAGTTCGCGGTATCCACTCAAGAACCCGTCTACCCCAATGGTCATCTTCTTCAATGGTTCTACGGCTAATATCGCCGGCCCATCACCACTTCAGCTCGCTTATTCTCTGAGCTATGTCTACAACTTTTGTTCTCTGCCGGATCCGGATCAAATTTGTGTCCGTTTGACGGTCATAGGCTCGACCTGTATTAAATGGGCCTTAAACATAACTGCAGCAGTGGTGGACTGTAGTAACAGCCGCGACTTACAATTTCTTGGTCCTGGGTTCGAACCCAGGCAGGCGCTTTACTTTGTGTAAATTATTTTCATCAACACTGCTCTCAAAACGGTGAAGGAAAACGTCTTGTGGAAACCGGTATGTCCTTGAACCAAAAATTCGAAGACGTAGACATCCACTTCTCCGCATTGGCCCATTCCCTCTCACATGTCCCAGCAGTGGGAACATTAAAAAAGGCTGATGATGATGATGATGAAACATAATTGGATGAAAGTGGGTGTACTAAGGTGCGTCTCTGTCCAACGCTTCGGGGAGTACAGGAGTTATCTAATGGTTATTTTGTAGGAATGTGTCAAATTGATTGATATATTTGAACCCTTTATCTAGCTTGTTTATTATTTATTTGTATACCCTCGCAATGGAACGCCTTGCAGCAATTACACCAATGGAGCACAAACTTACAAAACTAACTAAGTCAAGGTTTCCTCACGATGTTTTCCTTCACCATTGTCAGCGATGTCCGAGATAATCTTAGAAAGTACATATGAAAAAGTCACATTGGTAGTTGACTGGATTTGAACCCACGACCTCAAGCACGATAGGCAATGTCTTTAGCCACTGGGCCACTAAGACAGACGTTTTCCTTAATCGTTTTTAGATCATTGCTGATAAAATTATTTACACAAAGTAATTTGCCTGCCTGGGTTCGAACCCATGACCTACGGCCGTTACCACAGAGCCTCCACTGTTCTTTCTATAAATCTCTGTTATACAAAGAAATATTTAATCTGTAGAACACATTTGCGACAATAAATTCAAACGAAGAATACAATACAAATTGCGAGCTTTAAAAAAAAACCATTACCGAATTTCCATTGTATCGAAAAATACATGAAGTGAAAAAAAACTGTCCAAATAACTGATATCAGAAAATCCCGCTACTCTCGCTAAAAATACGATACTACTTTATTCAAAAAAGTCTGTTCGTGGTCACAGCTTCAGATAAAGCCGTCAACGGAGACTTTATTAAGTTAGGGCGAAGATTTATTCGAGCCCTTTTTGCTCCAGCTATCCATACCATAAATCCCATTTTGCCTCAGCTAAGCGCTTTATCGGACGGCCATTCTGCACGCAAATCAAATTAAAGGCCGATTAGAAGACTCTCTACTACGATGAATGACCTAGATACGGAATAATAGGGACACCACTCCAATATATGGGACGTGATAAAAATCTGTACACGAAGACAAACACTGTGCGATCTTAGGCGATTTAGGTATCCCATTTTCGTTTCAATAACGTATTGAGTATAAAGGTCAAAGTGGCGTGCGTGGAATTGACAGGACCGTCCATTGTTGCCAACTATACAATTAATCTTAATATTTCATTGGCTTTAGTTTCGTTTTACTTTAGTAGGATAAAGTTTAGAAAAATACAATTTGTTACAATGTGTTGTTTAATAAATAAATACTTAATAACATAATGATTTACAGAAAAAACTCGTTCCAGGCGATAATAATTAGGTACATATTCCAATTACTTGTGGAGGAATGAGGTCTCGCTGTCCTTCATTTTCAAGGAGACAACACTAATTATGACCTCCAGGGATCAGTGAAGGAAAACCTTCCTTATTCCTGCACAATTCACATTTTTGTTACACTTGCCATTGACTATAAAAACATCAATATCTATTTATATTTATAAATTGAGCAATGAGCCTACTCCACAATATTGTTTTTTACACATCGTTATCTTGACTATTATTATATTTTATAGGACAGTTTTATTAAATTCGGTCAGTTATAAATAAACTGTATAAACAAGGCAAATGCAGAATGTAGGGCGAATCTTACGTGTTAAGCTTTAAGACCAAAAACGCTCATTGAGCGAAAAAAATTAACACAATGCGTTGGTTAAACAAGCACAACGTGTATTTTGCGTTGTGGCAATTTTAAAACCGGCCACAACGCGTTTTGGCGTTGAATAAAAGCCAAAACGCATGCCCAACATTAACTGATGCAACCACAACGCGAATTTGCAACGGACGATAGGCGCTAAGGAGAATTTGTATGTTTTACGTCATGGGTGTTATGTTCATGGTTTTTGGGATGGATAATAACAAATACATGGCCCAAAATTGTGAAATTTCATCGACGCCATCTTGGATTTTTATTTCGACCCCATATTCGTTACTAGCGACCCAATACACCATTACACCAATTGAAAAGCCAACGAAAAGTAATGTAATTAGCGTTGTTGCCGTTTGAAAGATGCCACAACGCATTCCGAGTATTTATTTCGCTCAGTAAGCGTTTTCGGTCTTCGAGCCTTACATATACACCCAAGTATAACTGCATGGCACATTATTCTGTCCGTACAAGGATTTATATCATAACAAATTACTCATTTGTTCAGTCATAATATTGTTGTTGTTGGTAGTTTATCTAGTAAATTAATAGCTCCACGATACTGTCGTGGAATCTTTTTGAGATCTTACCCTCCTTAACGAACTCTTTCATAAAATTGGTAAGTAACTGTATTTAAGCCAATTGACAGTAGGTAGATGTAAGGTAAAATGAAAATATGTTTTATACAGTTTCTGTTGAACGACCCAAAGTTTACAAAATTCCCCTTCAGAAATAAAACAATCGTTCAATACGTATTTTTCATTCATTAGCATTTAAAACATGAAATGCAAATAAAGAAAATCTTATAGTTTTCTCATTTCACTTTATGTCTCAAAAGAAGTATTCAACATTTGACTTCCGTTCACAAAGTATTTTAAAAGCTAATAAATTGCAAGTATTTGAAAACAAGTTCGTACAACATTAAATGAAATAAATTGCTCTATAGAATGTGTGTACTGCCATATAAAACAAGTACACACTAACGTGTTTGTGTTTACATAGTAAATAAAGATTATTAATGAAAGATTAAAACGAAACAAACCCTTTTTAGGCTTATTTTGGACGGAGTTAGACAACTGAGAGATAAAAATACAGCTAAGCCTCCTGCAGGATTAAAAACACAAATCATATACTTTTTCACTTATACTCAAAGCTTATACACCAAAAATGCTCGCCGGGCTAAACCCTCCTGAGTTGCGTGTTTCGAAGAGACCGATTCCGATGTAGCGCCCTCTAAAAGCTCTTAACGTGCATTTTCGAAGAATTATCGCTTCTTTACGAGCCGTAAGCCTTCTAACTTCACGCTCAAAGGGTTAGGACCCCTCGGTACACGAGTGCAGTACTTACAGTCACATTTTCCTAATGACCCCACTGATTGTGCACAGAGGAAAATTTGCACAACATATGGTCATCGATAATGTTCACATCGTAGTTTATCGATTTTGCTATGTACGTCACTCCACGTGGACGCTTGGCAATCACTAACACTTTCATTTCACTGACAAGTCTCGAGTCTTTTCCCTTGCTCACCAAGTATCCGGGCAATATTGGATTAGTTGCGATACGGAACACGATTGTTCGCAACACTCGTCTGCAACTTGCCTCTTCACTCTCTCATTGAATAACATAGATGCTCTCTTCCCCCTGACTCTTGAAAGTCTGTCAGACGGTAAATCACTAATCTGTATATTTCCCGTACAAAGCTGGAATATCAGTATTGATAATCTTCTGCTGCACACATCTTTCATCATGGTATCCATGGAAAGGGACTTCCCTAAATCCGTTTCATATCCGTAAACAATTGTCGTGGACAAAAATACAATGTAAATCACAAAACCAAGTTTCACGTTCGGAGGGATCATTTTGAGTGGAGTTTAGGTCGTATCTGCTGACTGGCGGGGGAGAAACTGGCGCTTCCGTCTAGAGTACGGCATAGTCGATGTCTCTCAATAAATAGATTCGATAACCTGTGTCAAAGGTGACAACAGAACATACAAAAGTTCAAAACAACAAGTCGGAGGGCCCTCGATGTCAAGACAAGTCTGTAACGATTTGATATTTATAGAATTTAGATAACGAGTTGTTTTTAGAAATTCGTGGTTGGACAACAACGGACTCTGATTGCTTGCGAGTTGTTTTTTTTTAACGTGCATCGTTCATGCAAAGTTGTGATGGGTTCACTGTAGCTTTTTCTCAAGGGACATTGACATTTCCCTTTAAAATGGATTTGGAAGTTTCCGGGCGGGCCTGAATAGAGCTTTTCTTTGGATGTGCGCACTGCAGGTTTCAGATACATCGCTTTTGCAGAAGTCGCAAGAGCTGCAGTATTAGAGCTGGTTGTAGCATAGAGTCTAGCTAGTCACTTAGCGAGGAGCGAAGGTTGTTTTTCACTGTGGCCGCATCACAGGTTTTTCTGCGTTTCGTTTCTTCTCCTTCTTCTTTACATGTTGCATTATTTAAGGGTAGCTTCTCTTTGTGCCCAGTAGGTGGCTAAGATTATTGCTAAGTATCAGTACTAAAAATCTCACTGTGATGACTTAGGTGTAATGAACTAATGTGTCATTCTCTAGTTTTGTTTGGAATAACAGCTCACTTCGAGCTGACTTCACGGAAGTCATCACGGTGAAATGTGTATTAAATCAACCGGCTGTCAATCGAACTAGCAATCTAGTACTAGATTTCGATTCCAAATCAAATCAAATTGTACATAAGATGAACAGGATACACAATGACCCATAAACTAAATTTGTCTCATGATGGTGGTCAGAAGAACAATTTGAACTTTTAGCTCTCTTCTCAAACAGAGAAGGCACGATCAATAATGGTTAAGTCATAAATACACTGGCTCTGTATTTGTAAATCTTGGTATTCAGACTGACAAATCTTTATTTTCAACAAAAACATAGTTAAATCTAAAAACAATTTTATTCCACAAGCACAAACCATATTTGTGCCGCAGTTATAAATAGGTACTATTTGAACAATTTTCTTTTTTTTTTCTTATACAGAGAAGGCACAATCAATAATGATTAAGTCATAAATACACTGGCTCTGTATTTGTATATCTTGGTGGTCAGAAGAATAAATCTTTATTTCCAACAAAAACATAATTAAATTTATAATAATAATTTAATTCCAATATAAAAAAAAAAAATGATGATGATTTATAAATAGTGATTTTTTGAACTTTTGAACTTCCAGGCTTCTTCTCATACAGAGTAAGCATGAGCATTCATGATTTAAGTCATAAATACACTGGCTCTGTATTAAATAAAACATATTTATTATATATGAATAAATATTCCAAAAAATATATAAGCCATGTTTGTGCCGAAATTATAAATAGATACTATTTGAACGACCTTTACTAACGATTAAGTCATAAATACACTGGGTCTGTATTTTTTACAATAATTTAAATAGATAGGGCTCTTATTTCAGTCTTTCAAACCTCGTTGCTTGACCTTCATGCAATAACAAAAGAAAAAAAAAAAAAATTGTAAATACGCCTTGTACTCGCATCCAGCGAAAACATTATTCATTGCTCCCTCTAAAAATTAGAAAATACGCCTCGTACTTGCATCCAGCGAAAACATTATTCATAGCTCCCTCTAAAAAATAGTAAATACGCCTCGTACTCGCATCCAGCGAAAACATTATTCATTGCTCCCTCTAAAAAATAGAAAATACGCCTCGTACTTGCATCCAGCGAAAACATTATTCATTGCTCCCGGCAAAACGTCTTCACTTATTTCAGGCTATTATATCCATGTGCTAGTGCTAAGTAAACTGTTGCTCTGGTGGTGGAAGGCAGGCCGCAGATTGACCTGCAGATGTACGTCAAGCCTTTCCATCACCTTTTCTAGCTTGGTGGTCGTAAGTAGGTCCGTCTCTTGGCTACTCGGCCCCATCTGCGTATCCTTGACCTGGGTGAGGTTTCCTTTGAGCCCTTCAAAATTCTTACGGAGCATATTGAAGATATTGGTTAAGGTTTTGTCGAGGCCTGACATACCGGCCCCGCTTGTATACTTCTTGGGATCCCGCGGAGCTCAAACACTTTTCTGCTTCGTCGACTTTCAGGCTCTTGAGTGTCGCTGTTGAACATCAGGGGTCTCGTGGCCCAACAATTCGGCTTCGGTTTAGCTTCTGTTTTAGTTTCAGAAACGTCCGCCTGTATTCAGGCGAGCTCGCGAACGGAATCGGGTTGCTTAGCGAGTCCTTCAGCATCCTAATCGAAAGCTCTCTCACCGGCACGAGTTCTTGTGCGTGTCGAGAGCGCTCCTTCTCTAGAGTGTATGTAATGCGATCTCGAGTCAGACAGTGACACACAAATCTCGAACATTGCAGCAGGCATGTAATCTCCGATACTCTGGTGCGATCTTCTAGCGTATAGAATTCAAATGTCTCAGGCGCTGTTGAGACTAGCGATGTCATTTTGTTCATGTCTGATTCTAACCGACTTTGTCTCCCTTGGCGTCTGGTATGGACAATCAATATTACGTTTATTGATGCGATTGCAACTCAAATGCACACACCCTACTGTACTGTACTGTACGCACAACTCCGTCAACGTGAAGAATTTGTCAATTAATCATTATCAGTTCACAATCAACATAGAACAATCATCTTCTGCACTTAACATCTCTCAGTATTTAAGCGACACTAATAAAAATATCATACGACTGTAGCATGGGAAGGTTCGCAAAACGTGTAAGTTATTTAATAAGACAGCTGCGTGGACGCTTGTCAATCACATTGTCAGTCACATTGGCATGATAACCCCACCGATTGTGCGCAGAGGAAAATTTGCACAACATAGGGTCATCGATGATGTTCACATCGTAAATTATCGATTTTGCTGTTAACGTCACTCCACGTGGATGATTGACAATCACTAACACTTTCATTTCACTGATAAGTCTGGAGTCTCTTCACATACTCACCAAGTATTCGGGCAATATTGGATTAGTTGCGATATGGAACATGATATTTCGCAACACTCATCCGACACCTACCTCTTCAGTATTTCGTTGAATAACGTAGCTGTTCCCTCTATCTTCCTCCTGACTGTCGAAAGTCTGTCAGACGTTAAATCACGAATCTGTACCTTAGGTTTAAAGAATCATTATTTCTCAAAAAGAACATTATACAGTTCACTTAAATGAGATTTAAATGTTTACAAAAATAAATCGTCGTCTAATGACGGGGCATGCAAAAGTACCTTTCCTGTATAAATCTGGAATATCAGTCTTGACAATGTTTCGTTGCACATATCTTCATCATCGTCATCGTATCCATGGGAAGGGACTGCCCGAAATTCGTTTCGAGAGGACAATCATTGTCAATCATTGTCATTGTACTTAACATCACTCTGCAGTAAGCGGAACTAGCGGATCATAGAGGTGTGCTGTAGAATGGGAAGTTTTGCAAGACGTGTACGGTGCAAAATAAGCCAGCTACGTGGGTGCTTGTCAATCACTAAAACATTCATTTCCAAGTCTCTTCGCGTGCTCACCATGAATCCGGGCAATATTCGATAAGTTGCGATATAGTGCATGCCTTTTGGCAACATTCGTTGCAACTGGCTTCTTTAGTCTCCTATTAAATAACACAGCGGCTCTCTTCTTCCTGACTATCGAAAGTCTGTCAGACGGTAAATCACTAATCTGTACCTTTCCCGTATAAATCTGGAATATCAATCTTGACAATGTTTTGTTGCGCACATCTTTTGTCATGGTATCCATGGAAAAGAAAATCTGAAATTTGTTTAAAATCCGTAAATAATTTCCGTGAACAAAAATACAAAGTATATCACAAAACCAAGTTTCACGTTCGCAGGGATCATTGTGAGCATATAAACTCTGCTCGTATCTACTGACTGGCGGGGGAGGAACTGGCGATTCCACCTAGCCTGCGACACAGTCGATGTCTCTCAATAAATAGCTAAGATAAGCCATCTACGTGAGTGCTTTTCAATCACTAACACAATCATTTCAAAGTTTCTTCGTGTGCTCACCAAGAATCCGGGCAATATTTGATTAGTTGCGATATAGAGCATGACTTTTGAAAACATTCATTGCAACTTGCTTCTTCAGTCTCCCATTAAATAACACAGCGGCTCTCTTCCTCCTGACAGTCGAAAGTCTGTCAGACGGTAAATCACTAATCTGTACCTTTCCCATATAAATCTGGAATATCAATCTTGACAATGTTTTCTTGGGCACATTTTTTGTCATGGTATCCATGGAAAGGAATGTCTGGAATTTGTTTAAAATCCGTAAGTAATTTCCGTGAACAAAAATACAAAGTATATCACAAAACCAAGTTTCACGTTCGCAGGGATCATTGTGATCATATAAACTCCACTCGTATTTACTGACTGGCGGGGGAAGAACTGGCGATTCCACCTAGCCTGCGACAGTCGATGTCTCTGAATAAATAGCTTAGATAAGCCATCTACGTGAGTGGTTTTTAATCACTAACACAATCATTTCAAAGTTTCTTCGTGTGCTCACCAAGAATCTGAGCAATATTCGATTAGTTGCGATATAGAGCATGACTTTTGAAAAAATTCGTTGCAACTTGCTTCTTCAGTCTCCCATTAATTAACACAGCGGCTCTCTTCTTCCTGGCTGTCAAAAGTCTATCAGACGGTAAATCACTAATCTGTTCTTTTCCCGTATAAATCTGGAACATCAGTCTTGACAATGTTTTATTGCACATATCTTTTGTCATGGTATCTATGGAAAGAGATGTCTGAAATTCGTTTAAAACCCGTAAATAATTTCCGTGAACAAAAATACAAAGTATATCACAAAACCAAGTTTCACGTTCGCAGGGATCATTGTGAGCATATAAACTCCACTCGTATCTACTGACTGGCGGGGGAGGAACTGGCGATTCCACCTAGCCTGCGACACAGTCGATGTCTCTCAATAAATAGCTTAGATAAGCCATCTGTGAGTGCTTTTCAATCACTAACAAAATCATTTCAAAGTTTCTTCGTGTGCTCACCAAGAATCTGGGCAATATTCGATTAGTTGCGATATAGAGCATGACTTTTGAAAACATTCGTTGCAACTTGCTTCTTCAGTCTCCCATTAATTAACACAGCGGCTTTCTTTCCCCTGACTGTCAAAAGTCTGTCAGACGTTAAATCACTAATCTGTACCTTTCCCGTATAAATCTGGAATATTAATCTTGACAATGTTTTGTTGGGCACATCTTTTGTCATGGTATCTATGGAAAGGAATGTCTGGAATTTGTTTAAAATTCGTAAATAATTTCCGTGAACAAAAATTCAAAGTATATCACAAAACCAAGTTTCACGTTCGCAGGGATCATTGTGAGCATATAAACTCTGCTCGTATCTACTGACTGGCGGGGGAGGAACTGGCGATTTCACCTAGCCTGCGACACAGTCGATGTCTCTCAATAAATAGCTTAGATAAGCCATCTACGTGAGTGCTTTTCAATCTCTAACACAATCATTTCAAAGTTTCTTCGTGTGCTCACCAAGAATCTGGGCAATATTCGATTAGTTGCGATATAGTGCACGACTTTTGAAAACATTCGTTGCAACTTGCTTCTTCAGTCTCCCATTAAATAGCACAACAGCTCTCTTTCCCCTGACTTTCGAAAGTCTGTCAGACGGTAAATCACTAATCTGTACCTTTCCCGTATAAATGTGGAATATCAATCTTGACAATGTTTTGTTGGGCACATCTTTTGTCATGGTATCCATGGAAAGGAATGTCTGGATTTTTTTTTAAATCCGTAAATAATTTCCGTGAACAAAAATACAAAGTATATCACGAAACCAAGTTTCACGTTCGCAGGGATCATTGTGAGCACATAAACTCCACTCGTATCTACTGACTGGCGAGGAACTGGCGATTCCACCTAGCCTGCGACACAGTCGATGTCTCTCAATAATGTGGTATTTATTCAAGATCTACTTACGTTTCATAACACTCCACAATCCATCTTCACATCTTTTGATATCGCATCAATTTGTGCAACTCATTTTTATATATATTCTTTTTACCTGTAAAGCATATATTTAGTTATCTCTGACTGTTTTAAATATCTAAACTTAAATTATATTCGTAATTTATAATTCTTCTTGTAATATTTTTCTACTGTGACGTTTTATCTGACATGACATGTCTGTCTTTTTTATTTTCTTAAAGCCATAGACATACCATGGACTATAATACCTAGACCTTTCCTTAAGCTAGTTGTACATTATTGTAAGGTCAGAGCAGACTGACCCGCCTTTGTAAAGCCGTTTTTATTCGCTTTGGTCTTACTGAGATTTGAATTTGAAATTTAGAAAGGATTGCAAATCGAATGAAAAACGGGTTTCAGTTCTTTTAGTCTAGAATCTGGTCTGAAGGCTGACAGTGGGTGATACTGAGTACTATATTACGAAGTGTATTTTCTACTCTTAAAACTCTTTAAAAGCCTTAAACCTGTGAAACTTTTATGTAAATTTACTATTTTCTGAAGTGCTCTAAAATATATACTGTGAGTGTTATATCGTGTATGATTTACCCACGTATCTGGCTACTAGCTGTTTCACTGCTGACCTGCCTGCCTTTCCTGACCGTATGCCTGCTACTCCGTCGTGGTGCCTGCTCACGTGTCTCTCTCGAGCATACCACGACGGTTTGAAGAGTTCCAGTCCGTCCAGCTGTCTGCCTTACCTGCCCGATTGCCTGCTTGTCCGTCGAGGTGTCTGCTCACCTAACTCCTCGGACATTCTACGACTTCCTGCCCGACCTACTGCCTGGATACCTGCCCACGTCGCGCGAAGCCGGCCCTTTAGTTTTATACTTCTTTAGCCTTTATTTTTATTTTTATAGCTTTAATTTAATTTTTAACTTGATTTTAATAACGTGGCTTACGTATAGCTCCACTGAGCCATACGTAACGCTACAGTTTGGCGCCCAACTTTTAAATAATTAGGCGCAACGTTGTTTGTGCGCCCAATTTTATGAACTCACCCCATCACCCACACTATACCTACTTTTCACTCTATCTTTTTTAACGTGGGCTCGATTTTTCATTTTCTCAAAATTCTAAAAACATACTTACACAAGTATATATATAAGCTTACTTTTGGTTTCTCATACAGGCCCTCATATCATCATCATCTTTCACTTTTGCTAGAACTTTTATTCTTTCACCTTGTACTAAACCTATTAGGCAACTTCTTTTTCCCTCCTTATGTTTTCTCTTTGTTTTATTTTTAGAGCGGTATTCCTCTAGAGCGGTCTGCACAACTCAGAAAGCCTTATGTGCAAAGAGCGGTCCCGTAACTCTTTAAAAATAAGCCAAATGCGTGGAGTCTTCTTAAACTTCTTTATTCCCTTGAATCTTATTCTTAAAGAATGAGGTGTTATTTTAGAGCGGTTTGCATAACTCGGAAAGCCTTATATGCAAAGAGCGGTCCCGTAACTCTTTAAAAATAAGCCAAATGCGTGGAGTCTTCTTTAATTATTATTTTTTCCCTCTTGTATCCTTCCCTCTTGTATCCTTCCCTCTTGTATCCTTCCCTCTTGTATCCTTCCCTCTTGTATACTTCCCTCTCAAACCTAGTTCCCTCTCAACCTAGTTCCCTCTCAAACCTAGATCCCTCTCAAACTAGTTCCCTCTCAACCTAGTTCCCTCTTATAGACTTGAGAGTTCCCTCTTATAGACTTGAGACTTCCCTCTTATAGACTTGAGTCCTCCTCCTCTTTGAGTTCCTCTTGTTTAAATAAATAGTTTCTTATAGGGTTTTCAAACAGGTGCGGGTAACGACACCTATTAAAAATAAATAAGCCTTCGTTATATCTTAATAAATATTTCCTTGTGGAGTATACGTCATTGAATGTGAACTATATCCCCTAACGTGTGATTGAATGAGAGTGTTTGAAGAAAGTATGAAAGATGTTGTGTGATAGAGCAAGGATTATATTTAAACCTCAAAATTTTCTTCTAGTTGAAAATTTTTCTGGGGTCATCGGGGAAATGTGGTATTTATTCAAGATCTACTTACGTTTCATAACACTCCACAATCCATCTTCACATCTTTTGATATCGCATCAATTTGTGCAACTCATTTTTATATATATTCTTTTTACCTGTAAAGCATATATTTAGTTATCTCTGACTGTTTTAAATATCTAAACTTAAATTATATTCGTAATTTATAATTCTTCTTGTAATATTTTTCTACTGTGACGTTTTATCTGACATGACATGTCTGTCTTTTTTATTTTCTTAAAGCCATAGACATACCATGGACTATAATACCTAGACCTTTCCTTAAGCTAGTTGTACATTATTGTAAGGTCAGAGCAGACTGACCCGCCTTTGTAAAGCCGTTTTTATTCGCTTTGGTCTTACTGAGATTTGAATTTGAAATTTAGAAAGGATTGCAAATCGAATGAAAAACGGGTTTCAGTTCTTTTAGTCTAGAATCTGGTCTGAAGGCTGACAGTGGGTGATACTGAGTACTATATTACGAAGTGTATTTTCTACTCTTAAAACTCTTTAAAAGCCTTAAACCTGTGAAACTTTTATGTAAATTTACTATTTTCTGAAGTGCTCTAAAATATATACTGTGAGTGTTATATCGTGTATGATTTACCCACGTATCTGGCTACTAGCCGTTTCACTGCTGACCTGCCTGCCTTTCCTGACCGTATGCCTGCTACTCCGTCGTGGTGCCTGCTCACGTGTCTCTCTCGAGCATACCACGACGGTTTGAAGAGTTCTAGTCCGTCCAGCTGTCTGCCTTACCTGCCCGATTGCCTGCTTGTCCGTCGAGGTGTCTGCTCACCTAACTCCTCGGACATTCTACGACTTCCTGCCCGACCTACTGCCTGGATACCTGCCCACGTCGCGCGAAGCCGGCCCTTTAGTTTTATACTTCTTTATCCTTTATTTTTATTTTTATAGCTTTAATTTAATTTTTATCTTGATTTTAATAACGTGGCTTACGTATAGCTCCACTGAGCCATACGTAACGCTACAATAAATAGCTTAGATAAGCCATCTACGTGAGTGCTTTTCAATCACTAACACAATCATTTCAAAGTTTCTTCGTGTGCTCACCAAGAATCCGGGCAATATTCGATTAGTTGCGATATAGTGCATGACTTTTGAAAACATTCATTGCAACTTGCTTCTACAGTCTCTCATTAAATAACACAGCGGCTCTCTTTCCCCTGACTGTCTAAAGGCAGTCAGACGATAAATCACTAATATGTACCTTTCCCGTATAAATCTGGAATATCAGTCTTGACAATGTTTTATTGCACACATCTTTTGTCATGGTATTCACTTCCCATGGAGTGACACAGTCGATGTCTCTCAATAAATAGATTCGATAACCTGTATCAACAGTGACAACAGAACATAACAAAAAGTTCAAAACAACAATCGGAGGGTCCTCGATGTCAAAACAAGTCTGTAACGATTTGATATTTATCTAATTTATATAATGAGTTGTTTTTAGAAATCGTGGTTGGTACAATGGACCCTAATTGTTTGCGAGTAAATTTTTAAATAATTTTAAATTATGTCGAGTATCGTACAATGCAAAGTTAAAATTATTTACATTTCTTGACTTGGCTAAATGTTTGAGTTTATTAGTAAAATGAGCGTCTAATGGTACAGTTCTTTCAGTTTATTATTTTGAACAATATATAGACTCTTAGCGTTATTAACAACAATAAATAATCTTATAACTATGTAAGTAACACAATAACAACTTTTTCATTCAACAACATAAGCACACAGTGACTTTTACGACTTTAGCTTAATAATCATGCTTAGTACCACCAAGTATTTATTTAACGGCAAATCACCAATTTGCGCTCTATGTCCTTAAAACTGAGGGTATAAGGACATAGATAAATATTGATTATAAACTGGTAACCGTTATCACTGAGCGTACTTATTAATGGAAAAATATTATTCACCTATCTGCGCACTATAGGGTATCAAGGCAAATTTGCGCAACATCAGTGATAATGTTTACATCGTAAATTATAGATTTTGCTTTTTACGCTCGTCTGTGTGGAGGAAAAAACATCACGTTTATTGCTGTTTGCAATTCGGAGGCACGTTTGTTTACATTTCGCGCAGCGCCGTTAACGTGACGAATTTCTCACTTAAAAATACTCATTGCACAATCATTGTCATTGTTCTTACTATGCTGTTGTTGTTGCGCTCGCCAAGAATCCGGGAAATATTCGATAAGTTGCGATATAGTGCATGAATTTTGAAACATAAATTGCAACTTGCTTCTACAGTCTCCCTTTAAATAACACTGCGGCTCTCTTCCCCCTGACTGTCGAAAGTCTGTCAGATGGTAAATCACTAATTCACAAATTTTCCGTACAAATTTAGAAGATCAGTCTCGACAATGTTTTGTAGCACACATCTTTTGTCATGGTATCCATGAAAAGGGACTGCTCGAAATTCGTTTCAAATCCCTAAACAATTTCCGTGTATAAAAATACAACGTATATCACAAAACTAAGTTTTACAGAGTGTTGGTCGTAACTGCTGATTCTTCCATTAAATTTCACTGGTAAGTCTTAGCGCTTTCACCAAACTTACTGACTCCCCAAAATCTGTCAGATGGTAAATTACTCATTTTCATATTTTCCGTTCCAACGTGGAATATTAATGATCGTTAAATGTATAAAAAGGGACTTGCCAACATTCAATTCGGTTTGGATCCGTCGGTACATTAGCGTAGCACTTGCAGGGTAATAGTTTTCATAACCTAACTAATTGGACGCACGGTTGGCGTAGTAGTTGAGCGATTGACTGCTGCGCGTATCTAGGGTTCGATTCCTGCACGGAACAAATATTTGTATGACCTACAGAAAGTTGTTCCAGCTCGGAGTGTTGTGTTTGTGAGTATATATGTTTGTAAACGCAACCACGATACAGCAAGAAATTCCTAGTGTGGGTCACATATTTTGATACACGAAATCATACGGCTGTACCATGGGCAGGTACGCAATACGTGTACCGTGCGTAATAACCCAGCTACGTGGACAGTTATCAATCACTTACACTTTCATTTCACTGATAAGTCTCGAATCTCTCCGCGTGCTCACCAAGTATTCGGGCAATATTGGATTAACAGGTGATTTTTCTAGAGTACCACAGTCGTTGTCTCGCAATAAATAGCTTATTAATCGCAATATAGGCAATATTCGATAAGTTGCGATATAGTTCATGAATTTTGACAACATTCATTGCAACTTGCTTCTACAGTCTCCCTTTAAATAACTCAGCGGCTCTCTTCCAACTGACTGTCGAAAGTCTGTCAGATGGTAAATCACTAATCTGTACCTTTCCCATATAAATCTGAAATATCAGTCTTGACAATGTTTTGTTGTACACTTCTTTTATCATGGTATATACGTGGGACACTCAGAAAGTTTTGCGAAACTAAAAAAAATTGTTCTATACGTACATATATTTTTATTAAATCTTTTCAAAGTACTTTCCACCAGCCTCTATACAAAGATTCATGCGCCTAAACCAGTTTTCAAAACACTTTTTCCAGTCCGCCGCAGACACCTCGTTTACAGCCTGCTCGAACGCAGCCAGCGCATCTTCCGGCGACGAAAATTGTATCCCTTTGAGCTGATTTTTTATTTTTGGGAATAAAAAGAAGTCACACGGTGCTAGATCAGGGCTGTAAGGAGGGTGACCCAGGAGTTTGACTGGCGTGCTGTCCAGGAAGTCCCTCGTTTTGAGTGCGGTGTGCGCAGGTGCATTGTCGTGGTGGAGCAGTAGCCCGCGGAGCCCTGTGTTTGGTCGCTTGTTGCTTATAACAGAGAAAACTTCTGGCAAACATTTGGTAGTATACCATTCGGCATTAATGCTTCTTTGATCCCGTAAGGGAATTGATACCAAGTGGCCAGTCAAATTAAAAAAGCTAGCGATCAAAATCTTACCCCCGCTTCTAGATCGCTTCACTTTGGTAGGCGTTGGCTCATTTTGAAACACCCAAACAGTCGACTGGCGCTTGGTTTCTGGGTCGTATTGATAAATCCAGGACTCATCACCTGTAACGATGTCGTAAACACGCCGAGACGAGCCTGCTTCAAATTTGTTAAGCATATCACGGCACCATTCCACCCGGGCCTGCTTCTGAGCATCGGTGAGGTTGTGCGGCACCCAGCGTGATACTATCCTCCTCACGCGAAGATGGCTGTGTAGAATCTCGTGAACGCTTCCCGATCCAATCTTCAATATGTGTTGAATCTCCTGATATGTAATTCGCCTATTGTCTTGGATTAAATTTTTCACTGCTAGCACGTTTTCTTCGGTAACAGCCGTCAAAGGGCGACCGCTTCTTTCGTCATCCCCCAAAGTTGGTCGACCGCGCTTGAATTCGTTATACCAACGATACACGGTTGCCTTGGAAGGGCCTTCATCCATGAATGCCATTTGAAGTCTATCGTACGATTCATCCGGTTTCAGGCGACACTTGAAATCGTATAAAATCATAGCTCTAAAATGTTCCCGGCGCAGATCCATATTTCAGTGAGACACAATACTTTGAATTAACTCGCAAAAAATGTGGAGGGAAATTTTGAAATTGGAACTTACTTATTTTTACTTATAAATAATCATATTTTCGAAAAACATTATAACTGGCCAGTCTCCCATATATAAAAACTTTTTTTCGCAATACTTTCTGAGGGGCCTGGTATGGAAAGGGACAGCCCGAAACTTGGCAGAAAAAAAATCCGTAAATAATTTTTGTGTAAAATACAACGTATATCACAAAACCAAGTTTCACGTTCTCAGAAATCATTGTGAGCAGATAAACTCAGCTTTTATCTGCTGATTGGTGGGGTGACAAAGCAGGTGATTCCTTCTAGAGTGCGACACAGTCGATGTCTCTCAATAAACTGGTTCGGTAACCTGTGTGTTGCAGTGACCTCAGAACTTATAAAAAAGTTCAAAACAATAATCGCAGGGTCCTCGGTATCAAAACAAGTCTGTAACAATTTGATATTTATAGAATTTAGATAATGAGTTGGTTTTAGAAATCGAGGTTGGTACAATGGACCCTGATTATTTGTGAGTAAATTTTTACTGAATTTTTAAATTATATCGAGTATTGTACAATGCAAAGTTAAAAATATTAACTTTTCTTGACTTGGCAAACCGTTTTTTTTTTTCTTGTTCTTTCAGTTTTTTTTTTGCTTTCAACAATAAAACTCATAGAGTAAATAACAATAAATAAGCTGGTAAATATTTTAGTAACAAAAACATTTATTTTCAACAACATAATTATATACTCCTAGTGTTAGTTACAACAATTACAAACTCATAACCATGTTAGTAACACAATAACAACTTTTACATTTAACAACATATACACACAGTGGTTGAAGATGATGTATCGACTTTCACGAATTTTAGCTTAATAATCATGCTTGGTACCACCAAACATTGTTATTTATTTAACGGCAAAGCACCAATCTGCGCTCTATGTCCTTAAAACAGCAGTGGTGGCCCAGTGGTATCGGCCGCGACTTACAAATTGTAGGTCGTGGGTTCGAGCCCAGGTAGGCGCTTTACTTTGTGTAAATTATTTCTTCACCACTGTTCTCAAAACGGTGAAGGAAAACATCGTGAGGAAACCGGCATGTCCTAGAACCAAAAATTTGAAGACATGTGACATTCACCAACCCGCACTGGGCCTGCGTGGTGGATTATGGCCCATTCCCTCTTACACAGAGGAGGCCTGTGTCCCAGCAGTGGGAACATTAATAGGCTGATGATGTGATGTGTGTTCTTAAAACTGGGGTAATAAGGACATAGATAAATATTGATTATAAACTGGTAACCGTTATCACTGAGCGTTCTTATTATTAAAAAAATATTATTCATCTATCTGCGCTCTAGAGGTTATCAAGGCAAATTTGCGCAACATCAGTTATAATGTTTACATCGTAAATTATAAATTTTGCTTTTTACGTTCGTCTGTGTGGAGCAAAAAACATCACGTTTATTGCTGTGTTTGCAATTCGGAGGCACGTTTGTTTACAGTTCGCGTGGCATCGTCAACGTGGCAAATTTCTCACTTAAAAATACTCAGTGCACAATCATTGTCATTGTACTTACTATGCTGTTGTATTTGTTGTTGTTGTGCTCACCAAGAATCCGGGCAATATTCGATAAGTTGCGATATAGTTCATGAATTTTGACAACATTCATTGCAACTTGTTTCTACAGTCTCCCTTTAAGACGGTACCCTGACTAAAAAATCGGCATGCGATATGAGCATTCCTATTGGTCTAGCGAAACAGGTGGCGCATGAATTACAGTAGTGAATACGCCCAGATTTTAGAATAAAATCTTTATAAAATAGAATTTTGGTCTTTTGAAAAAAATACTACAAAAATGTTCGTTATTAAATTGTCTATCCATTAGTGTTAGTACAAAAAATAATTAATGAACACTTTACGAGGAGATGCATGTTATCAATAATTTTTTCTCATTTTTATGTTTTTTTTGGAAGGAGATTAGTGAAATATATACAACATTAAAAAAAAAACGAAATCTACCATTTTAGAATCAATATTATGTAGAAATTTAATGTATTTTTATTAAATGATATTTCTTTTTAAATAACGTGATAGCTCCTAAAAACAGCACGAAAAACGGCTTGCGCGGTGTTTTGCTCGGGGTACCGCCTCGGCTCTCTTCCAACTGACTGTCGAAAGTCTCAGACGGTAAATCACTAATCTGTACCTTTCCCATATAAATCTGGAATATCAGTCTTGACAATGTTTTGTTGTACACTTCTTTTATCATGGTATATATGGAAAGGGACAGCCCGAAACTTAGCAGAAAAAAAAATCCGTAAATAATTTCTGTGTAAAAAATACAACGTATATCACAAAACCAAGTTTCACGTTCGCAGGAATCATTGTGAGCAGATAAACTCAGCTTTTATCTGCTGATTGGTGGGGTGACAAAACAGGTGATTCTTTCTAGAGTGCGACACAGTCGATGTCTCTCAATAAACTGGTTCGGTAACCTGTGTGTTGCTGTGACGACAGAACTTATAAAAAAGTTCAAAACAATAATCGCAGGGTCCTCGGTGTGGCGCGTAGTAGATGTTCCACGCGCGCCTCAAAGAGATGTCAGCAAAGTTGACGGGGTCCGCTAGGGCCGATGCCTGTCTGGGTCGCGGATAAATTTGAAAGAGAGTTACCGCGGCCCTGGCACAAGCAACTGAAGGAACACGGGTGGGTTTTAGTCAGTAAAAGTCTGACACGCCCTCCCGCTTCACCCAGAGCGGGAGACGTCATTAGATGATTTCCCAACCAAAAAATAAAAAAAAAGGGTCCTCGGTGTCAAAACAAGTCTGTAACAATTTGATATTTGTTGATAGAAATCGTGGTTGGTACAATGGACCCTGATTGTTTGTGAGTAAATGTTTACTTACTTTTTAAATTATGTCGAGTATCGTCCAATGCAAAGTTAAAAATATTTACTTTTCTTGACTTGGCAAACTGTTAAATTTTATTAGTAAAATGAGCGTCTGTCGGCAGAGTTCTCTCAGTTTTTTTTTGCGATCAACAATGAAACTCATAGAGTAAATAATAATTAATAAGCTGATAAATATTTTAGTAACGACATAAGCATTTATTTTCAACAACATAATTATACACTCCTAGTGTTAGTTACAACAATTAGCAAACTTATAACTATGTTAGTAACACAATAACAACTTTTACATTAAACAACATATACACACAGTGGTTGAAGATGATGTATCGACTTTCACGACTTTTAGCTTAATACTAAATCACCAATTTGCGCTCTATGTCCTTAAAACTGAGGGTAATAAGAACATAGATAAATATTGATTATAAACTGGGAACCGTTATCACTGAGCGTTCTTATTAATGGAAAAATATTATTCATCTATCTGCGCTCTAGACGGTATCAAGGCAAATTTGCGCAACATCAGTGATAATGTTTACATCGTAAATTATAGATTTTGCTTTTTACGTTCGTCTGTGTGGAGGAAAAAACATCACGTTTAATGCTGTGTTTGCAATTCGGAGGCACGTTTGTTTACAGTTCGCGCAGCATCGTCAACGTGACGAATTTCAAAATACTCAGCGCACAATCATTGTCATTGTACTTACTATACTGTTGTTGTTGTTGTGCTTACCAAGAATCCGGGCAATGTTCGATAAGTTGCGATATAGTGCATGAATTTTGAAACATAAATTGCAACTTGCTTCTACAGTCTCCCTTTATATAACTCAGCGGCTCTCTTCCCCCTGACTGTCGAAAGTCTGTCAGACGGTAAATCACTAATCTGTACCTTTCCCATATAAATCTGGAATATCAGTCTTGACAATGTTTTGTTGTACACATCTTTTGTCATGGTATCCATGGAAAGGGACTGCTCGAAATTCGTTTCAAATCCGTAAATAATTGCCGTGTATAAAAATACAACGTATATCACAAAACCAAGTTTTACGTTCGAAGGGATCATTGTGAGCAAAGTTTTTGTTGTAACTGCTGACTCTCCCAGTCAATTTCACTGGTAAGTCTTCGCACGTTCACTCTGTCTTCAAAATCTGTCAGATGGAATATTAATTTTCATATTTCCCGATCCAATCTAGAATATTTATCATCGTAGTATCTATGGAAAGAGACTTGTCCATATTTGGTTAGGTTTGGATCCCTCGGTACATTAACGTAGCACTTACAGGGAAATTGTTTTAATGACCCCACTAATTTGGGCGCAGTGGTTGAGTGATTGACTGCTGCGCGTGTCGCGGGTTTGATTCCTACACGGAACAAATATTTGTATGACCTACAGATAGCTGTTCCGGCTCTGAGTATTGTGTATGTGAGTTTATATGGTTGTTAACGCACCCACGATAAAGGAAGAAAACCCTAGTAAAAAAAGGGAAAAATTGGCCAACATCGTAAATGATACATTTAGCGGTTAACGTTTGTTTGTGTGGAGGAAAAAATATCATATTTATTGTATTGCTGTAATTGCAATTCGAATGCACAAACTGTTACAGTACGTGCAGCTCCGTCATCGTGATAAATTTTTCATTTAATAAATGTCAGCCATAGAACAGTCGTCTTCACATCACACCTTATTAATGTGGCATCAATGAATGGATCGTACAGCTGTACCATGGGCAGGTACGCAAGACGTGTACCGTGCGCAGTAAGTCAACTACGTGGACGGTTATCAATAACTAACACTTTCATTTCACTGATAAGTCTTGAATCTCTTCGCATGCTCACCAAGTATTCGGGCAATATTGGATCAGTTGCAATATGGAATTCAATTTACTTAACAACATTTACTTAACAACTTTGCTTTACTTAACTTTACTTAACTATAATTAACTTTACCTTACTTTACTTAACTTAACAACATAAATACTTCTGGTGTTATTTTAAATAAACTTATAACTATGTTAGTAACACAATAACAACATTTAAATTCAACAATGTGACATACCCACAGTGGTTGAAGTCGATTAATCAACTTACAAAACTTGACCACTATCTCACCTGATGGTAAGTGATGATGTGGTTGAAGGTGTAATTATAAATTTAATGGCAAGCATAATTCACCAAACCCCGCTCTATTTCCTTAAAACTAAGGGGAATTAAGGACCCAGATAAATATTTATTTTGAATTGGTAACAGTTTTCGTTGAGGCTACTGATTTGCCATCAGTGAGATATCAAATTTGAGTCTTAATCAAAATGTTTAGTTACTTTATCTTCTATGTAGCAAACTAAATTTTCTGCGGTTGCTTTTATTTAAGAATTCCAATATATGAATGTTTTTTCTTGAGAAAATGGCTCATCTTCTATAGTTCATTACTGTGTGTTAGATATTGGGTATACACACAAATATTAATCATAATTTTAGCCGAAATATGTGCGGGGTGGGTATAGGCCTCCCCCAAATATCACCACATCATTCGGACCTTTGCGTCTCACATCCAGCAGATCCTGTCTTGCGGCACGCGGTCGCCACTCCAGAATTTTTCGGCCCCATCGTTCATTCGTTTCAGTGCCAGTTAATATTGGCAATTTTTCGGGCTATGTTGGTTACCCTGGTTCTCTTGCGGATATATTCCGCTGCATTCTGCATCATAATCAATCTTAATAAGTTTCAACTTCCTGACTATTTTAGTTGGAGGCTAGAGATGAAGACTCGTTAACACCTTTGACATTTAAATCAAATTTTAAAACTACGATTTTATGCCGAGCTAAACTTCAAAGGACTCGTTACGTTATTTGACAAAAGTGTAGTTGACCTGGATCCTGATCCAGTAGAAACTAGCTGTTGTGGGAGGTTCCCGAACAGTCTCTAGGATTGATTGGGCGAAACTTCCCCGGGTTTCTTTCAACAACACCATTGTTCCTATAGCTCAAACTGTGAAGAACCTGGGGATTTACATCGACAGCACCCTTTCCTGGACTAAACAACTGCAGGAGGTCAGTCGTAAACTGTTTGCGTCTGCGGGCTCCCTGAGACGCCTTCGTAACTTTCTTCCCATCACCACTAAAATTGCGATAGCACAATCTCTTCTTCTACCTATCCTGGACTATGCTGATGCCAGCTATCTCGATCTCACCCAAGACCAATTGGACAAGCTTGAGCGACTTCAAAATCTCTGTATGAGGTTCATATTTGGCTTGCGCAAGTATGACCATGTTTCTGAATTTCGAACCAAGCTCAAATGGATTCCTATTTGCCTTCGCCGGAATGCCCACATACTTTCATTGCTATATAATGTGCTCTTTAATCCTTCTAGTCCTTTTTATCTTAAAGAACGGTTTCAGTTCCTCTGTGACACACATTCTCGGTCCTTGAGATCATCGGAAAACCTAAATTAAGCATTCGTATGCATTCCACATCCTTCTTCGACAAATCTTTCACGGTACAAGCAGCTCGTTTGTGGAATGCATTACCTATTGAGGTAAGGCGTGCGCAAACATTACCTTCATTTAAAAAAATGGTGAAGGAGCATTTCCATTTTCTATAACTATTCTTCTCCTTTCTCTGTTCTTCATTTGATATTTATTAGTATATTATTTTATTTGTATGTATGTATTTTATGTTATATCTAAGTAATATTATTTAATATAGTTTTTGTACACTGACAGCCCTAATGTCTATCTCCTCTCGTTCAGTCCATCCAAAGGTTGTCTGTAAGAGATTGCCCTGTGCGATAAGACCGCCCATTGTACACTTATCTTTGTAAATCTTTTGTCCTGTAATTTTTAAGTGGTGTACAATCAAGTATATAATAAATAATAATAAATAAATACAATTACACTTTTAAAAAACACTAAAAATACTATCTAGATTTTTTTGTGTTTTGTTCTTTCTTATTGACAAAAATGATATCCAATTGAATAGATTATTTTTCTTGAGGCAATTTAAAACCATCAGGCATAATTATAACATAATTTTGTAAATGATCAAATAATTGTATGCACCTTTAAAGCTACATTTTAAATTGTATACCTTTTTATATAATACCTACATTTTATGTTAAATATGATATGAACATAAAATTGTCAGATTCTTAATATTTATATTGTTTAGTGCTATCTACTTTTAACTGATGTTAGTATTTATTTTTTACTTATAATTTGATTGCTGAACTCAATAAGTTACGTGTTGTTTACATTGTGTACAATATATGAATAAATAAATGGGTTGGCTTGTACCAAAATGTTTTGTATTTTTTATACCTACGTCTTTGAATACTAAAAGTAACACCAGGTTAACAAAAAACACTTGGGCGCACGGTTGGCGCAGTGGTTGAGCGATTGACTGCTGCGCTGCGTGTCGCGGGTTCGATTCCCGCACGGAACAAATATTTGTATGACCTACAGATAGTTATTCCGGCTCTGGGTGTTTGTGTATGTGAGTTTATATGTTTGTAAACGCACCCACGATACAGGAAGAAATTCCTAGTGTGGGACAACGATTTATTAAAAAAAAAAAAAAAAACACTTTTTGAGTGTCACATGAAAATTGTTAACTGATTATGATAAGCACAAAGTTAAGTATCATAGAAATTAATTTAGAATTATTTAAATACATATTTTTTGGAATAATTATGGTTATAAAGTGGAGGTTTGAGTTAGGAAATGGAACTTTCAGGTGGTTCTAGGTTAGTCAGGTTTTTACTGTTTATAAGTATGTATGTATGTTTGTTCCTATGTAGCGTTCCTGAGACCAAATGCGTTGGCCGATGTTGATGATTTGTACGTCAATCGATTCGTCCTAACCCTGTGAGTGACACTTTTCACTATTAGAAAAACGGTGGCCCGATTTTTTTTTATCTTCCTGTCCTATCGTGTGGGTAATCATAATAATGGGTTTTAAGAGGCAAATTCTAAAATATATGACACTTATATGTTTAATCTACCTAATTCGATGAAAATGTTAACTAAAAAGTGTTAAATAAAAATAAATATTAAAAAAATCAAAAAACCCGACTGCTTGAAAACCGATAAAAAAGACGTAAACCCGAAGAAAAAACCATGCTGTGCAGTCGGGTTTTTTGATTCTTTTTATTATTATTTTTTTCGACAATATGAAGCCATGATTCAGTCAATATAATAAATATACACAATTCTAATATATCTATACCAATATTATAAAGAGGAAATGTATTTTTGTTTGTGTGTTTGTTTGTTTGTACCAAATAGGCTACGAAACTACTGGAGCGATTTTAAAATTTCTTTCACCTATGAAAAGGTACATTATTCCCGAATAACATAGGCTATACATTATTAAAAAAAAATAGAGATCCTTATGAAAATTGCAGCAATAGAACCAAAAGTAGCATTTTTTGGTAGAGACAAGATTGGCGGGTAGGTATATAGGGTGATAGATAGGTAGATAGTCTGTAGCTATTTAAAAGAAATACTTACTGCATGGCAATTATTATATATAATCATTTACCAAATAAATACTCAAGATTTGCCATTGCCGTTGTTCAAAAGGGTATTGTTCAGACTGTTATTGGAGAAAAATTATTACAGTGTTCAAGAATATTTAGAAGATAAGTCGTTACTAATTTAATACAATTTTTTATTTTTTCTTCATTATTATTACTGCAATACATTTTTCAATCTTTATTAATGAACTATAACAGATTCAGATTATATACTATAATTCATAATTATTAATAAATATTTGTACGCCAAATTATGGCAGGATATGCTGGAACCAATATTGTAATATCTATTTTACCATATTCGAACAAATAAACATATTTGATTTGATTTGACGGGAGCGAAGCCGTGGGGATCAGCTAGTATTTAATAAAAGTAGTTTTAAATATAAAATACTCTTTATTTCAGTCAAGCAATTTCTATATGGGTTAGTAAACGAGAAAAAGAACTTATACTTATATACATGTGTCTATGTACCTATGCAGTTTCTTATTTACAAGATTGTTGTTCGAATGAAACTCTAAACAACATACCCTCATACAGGAGAGTCGTACTTCCCTGTAATAATCTTTAAGATACAGATGGAGCTAACCCGCACTCTGCAGAACAAAAGTTTCTTCAATATCAATTGAGTGGAACTCATTGATATGAGCTTCCACAAAAATACCTGATGCACTGCAGAAACGAGGCAGCCACATCAGCATCCTGAACCTGTTATATTGGACCCGCAGAGTCGGCCCGCTGAGTGCAGTTGTTCCAAACGTTCAAAGTGTAAAACGCTATATGAAAAGCGTAATTTTAACTGCCTTGCTACAACGTGCAAACCTGCGAGAGGTCTGCGGACTCAGTTATTTTATGGGGGCGATACACTGCACATATGCACAATCTTTTATGGTAACGATAACAGTCAATATAAGATTTTACATTAATATCTCAATGACAATCAAATGTTTGGACCCTTCTGTACACGAGTGCTACATTGACAGTCACATCGTTCTGATGACCCCAAAGAATGTGCACATTGATAATGTTCACATCGTAAATATTATCAATTTTGCGTGATTTACGTGGACGATTGACAATCACTAACATTTTCATTTCACTGGTAAGTCTCAAGTCACTTTGAACGAATGATCGCCAAGTATCCGGGCAATATTCGATTAGTTGCAATATAGTACAAGATTTTTGCAACATTCACCCGCAATCTACCTCTTAAGTCTCTTATTAAATAACAGAACCTGGGCGACCGAGCTCTGCTCGGTTGAAAATATAATTAAAGACGTTTTCGAAAAATGAAACCTACCTAGATTTATGGCCCCCGAAACTCCCTGCATACTAAATTACATGAAAATCGTTGAAGCCGTTTCCGAGATGCAGTTTGTATACCTATAAGAATTGTTCGCTTAAAGGTATTAAATAGCTACTTTCTTCCCTGGCTCTCAAAAGTCTGTCAGACGGTAAATCACTAATCTGTACATTTCACAGTATACTAATTTGCACATTTCCAGTACAAATCTGAAAGATCAGTCGAGACAATGTTTTGCTGCATACTTCTTTTCTCATGGTATCCATAAGAAAACCATGTTAGTAAAAACAAAAACATTTACATTAAATAACATAAAGACTCATAGTATTAGTAGTAGCAATAAAAAAACTTATAACTATGTTAGTAACACAATAACAACATTTACATTCAACAACATATCACATTTAAGTAACTAATTAAACTTAACTAATAGGAGTACAACACACAATGCATAAACTTAATGGATTATTAGCTATAAAAATTTCTAAATGGCAATCACACGAGTCATAAGGGTTAGGAACCTCGGTACAAGAGCTATCACTCAAGAAAATTTGCACAAAATAAGGTCGTTGATAAATTTTCACATCGTGAATTATCGATTTTGCTCTTTATGTTTCTTTGTGTGGAGTGATTCACGTGGACGTTTGTAAATAACTAAAACTTTCATTTCGCTGGTAATACACGAGTCTCTTCGCACCCTTACCAAATATCTGGCAATATTCGATTGGTTGTCATATATTATGGCTTCAAGTCTCTTCGCGGTGACCAAGTATCTGAGCAATATTGGATTAATTGCGATATGGTAAGTCTTAGAGTCTCTTCGAGGTGACCAAGTATCTGGGCAATATTTGATTTGATGCGATATGGTACGTCTTCAAGTCTCTTCGCACACTCACCAAAGTATTCGTCTGATAATCGATTGTTTTTCATTACTTGCGATGTACACGAATTTCGGCAGCTCTCGTTCGCAGCCTGCCTTTGTTTGTAGTCTCTCAATGAATAACATAGCAGTTATCTTCCTTCTGACTCTCCGAAGTCTGTCAGACCCCAAATCCATTTCATATTCGTAAAGGATTACCGTGGACAAAAATACAACGATCACAAAACCAAGTTTCACGTTCGGAGAAATCATTGTGACAGTGTAGGTCGTATCTGCTGACTGGCGGGTGAGTAACTGGTGATTTCATGTCATTTGTCACAACACCAAGTTTCACGTTCCAATCTAGAATATCTACCGTATGTTCCCATATTGGATTCAGTTAGGATGCCTCGGTATATTAGCGCTGCACTTTCAGGGATATTGTTTTGATGACCCAACTGATTGTACACCGAGCCAAATTACGTTTGGTGCTCTGATTGCAATTCGAAGGCACATACTGTTACCGTACGCGCAGCTTCTGTACTTAACACCAATCAGTATTTAGGTGGCACTAATTAACGGATCGTACGGCTGTTGCATGGGCAGGTTCGCAAGACGTGTACGGTGTGCAATAAGCCTGCTACGTGGGTGCTTATCAGTCACTAACACTTTCAATTCACTGGTAAGTTTCAAGTCTCTCCATTGGTTCACAAAGAATCCGGGCAATACTCGATCAGTTGCGATACAGTACACGAATTTTGGCAACATTCAACCGCAACCTGCCTTTTCAGTCTTCTAAAGAATAACGCAGCGGATCTCTTTCTCCTGACTTTCGAAAGTCTGTCAGGCGGTAAATCGCTAATTCGCAGATTCCCCGAACAAATCTGGAAGATCAATTTTGACAGTGTTCTGCTGCACACTTCTTTTATCATGGTATCCATGAAAAGCGGCTTCCCCAAATCCATTTCATCTCCGTAAACGATTTCCGCGGACAAAAATACAACGATCACAAAACCAAGTTTCACTTTCGGAGAAATCATTGTGACAGTGTAGGTCGTATCTGCTGACTGGCGGGTGAGTAACTGGTGATTTCGCCTAGAGCACGACACAGTTAATGCCTCTGAATAAATAGTTTCGATAACCTATGTCAACGGTGACAAAAGAACATAGGTACAAAAGTTCAAAACAACATGTCGATGGGCCCTTGTTGTCAAGACAACATTGTAATGATTTGATATTTATAGAATTTAGATAACGAGTTGTTTTTAGAAATTCGTGGTTGGTGCAATAGACCTGATTGTGTGCGAGTAGATTTGACCGTTTACTTAATTTTAGATATCATGTCGAGTGTCGTACGATGAGTAAATATTATCATATTATGCATTGTATACCCCCACAGTGCATAAATAATAATATTTATTCGTCTTGACTTGACAAACTGTTTAATTTTAATTAGTAAAATGAGCGGCTGATGGCAGAGCTCTTTTAGTTTATTATTATTTTAGCGAGTAACAATAAAATTCATAGAGTAAATAACAATAAATAAGCTGATAACTATGTTAGTAACAACAACAACATTATAAGACTCCTAGTGTTAGTAGTTACAATAAAACAATATAGTTATGACTATGTTAGTAACACAATAACGACAATTACGCACAGTGGTTGAAGTCGATTTATCGACTTTCACGAGTTTTGGCTTAATCTGTTAAAACTAAAATAAATATTTATTTTTAAGTGGTAACAGTTATCCTTGGGCATAGTTACTGATTATTGATAAAATATTATTCAACAAACTGCGCTCTATGTCCCTAAAACTAAGGGTATTTAGGACAACATCTATGTGTAGTTTGTTTGCTATTTAAAAGTCATGATCCACAAGCAAAGTGATTAAAGATTTTAGTTTCAGGCCAAAGTGTCAAGAAGTGGAGAGTGCGCATTAACAAAATATTGTTTTTCATAAACGAAATTGAACAACTGCTCTTTAATGAAACAATAAATAAAACAAGTTTGACCTAATTTTAGTGTTTTTTTTTAAGTATAAAAAACAAAAATCTTTCTGTGATACCCCATATTTTGCCATTTATCAGTAAGCTTAAGAATAACTGTTGCCACTTAAAAATAAATATTTGAAATACCGTCGATGAGCCTTTTAATACTGAGGAGGAGGAATGTATGGTCAAGAGACAGAAACCTCATAACCTAACGCCACCGTTAAACAGCTATTTAGGGAAGACGCTATCATCGCGCGCGTCGACCAGTACCGGCCAGTGACCAAGCTCGCAGCCGTGCTAGCTTGCCTGCCCACTGGGGCTCCCAGCATGGCCCGGGCCACCGCAGCGTCGGCCAGGGTGTTGGTATGCGGTACAAGAAGCGGCGCATCTCACACTACTGCTGCCCTTCCCCACCCTCCTCAGAGTACGCCACCACCTCCTCGTCGACGATTCTGATATACTTTTTAGTAAAGTAATTGAGGGTACAGCCATTGTCCATTTCAACATTGGTACGCTCATCCTCGTTACCATCGGCATGTCACTCGTCGTCACTCAGAACTTTTCGGCACCATCAACCATCCGTTATTCGAGCAATGTGCCCTGCCCAGTGCCACTTAATATTGGCAATTTTCGGGGCATGTCGGTTACCCTGGTTCTCTTGAGGATATCTTCCGCTGCATTCTGCATCATTTAATTATGATCATCTTAATATTCAAACATAATTAGTTTTAACTTCCTCACTATTTTAGTTGGAGGTAAAGACTCGTTACACCTTTGACATATTTATGAAATTTTAAGAGTCAAATCTATTTTTTTTCCTTGTTTGTGTCTTCAAGATGGCTATTGATCTCATTTAGGTTTTTTTTTCTTACTTAGTGATGCTGATGATGTCCGATTAAAAAGATTATGTTTCATGTGACAATCTGAAACAATAAATAAGTTGAATAAAATATTCGGTGTCTTTCTATGACCACACTGTCAAAGAATTTATAGAAGACAAAACCTTACATACAATAAGGCACATACAATTTATCATCACCTGTCTAGCCTTTTCCCAACTATCTTTGGATCGGCTTCCAGTCTTACTGGATTTAGATGAGTATCAGTATTTTAAATGGAGCGACTGCCTATCTGACCTCCACAACTGGGTAACACAATACTTCTTGGCTAGACTAGTGTCAGATGTGTGCGTCTGGTTGGGATAATATTTCTACAGCATTTCTTAAATATATAAGAAAGGAGGTTGTGCCCATAATTAAACATCTTGCTAATCTTTGCTTTAGTGAAGGCATCTTCCCGACTTCCTTAAAGCTAGCTATTATTACGCCAGTGTACAAGAATGGGGACAGAGACGATGTCTCCAATTTCAGGCCTATATCTGTATTACCCTCTATATCAAAAATAATAGAAAAACTTATTAATATAAGGCTTTTAACATACCTTAAACATTTCAACATACTATCTGAGTCACAATTTGGCTTTCGTCGAGGGGTTTCTACTGAAGATGCAGTTACTGCACTAAGTACTCATATTACCGAACAGCTTGACAAAGGTAAAAAATGTATAACTGTATTTATAGATCTAAAAAAAGCCTTTGACACCGTCTCTGTCCCAATCCTTGTAAGAAAGCTGGAATCTATTGGGGTTCGCGGGGTGCCTCTTGGCCTTTTCAAGGATTATCTCAGAAACAGGAAGCAGAGGGTTAGAGTGGGTCAGTACACTAGTGAAGACGCAAATACGTCATACGGTGTCCCCCAAGGAAGCGTATTGGGACCTACATTGTTCCTTATCTACGTTAATGAACTTTGTAACATGAATGTTGTAAACGCACAAGTCTTCTCTTACGCGGATGATACTGCTGTAGTCTTCACTGATGATACTTGGCAGAATCTTAAACTTAGTACTGAGACAGGTTTGGCTAAAATCGCCAAGTGGTTAACAATGAATTTGCTTACATTAAACATCACAAAAACAAATTAAATTTGCTTCAGTGTTTGCCAACGTACACAACCAGAGGAAGATTTTAATCTTAAAATACATACTTGCAATAACGGTAATCACAATAGTTGTGGTTTCTCAACAATCAACAAAGTACCTCATTTTAAGTACTTAGGTGTTATCGTGGACCAAAGACTGTCATGGTACCCACACATTGAGCAGGTTGCCATTAGAGTCAGGACTTTAAGCTGGATGTTCAGGACTCTTAGATACGTCGTTCCCAGGACTGCCAACAATCATTCAGGCCATCAAAAAGATTTCCTTAAGATTATTTATGTTGCGCTAGTCCAGTCAGTACTTTCATATTGTATACCTGTCTGGGGTGGTGCTGCCAAAACAAAATTTCTAACGGTGGAGAGGGCGCAACGCGCTCTTATCAAGTGTATGTACTTTAAAAAAAAACGATATCCTACTGAAGACCTATTTCAACTTGGTAACCTGCTCTCAGTCAGGAAACTTTATATTACACAAATTATACTAAAAAAACACAAGTCTCTTGCCTATGATGCTAGCATACTGAAAAAAAGAAGGAAAGACTTGATATTAAATATCCCTAGGACAAGGACTTTGCTTGCCAGTATGCAATTTAGCAAAAGATCTGCTGCGCTATATAATAAAATCAATAAATACATCTACATTTACCCCAAAACCTACTATGACAGTAAAAAAATAATAGTGGAATGGATACAAAAGCTTACCTACAATGATACCGAAACACTTCTGAAACGTTGACACAAACACACCCTCACACTCATATACTCTCAGTCACACCTACAGGCTACACACCCACTCACATAAACTCACACACATACTTACACCCATTCATACACACATTTGATTTAAGTTAATGTTAATTTGTGTAGTTTTAGCATATATATATTTTTTTTTTATATAATTCGTTTTCTCTTTGTATAATACGTCTTGCTATGGAAGAGCGGACTCTCCTAATACAGGCACTATCTGCCTAAAAGGAGGATCCAATCAAAAAATTGTTTTCACCTAAACTTGTTTTACCAATAAACTATTTTCATTTTTTCATTTTCATTTTCAGATCTTAACTTTCTGTCTACCCGTAACGACTGTCAAAGAGCTGCAAATGACAGCCAGGCCTAGACTTAAAATGCTTCCCAAGGCACTCTTACGAAAAAAAAATTCTATGTAAAGAGGGTCACCCATCCACAGACCGACCTCGCAAGCATTGCTTAACCTTGAAGATTGACCCCTGTGGCTGTTATTATTTAGCCACGAGCTTCATGTCACATGTCTTTGAATTTTTGGGTATAAGACATGCCGGTTTCCTAATGATGTTTTCATACACAGTTTTGTGAGCAATGGTGATGAAATAATTTATAAGATAAGATAAGATAATGATTTATTTCTGACCACAAAATAGGTACATTTAGAGAGACATCAATACAAAGTAGGTACGTAACAGCAATAATTATACTGTGGTAGACTGGTGCCTAAACTAGACGTGAGGTCTGTATTTCAGGACACAAAGTAAAGCGCCTGCCTGGGTTCACACACACGACCTACAACTTCCAAGTCGCGGCCGTTGCCACTGGACTACCACTGCTCTCACACACATAATATTTGTAAATCACAAAATTAAATAATAGTATTATCCTTCAAAGCTATAGTTTAAGTTGTTGTACATACAATTGACAAGTTTCTAATAATTAAAATGTCATAATATTACTTTTTTTAATCCTGATTTTAGCATATTTTAAGTTTTATATTGATTGCTGCGCCCTATCAGGGTAAAGTACTTATCAAATTAAGCGCTGTTCACATTGTGTACAAAGGGACAAAATATGTACCAAACGGGTCTGTTTTGAAGACATAGTTTTTTTGCTCTGTATTTAGAAGTCTTTGAAAACTAAAAACAATCGCTTTAGAATCGAAATAGCCAGACGGAGCCACGTCAAAAATAAACATTCATCCCCTGTCTAGACCTGTTCAGATAACAATGTATTATTATCCCATACTGGGCACAATCGGGAGCTGTTATAATTAGCAGACGCAATAATTAGAAATGAAGGACATACAGGAATAGTTCGCAAGTTGACAAGATACGCTACTGTGAAATGCGTTTTGAACTATGACTTTTCATTGTTCTTGTCACTATCTCATCAGTGTATTTTTAGACACAAATAAGAACTAGCGTAGGTAATTTTCTCGTCTGGAACAATTTTTCAAGTACGAAATAAGGAAAAGAAATCTGTCTTCGATGACTGCTGTGTCCTGCTGTGATGTGTGCTGCTTCCTGGTCGGGGAAATTGCTATTGTATTTTCAAATCTAGATTTTTTTGATTAGTATGAAATGGTGCTGGTAATTAGTATCTAAATGGACACGTGGGTGACAAAAGCCATATGTTTAGTGACGTACATGGGGGATACGGATATGGAACTGAAAATCAATCGGGATTGAATGTTTTGAACTTCGCAAGCAAACATAATTTTAAAATAATTAATACCTGTTTTAAGAAAAAGCCAGAGCATTTGATAACCTACAAAAGCGGGCATTCGTCAACACAAATAGACTACATAATTGCTTCCAGAGCAATGTCACATAGGTACAAGGGCTGTAAAGTTATCCCAGGAGAGGCACTGACATCCCAGCATAGACTGCTGGTTGCAGTTATGGATTTACCAAAACCTATTAAAGTCCACGTCAGCAGGACTGAACGTATTAAATGGAAGGAATTACACAAAAGCAACAAAGGTCATACATTTGTTGACGAAATAAAAACCTACCTCTGTCTGGATATGGCTAAGGACAAACCGGCTCATCAAATGTGGGCAGATTTCGAAACTTTCTGCCAGGAAAGCGCTAGACGGATTTTGGGTTTAGCTAAGGGCAACCTAACCACTACAAAAGACACCACGTGGTGGAATAGCGACATAAAAGAACTTTTCAAGACTAAAAGGGAAGCGTTTAAGCTCTGGCAAAAATCTGGCCTTGATGAAGACCGGGCTGACTACAAGTCCCTGAAAGGTGTGACTAAATCGGCAGTAGCACAAGCTAGAGCGGCATCACGGCAGAATTTCTATGACCGACTGGATGCCGCTCCGGATGAACATACCATATTTAAAATAGCTAAACATCGCCATAGGTCCACACTGGATATCAAATGCAACAAATACATCAGGGATGACCAGAGTAAGCTGCTCACAGATAACGTTGCAATAAACAGCCGATGGAAGCAATATTACGAACTGCTTATGAACGAGGAAAACGAGAGTGAGCCGTTGCCTGAGTTATCTCTATGCGAAGGACCAATAGACCGTATTGCTCCAGCAGAAGTTAAGCAAGCCCTGAATCACATGAGGTACCATAAATCCCTTGGGCCAGATGAAGTACCAGCTGACATCTGGAAAATCCTGGGTGACGATGCGCTCCCATGGCTCACAGATCTTCTGAACAAAGTACAGACACATGGCAAAATACCACCCTCATGGCGAAAAAGTTACCTGTGTCCAATATACAAGAACAAGGGCGACGTTGCCAATTGTAACAATTACAGAGGAATAAAGTTAACGTCCCACACACTCAAATTATGGGAAAGGGTACTGGGTGCTCGGTTAACAGCGATGACCAGAATAACTAAGAACCAGTTCGGTTTCACCCAGGGCAGGTCCACAACAGAAGCCATACACACCCTCAGATTACTCTTAGAAAAGTACAGGATAAATAAAGAAAACTTATACATGGTCTTCATCGATCTCGAAAAAGCTTTCGACCGAGTCCCAAGAAAGCTTGTATGGCAGTAGCTGAGAGCGCAAAAAGTACCGGAAGTCTACATTAGTCTGGTTCGGGACATGTATGATGACGTCAGCACACAGGTCCGTAGCCCTGCGGGTATGAGTGACCCGTTTCTGGTTAAGGTTGGAGTGCACCAGGGATCGGCCCTCAGCCCGTTGCTCTTTAATCTGGCTATGGACCACATAACACTGCATGTTCAAAAAGAAGCCCCTTGGAGCATGCTATATGCCGATGACATCGTGCTTGTGGAAAAGAAGGCCTCAGAGCTCCAGAAAACATTTGATTTGTGGCTGTCTGAGATTGAGAGGCATGGACTTCGCATCAGCCGCACTAAAACCGAATATATGGAATGCGATTTTGGCGGTGTGGAGGAAGTGGGCTGTGACCTGAAGGTGCACGACACCAACCTACCAAAAGTGACCCGATTTAAATACCTTGGCTCTATGCTGACTGCTGACGCTCGTATAGATGAGGATGTGACCCATCGAGTTAATGCGGCATGGATGAAATGGAGATCTCTGTCGGGCGTCCTATGTGACTCTAAAATGCCGATCAAAACAAAAGGGAAAGTATATAAAACAGCCGTTAGACCTACGTTGCTATACGGCGCTGAATGTTGGGCTGCCTTGAAGAAGCACGAACAACAGCTACACACAGCGGAGATGAAAATGCTCCGCTGGGCAGGGGGCGTGACGCGCTTGGATAAAGTGCGAAACGAGTACGTACGAGGATCATTCAAGGTAGCACCAATCGCCGACAAGATTAGAGAGAGCAGACTTAGATGGTATGGGCACATTATGAGACGTGAAGGTAGCTACTCCGTGAAGGCAATGCTCAAATTCAACACCAAGCAACGAACAAGGGGCAGACCACCAGCCTTTTGGTGGACCAAAAGATCGACAACCCAGGATAGACCATCCTGGCGTAGACGCACAAGGAGGCCCGACCCCAAATAAATTGGGAAGGGGGCAGGAAGAAGAAGGTGCTGGTAATTAGTAGGGCCTTATATATTCGTATAGGTATTCCTCTGCCTAACTCTAAGAAGTAGAATAGTTAAGAGGGATACAAATGACGTTTTTTAAAACATTGATTATTAATTCCTTAGCGTGGAGTGAAGTGATATCCGCACTCGCTGAAAAAGACATTGTGTTGTTGGTTTTGTACTAACGGCAAAAAAAATATAATGATATAAGCGCACAATCACAAGAAATAATGGAGAGTGACACTCTGAAAAACCAAATTTATATATAACATTGGAATTTTTTCCTTATTTACTAAAATAAAACAGTCAATGTAATATGTATAGCATAATAAAAATATTTTTATCTTTGCTTGTTACTTCTTACAAATAAACAAGTGTATTAATATTTTTCCACGAGTGGAAAAAAAGGACAAAGGGCCAGTTTCTAGCTTTCTCACGGAAGCAGTAATCAACTTAGAGCAAGGGGTTATAGTGTTGCCTATCGACGGGGTCGTGAACACCACAAGTAATGGCATCTATTTTTAAATGACTGACTGTTCTAGAGGCGTTGAATTCATTTACGTAGGCTTTAATGGATTTTATTTTTGACAGCGGTAGTTGGATAAAACCTGAACGATGTCGATGGTCCGAATATGTTACATGTTGTTTTTAGGGTTCCGTACGTCAAAAGGTAAAGGGAATCTTTATAAGATCACTTTCTTATCCGTCTGTCTGTCCGTCTATCCATGTGTCACCACCGATTTGCACAGGACCGGGTGAACCTAGTAAGTTGAAATTTATCCCGGATACTGAGGTCTATAGTCCCTATTAGGTCTATATGCAAAAAGTAAGGTCTTACAGCACAAATAAAAAAAATCCTTGAAAATTGAAAATTAAGGTATATTTTGGTACTTAAAAGTTTTGGCAAAAGTTTTGGCTGAATTTGCCCATATTTTTCTACACCAATAAATATGATACCAATTTTACTTTGGCGGTATAATGGACAGGTACGGTACCCTCGGTGCACGAGTTCGACTCAAACTTGACCGGTTTGTTTTTTTAAGTTGTGTTACTAACATAGTTTTAAGTTTATTTATTGTTACTAGGTTAGGCTATGTCACCTGAAATAAATGAATTAGTATTTCATTTATACATTTTAAATACAGTCATAAATGTTACATTTTTCGATCATCATTGTTAGATCTCCCACAAATTACAAACTTGTAAAAAATTATAATGTCAGCTGTATAATGTATGTACTTGATGTAATTTGTGGAGATATTTTTTTTTTTTAAATTAGTGTACTAGCTTCTGCTTGCGGCTTCGCCCGCGTGAAAAGTGTATTATCAGCCAAAGGAAATGTTATACCGGGACAAAAAGTAGCCTATTTGCTATGCCAGACTATAATTTATCTCTGTGCCAAATTTAATCCAGATCCATTTAGGCATTTTGGCCTAATTGAGTAACAAACATACATCCATGCAAACTTTCGCATCTATAATAAAAGAAAGAAAGAAATGTAAAAAAATATATTTTATTTATACCTATTTTTAAATATTTTCTATAAAAATCATTATTATAATAGTCAAGTGTAGTGGCTTATTTTTAAACCATTTAACATTTTCCCTCTCTGACAAATAGGAGGCCTGTGCCCCAGCTGTGGGAACGGTAAAAGACTGAGTATGCTATGTGTGGTTACAATTTTAGCAGTGTTTTACGTTGTATGATTCGGCCACAGCAGAAAGTTAATTCAAGTTAAAAACGATTAATGTAAATGACTTGTCAAACATTTAGGGTTTGCTGTCATTTTTGACAGATTGTGACAATGATATTACAGAGCTAATCCTCCTAAAAAATAATATGGGAATTTGCCTTTTAATTTCTGCGAGATACCTAGTTATATAAGCAAATTCCAACACACACAGGCTGTCAATGCATTACGTCACAAACATAACGACACGTAGATTATATGGACGTGGAGTTTTATCACCTGCCAACATGTCTTCACCCCTAATGCAATATGAAGTACCAATAAATCTTTCAAACCCCTTAAATTTTTGATCCCTCGAAAATAAAATTTTGCGTCATATCAATTGATGATCCACAAATCTCTGGTTCGTAAACGGGGTGTATAGTATACATCAGCATTTCCCAAGCATCGCCACGTTGACCGTCCGGAATAATTTTATTGAATTATCTGTAACGCTATCTAATTATTTGGCATATCATAAAAGCATTGCTAATTTCATTGCTTACGTTTAGCATCAGCCGTCTACCCACTAAAATGATGATGACCTTTTTCATAGGAGTTAAAAAAATCAAAGCATTGTCCCAAAAACCTGTCTTTCTTCACAATAAAAGCAATATCAATAAAAAGGAAGACAAAATCAAAACACCAGTGTTGCATTACCAAAAAAATAACGACACAACACATAATATCACCTGTACAGTGTCGCGAGTGTCGCAAATGTCACGAATGTCAGCAGCCGTTGATGTAGAGTGGCAATATATTCACCCCGACACACATGCACCTCTTAGATAAACGCTATACGATATGTATGACGGGATGAGAAATTGCTAGCTGTTGTAGGGTACAGGTAGTGGGTGGGATGAATAGCGTGGCGGAAACTAAGGAGATCTTGTATCGTTTTGATTGAATATAGTGTTGAGAGTGTTTTGCTTTGTAGTGATAGTGGAAAGTTTGGAGCTGTTGGGTGAATAAGTTTTAGAAACTCTTGAAGAATGTTGTTACTCCAATGTCAGATGCTGTGTGTGGTAAGGTTTCAGGTTTTGTATGAACTATGACATGAGACTTTCGTGTGTGGGACACAAGGTGAAACGCAAAGCTTTCTTTTCCGACTGGACTAGGTACTAACCATGCTTGCCTGCTTGCTTGCTTGTTTGTTTTCTTGCTTGCTTGCTTGTTTGTTTGCTTGCTTGCTTGCTTGTTTGTTTGCTTGCATAGTAGCGTAATAGCCTTTTGCCATACTGAAATAATACTGTGCCCGAGAGCTAATTTGTGTTTGCTCATGTTCTGTTACAGTTGGCAATAAATGTTTTCTTTCTTTACTATTATGTGAAAAAGATTTTAGTACTTAATCTAAAAATGCAACTAATATTCTATTGATTTTGTTAGTAAAACTGTTAGAACTGCTAGAATTATCTTGCAAAACTTTCCGCGAACTAAGCCACTAAGCCACTAAGTTATCATTATGTCAAATATATTTAGATTAATTAATTAGTTCTGGGGCAAATACCAATGAAGCAAATCGGAAAATGGTCACGTTTAGTAATTTTGTTGTCAACTTGTGCGCGTGGTTTCGCTTTTCACCTATTACCGTCCAGTACTGGTACGAAAGGGCAGTGGTAAGTTCAAACCCAGGCAGGCGCTTTACTTTTTGTAAATTATTTCATTACCACCGATCATAAATCGGTGAAGGAAAACATCGTGAGACATCCACCAACCCGTACTGGGCCTGCGTGATTGATTATGGCCCATTACTTCTCTCATAGAGAAGATGCCTGTGTCCCAGCAGTGGGGACATTATAAGGCTGATAATGACTTAGTATGGGTTTTTCTAAGGTTGCACCCTGACATGAAATGGGCCACCTTCCGCATCAAAAAGAGGCTCAGCATTACATAGATTAACTTTGTACCTTTTGAATGTTTTTAAATGAACTAACAGACTTCGAAATAATTATTGCGAATATATACGTTATGACACTTAGTAGTTAAACATAGATATTATACACGAGCAGGATCGCACTTGTTTACAATTTCGAATCTGAGTTTTATTACTGACTTATGCTCTGCATGTATTAATCATTAGAAATTTTGAAAGGTAAGCATATTTCGCATAACCGATACCCAGCAACGATCGTGATACTCAGCTACTAGGTTGTGGGGGTCAGATATGCAGTTGCTACATATAATACAGGGCGCACGGTTGGCGCGGTGGTTGAGCGATTGACTGCTGCGCTGCGTGTCGCGGGTTCGATTCCCGCACGGAACAAATATTTGTATGACCTACAGATAGTTGTTCCGGCTCTGGGTGTTGTGTATGTGAGTTTATGTTTGTAAACGCACCCACGATACAGGAAGAAATTCCTAGTGTGGGGCAACGTTTTAAAAAAAAAAAAAAAAAACAATACACTCGGCTGAATCCAGTTAGACTGCAAGCCGACCCTTTATGAAATCTTGGCATACATTTTTAAGGTCTAATGTTGTTTGGCATAAAGTTTTCCAATAACTTTTGAGCCGCGAACATGTTTGTTTTATTCCAAAAACACTATGTGTTTATAAAATTATGCATAATGAACAATTATGTCCTGGTATGGGTCATCTGATGAGGACAGATGAAACGCATGTTATGAATATAAATGTGGATGGATGGAGAGGGACGGGACGGCCAATGAAAAGATGGATGGACTGTGTGAGGAGTGGTATGAAAGAAAAGGAAGTCAGTGATATCGTGACGGTGGACAGGACGGTATGGAAGAAGAAAACATGTTGCGCCGACCCCAAGCAACACGGGACAAGGGCATGAAGAAGAAGAAGTTGAATTAAGTCAACAGTATTTATAGCAATATACATTATGGCAAAACATTTATGCCTAATAATATTATGCGTGATGATATGCTTGGTGCATACATTGTATGGTATTTTTTTATTATATCAATGAACCAGATTGACTGATGGCTACATCTTAGTTCAATCTATCAAACCGTGTTGCTTGAACCGCCTACTATCGCCAAAATAAGCGACTGAATTGAAACGATGCGTTTTTTTCCTCGAATTAACTGACGAAATCATGAATCACTCATTCTTGATTGTACTTTATTATAAAAATAGTTTTTGTATAGTTACACAAATAATATTATGTAGAAGATATCGCAACCTATGTCATAGTTCATTGTCACCGGCGAATCGGCCTCACTTATTTTAGGGGTGCGTTTCACTGCACAGTCATATTATGTTTAATGATAACTGTTGCTACAAGATTTTTATTGAGGCTAAATTGTTAGACCACTGTGCAGATGTACCTCTCACAAACAAAAATATGTCGATACAATCCATTTGAGAAATTGTTGAAAATATGTGAAAGAAATTTATGAAATTATAGGCACCGCCAATAAATTAATGCTACATCTAAATAAAATTGTGCCTAGTTTTTAGCCCTATAGACACCTTTTAAATCGAAAATGTACAGACAAGGCGAAAATGCAGACCCTTCTAAAAGCCGGGATTAACGCCAACCAAATGTAGACACGAAATGTTACAATATGGGCTTAGTTCTGTTGGCGTGGTTACAATCCTTAGCTGAAAGAGTTCTGAGGTTTTTTGTTCAAACAGGATACCTACTTTGATACCTTTTTGTGGAAATCTAATCCGAGCATGCTTAACCTGCACAGTCTGAAAATGTTGTTTATGTAAGAAGTTTATTTATATCTAGTACAGAGGCTCTAAACCAGTGATTATCAAGCTAGGGGGCGCGCCCCATTATGGGGTCGCAACAACATTTATAGGATGACGTGAGTCCGGGGGTCGAGTGGATAGTATTCCGTCGCCCGCGCAATCTTGATATTGCTAATGATCTACGATATGCAATTTCTTTTATTCAACCCAGAACCGGGCATCTTGGGAATTCCTACATGTGAGGTAAGTAAGCACCAAAATAACTTCTACCCTTCCTTTCTTAATCTATACCTTGCTCTTCATTAATTTAAGAATATTTGTATATGACTGTTTGTTACTTAAATACAAACACAAATACTGAAGGGGAGGAGGAAATTTTTTTTTCTTTATAGGCAAGCGTAAAAATAACTTTGGCCACCCCTTCTCTAGACAAAGTGTCATTTTACGAGTATCAGTGATGGCGATGGTCGAAATACCAAAATGTAAGATATTGATCACGTTACATTTCTATAGCGTTTGACAATCCTATATATTTTTGACATTTTCAGCGTTGACAGAATGAAAATTTTGTTACATTTTACGTTATTTTTAAACTTCTCATATAACCTCCATGTAACACGACTCAAAATGTAACGTTTACGTTACTTTTAGGACTTCATAAAAATATTTAAATATTTTGCATACATACATACATACATAAACTCACGCCTTTTTTCCATAGGGGTAGGCAGAAACTACAGAACGCCACCTGCTACGATCCCTACATACTTCTTGTAAATATTTTGCAGTAAACAAAAAATGATCGTGGAACGGAACGCTTCTAATTCACAAATTGACGTATTGCTTATTCACTCACTCACTGACGTGTATTTTTAGATCATCCATCCCGCTGCCTCCAGCACCAGCGAGCGAGTGAGCGTATTAGTATCGTTTTCCACATAAAATTAGGTAATGTAACTTTTCTAATGAAAATTTAACTTTTTGAGATGTCTCATATAATATTTGACTATCTGCCACTGGCAACACTGGACATTTTTCCAATCGCTATCGAGACGTTTTGATTGATAGAAAGTCACTTGTCTAAAGCATCGGTTAGTCAACCATTTCTCAGTGACCAAGGATAGACAAAATACTTAATTTATCAAGACAAATAAAGTGACATATGTCACCACATAAAACTTTATAGTTAACACGTGTCCATCTCACACAATATACGATATATCAAATCAATAGTTACTAATCTTTACTAACATAGATTAGCATTCAGAAAAAGTCAGAAGTCACATACAATGTAAATAATGTTCAGAAAATGAACATTCGGACTTTGTCTTGCGTGTTAAAAACACGCCTTAACCCGTCATCTATAGACAAAAACAAGTGATAAGCGTGTTAGACACGATTCTGTCTCGTGTCACCTAAATTTAAATGTGGTCTCGGCCAGAGTCTCAGGAATAATATTTACTTTAGTTATCTGTGTTGCTAAGTAGTGGCTGTTTGTTCATTAAATACTCGCAGACAGGGTAATATCACGGACGGACACTTAATATTTACTTTGTAAGCTTCAAATGAGATTACGTATAAAACAGATGTTGCTAAGAGGATGTGCTTGTTATCTTATCAGTATATATTGCAGCATAACTATCTAATACATATATTTGACACTAGCTTCGACACGCGACTTCGCCCGCGTGAGAAAACTTAAGGGATCATTATACCGAGTTTATCGTTAATCTTAGATATTAAATAAGGTTATAAACTGTCTGTCTGCAAAACTTCGTCCTAATCCGTTCTGCCGTTTGTGTGTGATTGAGACACAAACATACAAACTTTCACAGTTATAATATTTCACAGTAATAATTTATATACTCGAAAGCCTTTTATTAAATTAGTTATTTTTATAGTTTTAGGGCAAAAGGAAGTCGCGTTACAAACCTAAACGAGGGATGCAGGGTACCGAGATGTTTGGAGACAATTGCTCAAGGACGACGTACTTCGTTAAAATCGTACGATCCGTAAAATGGTACGGATATACTTACCTACCTACCTACTCTACTTATCAACACACCTACCTAAATACCTTAAATCTACCCTGCCCTACCTACTACCATTTTTTTTCTATGGTAATTCTTCCAAGGAGAATTATAAACACAACCATTCATAAAATGACGTTAAACGCACGTCAAATGATGTTAAATCTATCGAATATGGAGTTCAACTTTGCGAGTATCTGAATTGCGTGTATTGTGATATTTTATTTCTTGAACACTTTAAATTCATCTAACTTTTGATAGAGTTAACCGACTGCTATGAAACACAATTTTATAACGATATCAACATTGGTTTGTTGTTGCGTGCAAAAATAAACAGACAAATAGAAGAAAAAAAAAACGTTATTTTTTGTTTTTTGTTCTGTTGGTTTTTTTTTATATTTTCGATGTACAATAACGACTTTTCTACAAATTTATTATTGGTATTGATGATGTTAATGGAATGTTGCCCCTTTTTACATGGGGATTAAAGATAACTGCTGAAATATAAATGATATACTTAGATTGAGACCCTGGGAAGAACATAGGGTAGTTTGTATTCCCTTGGGAAGATAAAACACTTTTCACGCGGGCGAAGCCGCGGGCAGAACCTAGTGTTGTACTAAAATAGTGCATTACAGTTTTCAATTTACTTATGTATCGAGGTTCTATAAATATTTTATTCTCAATAAATGCGTTTACAGCGAGACCTAAAAAATCCAAATACTTATCGATGAACCTCTTGTCCAGACTGATAAGTAGGGTTTACTCCAGACTGACCCTTAAAATCTCTTTTCAGACTAAGTAATGCTTTTTTAGATGAGGGTATAAGAGCATTCGTTTGTAAAATTACTATGCATTGAACTTTTTTCCAAAGATAATCTCGTAGTATATTGTAGAATTGATGTGTTTTTGGGATAATCTGAAATAAGATAAATTGGACAAGTCGAATGTCCAATAGATGGTAAAAAGCTACGGTAAAACCTAAGAGAAAATTAATTTTATATTCTCATATTATTCAAAAACTGTAATTTCAGCTATTACACGAGAAACAAAGTGCCCAATAAAATTATGCAGCAGACCAAAATTAATAAACGCGAGTACAAAAATTTAATTTAACGCTTACCAACATTAAGCTTTTTAAAATGGTTTTTAAACAGTCTCTAAAATTAGAATTTAAGCGAATAGAATGCTCATTCATAACATTGCGAACAAAACAACATTGCTTACCGTCTTTCTCACGTTTTTTGCACGGATTATGAAGAAATGGAGTGCTGTAAGCGGTGCTTCATCACTTTATCAGCTAGTTGCACACGATGTTCTTCTGAAATTGTAAAAATTATTACTCAATTTCAATATATTAATAGAATAAACTGACACCAGACTTGCCAATAGGTATCGTGTTAACCAGTTACTGGGATGTGAAGGTCAGATAAGCAGTCACATGTGAAGTACTGGTTAGACTGAATTCATTCAGTTAGATTGGAACCGACCCCAATGAAGTTGGGAAAAGAATAGGCAGATTGACATAGGAGTGAAATTGCATTGTGTTCCTCTGTTCCCTCTGGTTTTCAGTCATAAAATCTTTTACTCTAGCATTTTGTGGCAGCGCCAAACAATCTATCAACGAAGATCAACCTAGCTACAGTCATTCTACGCTTAAGGCATTTAGGCAAATCATCGTCATCGTCATCATTTCAGCCAAAAGACATCCACTGCTGGACATAGGCTTCCCCCAAAGTCGCCACACTTATCGGCCCTGTGCGTCTCGCATCCACCGGACTCCCGTAGTCTTGACTACTAACTTCAACGTTGCGTCTTCTGGTACGCAGTTGCCACTCCAGAACTTTTCCTACCCAACAATTATCCGTTCTTCGAGCAATGTGCCCTGCCCACTGCCACTTAAGTACGGCAATTTTTCGGGTTGTGTCGGTAACCATCTAGGCAAATATGTGTTGGTCATGATGGTGTTCCATTTTCAGCAATGCATGGTAAGATTTCAAATTGTATGACTCATTTATAACATTTAGCATATTTTCTAGGATGAAATACCTACAATTTACAATGTTTCTGGTAATATTGATGCTTATTGTGGTCATATAGTCGTATTCTGCAACACCGTCAGATTGATTGCGATCCAAAAAAATATCTAAAAAACAATAAAGAGTGAAATCAAAATCACGTCAAATAAGGACAAAATTAAGTAGTGTTTTAATAAGAAAATAATGATAGTCTTAGACCTGTTGAAAACAGATAAAGTTTCGTAATTGTTTGTTTACGATTGGACTCGTTAAATTTTATCTTTAGTTATAAGCTCAGTAATTGAACTTTAAGACATTGTTTTAAAACAATTACTAACGTAAGTTAAATTAAATGCTATACGGTGTTTATTTGTTTGCATTTTATTACTTTTGATTAAAGCCGTCTAATTTCGAAGACAGCGCAAACTTTATTCAGACGGCTGCTTTAATTTTACATAATTTGATCGTTTAATTTTCATAATAACTAACTTTGCCCTGCGGCATTGTTCTCGCGGCCTAACCTACAAGAGCCATTAATTTACCTAGATAAAAACTCCGCGCCTTTGAAACTCAGTGATAACGTAAATTTGTATCAGTGAAGAATTTTCGATATCGACTCAGTAATTTCAGAAAAAGCCTTGTATAAATATATGTATAAACGAATAAATATATATAGATATATTTATTCGTTTATACACTTATTTATACAAGGCTTAAACTACATAATATAATAAAGTGGTAAATATATAGATATTTACCACTTTATTATATTATGTAGTTTAGAAATAAAAGGGTCAGTATAAATGCAGTTGTGGTCAGTAAATCGAGACGACCTTCGTTAGATAATATAGAAAATATAATTGAAATAATTCGCTACATAAAAGTGCCCACTAATCAGCAAACTGAGTGATAGACTGGTATTAAAGCCAAATCTTTATAAATTGGCTAAATGAAATGTTAAAGCACGCTGTGATTTTCTTCATATACCCACTTAGTTAATGAAGAAGGAAAAAATAAAAAGTTAAAATACCCCCGAAACATTTTTATTTCATGCACGATACACGATTCAATCGACAATCTATTGAACACGTAATTATGATACGATATCCTGCGAAAACAACCCGAAGCAAACAGTAAAACGCCAACAACTTTAATAACCGATTCTCATTAAACATAGCTAAAAACGAAATACAAATCGGTTCATCCATTTAGGAGCAATGATGCCACAGACTGATACAAGTACACACAAAGACATAGATACACACGTCAAACTTATAACACCCCTCTTTTTCCATCGGGGGTTAAAAATCAATGCTTAGTATCAGCTCGGAGAGACTAGATCTAGAGTGCTGAGTCTAGATTTGTGCCCGGATGAAGAAAATAGTTGATTTGAGAGAGGTCCAGTGATTACAGCCGAGCCTGCGCTTTACTTTGTGAATTTATTTAATCACCACTGCTCTCAGAACGGTGAATGAAAATATTGTGAGGTACCCGAAATGTTCTAGTACGTAAACTTCAGAGAACTATGAAATCTACCAATCCGCACTGGAGCCGCGTGGTGGATTATACCAGATCCCCTCTCTATGAGAGGAGGCCTTTTTTCCAGTAGTGGAAACATTAAAAGGCTGAACATGCATATAATTATGCTATGCTAAGGTGATAATAGTCTCACCCAAAATTACATGGGATTTAAACATAGTCCTAACCGGGTGTGAATAAGGTGTCATCATTGAGGGCACTCCTCTGCCTAACCTAAAAAATGGTTTATGAAAAAAGATGTCTTCACATTGATGTATTAAAAAGAGGAAGATACGTTACGCACTAACATCGCAATCAGAAAACCTGGGCTCGGCGCACGACTACATGCGCCGAAACTCACACATCTGTGTTAAGTGTGATCACCAGTCCCAACCCTACAGTTACCGATAGACAAGGACAGAGATAGGAGACGCCGCTGTAGTGCGAGCGATATCGCGTTAGCCACCGAATGTTGGCCGAATGTTTACTATTATGAATGAAATGACATTGCAATATGTGCGTATCGTGTATCTCACGCATGTTTGTAATATCTATCTCGCTCTCACAAATATGGCGAAGCAAACATTAAATATTATTATAATTTTGAACAAATTAACCTTTTTAACTGTACTTACGAGTGGTAAGTGATCCCGTGTGACTTATTGTTTTTTCTGATATTATTTAAACACTGTTTAGCTACAAGAAGAAGTAATTTTGATGCGTATTTATTGCAAAAAAACATAAAAACACTGAAACTAATGAGCTGTGTGATCAACAATGTGCCGTGTGCGCTACTGAGTACCCGCTACGGGCATTCCCTTAGATTAGTAGGACCAAGAGCTATGAGCAGTCCCGTATCTTCCTCTTTTTAATACATCAATGTGTCTTCATTTAGTTCATGATAGGTTCAATGCCTTTTTCAAGTTTGCCTTATAGATTACTCATAAGATCGAGTAGGTAAATTACAAGCTACATACAAAAGGCTCAGGGGATATGGGGAGTAACGCTGGAGTAAATTTTAAATGCTGTTAGAAAAATTACTTGTACCGTTCACTACTTGATATTAAGGCTCTTACTCCGCTTTAGTGCCGTAAAATGGTAACTTTCTAAAGCATACTCTTTTTTTTTATCTCGTCTGATAGTAAGCGATAATGTGGTCGAAGATGAAGCACGCTTGCCTAAAAGTAAGTTATTCAGTCTTGAATTAAAGAAGGTTGTAGCTATCAGAAAACACAACACTACACTACAAGACTCCGGGCAGGGAATTCCACTCCTTAGCTGTGCGCACAATGAAAGTATTCGCAAAACGCTTTGTACGTTTGGGTGGGATGTCCACCATGTACCGATGGCGCATTGCCGTACGTCTTGTTGTCCGATGATGGAAAGGGCCAGGCGAAATGAAATTGTGCAGTTCCGTCGCACACTCCCCGAAATGTAACCGATAAAAAACCGGTACTCCTTAGGAACAGCAATTTTGATTCATGTACATTATTTGTGACACATGGTTGTTTCGTATGACTAATACATTCGCGTTATAAAAATAATTACCACGTTTGCATACTCCTCCAAAATGACTTGGATGTTTAAAAACCTTTTCACAAAAAAATTGATGCTTAGAATTTCTTCTTAACCTATATAGGTTAATATAACAATAATTAGGTAAATAAACAAATATTTTGCGAACAAATCTGTCCAAAAGGAGGTCCAATATTGATATTCAGGCTAGTACCGCGTTAACATTGGGGAATATATACGCCTTTATAATTACTACGAGTATCAAGTAGTAAACAGAATGCGTTCGAAACAAATTCGGTACTCAATCAATAAGATTAAGTACCGAATTTAATTTGTTTAAGATAAAATGATAATGAGGTAGTTAATGTATTATTAGAAAATAGTACATCGAACATTAATTATTGCTGTGTTGTTGATGCAGTTTATTTGTTTATTCTAAAACTTAAACAAATTTAATTACTAGACCATAACCTACTTGGACAGTGTTATTTTATGAATAAGTCTTATCTATGGGGTAGGTACCTTTTGGTAACCTAAACTAAACTTTAATATCAGGTTATCATCATAGATAAAGGTTTACAAAAGAGAGACAGGATGATATTATTGCAACAATGAGACCTTGAAAAATAACGATAAGTTTACTGCAATTCCTAACTAGATATATACTGGAAACATGTTGTTACCTTGGCGTTTTCATAAATGTTGTTATCTTGAAGCTCAGTGCGTTTTGTCATTCGTTTTGTTTATGTTACCTTGTTAAGTCGCAGGCGCACCCGTTTGTTCGTTAGCGATTGCTATGGACGCTGTCAGCAACTCTCTTATCTCGTTGTAATCGGTTTCACTCCCATCCTTTGCCCAATTATAATTAATAATGAATCCGTTGTGATCCTAGAGATAATAATATTTGCCTAGCTAGACTATAAAATCTAAAAGCTTTCTTAGGTACAACAAGTATGTCAGACATTCGCCCATTATATTCAGTCTCCAGCCTTTTTACAAGACAAAATTTATTTTCAAGTCGTTTTTATGATTCAGCCCTTATACTTGGCATTTTAATGAGGGTTTAAAAAAGGTCTTTTCGGATGATTTATGGTGATCTTCCAAATCCTCCAAACGACTGCTTTTCCAACTTTATTATATTCTATATATTTTTTCTTCCAAGCATCATTCGAACTTTGATCTAAGAGCTTAGAGCAATTTCGAATATATTTATTGTTGGAACTATTTGTATATTTTTTTCCTACTAACTTTTCAGTAGACCTAAATAGTCTTAGCTTTGTTTAGAATCAGAAATAAAGTTACTCAGAAATTCTGTTTAGGCGATATGAAAATATTATCTTCTTATATTATGTTAAAAGGCATTATTTTTATTAAGGTAACCTTTGATTATCTTTTATTCTACCATGCCTATTGACATGTTTTACACAAAAATCGTGATTGGCATCCAATCTGAATACAGCGTATTTTAACGGTCAAAACCGTAGTAGAATGCGTACATTTAAAAAAAAAAAAATTTTAGCACGTTCGTTCGTTCGTCATTCGTTTCGGACGCAGTGCTGCATCCGGTATGTGCTGATCTAATGGAATGCTATTGATTCGTCTGACTGTACCTACTATACATGTGCATATTGTGGATATCTGAAATAGCTGTTTTATTGATTTTTGACTCTGGAAATGTTAAATGCATGGTTGTATTTTAGGATATGCAGGATGTTTTTAGAAATTCGTTGGCAGCAGCAATAGATTTTATTGAAAGATGAACCCTATATTTAAAAAAAATGCTCTGTTCGTTTTGTAGAGGACATACCTACATACAATAAACTACGCTTTTTTACACTACAAACATCACCTGCTACGATTTTTCATACTCTTTGATTTTGTGAAGTTATTAATTTTATTTGGTTGTGTCATGTTATTTGTAACCCTTTATAATAATTTATTTTTCTCTCTCTTTCTATGAATTTAATGTCATATTATCTATGTATGTTTATATATAAGTTTATCTATACAATTTATTATAGTAATATCATTTTCCATATATGTATGTTTTAAAATAGCAGTATACCGCGGACTACCCTTTTTTATTCTATATTTTTTCACTCCATCCAAAGGTTGTCTAGTCGATATCGCTGTCAGCAATAAGGCCGCCTTTGTACCCGTATAAATAAAATTTTCTTGTAAATGTGTAAAACTTTTATGGTGTACAATAAAGTATATTCTATTCTATTCCATTCCTGTATATTATTATATTTTTTCCTTGTCTTAGTATAATTAATTGTATTGAGCTATGAAAGCGGAGCCGAGAGCACAGCTTATCCAATTAACAAAATTAGAATACCTTCCTTATACCTAAGTATATTTTGATTTTCCTCCAAACGTTCTTATGCCATCGATTTCGGCGTGTAACATCGATTGCCACTTTATCACAACATTCTGCCCAAGGCTCATGAGGCTTACACCATCGCCTGGTATTAACGGAGGGGAAGAATTTCCAATATACAACATATTGCCTTCCCATGTAGATGTTAACAGCCGAGTCGATGGCATTCCTTAGCCTACATTCAGTTTGGCTTTATGTACTGTGAAAATGTTAGTATCTATATTACACTTTATGGTGAATTGAAAGTCTTCAATATTGTCGAAATTTAAGTCTAAACTATACACGTGCAGAAGTTATAGTAATTAACATAATATATTAAGATCTAGTTTGTACATATGTATAAATTAGTTCACTGACAAACAACGCGTAGCGCAAACCACGTCTAGAAGCAAATAATTTAGATTGTCTCATAAGTTCTTTAATTAACAAAGGTGAGCTTTGTGGTCCAGTGGTATCGGCCGCGACTTACAAGTTGTAGGTTGTGGGTTCGAGCCCAGGCAGGCGCTTTACTTTGTGTAAATTATTTCTTCACCACTGCTCTCAAAACGGTGAAGGAAAACATCGTGAGAAAACGTGAACATGTCTTTGAACCAAAAATTCGAAGACATGTGACATCCACCAACCCGCACTGGGCCCGCGTGGTGGATTACGGCCCATTCCCTCTCACAGAGAGGAGGCCTGTGTCCCAGCAGTGGGAACATTAATAGGCTGATGATGATGAGCTTTGTAAAAGTTTTTTGAAAATTTATACTCTAAACGGGATATAAGTTTGGCTAGTAGTTCGTATTTTTTTTTGATGGATAATTCCATTGGACAATAGTAAAAAGTTCTAACTTGTGATGAAAGTACTAACTAAAATTATGTGTTAATAAAATAATTTTGTTACAAAATAACTTTATCAAGGCACACAATAAAAGGGAGTAAAACGTAAACTTGACGACGGAAACGCTTGCAAAAGGTTCCTTGTCGTCAATTAACTTTAAAATTTTATTTTTTATTAAGCTCAGTGTGAAAATGCTGTAAAACCTTTGAACATTATAAAGTTAGGTACATAAAAAACCCGCTGCTTTAACCGACATCTTTACAGAAGTGAAGGCAGGATATTTAAATTTATGCATTTTTGGGGGTGTACAGCAAAAACTTACTTATCCAGCTACAAGATATGTAGGCCACATTTTCAATGACTGGGAAGTGTATGCGAAGTGCGAGAGAGATTTGCAATTAAAAGTAGTAGGAATTGTACATCCGTCATTATTATCCGTTTCCGTAAGTGTGTCCGAGGCATCAACAGTGGGCCTTATCAGAATATCAGCGCAGCGTTATATCTTTTTGGATATCGCTGCACATGCTGAGAGAGACTTTTTGGTCTCTCACGGGGTTTTTATTTTTTATTATTGTTTAATTTTATGCTTATTTCTCGTGTCTCCTGTGTGGCGAAAGCTGGCGTTTTTTTTGGTCAAAGATCCATGCCATTCAACGTACATTAAATACCAGCCAGCCTTTTGGACACTTTTCCCATTGACAGCAATGCGGACAAATTTGGGATGTCCTAAGTATAAGCACTTACTCTTGTTTCTCTTTTCGTTGCTTGTATGTATTTTGTGTATTTATTTAACCTAATAGATAATAAAAATAAGTATAAAATTTATGATTAACAAAACGTACTTCTTTTCTAATCAAGGTTATAAAAGTTTTGCGAATAAAAGCAAAATAAACATAGTAAGCAACAAAATATGTGTATATATTAATAAAATATGTGTATATTGGCACGGATTCGCATTCCTCTCCCAATCAAGTCATTAAATTAGTGCAACTACAAAGGTTTTAAATCCGAGTCCTTGCCGGTCTTTGACAAGCCTTTGGCTCGAGAGAAAATAATTGGTTTGCCGCTATAACACCGGAAAAATATATTCCTAGCTCCACAAGCTTTGCATTTCTAAATAGTAGTCATCGCATAGATGGCTAACAAGAAGAAAATTTACAAAGTGAATTGTTAACTCGATTACAGTTAAAGAAAAAATCATTTTCTAAGTTCTTTAACCTCAGATTGACTACCTTGTTGGTCCCGAAAACCCAGTTGGAATCAAGGACAATTTCATAAATTAAATCAACTAATTCCCCTATTGTCCATTGATATCAACGCCATCTAACATTGTCACTAGTAAACTAGATAACGATTATTAAATACATTACGATTGATTTTATTGTACTTACCAAGCGTAAAGCAACCCAACGTTGTGTAGTGAGACAAATGGAATCACTTTCTTATAACATGGAACAACTAACCGACCCGCAATTAAAAAATATTGACATTGCATTTTTTTACCAATCTGCTAATAAGTGTGTTATCTTAGAAAGCACAGAAAACGGGTAATCATTAGAAGTGATTTCTTAAATCCATAAAACAAAGCCCGGTAAATTTATCTTGCAAGCCATTGGAGTCCGTTTTCTCGAGGAAAACAATTAACAAAATTACAAAATGAAACGAACAAGGAATCGCAAGAAAATATCAGACGGTACCTATGACATGAGCGTTTTGTATATTGAATCGTCAAATTGACCAACAACTACCTTCATTAAAACAATAATGGAAATACAATGGTGCAGATTTGTTCACGTTTTGTAATTATTTTAATACTAATTAGAACCGGGATAACTAACAACAGAGCGATTAAGCATTAATATACCATTTTCTTAAATTAGTAGTTCTGTGGTGGACCAGACTGAAGAGTTTTGGCCTGAAATTGACCAGAACCAAAACGGAATACCTGCGATTTTGGTGGTCTCTCCAGTTCCGTGTCCATAGCTCTCGCTGGAATGCCCATACGAATCTGCTCCTACTTTCAGTACCTCGGTCGCTTGTCCAAGGAGATGACGAGGTAGACCGAGATGCAACGCACTGAATCAACTCAGATTGGATGAACCGGCGATAGGTCACTGTAACAACTTGCCACCCACGGATGCCCATCAAGTTAAAGGGCAAAATCTACAAGTCCGTGATTAGACCTTTCGTTTCGTTCTTTCGTTGATCCATAGATTAGAATGTTGGACTGTGGTTAAGATAAAAATTTATGAAAAGATATTTTGAACGGGTCAACCGATTTTAATTAATCATAGCTAAGAACACTCTCGATAAAGTCACATTACAAACAAAAGAACTAAATTAAAATCGCTTCATCCGTTTAGGAGCTATGATGCCAGAGACAGACATAGATACACAGCAACACACGTCAAAATAATAACACCTCTCTTTTTCAAAAATCTTGGCTAGAATATCTGACACCACTCTTACCAACGGGTATACTGAGCTACCCAGTTACTGGGTTATGGAAGCCAGTCTCACCATGTCAAATACAGGTACTCAGCAACATCCGGTTAGATAAGAAGCCGACCCGACAGTTGAGAAAAGGTTAGACAGATTGTAAACAAAAGTATCGTAAACACTTTACTTAAATCATAATAAACAACAATTAGGAAATACTTACCATATCTTAACACAACCGAACAATACATTGATTGATTGACAGTTAATTGCCCCAAATACCAGAGAGTAGGCGCCTATTTGATAAAACTATTTGGAGCGTCTATCTATACCCGTGAAATTAGTTAAGGGCATCCAATAAGAGGAATGACTGGACATTTGTACCCCAATTAGAACTGACCGGCCTTTGTGTGATTGATACGGACAGGCACGAATTACAAGTAATAATTTATTGTAGGGTTAAGTTGTAATTTCGTCGGGTATCTATTTGGTATTTAAATTAAGGATTAGAGGTTAGAGGTCAAATTGTAGCAGTTTTACTGGATTCTAGAGCTTGCCAATAAGGATTGGAAGGTCAATGTGAAGCTCGCTATATTATTTATTAATATGCAAACATCCTAGCGATAATAGCGTTAGGATTAATAAGCGATATATTAGCGATATTTCTATACTAATCTATAATATAAAAATGAATCGCAAAATGTGTTGGTAAGCGCATAACTCAACAACGCCTGGACCAATTTGGCCAATTTTTTTTTTTAATGTTCGTTGAAGTTCAAAGATGGTTTTTACGTTTTTTTTTTTTGGGTAGTATAGTGTAGTGTATGGTAGGGTAGTGTAGAAAAGGGTAGGGTAGGGTAGGGCAGGGTAGTGTAGGGTAGGGTAGTGTAGCGTAGAGTAGGGAAGGTAGTGTAAGGTAGGGTAGTGTAGGGAAGCTACACTATCCCCGGGTGACATAGGC